>CM055982.1:40992500-41592500 GCA_029531755.1 Holothuria leucospilota
GTACTAACATGAATGAGGAAATAATATGCAACTTGTAATGAAAACGTAACTTGTGTATTAAATTTCACTAAAGAGTATAATTCGACCCTTGGACTTAATAAATGATGAAATTCGACATTACATTCAAAGATATTATTATACTTCAAAGTTGTAAGCTTTTTGTAGTTGTTGGAGATTTAAGATGCTTGAGCAACATAATATGGAAACATATATAATTGTGGCATAGTGATTTGCTGTTAGCGATGTAAAATAGGGTAAGAATGGAAAACACCCCAAGGGAAACTCTTCGGAGGGCCCTTGAAGCATTACCGTTAATACTTCATATCTTCAGTACCTAATATTCGCTTTGCTCCTACTCTAAACTTAATGATAATTTTAATAATAAAACACTTCCACTTCTAGGGCACAGGCGTAGAAAGCTGTACGCAGCTGGCGAGGGAGGGGAGGGTTCTCAACTTTGATTAGGACCACCATTCTGCGGGAGGGCCTTAAGGACGACCCCACCCTTTTCACATATTTTTGAATATTCAAGAACCCTTAAATGCAATTTGGTGCGAAGTATTGTACAACATTAAGAACAATTACTGCAAATTTCTTACATTTTTATAGAGGGAACAAATAAGAGGTTTTCGTCCTTGGATCGAGAAGGGGTGGAAGCTTACTTCCGCCTCACCACATTTTTTACTTGTAAGGTTTGAACCCCCTCCCCAGCCCTCTCCTTAAGCTTATATGTGCTAGTGTAAATTGCCACATAGATTCAAGTAGGCGCAAACCTTCTCATAGGTGGTACTGTATATACCCTACAAACCGTGATACATTCACGTTCTGAAAGGTAGTTAATTATTGTTCATATCATATTTGAATCGATTTAGAGGGAAGAAAGAAATTTTAAAACACCATAGAACCTAACCAGACTAACCCTCCACTGAATGACAAAATCTATTGGATTTTAGCTATCTAAACAGTGGTATGCCATACACGAGTCAACAGTTGTCATTCTTTGCCGTACTGTTTAACTTTTATTGCCATTTCATTACCTTAACCCATGGTCTCCTTTATACTTCTTCCGTAATTCATTTCAAACATAATTATTCATGTACCTACGGGGTTTTGAAATTCTCAGGGTGGCAAAAGGGATAACTTGAAGTGACAGTTGTGTTTTGCTTGAGCTAAGACGGTATTTAGTACGATGGCTTGCCAGTTTGACGAACGACTTGTTGGTTGACGGAAAAGAACGATTCTTCTGAAATTGATACAATGTGAATTGCAGCAAATCTTTCAAAGTACCCACCAATATTTGCGTCTTGGTACCGACACCAGTGAGAACCTAAAAAGCTAGAGAATTTATTACAGCGTCATGGCCACCTTGAAGCCTTAAACGATCTTTGCTAGGTCGTGAACCCATTCAATAATGAATCAAATGTTTAGATAGTGGCATTTTGACCCAATACTTCTTTAGGAAGTGCTTCATAAATGATCTTCAGCATTACTCAAAATTAATGCATGAGCGGTAACTCCAACTTTACTTTGAAATTTCAGGCACTAGCGTAACTGAAGGGGGCAGGGGGCGGTCGTCCCCCACTTGGCTTCCTGGGATGGTCTGTCGGTACATTTGCTGATCTTATCTGTACATCCTCCCGGTGTGAACGACGACTAGTCACCTCGACGGTTTACCAGTCTTTGCTCTCAAGAGGACAATTTCTCTAATAAGAACCCAAAATTTTCGGCGCGCTACGCGCGCTGTAGGGTCACTCCAGTTTCTTCAATAGTTCCTTTCCACATAGCTAGATAGCATAAGTCCTGTCACCCTTACCAAGTAACATGTAGGCAGAGCACACAGGTTATGTAGAGGTCGTAAATTTCATCCCATATCGCAAAGCTATTTGCTGTTCTCTCGTGTGTGTCATGCGGTAGGGTTAGTTGGTGAGCGACTAACGGAGCAAAGTTTGGCTATTCCATCGGGCAGTCCAGGTGCTTTCGACACAATGTATGTTATCCCCGATACGGTCTACAACCCCTACAGTTTTTATTTTTTCTTTATTGTTCTTAATAATTACATATGTTTTTAGTGTAAGCCTACTAAAAATTTTCGCGCGCTTCGCGCGCTTTGCAATTTCACGATTCAGACTCAAAAGAACACTATCAGTGCGCAAGTCGGCTCTTGAAGTAATAAGTGATATTGTGCAAAATATGCCCTGCAATGGCATGGGATAGTCAGGCACCTTCATATCTACTTCTCACCACCCCCTCGGTAAAGGAGCTGACGGAACTTGGGGTCGCTGGCATGGCCCGGCCCCCTGTAGGGAAAATTCTGTCGCCACATATGGTCAATTTATTTATTTTGGCTTTCCAAAAAGGGTCATTTCTGAGATAAAACCCAAAATTTTCGGCACGCTTTATCCACTGGTCCTCAGTTCCGTTACTCATGGCTAAATATAGTAGGCTACAAACCCTTTCCATCTTTTTAAGTAACTTCGTAAGTAGAATACATGGAATTATGTAAATGTTGGGAATTTCATCTCATTCCGCTAGACTTAGTTAATGTTCTCTTGTCTGCTTGTATCTGTCTTGTGGTACGGCTAGTGACTCGAGGAAGGAAGTAAAATGTAAGTTGTGCCCAATAGGGCCCAACTGCCAGGACAATTGACCTATGTAAGCTTTAAATAAGCACAGATTCTTTTTAGTGTATATATAGGCTCACCCAAAATAATTTCGGGTGCTTCGCTCGCTTTTTCACAGCTTAGAGTCCGGCAAAAACATTAAATCGGCGCGGAACTATTTTCCTCTGGTAAATATAAATTTTTTGCAAAATATGGCCCGCAATGACATGGTATAGTACACAGGTTTTCTTCAAATTCTCCCTCACCAACCTCTCGACGGGATCGGAGCTGTCCGAGGCTTCGGGTCTCTGGCCCTCCCGTCGGGGAGTCTGTCCCCCCGTCGGGCAAATCCTGGCGCCACCCCTGGGTGGATGGGGGTCACGGGTGCGGGGGTGACTTGTTAAGTGATAACCCTTTGACACTAAGTGTCGGTACATTGACTATATGCTGTCGGTACATTTACCTTATTCATCCTTGCCCCCCCCCCCATCCACTTCAAGCACCCCAGTTACGCTACTGATTTCAGGTAAGCCTCAAAGGTAATTATTTGTTACATTACTTTGTAATGGTAGTCGTTATGATGCTTCTAAAAATGAAGAATGCATTTGTGTTAAGAAACTGAATGTTGTAAAGCTGTTAAAGAATTGTTTTTGGTAAAGTTGTCATGTCCTATGTTTCCCATCTCTTTGTGTGCGACAAACGCTCAGGGCTAGGCAGATACGATTCTAGCAATGGCATACAATTCAGGTAAGGTGTACAGAGGTACTAATTTGGAACAAACTGCACTCAGAAAATGCATCTAGCTTTCCACATCTTGCACTTGCACACGTACATATGACAAGAAGCAAGTTTTTCCTTGAACCTTGGTATGGAGTAGATACTACTGTGTAATTGTTTGTAAAATGGTGGGAGAAGAATCCTCCGTCATTTAGTGATGAAAAGTAATCAAGGAATTGAGGTCTGAAACAAAATAATACCCGTGTAGTTCGACATTCGGGTGATGTTTAAAATACAGGGGCCTTCGCGGAATCAATGCAGCATGTGATAATCCTGCCATTTGGAGAACTCATATTTGTCAAATTAATGTTGTCGTGAATAGACACGCAAACCGCATGACCCGTCGTAGAACCTGCTTACAGACAGACCTTAGAGACTTGTGTTCCCTAAAGAAATGTGATGTAATCCATTGAGTCAGGTAAAGGAAACATTAAGTGCATCTATCAGAGCCAAAATTATAATCTCGTGGAAGAATTTATTCTCTTTAAGCGAATGTACGGTACCTCAATGTTGGGAAGAGATGTGTTGGTAAAGTTTGGACGAGGCTAAAAACCATTTTAAGGTTTGTTACTTTGTTAGTTAAAATCAGTATACTCCAGTTTGATCTGGATGTTAACTCATCCATATGTACTTTGGTTAAACATTAATTGATTACTAAACATTAATTAATTACCTACTGCATTTTACAAACTACCATGATGCACCGCTGTTGAACATGGCAAAACGTTCAAAGTAAGTTCGAACATAACGTAAAAATGGGGAGCAACGAATTGCAGTGAAGTTCAATTATGATACCACACAGGGGAGTTCAGCATTTGTTTCATTATCACATCGCAGCCCTCCTACCCACATCTAATGAGAAAACTCCGGTGCAGTGACTGCAGTGGCGTAGCCACGGGGGGCAGTAGGGGGGCACTGCCCCCAATTATTTTGTTACACATTCTTGCCTCCAAAATAATTTCAAGCGATGTGTTTAAAAGAAAAAACGGGAAGTTTTCTTTGACAGACGAAAATAGAGGCGGATTTGGGGGGGGGGGCAGGGGGCCCGCGGCCCCCTTCCAAAAATTTTGAAAGTTTTTTCAAACTTCATAAAACAAAGGACAAGGCCCTATTCCAATAAAAGAGGCCTATGAGATGTGTCAGAGTGAAACTCAAACTTGTTCATTATTTTCTACCTCAGAAAATAAGTGTTATGTTAATAACTCTGCTACTGACTTTCAACTGATAACATTTTGGCTTATATTGGCCTCAGTAACTTTCTCTGGGCATTGCAAGGAGTTACTCATGAGCGCTGTATTAATGGATTGCTAACTTCAGTCTATTACCGGCCAGGCCCACAGCATAGGGAGACCTGCTTCTACTTTCAAGGGAATTTCAAAATTCTTTAATATTTAGAGGAATATTTTCGACAACATGAGGCTTTTAACTATAACTTGCTGCAATAGTACCCTGTAGTGTTTTATTTAAGCCTTGTAATTTATTTTAATGAAATGTACTGTGAAGTTAGGGTAAAATTTAAAATTCACTAAATTATGAACATTTTCCAGAGATATATGGTCACTTCAAAAATATACTAAAGGCATCACCATTTTGCATCTAAGCAATCTTAAATTAACAAAAATTTCTCAAAGGGGATGGGACACGCCTTCCCTTAGACCCCTCCCCAGAAAAGCATCTTTCACCCAACCAAAAATTAAAATTCACTGAATTATGAACGCTTTCCAGCCATATATGATCAGTTCAAAAAATACTCCACAGACATCACCATTTTGCATCTGAGCAGCCGTAAATTAACAAAAATTTCTCAAAGCGGAGGGGAAACCCCCTCCCCTTAGACCCCTCCCCCAGGACGGCGATTACTCATCACATGCTTTGCCCCTTATCAAAATACCTGACACTCCCCCGGGGACACCCCCTCTCCTTAGAACCCTCACCCAGATCGATGTATAACATTATTATACAACTGATCAACATATTGAAAAACGACTTTCTGTGAGAAGTTAGTGATAAACAACATAATTTGGTTATTGAGTAAATTAATGTCTAGACTTAAGCTCTTTCGTCGTTGTCTTCCAGACTTCCAAATTGTATGCCCGCTACTTGCAAGTATCTACTGAGCCCTACTTTGTCTCCGAGGTGGATATATTTCACCTCGCATGTCTCTACTTTGAGCTATGCTGCCTAGTAGAAAGTAACCTGAAGCCTGTTTGACACTTATCGAAGGTTTACCTTCGTAGCAGGTGTCGAATATGTACCTCTTTTCACGTACCCTAACAATAATATTAGGAGTGCAGCCAATATTGGTGCAGTAATACCTCCGACGGGAGGAAAAATCCAAGGCAAGACATTTAAATAATGCCGTGGTACCATACAACATCTAGTTTCTCAAAGGGGTAAATAAGTGCCACAAGAAATACATGTAGAAGATAGGCCCATTTGTCCAGCAGTAAATGTCCCTGCAAAGGAAACCAGCTCAGTTAATTCATAGTATCAAAATTAAATTGCGTACTAACCTAATAAGAGGTATTGCATAAATTATGACAAAAATTTGATTAATTTCGTCCTTCATGGTAATAAAAACACAGTTGACATTAAATTGTATCTGTTTTAGAGTGTTACTCCTATATATAAAATCAGTTATCACAATTACAACTTGCACTTCATTACAAATCGTCACGAAACCGTGCCCAAGGCCCTAGAGGATTAGGAGACACTCCTGAATACATAACGGGACCATGTCGACCCTTTACTCCCTCAAGCAACTTTTACGCGGTGTAAATATTTCAGCCAATAGCGAGTCTAACCCTTGAAGACAAGAATGCAAAGTCTTCTTTCCCAATGTCTTGTAATGGTCTGAGTGACCCTTTTTCATAACTAGCAAGATGAACCCAATTCAAATATTGCCGCTGATGAAATTTTCCATGTGGAATCTCTCAATACAAAGTAGATTTACAATATTATTGTACCCTTGAGTGTTGTTACAATGACCAACTTCGCGACCGTGTTAAAACAAACCGGGAAAGACGACATCAAGCAGGTTATTTAGGCTTGATGTAATAAGTCACCTGAGCCATGTTCCGAGTAATGCATGTCTAGATATAGAACCTTCTCTTGGCGAACTTCACTAAAGTGATCCACCTTTTATCCAGGGGCAAAGTCTCAGGTTGTTAACCTCGGCCTGCAGGGGTTTACAAAAATGATGGTCCTATATACATAATAGCTCTCTATCTCACTGAACTGTTGTAATTTTTTGGTGAAAAGGACGGATTTGACAGGTATTGAAAGGAGCCATGAATATCCACCTATAGCAACACAAAAATAAGACCTAGCCTATCTCTTTAACAATAATAGAGATTTTTTCCCCACTTGTGATTGCCGATGTAAAAGGAAATCATGTCTCCTCTAGAAATGGTGTCCGGCCAGACAATGTTTTCCTGGAAATAATGTCCTACGGACAATATTTTTGAAGAAACATTGTCCGATCCCCACAGGAAGAACTGTCCGGGGGAGACTGGATTTTACGTCCGCATAGAATCATAACAGTAATTTGTGTCCTGGGGACAAATAGTCTTAACTTGCTAAGAATCATCGTCTCCCCAGACCTATTTTCCAGGGTAGACGCTGGAAATGTGGTCCGGTGAGACAAGGACCGACTTTTCAGGGGTCATTTTGAGAGCTTCGGGTTCAGTATACAGTGTTTCCATTTTTTCAGCCTTTTTTCATGGAATGCCGCTAGACATAGGTTTGGGAGTTATTATTCACCTCATAAATTTTGGAAAACTTAACAAATTTCATAATAATCTTGTAAAACTTTTGACAAACGAATAAAAGACGTTTACTTTTTAAAAGACAGTGTAGGTCATAGAAGTTTCACACAGCCAGACGTTCATTGCATTAAAATAGTATTTAGAGTGGTGTTGCAGACTTGTGATGGCCAGCATAGACCAAAGAGGCGCTGACCATTGATCGAGATTCCATACAGCATGTAGCATGTAAAACTAGTAGAGAGAGAATGTAACCCCCCCCCCCATTTTAGTGTATCACACATGCCCACTTGTAGTGTCCAGTCGAACAAGAACACGGAAACAATAAGTAATTTTTACTACGTATATTCTCTAGTAATTTACATGTTATGGAGTTGAAGGTAAAATTCAGACTGATAATTAAGAATTTTACTACAAACAGCCAATAAACAATGGTTTCTATTGTCCTTGTACCACCCAGTGAGTGATACCGAACAACAGATGCGGGGTAAGGTGACACACGATCCTTGGTGTACTAACGCAACTAGCCAGTGTAATTGATTTGTTATTGAAGACCACCATACCACTGAACTTCATGCATCTGGTCTCTGGTAGGAATTGTTATCTGTCAGAAAGTATAATTACGTTCAAAAGTGGAAATACTGTAGAGAAGACAGCATTTTCAAAAGAAGACACTTCTTCCCGCTACACCGGAAAGATCTTATGCAGAATTTGTTTCAACCTCCTGCACATCCTATTGCTGAAACGTGGTGCTGACTCTCTGTGTGGCTTTTGTAGAGGTAGATGGAGCAGTGGCGGATCCAGGAATTTGCAGGGGGGGGGGGGGTCTGCATGTGGATGGGACATAAAATGTATAGTGAGCGAAGCGGCACCATGTGAATGGCTCAAAGGTGTAGGAAGCTTTTCGAGACTGGGGGGCTGAACCTTGCTTCGGTTCGCCGTCCTGGGGGAGAGGTCTAAGTGGGTCTTTGGAAAACTTTGGGGTATTTGAGGGTCCTCAGATGCAATTTGGTGCAACATTTTAGACAAACTTTAAGGAAAATTACTGCAAATTTTTGACATTTCTTACAGAAGAGACAAATAAGAGGGTTTTGCCCTTGGATCTTGGGGGGAGCGGAAGCATACTTCAGCCTCCCCCCCCACATTTTTGACTGGGGGCTAAAGCCCCCCCCCCAGCCCCCGCTTCATACGCCTATGGTTTGGCTGTTTTTTAGCCTCTGGTGCCTATTAGTATTCAGGAAATGGCACTTCCCAGACCTTTCCAGATCTATTGGGGTTTAACTGTTATGTGCCAAAATCAGCATTCTGGGCTACTTTATAATCGCATACTTTTTCTGACGTACTTGCAGAAATAGGCTGACATAGCCTACATACTTGCGTCACTACCTGGGTTTGATGGGACCGGGAGTATAAAATGGCGGGAGGAAGAAAGCACTATATCGACAAGCGTACAAAATGTGCCAACAAAACCACGAAAAATATAATTGTGCTGAAAAAAAAAAACAATTCTGACCAAATTATTTTAGACACACATGTGATGTCACAAACAGCGTTACAAACGGCCGTTGGCGGAAAACGCTAGATTTAGCATTCGTCATTGCGCTATGTGTAAACAAAACGGGAATTTCCCAAATGAATGATAAGGAAGATAGATTCATTATTATTTACATTTTTCATTTGATTGAAGAATATGACACAAAAATACGGTAATCAGATAATGTAACAACTATCATTGTATTTTGAAAAAGTTATTAGGCTTAGGCTACAATTAGCTTGGCTATCTATACAAGTTTTACCATCCCGGTGGGGGGGGGGGGTATGCATACTCCCTATCGCGCCCTCTGGATCCGCCACTGAGATGGAGGTACTATTGATAAGTTTTTCAGTATCAGGGTACTCTAACTAAAAAGGCCAAAAACAGCATATTGATCTCGTAATGAATATTGTAAACCATACAAAGGCATTGACATTGAGAGAATTGAATAAAAGCTTCATGCCTCAAAATTGGACTTGCCTAATCATAAGGAAAGACAGAGCTGTCCCAGACCTAACCAGGAGGAGAACCCATCACGAACAATTGTTCATCGAAAAGCTGCGCCAGCAAATGGTAAAAAAATTCCTTCCAAAATGCCAAAACCCAGTAGATAAGGTCTGTCAGCCTCTGATCGTAGAAGACTTCTAATGGCACGTACGGGAATGCCTCTGCTGATTCGAGACATATCAAAGGTTTAGCTTCGTAGCAGATGTCAAATATGCACGCTTCTTTTCCCAAACATAAACTAACAATGGTATCGTATTACGAGTGCAGCTAATGTAGGCATAATACAGGAGTAACGCTAACCGTAGGGGGGCGGGGCAAATCCAAGACCAATTATTTGAATAATGCCCCGTTTTTTTCAAAGATCCAAAACAGAAAGCAGGGTTATTTTCTAAGACTAATATATTACAAATTTTTGAGGATATAAGCCTCAAACCTGTCGTGCCATGAAGGAGTGCCATAAAGAATATATATGGAGGCCTTACAAACATTGTACCTTGGTGGTACACTTATTTCAATTGCTTTTCAAATAGAACCCCGGTATTATGCTTACACTGGCATAAAACTATATGCATACATTTGTATTCGTGATAAATACCACAGCATAATAAATAAAAGTCGAAAGTCCATTTGTTTTGTCTTGCATTTGAAACCATTCAAGTGTACGTGTGTTCCTAGTTACATGTACCAGGCAGCTGCTCGTTGTCAGAATTTTAATATTCAAGACCTTGGCTTGTTTGAAATTTGCTGATTACGACATGTGAGTGTTGTCAGACAGTTAAGAGATTTTATTAATTCCATTTTAATTCTTAAAGACGCATTTGACCTTAGGTTAATAGTAAATTTGATTCGAGACTTGACATTAGAATGTTGAGAACAGTCTAGAAATAGCCTAAATTCGGCTACATTAGAAAAGTCTTCCCCTTGAAACTGGGAGTCATGACTTGGCCGATAGCGTCACGACTTGGCCGATTTTTTAATAATACAAAACGCATATAACAAGTTGACCTTGATATTTCTACCAGGTATTCATAGCCCGAACAAAGACTAGGGGTGTACCTCATTTCTTACAATTTCAAGAAATAATGCTCGTCTTCAATGATAAGCACGCTCTTCGTTAATTTCGGAACATGAAGTACCTAATTGATATGTTTTTTATTTCAAATATCAATAATTTGACAGATTTTTTAATTTTTTGGACAGATTGATGAATTTTATTTCCGTACATAACTTCACTAAATCTGAACCGATTTTCATGGTTCAAGATTCATTTGGTAACTAATTTAACGGCTGAATCCGATTCTAGTCACATCAACATCTAGATGTGGAAATACAAATCGATCCTTAAAAATCGTTTGAAGATAGATGCCCAGTCTCTTAAGGTTAACCACAAAATACGTCACTACACCGCTGGATTCGGAAACCAAGGTTAAAGTGTAAATGTCCAGAGTTCAAGCTGACGAAATCTGTAATGAGCAGCATTTGCTAATGGTAAACCTACTATATGTGAACTAAATTCACAGAACGTAAACCAACTGCTTTTATTTCTAGTAGCTCACTGATTTCACCAAAAAGAGTTCTGAATGGTACCATAAGCATCAAAATGATAATGGGTTTGGAGATGATTTTGGCGGCGGCAACGGTGGTGATGATGGTGTTATAGTAGGGGATAATGTTGGTGAAGAAAAGACTGTATTTTCTCCGAAAAAAAACTTTTCAACATTTGCTGTGTAATTTACCAGGCCGGGATATTCTCCCGTTTGGGGAAAAACGAATGGAGGAAAACTTATGCAACATGCAACACATTGCCAGCCTACCAAAGACAAGGTTAAGCAGGAATGAAAACCACTCAAAATTTTGCTTTCTGCTCAAAACGGTGTGGTGAACCACCGATTAGGAAGTGGCTTTTCGGTATCTATGACAATACAACTGTTTGCATGGGGATTCCAAAACCCATTTGCCACTCACAATGTACACAAAGTACGTGTGAGATTGAAGGAAAAATAGACAAAATTTTTGCACCCATGACCAATTTTTCTCTCCAAATGGGGTAATCTCCCGAACTGTTTACGATTAACGAATAACATCCCTAGTGGGTGGAGATACGACCTGGTTTACTGATTAAGTGATGTAACCAAAAATGAAAAGTTAGAACTGATAAGATTAGTTAGAAAGCTGAAAAAAATGATTGGAGTTTTAAGTCTGTAGTCGACTGGATCATCTGTGCATTGCTCAAACTAGGTTGAAAGGTGTGCGGAATGACTGCAGTCGTCCTCCCCATCACCAATTCTGTAACAACCCCCCATCACAAGAAGTATGGCAAGAAAATCCCTTCCTCAGCGTTAAATTGACTGACTCACTCAACGAACCACCAACCCACATACCGACCTAACTGCCCACCGATCTTCCTAACGAATGACTGGCTCACACTCAGGCACTCCTTCACACACTCCTCAGGGTGGAGAGTATAACTAAAATATGGCTATCTTGGATACTTTCATAGTTGAAATTTGTAAAGGAATTTGCTGAAAGGTCATGGTCACACCCCTGAGCTAAACAACGTAGTCTAAAATTTGGATTATCATGGGTTAATCAATCTCGAAAAGGTGTTTGCATGAAATCCTGAAAGGCAGATTACTTTATAAACACATACTGCAGCAAACTGTCCTTACAATACTAAGCAAAAATATGTTTCTTACCATTTACAGGTTGCTCGTGACATTTCGATATATGCCTGTTTTGAGAACTAACTAATGATGAAGATTGTGGAGGGGGGTTTTACATGTGTATTTCTAATCAACTGTGTTTTCGTCATTTCGTATGCTAGTTCGAGTGAGTGTGTAAGTCCTACTTACAACTCTTGTCACATGCAATTATCACAATATCTAGATATAGCACAGGTGTCTA
The DNA here is from genome assembly GCA_029531755.1 of Holothuria leucospilota. Classification (NCBI taxonomy): domain Eukaryota; kingdom Metazoa; phylum Echinodermata; class Holothuroidea; order Aspidochirotida; family Holothuriidae; genus Holothuria; species Holothuria leucospilota. Next base: position 41,004,587 of record CM055982.1, read on the forward strand.
AGCAAGGGTTCTCAGAGTGTCTTTCGAAAAAGATAAAAACTCGTCACCCTGATCCCTACCAAGGGATCCGCAGTCTATTTGGGCCGGAGGGTTTTCGCCCTTAAACAGAGAAATCAAATTCTAACAGCATTCGTCAAATCCTGCAACTTGATGCATTAACTAATTATATTTATGTTTTTGCACACATCATGATATACCAACACACTCATGAAGTTGAATTTGGGTTTGAAAGACTCATCGAGCCCGACCCCTTGATTATCTTATGTCCCAATGCCCATACACTCAAAATTAAAGAAACGTTATAAAAATTGCTGCAGGAATTGTTGAGGGCTATTGTTCTTGATATACTTATGTTTGTGTCAGCTACCTTAAATATTGGCCTATGCAGTAGGTATACAAATAAAGTGAATGAAGATGGGGCGGGGTGAACATGAAACAGTATATGTGCTACAATGTGTGGTTTTCGATTCATGTGTAAAATGATTCAGTAAGGTATTTAGGCTTTAAATTTCTGAAGGGATCTGAGCAGGCACCTTTTGCAGTACTGTTTAAAGTAACAATTTGGTAACCCAAAACAATCAGTACCCACTGACTTCAGTAGATTAGTCCCACTGTTTATGGGAAAGCCCAGGAGATGCACCGTGCTCCAAGAACGTTTCCTTTTACGGTTCCAACCCACACTATTTAAGGACTTTGCTGATCGTTAGGGAATTTTTGTTCAATGGTCACTTTTGCAATAAAGATACCAGTCAGCCAGTACTAATACAACTTTGCACGAAATGGTGTCGATTATGCGACAGCCTGTATGATACATCCTGATTAATCACCATGTGCACAGGCAGCCGGCACCATTGGTTTCCTAAAAGGCCATGGTTTGCTTTCCTGGGTTGAGAAGTAATGCACGCAAATGGCGTTGAGTAACTAGTTACGTTTTGTCCAACGGATTCAAGTCCGTAGCCAATGGGGGCGGGGGAGGCGAAACCCCCTTGGAAAAGTTTTCTTCCCCTAAAAGATCAAAAATTACCATTGCCCTAATGAATTTTTGTATATCAACCCCTCCCCCCGAAAAATATCCCCCTCCTAGAAGCTTTCTCGTCTCTCTTCAGTACCTTGTCTGGCTTTTGGCCTCAACGGATTCGTGCAACGGGTCAGATCTACAATTTTTCAAATCTGAGTAGATGTTCCTTCAACAATGTTATATTTCGGTCCCGATACGTTCTACTTTGAAATGGTCATAAGGAGTGCGGATTACATTTTCCATGGACATGCAAAGGAAACCTTTTAAGTTGATGGAACTTTTAATACCACTATTTTCCATAATTGCCCCCATCATTTTGATGTCGCCCTGAAAGTGTTCCCCACCTTGATGAGATCATTTGCTTCACGATTGGAGTTACACGTTGCTACATAATGTGTATGTCAGTGAAAGCTTACACCTTAACATGCGCCTTCATTTGTTATTTTAAAGTTTTTGTCTTACAAGGGACCTATTGTAATATCTTCTTGGTACAAGGGACCTATTCTTATATCTGCCTGGTTGCATACTTTGACCAGTGTTTAGTTAAAGCATTTATAAGTGTAAATGTATTTGGTAAATTTCTTTCAAAAAGATGCATCATATGGAATTGGTGTACGTATTTCCTAAAACACTAAGTTTGTTCAGGTTAAGCAGATCCGTTGTGTTGCAGTTGCGAAGAACAAATTATCCAGTGCAGTAGTAAGATTAAGCTAATACAGAGCCAAAGACCTTTGCACATTGTCTTTATGTTTAGTCATTTACTTTGCGGTGTGGTTTCTAACATGGAAGTCTTATGTAATTGGTTAACCAAAGCAATAGTTTTAAGATTCAGAAAATGTTTTTATAACTTCATTTATTTACCAGCCATAACAAGAAAAAGGAAGATCGCAGCCTAGTGACTAAAGCGGGACAATGAGAGGGAAGCTTCGGCTTTATGTGTACCCATCCCCTCCCCCCATATAACGTATTACAATAGGGTATGGCTTCAACGAGCATTTCCACGACCTATGAGGTGCTACAGCATAAAAATCACAAATGTCCTTCGAATATAGGATGAACAAAAGAAGGAAAATAAGACATGAGTCCCTCCTGTACATCATAAACTTGCGTATGTGGTCAGTGTTCATGATGTGGTGGCAAAAAAGCATTGTTTCCGTAAAATGCTCAATGTTGAATAGTTTTGATGGGAACCGTGGCCGTTTTTACAGTTTGTGATGCTTTTACGTCATTTGAATAGTTGTAACATAATAAATGTCTTCGGAACTCTGAAACAGTTCTGTAACCAGGTTTTCTAACCAGGAGGATGGTTTTTTCCATTTAAATGAAACTCGAGGTAGAATTTGCAACGTTTAAGTAAATGGCCAGGAACGCCTCTAGTCGTTAAATTTTGTCTACACTGGCGATTACATTGAGATTTATTGAATACTGAAGAATCCTTAGATGCTGACTAATGCAACGTTTTGCAAATATTGAAGTCATTGTGTGTGGAACAGTTGACTTAGTATGCGAAAACTTCTGTGGGAGGACGTCAGACCCTCTCGACCTTCTCTTAAGCTTAAAGAGATTGTAACTAGTATCTGTGATGATTCTCAAATTCCACAAAACTATAACAAGTAACATTGAAAGGATATCTGGGACAACCGTAAATTTAAAGGTTGCAATACAGGTGAATATCAACGTTTAAAGAAAAACGAGATGTACTTGCTCAAAGTTTTAAACATAGCACTATATTTTATAGCCCCAATAAAAAGTGTAAAAGGTAGGCTGTAGATTTATGTGGGATAAACAGCTCAGCTGACAATTGAGGATCGATTGGGTGGCTCAGGTGTGTGTGTGTGTGGGTGGGTGTGTGTGTTTATATATGTTTAAACATTAGTCCAAAGGTTTAAGTGTTAACTATCCCATTTCGAGTTGTGTGAGATTCTGTCTGGACCAGTGGCGTAGCGAGAAAAAAATTATAAAGGGCCTTCGGGTCGGTCACCATTTCACGGGGGCTTCAGATTTGCAATCATGTATTTATATATATTTCTTCACCTTTGGATTTAGGGGCTTTTGAGGTCTGACACACTTTTGTTGGGGGCTCACTCCTCCACTCCTCCTCCCTTAGCTACATCACTGGTATGGACGTTACCCCTGTAGAAACCAACTTTGGAAGAAAATGTCTCTTCTTCATCTAATATCTACCCGCCTTTTTGAGTACTGCGTTTTGTGTACTGTTTTTAAAATATGAGTTTGTCACTTTCAGATGAGACATTGTGGTGCCCCATTGACATCCCGAGTGGTGTCAATGCTTCAGCAGAGCCACAGTGCGGTTACCGTAACAACATCACATGTCCACCTGGTCAAGGGTGCTGTATATTTAATGATAGAGATCTGTTCGTCATATGTGTAAATTTGAACGAAGGTTAGTCAGTATAACATTTTCAGTTTAAATCATAGCAATTATTCTGACATCCTTTTTACTCTTGTTAGCAGTACAATCACAGCAGTTTTTCAAGAAGCTGCCCGTTTTCTTTACGGCGTAAATTACGCCATAGTTCGGGAACACTCCCTAAAAATTATTTTCTAGTAACTAGTATCTGGAAGGCCACTAAGGGGAAACCTTTCCTGTTAGATGCTGAAAATATGGCCTCCTGGACTAAACTTCCTCGCAAACATTGAATTACAATTTACCGAAGGTAATGGGTAGAGATCACATTCGTTCATAGATATCTATAGACCACTTTTTCTTGTTTTGTATAAATGCCAGAATGCAAAAAAAAAAACGTTTTGTAATGTATCTACGAGAAGCTTATTGCAGTTTCATGCCATAAGTACATAAGAAAATTCATCATATAAAATGTCGCACTTCTTTCTTTCTTTTAAAATGTGTTTCCCTGTCAGTTACTCTCAAGTTAACCGTCACTTTGTGATGTTTACTCTGTGATGGCATTTTTGCCTTTTTGGAGTTCTTACTGAAGACTGAAGACTTAAAGTACATACACTTTTTTAAGTGTCACATTATTTGTTACAAGTTCCGGTTGAATGGATCCAGTAGAATTCCTGTTATAATTCCTAGCTCAAATCTAGCTAAAACCCAGTTTTATCCAGTTGCTCTAATATAGTAGCCCCCCTCTTCCTCTCTCCGATCCCCACCTCCGTGGACAGTCTGGAGAAAATCACTGTCGGGGTATTAAAGGTAAAAGAGAGAGTTTGAGGAGACAGAGAGGGATTGTAGAGACAGAAGAAGCACCCAAAACTTACAATTATGCAACCGAGTCATATTATTTTAGCGTCAATTCTTAACACTTCCATACAACGCTGTGCCTCACCCACGCCCGTAAATCAGTATTCAGTAGTACCGGTATCCGGCCCTTGACCCAAGAACTAATTTTTTTACGCTCCTCGCGGCTTTCGGTAGCCGATAATAGCAGTCCATATATAGGTAGTAAAACAGGATAAAACAAAGCACAGCTGGGGTAAAAAAATTGGCCAAGATGTTGGAGAGTGCAATTTTCTGTATTATGGCGTTTTTAGGATACCAAATGTCTTCCATAAGGGCGTTTTGTGTATATGATACACTTCTGAGCGAATTTATTCCTCTTTTTGTCCCTGATTTTGCTGGTGGCCTCTCATTTGCGCCTAAGCTTGAGTCTGTACTGTCCTTATTCCACGTCTGTCCTCGGTGTGAACAATTTCATAGAACAGCAATGGGTTCTGAGATCTTATTACAGAGGGAGTAAAGTAACATTTTCTGCACACTCTGCAGAGTCAAGGTAGACGCACAATCAGTGGCAAGTTTGTGCATGGAGGTACGTGATCCCCAGAGTTGTTGAGTCGAGTCGCTGACTTGGACTCGAGTCTTACTCGAGTCGTACTTTTTCTTGACTTGCAACTTGACTTGAAGAAAAATGACTTGCGACTTGACTTGAACATATTTGACTTGGCTTCATTGAATGACAATGTTTGTCGTTAAAAGCATGGTCTGGTGACCAAATTTGGTGCTTTCAAAAACAGCAGAAAAATTTTCTGTGTTAGGCAGTGAAAACCCCATCTCAACAGCATGTTGCATTCAGAAGATACAAATTTTTGAAGAAATACTACACTTTCAGTTTTCCTAGTGCATGATGGGAAATCTGTGATGTCATCTGGGCAAATGGATTTGATGTAGCTTTTGTATTTCTTTATAATGTTGATATCACTATATTGAATATTCCATAACTTTATTTGCTGTACCATAAGTATGGAACAGTTTTTCACTATATCTACAAGGAAAAACATCTAAACATTCCAACGGTATCAAATTTCAAGGACAAACACGGTAGCCAATGATAAAGAATAACAAAAGAAATCTGAGGCAATTTGCCCACTTTGGATCACGTTTTGTGACCTTGAGGAAACTTGGAGCTATTTCTTATTAAAAGTAACCAATCTTTAGGAAGAGATATCTTGAGTTAGGAATGGAGTTTTGATGTGGGGTTTGGATGACATGTAATGAAAAATTTTTATCTTTCATATAAGACCCCTAGAAAATGCCACCAGACAATGCCTTTAAGTATGACATGGATTTTTACCATAAAATTATTTAAGAATAGGACGCAAGCTTTTCCTTGGTGCATTCAAGAGTGCATTTTGCCCTGAGTAGAAGGGGTCGAAAAAAGTATAGCTGTAGTGAAGCATAAATTAAAGCAGCCAATCCAGCCATTCCAACCTATACTTGCAAGAGCAAGGCTCACCCCTACTTACAAGCACACGTCACGTTTAGTAAGTAAACATCAGTCCTTTCCAACCTTTTTCGGCTCATCGCCCCTGGCACAGAATGTTGTTGAGCAAAGGTCCTGTCTACAAAATATGAATGACCATAAAAGAAAGCCAGTGACAACTGGACAAGAAATGAAACCACATGTTAAGATAAATGGTGTTAAATATAGTTTTTGTTTGAGTGGATCCAGGTAATTGCAAACTCATGGGGGTGCACTATGTGATGACGAAGCCCAAACTTGCGATCGTCGAAGGAGAGATGATTTGATGGCGTGTGAGGGTCATCAAAAAATATCCTACTAAAACGCTGTTAAACACAACGTTATAGTATCTGACAATCAAGATTAGTAAGGAAACGGTAGCATTTTCAGAAATCTTGTAGTATTATGTACTGTGATATGTGCAATTCCGGAATAGGGTTGCCAGTACTGATTATTAATCAGTCAAATGGCCATTACACGAGGTCTGGGGACTTTACAAGATGCAATTTGCCAGTCTGGGCGAAATCTCTAGGGGGCAGTTCATGACACCATCTAAGCGTAGCATTTTTACCGGTGCATCAGTGGCATCCTGGGGGAGGGGTATATGTAAGCCCTGGCTTAGGTGCTTTGGACGGTGCTATCGCTGGTAAAGCCTTGAACTGATTTCTATCTTTACAACTTGACGTTATTTAGTGACATTCTTCCTACTTTTTGACTAGGTGTAGGTCAGGAGGTACTGAGAGAAGCCTATACTCTTTGAGAAATTTTGTCTTTGTGAGGTTGCTTGGATACGAAATTGGTGCTGCCTTTGGTAAAGCTCCGTAAAGTGTTGAGTTGATTATATGTGTAGGAATAATCCTCGTTATTAAGTGATTTTGTCCTATTTTGGTAGGAGGGTGTAATTGAACGGGATGTTGCCACAGGAGATGGATGACACCTCTGCTCTTTGAGAAATTTTTCTTGTTTTAAATTTTCTCGATCCAAAATGGTGTTGTCTTTGATAAAGCTTTGCATTGATAATATGAATTTAAGAATTTTAATTATTTACTGAATTTTTCGGCTGTGGCATGGCACCCCTACAAGACTGGTATCCCTTCTCCCTAACGCGGTGGAGCCACCATCGTAGCGTATCCTTGCAAGAAAATGTTCTGTCGAATTGTCTCCCAGGTAAATGAAAATAAAACATTTTAGACCTTAAAGGTGCATGTAAACATTGTCTTTAGATTTTGTGCTTTAGAAACAAGATTTCAAGAGGGAAACTTCGATTTGAATCCATGAATGGCTTTTCAGAATCATGTTACAAAACATTTTCCACTGAGTTGTGAAGTTCACATATAGAGTAGCCCCTTTGTTTATCTTGAATATGCAATATATACTGTACTTTAACATATCATGAAAAATACTTGAAGTGAAATAAATTAAAAGTTTCTTTACCGACTCATTGAGATTAGCTAATCAGGGAGCTGGAAGACGAATACAACTAAAAGTAATCATAGACTATTTTATATTTAATCAGCGTATATGCATGTGTATTCAAGCGGTGTATCATGTAGGAGGAAGACTATTAATTCGGAAGAGACACCTGCATACAAACACGTCCACGGCGGGGGTCCAGGGATCTCCCTGGGAAATGTGGGAAGGAAAGGAACCCTCAGATGTCATTTATCAGGTTTTGGAGGGTCTTGAAATCATAATTTGGTCAGTAAAATTTTCAGCATTTCATTATTTTTCTCAAGTAGGCTAACTTTCATCTACGATTTGAAAATCTCAGGGGGGCAGTTGCCCCCTGCCCCCACAGACTATGTCCCTGCGTAAGCTCCATTATAAACGAATACTCACACAGACGCCTTGCGAGATGAGAGGAAATCATGGCATCCCTAAAACTATTTTTTTCAGAAATTTTCTGAAATCTTATCCATAATATTATTCAAGAAAATATATAGTTTCACTTCTCATGAATATTTTCAAGAAAATAACAGGCATGGTGCTACTTTTTCTCCTATGCTAGTTAAAGCATGCATTCATTTCTTGTTACTTTTTACCCAGGTTTAGAGAATACTCATCACCAATGACAAAAGTTTGATACAATATGCAGGATATATCATCAAACTGCAAAATGTTGAGTATGGTTATGTTTGGAGTTTGTCTTATTCTTTTAAAACCATCCCATTTCCATTAGAACTTAGCTTTTCTTACTCAACATATTAGAAGCTACTTTCTTTTTGTAAGCTTATGTGGTTCAATGATTGTCGTGAGAAGTTGTTGGTTGTATTTACATCGGTATGGACATCATATGTTTCGCAAATTCAAAAACAAGGTCTACCGCCTAATATATACATCTAGGTACTGCAGTCTGATTCATAGGATTATTATATTTTTATTTTGAAAATTTTATGACTTGTTACTTTACTTGACTTGAAAGAAAATGACTTGTGACTTGACTTGACTTGACTTGACTTGACTTGAAGGTAAATGACTTGAGACTTGACTTGAAGGTAGATGACTTGAGACTTGACTTGACTTGAGAAAAAGTGACTTGCATACAACTCTGGTGATCCCTTGTTTGTGTTTTAGAACTTTAGAATGCAATTTCCTGCAAGTGTTGGAGTTAAGGATGCCCGATTTTCTCCCGCTAGTTGGTAATGACAGCCTTGTAGGCTACACAGGTTAAAGAATGTCGCTAGCAAAACTGTAGTGACAACATTTGCTGGCTTCGAATTAGCTCTGTACTCTAACTCATTAACATTCAATTTCGAAAAATTTGAAATTAAATTAAACCTGATCAATAGAGCCTCGGGAACCAAGTTACGGCATTCTTACTATCTTCTATTACAGGAGCTTCCGGGCACCTCGTCTTCCGGACCTCCACAGGGCCTTTGCCCCTGGACCCCCAGTGGCCATAACGCTGGCTCCTAGACTCTTAGCGCGTTAGCTCGCGCTTTCCGATCGTGGTGCACCTTCGATGCATTTGTTACACCCGACGCCGTTATGCCACTCCTCTATATCAGTCGGGGTAATCACAAGTTGTGCCCCGGTCCACCTCCACAATCCTTTACACGCCACTGTTCTAATATTAAATTGGACAGTCTGCTTATAATTGCTGCAGGACCCACTTAAACTTTGTTTAACCCAGTTGAGAACTGAGTGAAGTCAGTCAAGGGTGTATACAGAATTTGGGCAAGACCACTTCAAACCAGCTCAACCCAGTTTTAAATAAGTAAATTTATTTCAAGTGAAATTTGAGCATAGGTGCATGCTTGTGACTTTGTTTTCTTTTGCAATAGAGCCCGCCGATTGCATTGATAATGAGTTATTATATGATTTTGGTGTGGCATCATTGAAACATGGAGAAAAATTATCCGACTGCTACAGCAGGTGGTAAGCCGTTACTTGGTTGTTTTTTTTTCTAACCACATGAACCGTTGCAACATGTAGTACCTTGGCATGACAAAACAGGCACAAAGAGATCTTGCTGTCTTGTTAGCTCACATACAAAACATGAAATTATTTGCAGTTTCCAACGAGGGAAGTCAAATCAGTTGACTTTGTTAAGTCAACTCCTGTGGGACTATCTCCCAGTGTATCCGGTAAGCTACTCTGCATTGTTCAACCAATATTACAAGTAATAGACCAACAGAAGCTATGTGTTCAGGGAACATAGATAATTAAGAGATCTGAAAGCTTTTCTGTTAGTGTTTCAAAAGACGGTTGGGACGACTGTTTATTGCCTTAAATGCGACCTTAAGTTTGATTATCGTCTCCTGGTAAGTGTGAATAAAACATTAAGAAAAAAGCAGCACATGAAGTTGCAAATCTCATCCTTCCCATGTTCCCCACATACAAATTTCCAACATATCGATAAGCAAATAATGACAAAAACCGCATTTTCTAGTACATTTGAACTTTGATCTCGACCTTTAGCAACTAGTAGGGGAGAGCGAGCCTAGTTGTGACAATTTTCATATTCTGGGCTATAACTGTGCATCAACATATTAATAGTAGTGAACCATTCAGTCTTACCAACAATTTCTGACCTTTTAGATCTTCCCCAACCAAATGTTTCACGCTAAAAGAGTTATGCATGTTGAATCATTTCAAATTGTAAAGTTTCTATGTAGTTTAAAGTTAAGTTTATCCATGATCTAAAAAGAAATGAATGTGTTCTTGTGAAAACCCTTTTTGCCTAAAATAGCGTTACCGAACCATCTAATGCCGAAATTACTATATCACTCTATCATGATTTCAAAGGTATAGGAATATTCTGTCCCGCCAACAATTCAGAAACGACCTTTAAAAGAGAAGTAGCCTACAGACACAATTTTCAGTGAAATTTAACACATTATCGAAGCAATATGAAAAAATAATGCCTTCAGTGTGTACTTTAACCAATGTGTTTACTGTATTTTTTATCAATGAATTTCAACCTCCTCTATAAGTTAGTATAATCATGAGTGTACCAATCTAGAATATCTATCAGTCTGTTTTTCTACCTTCTCTTTCCTATAAGCTCATGCTACAATGGAGATGTACTGTGCGGTGAAAACGTTTGTTTACAGGCTGGTGATAGTATGTATTCTATTTTTTCTCTTTGAAAGTGCATGTAAATCTATATGACATTTTGTTATAGGAGGTATGAGGACATGCTTTTAAAAGTGTAACGTATCAACAATAAACTCCCTCAGCAAAAACTACATTCATAAGCGCACGGGCCTCCTTCAAATTAGGGGTCTGCAGCACTTTCGCCCGAAATTTTAATGTAACTTTGTTTTTCTCCGAAATAGCATATATTTTGCCTGAAAAGAAAACCAATTACATCTGACCGAATATGGATCTTCATCCCCTTTAGCCCCCCCCCCCCCCTCAGTCTCGTACGCCTATCGATACGTTTGAAGTACTTTTAGATCTTACACTGTTCTCAAGATGTATATCTTTAAAGTCTGACTTTTCTGAGAAAAATAATGTTGACATAAGTTTGACAGTGTCAGAATAATTAGGATGTTGATCGTGTAAAAGTTATCACTTTGTTTTGTTATGATTACGTGATAAGCCTAGATGGTGGAATACATATGAATTTGCATACCAACTGCATGACTTGACCGTCACTTCCAACAAAATCCCCTTAGGTTATATCAACATTGACGTAGAAAGTATATAGGAAAAGGAAAAGCATGAATATTAGATATTCTTTGAGAGTCCCTGTAGCTACAAGAAGAGCTTGAATAGTTAGCTTAATTTAGCCAATCTCTATTCATGATAAAGGTGAAGAAAGGAATCGTCTTAAGACGTATATAAATTGGTCAAGTATTATAAATCTTTATGATAACAACGGTTATATATTGTGCATATTTTCCATAAGCGCACGGGGCAACTTTCAATAGGGGTGGGATGGGACTCCTCAGCACGTTTGTACAACCTTTAACCACCTTTGCCTGAAAGTAGCAAATTTCTGCTGTTATGTGGGCTGCAGCGTCTATTAATTAGTATGCTAATACTTTAGCATTAAAATGACCATCATCATAGTAGTCGCCTTCTCCAATACTTTTAGGTTTTTTAATATTTTTTATTCGAATAATAAGTAATTGAGACCATCAGGAGTAATTATTCCATGATGCAAGTTCGGAAAAGAGCAAATTACTCCTACATAAAGGCCTCACATTCCTGAATTCTACGTGGAATTCAACATCCAACGTTCCTGTTGCTATCCGTCTTTACTGCCGATGTCGTTGACATCATGCATTCTGTTAGGGCATGACTTTTAGGGAACATATCACTCTTGCGTTTTGAGCTGTGCATATAACACAAATCTCCGTCTCCTCCACTTTTTGCTTAACCTTAGAAATCTCCCCAAATTCTCATCATTCTGCTGGACAGACTGACCAAATTTTCATCACCATCATCATCACAAAAAAAAAAAAAAGAAAAAAATCGACCAGTCGTTAATCCGGCTTAGACTACCATGAAAAAGAGGTCAAGTAACGATTATCGTAGTCTCCTTAGCCCGTACCAGTGCCATCTAAACGAAGTTAAATACTTCATTTAATAATACTCACGGCTTTGCAAATACCCCAAAGCTTCTGAGAGGTTCTCCTCGTAGGTTCCTGGACGAACGCCCTTGGTCATTTCTACCTGAAACCCTCGATGGCCCCTTTCATGCATGGCTCCTGCAATGTGCCAAAGCATTGTCAGTAAACGATACTCCACAATCACTTTTACCAATATCCTTTCTACTTGTGAATTTCACCCAATCAAATTCTCCTTGCCAAGTGGGGTGTTTCCAGTGTTTACAATAAATTGGTGGAGATCATCCAACCGGTGTGTACTACATAGCAGCAATCGCCTAGCAGCGCCGTAGCTGGTAGGTTTGAAGCACTGTAGTTTTCGTTGGTCAATGGTGATGTGCATGGGTGTACGATACGCTTCTGATGAGCTGCCTGTCCAACAGAAATAGGTGGGTTTTAGGTCACAGTGTAAAACGGTGCACTTTTTACTCGGATCAGGACGTTGACTTTGTTTTGGTACAACTGTAATGAATGACAATGATAAGGACGGCAGGCAACCGCAGCAAATGTAGATGATAAATTACATACTATCAGTGATGTAGGGGCAGGGGGCCATGTGCCCTCCCCCCCCCCCCGTCGGGGAAGGCTCCCCCCCCCCCGTTGTGGAAATTTTCCACTTTCTTACGGGAGCTTAATCCGTACACGATATAATATGTAATCCCAATGACCTTCAGTCGCCCCAACAACCTGCTTGATTTTGCTCATAGGAAGGGCAGATTTTTCAATGAAGACCCCAAATTTTCCACTTTTCCTTGAAAAAAGCCATATTTTTCAAATTTCTTCAATAAAACCCCCAAATTTTCAATTTTTTGCCAAAAAATTAACATTTTTCTGCGCGCTTTGCCTACCGAAAATTTTACGTTTGTCGTCCTTTTGGCAACTCATCGCCTTTATCAGGTCATGGGGTTGCTGGCTCCCCCGTCGTGGTGCCACCCCTGCAGTGATGATAGTTCAAAGAGACGCACGTACGACTACTAATAAGTCTTATTACCAACTCTACTTACCTTTATGTTTTCTGTACAACAGTGAAAAGTCAATACCATGAGAAGTATTTGGACCATCCATCTTCATGTGTAATATGAGCCATGTTGAACTTGTACGAGTGTTATATGGACCCTCCTTATGAACCACACCGTACATGCTACACATGCTGAAGCTATGGTCCAAATTACACATAGTTTGTGTCATTGAATTTTTATATAGCATGAGGTTGCTGGGAGTAGTCTCTTCAATTCATTAATATCACACTTAGGGTGAAAAAGAAAGCTGCCTAAATAATTCTTAAAACACAACACCCTCTCAAGCAAAATTTACAGGTCCGAAAGTAAAACCACAAATGTATCTTTCGGGAGAAATTGAAAAACAACTGGTTATATGTAACATGAGAATTTGGAGCTAACATTTGGATGTTACCGTATTGAGACTTCCTTTCATATGTTAATGTGGAATGCTGCCATGGATTTTATAACTGCTCGAAATGATGGGGGTCCAAAATACACAGCTTTCCTCCTACGTTACATTTTTGCAAGCTCCTTCTGAGGATTTTCAAAGATTTTTTAGTAATTTCTATTAGTATCTTCGATCAGGGGCGCCAATAGGATTTCAAAAGTGGGGGAAAGTAGAAATTCGAAGGGACAAGAGTTGCGTGTATGCATTGCTCTTGTACACCGTACACCATTGTGCAGGGGCGGACTGAGGAAAGTGGGGACGGCAGGGGTTTACCTTGAATGGGGAAAAATGCTTCCATAACCCCCTCCCCCTTTGGATCGCAATTTGCAGTTTGCAGATTACCAGCCTCAAAGAGAGCTGTTTGCTTTTACGTCAACCTTTCTTTCAAAATCGAACTTAATCTTGAATCGTTCATACCGGTACTTACAGAGGTGAAAACTTGATTCGAAGTCACCTGCCAGTGTACATGTTCCTAGCTGGGAGGAAAGATCGAAGACGGCGTCCCTCCCTGGGCACAGAAAAAATGTCCTTCCCAAAGAAACTAAAATAAGGCATTTTCTTACTGCGTTCTAGCATATCTCGCCCCCTAGAAACTGCACGCTCTCTCGCAACCACCCCCCCCCCCTTCAGTACCGTGTGTGGCTTCAGGCGGTGTACCGGTATAAAAGTTTTATGAATAAGAAAGATCTGCAATCATCACTTTCCGATTAGTAGTAATTAGCTTTTTTCACCTTGGCTTACTAGAAAGAAAAAACTGCACAGCTAGATCTTTCACCTACTTAGTATTTTATTGCCTAAAATGTTTTTGTAACATTATGTTACATCAGTACTATAAAAATATGAACTTATCCAATACTATTAGAATTACCCTTTGATATCAGTTTGTTCTCATTTTGCACTGAATTTGAATAAAACCATAATTGCATAACCGCAACAATGCATTTTTGTTGGATGATGGAAAAGGGAGAAAGAGCCCTTAAATAGACTTTTCGAGAAAAAAACACGGGGACCGGATGACGTCAAGTGGACGGGCAAGTGGAGGACGGACTCATGGCCCTCCAAATCTAGTCCTAAAACTGCGCTGCATTTTACAAACGTTTTCAGCCCTTGCGCCTTCATTCGTTCTATTTGTTGATAATTTTGGATTAAAGAACTCAACAAAGTTATGGTGAATAAACTATTTTGTTTTTATTCGTGACAGAAAAGAAAGTGACCAAAAGCATGGGCGTGTGAAGCGGAGGAGGAAACGGCGCCCCCCTTTTTTTATTGAAAGTGGTCCCCGTACGTTTATGGTTGAACTTTTTGAATCAGCTGAGTACGGGTGCACATACATGTCTTCCCGGTCAGTCACTTTCATACTTTTTCACACTTTCTCAAATTAACACTTTTATCATAAAAATTAAACTTCACGTCCAATCATTTGAATAAAGTGTGATGAAATAAGCATTGAGGTGCCTATTTTGTATTCTTTTTACCTGATAATATTTGCTTGGACTACCCTTAGATGTGTACTTAATAATTACGTGAAATGGAGAAAATATGTCTGGTGTTTCAAATGCAGAGAAGCTAACGAAGCCTTGGGTTATGGTATTGGAAAATGACGTCGCGTTTTACACTGCACATAAACTAAACTTTGTGACGTGGAAGGGGGGACTCGCAAGGTAAGTTTGGTTCCTTTAACTGTTGAGTAAACACAACTCTCTTTGGATGAACGTTATCATACCTTCAAATGAAGCAGCCGAACACAAACAGTCGTCTTCCCAGAAGAAAACTATTTATTGCTCTCGCAGAACATTAGCAAAAACAACTGAAGACATAAAATTTGGCCAAGGAACAATTGTAAAGCTAAATACGCTTCAAAATTTAATATTAACTACCCTTCATAATCCTTCGAGCTGCAAAGCAACACATTCCTGAGCAAAAACTAAAAATACGTGAAAAAGTTAAATAATTTTCACATTAATCTGTGTAGCTCGCTGTTACCTTGTATCTCAGTTGATCAGTTACTAAAGATTACTAACAATTAAAAAAGAGCAATGTTGATTGAACCTTCCTTACCAAATGAGGTACAAAACATCATGAATGCACGTTTATACAATCAAAGCAAAGGGTTAGTACTTAACGAGGGTTGAATGGATATTGTCTCCATGTTAACACAAATAGCTATTTGCAATGCTCACTTTCGTTTCCGACCTGTAAAAGAAAAGCATGTGACCACTGAACAGCGACAATCACTTCTTTTCCAAAAGACTGTACACTATCAGTTCCAGGTGTAAATTAACACATGGCACTCTTTCCCGTACATCTATCTTTACACAAAATGACCAGTAAAGATTTATAGCAGTACCAGTGATCTCCCTACACCTTTGCAACCAGGCCCCAATGCCCCTCCACCTAAACCTATGCCCCTGTATTGATAACCCTGCATTCGTTGAAGTGTAGTTAGTACCATTTAAACAAAAAAAAAGGAACATTCGGCCAGAACTTCCCCAATAGCAAACAAAAACGTAAACATATACATAATATTTAGCATACGGTGGGTATTTAACTTCTTGAAATGCCTCCCAAAGTGAGTGTGAAGATTAGATCACCCACAACAAAGGAGACAAGGATCTTCTCAATTAACTTATATTGAAAGGACTCTGTACAGACCTCCTCCTTCCTTTGTGCTAAATTATGTTAACCAACCATTATGAAGTGATAGCACTGTGTAACTGCTGCAGAAAAGAAGGGATGGGCCCACCATTCCCCCTTCTACCAAACATTCGAAACTGTTAACACCTGACATGCACCTCTAACCACAGCTAACCCCCTCACAATCACGACACAGGACTCGTTGACTTTCAGCTGACATGTTTCTCTCAGTTTCAAAACGTAGATGGATACCTTTATAGGTTTTATCCCTAGTAAGTACACAGTTAATAACTACTTAAAAAGATTGCAAATAAACGTCTCTCTTTTGAATGAAATAGCTACCTCATAAATATCTGTCGATATTTTCTTCGGATAAAAAACACAACTTGTATTTCTGACCTCTTGAAATTCCATAAATCATTCTTGCCGTTTTACTACACCACATCTGTATAAACACTGCCCTCTATACAGAATGTACATTCATACTAATCAATCCAGTCCACAAGAGATTGGTAAACCAGGTTTTAAGCAAGGTTCTTACATTCACATTTTATTACATCATTTCATTCCCAACTCTTAAGCACCAGACAACAGATTCCATTGTAAAATTCTTTGATACAAAAATTGCTACATATGGACATATGGCCTTTCAGGAGAAAGGCCAATTTCATAACCACTTTTAAATGCCAGTAATTCAATAACAACTTGCCAGTAGCAAAGGTTTTTGTCTCAAATTAGTGGAAGGACCTTTCAAAAAGATGTTTACTTAATGTACATATTTAAGTATACTTATGCATGTATGCACATTCTTTTGAGTGTTAAAGTGGACCTAAAGTCTAGAATTTCAAGAATATAAAACTCAAGAGGTTAAAAAATATATTTCATTCATTCAATTCCCATTTTCATAGCTTCCTCCGTATAAAATGTTGAAGTTTATTCACTTAATTTGAAATAGTTGATTGTGCAATAATTTATGATGTCCTTCTTACACAACTCACATTACCTGCTTTTGTTTGCTTATGCAATTAAGATGTTCGTATGACTTGGGAACATTTACTGTTTCCTTACAAAGCATGTTGCATGGCGAGGGTTTATACAGCCAAGTAACGCTACTACAGTAAGACAATGATCACGTTCTGATACAAGGCACAGTGCCTTTGGAAAAAATAAAGATATACAAAGACGGTAATTTGAGTAGTACAAGAATGACATCAAAAATTATTGTGCAATCTACCATTAAATTGACTGAATAAGCTCCAACATTATGTACCCCAGCCCAGAAATGTCCTGTGAAGATGGCAGCTGGATCATTTGGATGCATTTTGCAAGCTTTGTGTCATATATTTTTTGAAATTCTTGACTTTAGGTACACTTTAAAGTATATAAAAGTATGGACACAAAAGTATGCTTTTGCCTGGGTGTGTACTGTTGATAAGAATTTTAAGTACACGTGGAAAACCCTTGGTGTGCTAAAAATAAGATTTTCCTGATTTAAAAGTAAAGATAAAATTGTCCCATATCAAACCAGGAGGAGGAGAGACCATCCCAATGATTTTTCATCAAAAAATATATTTTGCTGTCCCAGCCAATGGTCAAAATTTACCTTAGAAAAATGCCAAAACCCAGTAAGTTAGGCATCTCAGCCCTCCGATCTTATTAGCCTTCTGATGGCACCTATCAATACTCATAAACATCAGCAAAATGTTACTTCAACTGATGAAAAAGTAACTGCTCTTTTTAGCAAAACTGTGAAGTCCAGAACATTTGACCTCTTAATGTCAACCTTTTTGGAGATAATAAAAGAGAACGTTCTTGGTCAGAAGTGGAAAAAGGAATCAGCCCTTGTATAGACAATTTACATGCATACATACATTTTTTGGTTTTTTCTGTATATTTTCTGTATTTATGTATGTTTTGCATTACACAATTTTAAAGAGTAAGTCCTCTAAATTCAACACTGTTAGTATAATAAAACAAATCAACACTTTGCAATGGAGCATTTAGTTTTAACATTGCATTTTGTTGGAAGTGGTTAATATGTGTAAATACTAAACAAGAAAAATGTAACTCAAGAAATATTGTTGATGACCTTACAGTGACAAACCTTATGCACATGACATCAAAGGGCCAAGAAACAGATGCGCACCCTCAGTCACATTGTTCGTTCATCCTACAACTGAGCCACATTTTCCGTTCATCCTACAACTGAAAAACATTGTTAGTTCATCCTACAACTGAGCCACATTGTTCGTTCATTCTACACATTATTTGTTCTCCTACAACCGAGCCACATTGTTAGTTCATCCTGCAACTGAGCCACATCGTTCATTCATTTTACAACTGAGCCACATTGTTCGTTCATCTTACAACTGAGCCACATTTTTCGTTCATTCTACACATTATTTGTTCTCCTACAACTGAGCCACACTGTTAGTTCATCCTGCAACTGAGCCACATTGTTCATTTATTTTACAACTGACCCACATTGTTCATTCATTTTACAACTGAGCCACATCGTTCGTTCATCCTACAACTGAGCCACATTGATTGTTCATCCTTCAACTGTTGAATGAACAAACTGTGTGGAATTCCATCCACCATTTTGTGATAACACTATAGCTTTATTTTTGTGTAAACCATAAATTCCTAAATTTCAAATTCTTAACTTATTTTAATTTCATGACTACTGTGCTGTATGCTGAGACAGTCCAATGCATTGAAGAAAGAAATGATTGCAATAACACCAAGTACTTTACACATTTTTCAGTGGTAGGAGTAGCTGTACAGCATACTGGTACAGCATTTTTTATGATGGACAGAGCAAACATTTGTTATCTAGGTCATGATGTCAATGCATAAGATCCGTATTATAAAATATCTGACAAATCAGCTGACAAAACTTAAAAGATTTTTCATTCCATAACTGCTAAAGATGTTTAATGGTTGCTATGGCAACCTTATTTGTTTGTACAATGTAAATTAATGCATAAACAAAGGCAGAACAGGCCTTGAAAGTGTTATTGTACACTACGATTGTAAAACGTTCTCTATATTCAACACATGGTTAATAATATGTAGTATGTCAACTTCATCAAAGAAGCAATAAACATGACTGGTGCTCCACAACTCAACAAGCATCGTCATGTTATAATTCAAAGAAGAGATCGTTACTCCTGATAATTACACCATGAAACAGGCCAACTAAACTTGCAAAAACGTGTCCTGCAACAGTTGTTATCCTTAGTTATCCTGAAAGAATCATGCCATTATCACATCTTTAACATGGTAACATTTGATTCCAATATTATGTGTCCATTCTCATTTAATTTAATGATTTATCATTCCCACGTAAAAGCAACTTTACTGGAGCATCACATGACCAAATGAGGATGTGCTTATTTAAGAGCAAAACAGGACAAAGGAACAAAGTTTGTCTCCTGACCTTGGATTCTGAAGAGAGACATTGCTCACTGGCCGTTAGTCTGTTAAACACAGTCTTTGAGGGTAAAGTGCTAGTCTGAAGCTAGCAAACTATTTGCCTTTTAGTATAGCTCTCTGCCCAGGGATTCAATGGAGATGCATATGAAATGAATGTGCTCACTCTCATCAAAGGTCACTGTGAATATGACCCAGAGAGGACACATCAGACAAACTGATGAAATTGCACAGTGATTTTTAAAGATGCATTGCAAAACTTTAACATCTAATACAATGGTCAAGAAAACCAATTATCAAAACAGTTCACTATTCTTGTTTAGGAAGAGACATGTCAAGAACTTTAATATTCTGTTTTCCCAAGATTTAAGATTTCACTGGTTACAGCAGTTGCAATTACAAAACATTTGCATAGAAAAGTAAATTTAAAACCCTTCTCATGATATCTTCAAATCAACAATTATTAGCATGACCCGGTCATTGTTTGTATTCCATAAATCAATTAAATTTACATTTTCTAGATAAACTATTAACTACAGGTAAGCTTTGAGATTGATGGGTAGTATCATCCGACAACCTCAGCACATTCTGTGTTCAGTTTCCCATCCTTATAGACTGTTCTGAACTGCTCGGGGACTGCATACTCTTTCTGTGGATAGAAAGAAGGTATATTGATAAGTTTACAATGTTGATTAAAGTCATGTGACAGAAGCAGGCTTGGGCAAGTTTGTCTTGTAGGATATAAGCCAATTAACAGATTCCTTTACAAGACACCAAATTGTGTGGATTGCGAAAATGATAACTATTTCCCAATTTCCAATCTTGGATGCTACTTAAATGGTTAATTGCACAATACATGTGAAGTTATTTTTAGGTGCAAATTTCCCTAAGGGGTTCTCAGTGATGGCAACTTCCCCTTTAATCCCTTCTACCACCCCCACCCCCTGGGGCTAATCAAAATGTTGATTTCAGGGCAAAACAATGTTGATTTCAGGGAAGAATGAAAACCATATTAGTGCACTTTATTTCATGGCAAAATTCATTTTATCACTATATGTGAATAGTGGAAATTTTCAGGCTAAACACTTTTTGCTCTCCACCCTATCCCACCCTACCTCCATCTTGTATGGACATGTTTTTCCATGTACCTATGGCTACTCTGCATAATTTGAATAAATTCTGACATTTTATATCACAGCACACAAACTTACTGAAGATGTTGAAACATTTAGTTTCTTTTTTACACCTTCACAACACAATATATTTATGATTCCAGACTTCAGGAACCTTTCAAACAGCAGCATGACTACGGCCAATACATAAGTTTTGAATCTCCAGGATTCTGGTAAAGTGCAGGAAATGTCAAAAGTGAAAAAAATTCAGTGAAAATTGACTTACAAATTCCCCATTTGCATCAGGCACCAAAATATTCATCTCAGATGACTTCGCTGTCACAAACTCAGTAGTCAAAGAGGTAGCACTCAAATAAACCATAGCACCGTCTGTCTTGTCAATGTTTACAATGGGTGCTTGCTCTGTGACCTGAAAAAGAAGACAGAGAAAAATTGATCAGCCTCCTCAGAAAATATATTTTGTACACTTTGCTCTTTTTGAAGTTCTCCAAACTGGAGGGATAATTTTATTAAAGGTTTGTGACAAAATCAGGACCTACAAAGACTTTTCAAGTGATGTAAGTTAAAGCACCAGTGTTCACGAAATTGTGAGTTATTTATGTTAAGAGCTAGGAAGCCACTCTTTTAAAGTCCACAACATTTTCACCTTGTTCTGAAGTAGCCATTACCAACCATTAAATATCATCCATACAACAAAACATGCATTTAAATAATTACGTTGGATGATGTGAATCAATCTAACACATGACATACTGCATCATGAAGCAACCCATTCTATGGGACTTCTTATTTTACTCTTATGTCCTAAACCTTCACAAATCTCAATATTTTCCTCTTTAATGTTGTGAAGCCTTCCCACCCCCTACCCCCTTTCATAATCTCGCCCTCTTTTGCACACACACCTAAAGCCAAGTATCACTGTTTTTGTTTTCTTTAAAATCCTTGAACTGTTTATTAAAGACTCCCCTTTAACAACCACTCCCACACTTTTAATACACTTCCATACCAGCTAAAGGAGTCAGGCAGATTTGAGGGATGGGAAAGGACAACAGTTAGTATATTACCTGGATTTTAACACTTTGTGAGTTGACCACATCCACAGCAGACACGACACTGTCAACCAGCAAACCGACTTTCTTACAACCATCTGTAAGAGAGTTAAAATAAGAAGAAAATAATAAAACTTTTCTTTTGACTATTCAAGAGTGAAGCAGAAATTAAACAGTTGTAGTACAACAGCCATGAACCTAATCCTGTTGTTATTATACCAACAATAACATCATAACTGAAGCAGCTGACCAACTTTATTATGACTATTTGAAAAAAGAACTTTAAATGGAAAAGCAATATATTAAACTTTTCTTATGAATATTCAGGACTGAATTAAAAATAAGAGTGATAAATGCAGTATACAGGTCATACACCTCATCTTGTGGCCAGTTCTCAGGCTTCAACATAATATCAATATAAACAAATCTTTAGTCTATCCTTGTCAAACAACTTTTTGTACTTCTTCATTGTGATACTTAAAATTATTCTTCCTAATTTCAATCATTCTTGTTACAATATGCCATAAATTTTGGTTGAAAACTGTCACACTTTTGAGTGTCACATTTTCCAAACCTGACTTGGGTCACTCCAATATTTCATGGAATTTGGTACCTGCTGCCAAAGTTGTCACTGATCTGAAGTAGTGACTAGTACAAAGACATATTCACTTTAAACAGAGCATATATTTCAGCAGATAATAAGTGTTTTTATTACTAGCCTCTCAATGAGCATTAATACACCAGCAGGCCTATGCTACAGGCTTTATAAAAGCTTGGTGCTGAATTGCCATCATCAGAGAATTATACCATTAGCAAGAAGGAAATAATAATTATACAAAGCAAAAACCATAAGAAATAGTTTTGTGATGATATTTCATTAAAACCTGCAATAAGGCACTTACAATTCCAAATGTGGTTTTTCTGCTTATTCTTAACAGTATCAGAAATTAAATTATGACTTCCGAGAAATATGAGTCACAAACTCCACTCTACGGCCAGGAGTTGTGACAATGAAGAGGAAGTGCTTAAGCCTATTCCAAACATCATAAGCATTATTTAATTAAAGGAGTAAAGATATGGCTTCAAAGTTAAGTATGGCATCTGAAAGATAGTGCAGACCCAACTTTTTAGTGCAGACCCAAATTTATAGTGTGCAACTTTATAGTGCAGACCCAAATTTATAGTGCTGACCCAACTTTATGTTTGATATGTAGGAGAACTTACATGCTCTTGTAAACTTCCACTCAAGTCCTACCAAATATTTGGATCTCAAGACATTACAAGCAGAATTTTCACATTTTCGATGAAAAGTTGTTTGAGCAAGTGGATCTCACTCATGCTTCACTACTTTTCTTTAATTTTCAAGCTACTATTTTCAAACTCAGATTGGTTAGAGCTGCCAATTTGCCCAAAGGATATGTGGATTAACTTTCAGGGTAAGGACTTATCCACAATATGAATGCATCTGATGCTTTCAGGAGTAGACTGGATATACACTTTAAAGAAAAGCATCATCAGCTGGTCATCATTGTGAAGTCATGACAATACACTTGCTTGCTTTAATTCTCTACTGATAGAAAATTAGACAACTGCCACAGCTCGTAAACCAGGAACTGAATGTAAGAATCTAAGTTCCCAATGAAGTTTTTCTCATTTTAATAATCCAGCAAAAATTAGCAATAAAAAATTTCTCTTCCTCTTAATATTTTTTCCCCTTGCCAACTTTGAAAGAACAGTGAATATGGCAAACAACCTGCCTACATCACCAGTATGACTACAACGGTCCTACTATTCAAACCAGCAACAAAGAGTATGCATTCACAGAAACTCCAACAAACTGTAGTTTCAATCACTGGCATGACAACCATGGGCAGGACCTCAGTGGAAGCAATGGACACCAACCCTGGTCTGCCCCTCATTCCCCAAAGAGAAAGAACACATTTACCCAAATTCTGCCAAACTTAGGGAAACAGCAAGCAAGTTTAAATATCTTGGGTAGATACAGTCATTCATTGGTAACAACATGACCTCATTTACTGTTAAATTTAAACATCAGTAATTGCTGTATCTAGTTTATTTGCTTAGGCTGCAGTCTTCTCTAGTGGGTGGGTATATTTAACACCTATTTTTTTAATGTGCTCCCTAGTACCCAGACCCCAGGGTCAGGGGAATGAATGCTTAAGTCTAGTTAGCTCAATGCTGCCTGCCCCTTAAAGAATGAACATTTGTAACATTGACTAAAGCTTACCTAGAATAATAGCATTAACCTTGCCCTTAACTTGAACAGTACTGTTAGAACACTTAAAGATGTAGACAGTCTGTTTCATGTTGGTTTCATCAATTGAAATCAACTGCTCATTCTCAAAATATTCCTGAGGGGAGAAAAAAATGGAAAGGTCCAGTAAGTATAAGGTGGAAGGTGAGTCTGAAGATGTTTAAAGGGAACACAAATAATATGAATGCAAAACAAAATAAAATAAAAGGTGCATCAGTCCAGAGCCATACCATCTGTGTCATCAAAGCAACTAGTTAATGAAAAAGAAACCCCAAATGCCCAGAAAGGTACCAATGTACCTTGTTCAGGATTCCAAACCAAGCCATTGCAAAGAAACCTACCTTAGTCAGCAGTAGCAAAATCACTATACCCCCCCCCCCCTTCCCCCAAGGTCACAACAGATTCAGGCTAACACATATATACTAAACTTGAACACTGGTTACAGCAGCTCATATCAGATCATTAGGACAAGTAAGTCCACAACAAATTAACAACATAAGTCTAGAAATTAAAGCAACCCTTTCCCATCATGGACAATCAGAGTGACACTACTGTTTGAAATTATGTCAACCAAAGGGTTGTCTTCCATTGTTGTCAGAGATATGGGGCTACTCCTAATTGTATTTGGGGTGATGCCAAATCCCCAGTAAAGCAGACTGTACCTTCCCTTACACTACTATTACAGAACATTATAGAAAACTTATTTTTTTGGAGCAAATTACCATACAATGCATCACCACACAAACTCAATGTAAACACTCCCACACAACTTTTGTTCAGAGGCTGTTTGTGCAGCATGAAAATTTGGTACCAATCTTGACAGTCCCCCTTTAACTAATCTCTCTTGACATAAACCCACACAGTTAATTGTCCACCTGACCTTTGAACACACACACAATTAAAGGGAATGAAGTAGTTGGACAACCAAATACTGATGTAGACACCCATAAATGAGAATGGGCCCAAATGATTAGCTACTACAGCACCAAGAAATCTGAAATCTAATCAAACCCCTCCATTCACAATTTGGGGGCAACTCTGCTGATAATTTAGTCATGTCCTTACAAAACAAGATGTGCCAACCTGAGTCTGCAACCACACGTGATCACATGTGAAAACCAAAAGAAATCATGAGTGTTCTTGGGTGGTAAACCTGTGTATTTGGAACTATCTGCACACAGGTTTGACACAGGTTGACACACCTTTCCCTGCATTTAATTTCAAGCCTTGGGTTTTGCCTCAGAATTCTTTGTTAACAACGGTTTTAATTGCCACACATTTTGCAAGTAAAATCTGTGAAAACCTGTGGCAAAGTGTGGCAACTGGTCAACCTGCATCAATGTCAAGGGAAAGCACAGGTTTTCATGCAAAATATCTGTGATAACCCATGGCAGACACATGTTAAAACCCTAGGATATGGAACTACTGTAATTGCCATGCGTTTTTTGTAAGGGTGTCTTTAAAGGAAAAAACCACACTAGATCACAAATCATGATCTAAAATGACCCCTAGATGACCTTAGACTTTTGCAATAAACTTTCATACAAATTCATTGACCACTGTGAGCAGTATGTTGCAGAAGGATGGATAGACAAAGAGAGGAAGACAGATAAATGCCCCACAACAACATATTTAAGCCACACCTGATTCTTACTGGTATGAGCTAACCAATGGCATTTAAAACCATTCATACATACCACTTCCCATTTCTTATTCTTTAGTTCCTTCCTGGGTGGTTTTTTAGCCTTAGCTGCTGGGGCAGCAGCTGGAGTTGGCTTACTAACTGGGGCAGCTTTGAATGGTGTCGGACCAGAAAAAGGTTTGGGTCCTTGCCTCAAGCCAGGATTTTTATGAGTCTGCATGTCTGGTGTAACCTTCTTCAGACCTTGAGAGAAACAGAACCAAAACAGAACAAGTATTAATTCCACGGTGCAACTTGGATGAGGGACAGGCAATGAGAGGACTGGAGTACATACACAAATATGCATGCCCTGTCATACACTCAGGTCCTCATGGTCATACATATTCATAAAGGTATACATATATTACAGTAATGTCATTATTAAAATTATTTTAACCAAGAAACAAGGACCACACTTTTGATTCACCTGAATCCAAGACAGCTGCCTATCCCAATTATCACCAAGTCAATCATTTCAAAACAATCACCCATCTTTGAACAAGCAACTAGAAAACTGGCTATCTACTGGTAGGAGGTGGGAAAAGGCTTAAAATTGAGAGGGATGTGATTCATGCATGCAGTAACAATTGCATATTTTTCACAACTAATTGGTACTCCACCCAAAGAACAATACTCAAGATAACATATAACAATAGCAGAATTTTAAAATGTATTTACATAAAAAATTGCAACAATAGATACTACAAAGTTTGTATAATAAATCTTTATCAGTCCAACTCTCATCTTTACAGCATATTCAGTTGCTCAAATGTAAACTTTTAAATTTCTCCTCATGTTACTACGCACATTTCTGCAGAGTGTAGCAATATGCACTTCAGTTCTATGTATGATTTTTATTTTTTCAGACCAAAAAGCAATTTTTTCATACCAAACAGCAATTTTTCCAGACCAAACAGCAATTTTTCCAGACCAGTCTTAAAAATTTTAGAATGTCAAGACCATCAAAAATTGTAGACTTTTTCCTGTCTTTGACATTCTCCCTACCCTGAAAACAAGAACTTTTTACCCGAGTAAAGTGCTTAACTCTAATTGTGACAGAGCCTAACTGCATTAATATAATCTCAGCCCTTACAGGAGTATAAGTGTGTTAATTATGTGAGTAACAAATCATTAACACTATGTATCTGGTACACACACCTAAACTTCACAGCAGGTGTGAATATCTACCTCTTTCTAACATGTACAATCCCTTACACCTGCAAACAATGATAGAGATCATTTCATTTATGTACTGATGTCAAAGTTATTTCTTAACTATGGATTGTTCCTGATACATGAATGCACACATTTCAAGCTGAGCTTAAACTGGAACAATGCTCCACAACCTGGATAGTCAATGGGAGTTCCACATCCAGTGAGTTGTAAGACAAGTACATCACTAAAACCCCCACAGGTTTTGTCCCATGAAATGTACGGTGATCAGGCTTGTTTTGGTGTGATCAGGCTTGTTTTGGTTAATTTTTGTTGAATATTTATGATTAGGCCTTTTCCATGCTCATATATGACTTTTAGTTAGTTATGGCAGTCATCTGGGCATTTGGGTCAAAGGTCCTATCGCCCGTGACAACAAACCCGGCTAAAGTAGTTTGCTCTGTTGGTATTTTTCATTGGCTTTTTCAATGTTGCCATATTGTGATGTCACCAGCCGCCTTCACCCAAAGGATACAACCTGCTCTCAGAATCAATGAGAAATACTTGAGAAAATGTGTACAAAACAACTATGAGTACAGACACATAATTGTAGGTAACACAAATATGCCAGGTAGGAAAAGATACCCTTTCACACACCCTCCTCCCCCCACCCCCAACCCGGGCCCACTAAATATGAAAGTTTTGGCTGACAATTTCAGACCTTACCTCTGGTTACATCTCCACCCTTATTGATTTCATCAAACAAAGCACTACGAGCAGCTGCTTGACCACCCTCTGATGGCTTGTCAACCAGGTCTTCTACTGCTGGGGGAGGGGGTGGTGGGGGAGGGCCCCCTGCAGGTGGAGCAGGTGGTCCAGATGGTGCTGCACTGGGTTTAGCATCTTTTCCCTATTCATGGGTTCAGACAAAATTATACAAATTTGCTGTCACCTTCAAAACTTCCTCACAACACTTAGGGCCACCGATTTTCCGTGAAAAAAAGAGTCAATTTCCGTTACAGCAATTTCAAATTCCGTGAAAATCCGTGCAAGCAATTTGACAAATCCGTGACTTTCTGTTTTGCATTGATTAGTGTGTTAGGCCAGTGCAGCCTAACCAGACTAAAATCCATTCACCAGCCTAACGTCTACACATATACATAATGGACAAAAGAACACCCAAAACAACTTGACTTACGATTGCTTGAGTGTGGGTCCCTTCTTCTCCTTACATAGTAAAAGATCCGTATAAATATATATCCAAATGATATGCAGGTACTAAATCCGACAATTATTCCACAATTGAAAGTGTAACTTGTCAGTCAGAACGTTATGATCATTCGATCATGAACGTATCATGACAACAGAGCAAAACATGAAACTTGAGTAATGTGCACAACAGTTTGGTACGACGCACTCATGCATAGTATACCATACATACAGTAGATGATACAGTATCAGCTACAGGCAACGGGGTCGCGGGAAAACTTTGCAAGACTGAGCAACATTAGACCTACCGAAGGCTAGTAAATGCGCAACTTGCACCTGGTCCAACATACAGTAAGCATCGGAGGGGGTGAATTTCAACAGTTTTCTATCAGATTGTAGTCCGCTAGAGCCATCCAGTGTTATATACAGATTTTTAAACTTTTTTTTTTCATTTTGCCCTCTTGATTGCAGACTTCTTTAGCATTCTGAGAGATTTTTGAAGTTCCGTGATTTTCCGTGAAAAAATTTAAATTCCGCGATTCCTTGACAATTTCCGTGATCGCGGAAAATCGGTGGCCCTTAACACTGCTGGTGTTAAAACATTCACAATGAGAGATTAAAATGCTCATGAATATGGAATAGGAATATGATGATAAACAATTGAATAAATATCTTAATATTTGTGTGAAGTAAGGAAAGCACATTGTCCTCTCTTGTCATGTCATTTAAGTTTCCTCATTAAGGGGAGAAAGCAGTCTCCCCAAGTTTATTTTCAAAAATCTGCTTAATTTTACAAATCTTGCCTTTTTTGACTCACAAGTATCCTTCATGTTTCTTTATAAAAACATTGAATACTGAGAGTAAACCAAGGAGTTATTCTGCATGAATTTAACAAATGAGTAGCCACTCCTGTGACTGGGGGACTGCATAGGAAATAAAAAGCAATTTGATAAGGTTATGGTTTGATATTCTTTGCTCAACTTACTACATGAAACTGAGTAAAAGATCAATTTAACAAAAAGTTACTGAAATCTTTATTTATATGCGAATTTTATACGACATACTAATGTGCATGCTATCTAATCAGAATCTATCTTTGAACACAAACATTATAAAACTGGCAATGCAAACTATTTTCATTTAAATTTTTCTCACAAAAGAAGCTATCTGTAGATGGCTATAAGCATCAAGTAAGTACAGGAAAGAAGTTTGAAAACATGAACCTATTGTATAAAAGAGAAAGAGTTTTCCTTATTTTGATCAAGATTTGATGTTTCATCCCATATCACTGACATCTAAGAAAATTTAAAACAACTTTTCCACTCTTCTTCTTTTATATGTGTTAGGGCTGCGACGGTTAAACGGTTAACCGGTTAACCGACCGATCGGTCGGTTAAACGACCGCCAAATGTTGTTTCGTTTAACCGTTTTTGCATCCTAATAAATCTAAATAATACCTAAACTCGTTTATGCAGTAAACCGCAGAAGTTGCTTGCCCAAAACCACTTAACAATGGGTAAACTTAGGATGAAAAATTACAAAAGGTTTAAAAAAAGACCTTTATAATGTCAGTTGTTCAGTCAGCGTTGCGTTGCTTTGACTGGTATATCGATCCGTTCGCCCCATGATCTGGGAGTGGTTTGCCGAAATAATGTGACAATAAACTCTTTCACGCAACTTTTTGAAAGGATTAAAATTATCAAAGGTGCAGGGATTAAACTATGCAGTGCACGCTACAACAATCCACTGTACCTTTTTAAAGTGTGGAGCAACGTAAACTTGATAGATAAGACTAAAAAGTTAACCTCTAGACGGCAGAAAAATATATGCTTAATATCGTTCAAGATAAATGCACTTCGGGAATTTTCCCGGGCTTAACTTCCAAGGTTACGTGTTTACAGTTCATCAGTCTCAAAACATATGCAGTCTGCACAAAATAGTGACCAAGCTATGTAGTCCTGGGCTTAATTATGCAACCTTGGCTTGCAAGCCTTGTAGGCACAACTAAAATATTTGTAACTATGTTAGACTCCCCATTTAAGCTAACTTAATAATTTTAACAAAAACCTATTAAACATTTTTTATAATTTTTTGAACGTTACTATAATTCCAGGAAAATTTTAAACCCCCCAAATTTGCAAAGATGAGGGAAATTCTTTCGGCCATTTCATTTATTAACCCCAAATCATAAAATATGGAGCATTCCAATGGTGAACTTCATGAATAATCATATTTTTTTCGAACATAATTAGCACAGTTCGTTGGACTTGCTGAACGAACCGGCGCACTGCACTTACGTGCATTTGTATAGTACAGTACAGTATTTGTAATTAGCAGAGCTGATTGAGCTTGCTGAACGAACCGGGCCGGCCGGCCAGCCATGTGCTTCGCACGTTGCATGAACGATACCGTACGTACATTGTACTGTACAGTACTGCGTACGAGACAACTATGCTCGAGTCCCGTTATAAAATAAAGCATGAGGGTAGCTGCCGTTATCGAAAAGTTTTGCCGTTCATAATTACGAAGAAACTGGTATTTTCAGTAGGTATTTGGTAAAAAGGCATGCGATGTAAGACAATTTAAAATTCAACGTTACAATTTTTACGGAGCATGCGGTAATACATGTATATGGGTAAAAATTTTCACACCTTTACAACATAACGGTGCTGGAATTCTTTGCAGACACACGTATATTACGTATGAATTGCAGCAAGGTCACAAGGCACACTATAGTACACTGTATGTGGTACGTTTGTACTCGACACTGCTCTGGGCGCGTGTGATACTGTATCGCTGTAGCCCTAGAAGTGTGTCTTCGAACTGTGATAATGCCAGTGATATCTATAGGCTTCTCATCTTACGGTGCTATGTTAGGCCGCAAAAATCTCGAAAACGGTAATCAGTGGCATAACAAAAGTATGCATGTTTGTGAAAAGTTTGAATAAATTCGTGATTCGCCCATGTGTACGGACTGCTTGCCAAAACATCGCAACTAATGCAAACGTTTTAACTTGCACGCTACTTCGACGATCATCACTACCGGCGCCATTTTAAGTGTAGAAACTTTGGTATGTAAGTGGTGGCGCTCTTCTGAAATGTTTATTTTGTTTATATACTTTGACTTGTTTTTATTTTCGGTTAACGGTTAACTGTTTGGTTAATAAAAACGGTTAAACGGATAGTGAATTAACCGGAAATGCACAGCCCTAATATGTGTGTTTAACTTTAAACATTAACACAGTGGATAAGGTCATTAAATATGAATATGTATAGATCTCATTAACATTTACATAAACACACTCTTCAGGCTTCTTATCAATATATCTTTTTCCACAAAAGGGCAGGAATGTGAAATTTAAACAATCAAACATGATTATACATCTACAATAACCTAGTATTTACATAAATATATGTCTTAACTGTTATTCTACAATGGCAGTGGTATGAAATACTGTAGATAAACCAAACATGCATATTCATCTAACCTAATCTTTACATAAATACAAGTTTATGATAGACTTACATCTTTATTCCACAAAAGGCCAGTAGTATGAAACTTCAAAACGTAATCATGAAGATCCTTGAAAATTTTCATCAAAGCTTTTGTCCATTCTACATGCCTAGGATCTCTATGTAGATGAAAAAACATCAAACAATGGGTGAAAATCTATCAAACACAGGTATTTTTCACACAAATTTAACCTCACAGTTTAAAGGGGAACGGGGGGGTGGGGATGGGGTGAGGACAGAACAGAGGACCTGGCTGGTAGGGGTATTACATATTTCTAAGACCTTGTCAAAAATGTAATACTGTCCATGCAGCTGAAAAATTCATAAAATAAACCAAAGCATTTAGTCATGTAAAAATGAAAGGAGACAGCTGCCTCACAGATACCTAAACAAAGATGCAGATGCCTCAGTAAAGCTTCAGTTACCTCAGCATTGATGCAAATGCCTCAGCACCACTGCAGCTCCATTAGTACTGATGCAGCTACATCAGCACAGATGCAGCTGCCTAAAAAATGCTGCAATTGCCTTAGTATAGATGCAGGTGCCTCAGCTTTGATGTAGATGCCTCAGCCTCCACTGCAGCTACCTCAGCAGAGATGCAGCTACTGCAGCAAAGCTGCAGCTGACATACTTTGTTCCTGTACATTTTACAATTAAATCCTCCTCTTCATATAGGGAGTTTTAATGTTTTCATAACATTACACCATGGGCTGCTATGCTTTCAGGAAGTTGCTACTAGCAATGCCTGTCAGAAAATGTCAGGAGCAACTGGGACTACCAAAACTTTGGTAGTTCCAGTCACTACTTTTGAATTTGCAATTTGCTGAACAGAACAGAACAGAACAGAACAGAACAGAACAGAACAGAACAGAACAGAACAGAACAGAACAGAACAGAACAGAACAGAACAGAACAGAACAGAACAGAACAGAACAGAACAGAACAGAACAGAACAGATCAGAACAGAACAGAACAGAACTGAGGAAAAAATCCTGATATGGGCATGCAGAACTGACATTCAAATAGGACATCATGATAAAAATATGGGCTTCCCTGAAATCTCCAATTCAAGAAGGCTAACCATGTTCAAAAAGGTCTCCAGCTGCACTAAACATGGTAAATCTTGCTTTCTGTGTAAGTGAATAATCTTATAGAAGAACGAACAGAAAGCAAGACTGAGAGCATGGTGTGCCTACTGTATGGAAAATAAATGAGAAAAAGAATCCTGCACAAGCCTCACATCAGAAACAGTAGTTGACTTTGCCTGTACTTTGATATTAAAGAACAGTTTCTTCAATACTCTTGTTTCTCTGCATTGGTGCTGTGTGTACTAAACCTTCCAAACAAAATACTGTATACTATCAACAAGGAATGGCTGGGGTGAGAGCTTTCTTATTTTGACAAAGTGTTAAAGAACAGAACTTAAGATGGCTAATATTCAAACATTCAAAACAATATCATATGTGTTTATTCCACACTACCAGCTTTAAAAAGTTCAGTTAACAGAAGTTTACTTTGAAGCCTTCAATGGTAAGACACCATGTCAAAACTTCATGCTGCAATTACCTCATCTAAGCTGCAGCTGCCTCAGCCATGCTTACTACTTTACACATAACAATACGATATAGTTTATACTGCTATTGTATTGTGTAGAGTAACAAAACATGGCTGCAGCTGCTGCAGCTTGACTGAGGGAGCTACAGCTTGGCCATATTCACATGTTGCTTAAACCACTGACTACTTACTTTTCTTTGAAATCTTTGATAACACGATTGCTGTAAAACTGACCAGCTTCTCCCATCTCTTTTACAAATGGGGCTGGCTTTGGGCTCTGTAAGGGAGGAAGGAAGGAAGGAATGATTTTTGAATATGCCACTAAAGATTTAATGTGTGTGGATCTAGCTCTAACTTGACTTCAGCCATTTATAAAAAGCTGCTGTGACATGGATGCCACTTAGACATACTAACATTCAACAATTATGAAATATGTTACAAACTTTTGAAGACTGTGATTTAAGCCACAGAACTACATACCATACAGGCTGCTTAATTCTACAACTACTGTAGGCATAGCATTATCATGAGTCTACACTCACTTGACCTTGGCGATGGCCCAATAGCACATACCTTTACATAAGCCTCAAAAAAGGCACAACAATTATAAATCTTAAAGAAGGGCACTGACAGCAACATTTTGTATTGCCTTGATGCCTTTATGAGGGGCACCTCATAAAGGCATAAAGACTGCAGTGTCACCATGACTTTTTTGCCCTCAGTGTGGCAACTTAGGTCAAGCCCTGCTTATGTTCTTAAGAACCATTTTAATATTGATCATAAAAAAGACAATAATTTCAGTATTATTGTTTTGACAGTACGAATAACTACAGAATTCATTTCCAAACTTTTTGCACATTGTAAGAGTCATACTTTTAAATGCAAAATTTACAAATATTACACACTAGTGATATTAATGAAATGTGCATTTCTTCCGTACTGTATCATTAACCTCTAATTCCTATCTTTCAAAAACATTTTGATGACAAAAATACTCACTATGGTTACCCATCCTAAGGCAGGTACAGCATCACTGACAGCAGAAAAATGATTAAAATACGGGGAAGAACGATTCTTTGATTGAATCTCCTGGATCGCTGCTATTATTTGTGAAGTTGGTGCAAGAAGTTGAGAGAGTACACCCTTTAATGAAATCAAAATTAGTCTTGTTAAAACTTACAATATGATGGCTGAAGAGGTGAGAAATTTAGTCTAGAACATAGCTACATGGAATTAAATTAAAAAAAGAAATGCCTAGAAACAGTCATGGTTGTTAATACTTCAAACCAATATTTACTCATCTACGATTTTGGCCAGATTCAGAACAACTTGTGTAGTTAGAGTCAGATGAGGTTTTACGGCTCAGTTTCTAACCAACTGGTTTAAGTCGGGCCGGCCACGGCCTTTTTTGTTTTTCCAGTTGTAGCTCATTGGCTTGTTTTCCCTACTCCATTGCTTGTGCTGAGCACCAAGCACAATGGCAGTAGTTCCATTTTTTAAGTCTTCCGTATGACCCAGCCAGGAGTCAAACCCCAGACCTTCCAACTGTAAGTCGGATGCTCTATCCACTTGACTATGCAGTAGGTAACTTGTGTACGTTAATGGGTAAATCAAATATTTACATACTGCATAACCACTTTGCCAACTTAATGTGCTTTTTGCAAAGATATTCAGATAAACTGATAACATCATGCCAAGTTTGTCAAGTTGTTTCTAGTTTTGTCACATCGTAAAACCAATTACAGTACATATTAATTGTACTGTTATTGTTGAACCAATCACAATGACTGTACTATTATTGAAATAATGCACTACTGATCTTCTTTCTCATATTAGCCATTAATGATATGCCTCAGGATGTGGTATGTGTTGCTAAGACTTGTTAGTTTTTTTGTACTTCACATGTTTTTCAACAGTGAGTGGTGCAAGTTCATTATCATTAAGTGGGAGAGGCATTCCAAAAGGCTGAGAAACACAGTACATATGCAATGTTCCCTCTGTCAGTGCAGATATCCCTCAAACATCTAAACTTATGCAATGTTTGTGCATACGAATTCATTGCGAACCCAGCCCATGGTCTCTCTCATTTCAGGGGGATATTTTAAACAATGCTTATATTCATACCACCACCTTACAACCTATTGAGCTACTGTGTATCTGTTGCAACACTGTCCCAACCCAGTTCACCAATACAAACCACATCAAAGCCAATGAATGGATAAAGCTATTCCTGACAATGAAAGATTATCCTTGGTGAGCATCAGAACTCCCTTATTGCAATCCACTCCCCCATAAAAATGACCAGTCTGTCTGTTCTACCAACCAATCTCTAGATGGAAACCTTCCCCATTGCTAGGTGGTTTCTTTCACAATGTTCCACCCCCTCCCCCTTCCTCCATTACACAAGTCCTAAATCTGCATTATTAACTAACGTAAAGCACTTTAATTAAACACAATCATTAACTATTTCCTTCTCACTAGGGTGTGCAGAGGTCACATTTCATTTAATCTTAAAAGAAAAGTTGATATTGCCAATTTCAGTCCTACAGTGTTTCATTTTTCCTAACACCCTTGAGTTGTGTAACAAGGAAGTTGGCTAACAACTGGTGACTGACGTTCCTAAAGTCAGACACACGGCCTGTCCTGTAGAAACATACAGTAAGTTCAGTTAAGGAGTATCCTGTTTTCACAATGTTTTTACTCCCACAGAAGCAGACTAGCTTAAGTATCTTCATCATTCTGACCTTCTGTACCATAAGGACAATTCTGTAAATTACACAATCCTATCAAGACCAAATTATGAAAAATCCATTTTCTTGGTTCAACTGAACATCTACGATAAAAAGAAAAAAATGAAATATGCATGTTTTCAAAATACATTCACTCTTAAAAAAATGTGATGCTTTTTCCATGACTTCCATCATTTTCATAAAATTTCATGACTTTTCCAGGTTGCAAATTTTCTAATTTTTAAATTTTTTTACCGGGTCAGGAGTCTTGCTTTCTGATGCTATCACAAGGAAGGCACGTTGGGCATCAAATGCTTGTTTTAGCTGATTGGCCTGTGAAACAGAAAGGGGATGAAAGGATTTTTTTGATTAATCATTTATTGCTAACTTTTCACGGGTTGAGTCTCAGAAACGTGACAATGAAAACTTATTTTAAATCTGTAAACCTTGCATTTCATTACTTCACTGTCACTATAAAGTAAGATGTAAATAATACCTGGAAAGGAAAATCATTGCTTTAAAAACAACATCATGAATGGGTAATGAGAACCTTATTAACTATGTGTAACCTTAGCCTTGCTATTCTATGTGCTAAATATAGTCTATGATATCCAGAAAATGTGAAAAGACTGAAAGGGTATATTACATGGTACTGTATTCTTCTAGCTTGAGTCTACAGTAGTAATTCATCACAGCTTATCATACCATATGAGCAGGTTCATTACAAATTTTATATCAGCATCCAGAGTCATGAAAAATCACAAAAGCAACATTTGGCATGGAAATATGGTATTGTGCAATACTTTTTAAAATGCCATAACTCCGAAAACGCTTGAGCTATCGGCCTCAAAATTTCAGTGTGATCGTTTTATCTATGCAGCAACATTATGCAGGAAAATCATCAAAATCATCAAAATCAGAGATGGTCACCTAGGGACCATTTGTTGAAATGGCATGGAATTACAGTACCTGGGCATATCACATGGTACTGCATTCTTCTAGCACAAGACTCGTAATTCATCACAGCTTATCATACCATATCAGAAGGTTCATTACAAGTTTTATATCATCCAAAGCTCTGTCGACATTGTGCAATTTGCTGCAATTTATTTATTCGTTATAAAACATTCTTTGTACTCATCAAAGACTATTTTAGTTTACAAATTGTCTTGCAGGAAATCATGGAGTTTACAGCAAATTCGTACAGTTTGAGGAACATGGGAACCTTCATGTACTCTACAATCTTAGACAAAACTATGAACACAATATTCAGGGGATTTTAAAGAAGTCTTCCCCTCCACTTCTTCAATGTTTGGAAAATGCAATACATTCTTTTTTCCGACCCCATGTCAAAACAACAATGAATAGGGGTGGCACTATTTATCTGAAATAGTTTTGTGCACAAATGGAGACTGGCTTTTTATACTAGCCAGTCACACACCCAGTGCACATATACTAAGCTGAGATCATTATCCAATGTCATAGGTTAATATCTTTTTACCACATAAAATGTTGTACTGTAATACTGTAGCATAAATAATTTTGCCACAAAAATTCATCTCAATTTCATAATTTACAAATTTGAAAAAGACATTGTTTTACAGTACTCTACTATGACAAAGGTCCATCAAGAGCTTTGAAGGCTGGTTTAGGGTGGTTTCAGTGAAAATCAATTTTGGTTTCTTTGTCATTAGGTATATTAAAGTTCATTTGCTTATAATCGTTAAGGTACTTACATGATTCTTTATCTCATCACCAAGCTGACTGCTCAAATTTACAAAATTTGCCACAGAATCTGAGAGAAGTGTGTCAAAAGCTTGTACATATGCAGTGGTTTCTGCATCAAGAATAGATAGAAAAGAAGCAATATGCATGAATAATTTATTTAAACTTAATGTTCAAATGCTAGCATTACCATAACTTTTTCTAATTAACATCTGACTGGCTGAGAAACTCAAAAGTTACACTCAAAAGTTACACATCCATTCCTATACTTTCTCTTTCATGAATTGCTTGTTTGGCTAGATGATGAATATTTTTCATAACATGTAAATTTAACCATAAGCACCTCAATATCTTTTAATGAATACAATATTGATTGATTCTACAAAATTAATGAAATTCATCAATGCATGTAAAAATTATCACTATCATACAGGTTTCATGAATATGCACTAGATATTAGCTCCATAATAAATATTCATCACAGCATGTTTCCATTACAGTATATCATTTTTTTTATCTCCCAATGAATATAAGAAACTCAATTTAATAAATACCATACTCATAACAACATGTTAACTTGTTAAAAATTTACCACACATGTAAAATCTAAATCCCTTTTACATTTTACCTACAGTACATTTGATTCATCCCTGTACTGGAAATGCACATCAAATGGGTACACACTGTGTACATGTATACAAGTACAATATCTTTAGATTTTTAAATAATGGGCCTACAGTATGTCCAAGTTGGTTTGATTTCTCCCTGAGAACTGTCTTACTGTACTAACTACAACAACTCCCATTAATAGGCATTCCAACACATAAGGTCTAATCTTTACAGCTAAAGACACCACAGCACAGCACGTTGCAAACCCTTCAGGGATGTAGCTATGGTGGGCGGCGCTGGGCGTTGACACCCAGCACTCGATATTCCTGCCCGGCACTCCAGGCAAACACACGTCTCCCCGCCCACCACAAATCTGCCTACCGAGACCTACAACTAGCCCTAAATTTACTCCCTAAAGTAAAATGAGGGAAAAATGAAACATTAATGGCTGAAAAATGGGGTAGATGGTATGGGGTGGGGTGAGGTGCTTTCCCCAGATCAGACAATTACCTGGCACTTAAATTTGGCTAGCTACATCCCTGAAACCCTTTACAAACAATCTACTTCATACACTCTGGTAATTTGAGATTTTGCATGTGTGGCTCTCTGCAGTGAAATCATCATCTATTATTCATATTTTCAACTTTTTTTAAAATGTTACAGCTGCCACCAAGCAGATGTGAATGATTATTAGCACAGCATTTTGTTCCGTGGGGAATATTTAAGAATATGCAGTGTGCATGAGATTTTTTAATGCTCCTTGCAAGGTCAATCTTTTGTTCACACATTACATCAGCATGGGAGGGGGGTATGGTGAACATCAATAGGTTCTGCAGAATTACTGTATTGTGGCAGCTCAGTAGTGGCCAGTACCAATACTTATAACATGGTGCTTATGTGATATGCATTTGTCCTCTATTGTCAATCTAAGGACTACAACAAATACTATTAGAGCTGTTACAAAGAACATCTTTCAAATCATGGCTGCTTACGTCCTCCGATGTCACCCTGTACCCTCTGGAGTTCAAGAATAATAGCCTCCAACTTCTTTGATGCCTCCTGAGGAATATCTGTAACCTTGGTGCTAGCTGACTTAGCTTTCAGGTTTCCAGCAAGGGATTCAAGCTGGTTGACAAGGTCAGCAACTTCAGACATGGTGTTCTGAAAGAAAAAATGTATAGATATTGTTGTCAGGAAACAAGTTCTTCTCAAACCAAATATGAGCTACAAAACTGCACTGTTGGACATGGGAGTTAACATGTATTTAACACTGTAGAATACATGTATGTGAGAGTGATGGGAATAGAAACATAGCTTAAAAATGGATTGTAGGGGCAATCAGTCCTTTAAAAACTTTCCACTTTTTTTTCACATTTCAATCAGGGATTGTGTTCTCATTACATTTTAAGGTTTGTGGTCCTTTGCTATATGTTGATAATTTCACAGTGTCAAGCATTTTGTCATTTATACATATTGTAACTTACTGTAGCTCTTTACTCATTTTACCAGAGACATGCAGTTTCCTTCTACTTTATTCAAATAAAAGTTCACACTACTTTTCTCAGTTGCTGTCAAGCCGATTCCTCATGCAATATGTTTTTAATTGGATGATTCTTAGCCATTTTTAAAGGTCAAACTTCATTCCAGATTCTTTGAAAAATTAATAAATATTAATTTATTACAAACCCATCTCCATAAAACACTTAATTCCAAAAGTAATTTCTATATATTTATTACATGTCTTGGGTTTAATATCATATGTTACAGTACTAAAACTGCTTAACTATTCCTAGTACCCTATAACATATAAAAAGTTATTTCTAAAATATTGTTGCAATATATTCATTATTATATCACTCAACTTGTAAAACTAAACCAACTAGCCTATCAATATTAATACTTCATTCATTGCAAGATATCAAAGACTGATACTTTCAGTCTTTATTCAGTGTAATATAAATTAGCAATAAATGGCTTGTTCCACTCCTATACAGGTACAGTACAGTAGTTATCATCCTGTTTCACTAGGAATTGTCATTATTAAAAGTAAATGCCCTGTACTGTACTTTATTGGGTGGAACTGGCTTGGTGTTTGAGTAAACTTCCTTGCAAGCTACTGTAAACGCATAACCGGACAAATCCTCACCCCCCAACAATTCCCACCATGACAATTACCCCTCAGACAATACCCCCAACAGAATAATGTACCGTATTTGGAATAATCCTGAGTGAGAATTGTCCAGGTGTGAATTATCTGCGTGGAACTGTCCTGGGGTAAATTGTCCCAGAGGGAATTTGCCAGGAAGACTTTGTCCAGGGGAGAGCTGTCCAGGAACCAGCTAAGGGTACCAGGTTCAAATCCTGATGTAAGTTGTTACTACTTGGAAATTCCCTGGTATCTGATATTTTCTTTTGCTTGTCCAGTATAGCTACATGCAGTGGTGCTACAGGGGTTACATTATTCAGCTACAGTACTGTATACTTGGGAAGCTGGTTGTTGTTCTCTTATACCCTGGGAGGAGTCAAGCATGTCTTAAAGAGAAAAAAAAATAAACTAGTCATCCCCTTTGCTTGGTTCAGATGTTGAGCCATGGTGCAGAGCAAGGATCCCCCCCCCCCCACCTTTTGGAAAGAGGCTAAAGACTGGGTATAGTATACACTCATGTCCATCAGATGGAGGTCGCACTAAATGGCCATCCCAGGAGGATGGTGTAGGATCAGGAGCAATAAGTACACCCATGCCTCATTACCCTCAGAACACTAGTCAAAATGATGCAAATGGTATCAGGGGTCATCCTTTACCTGTACCTGGTATAGAATCAGCTATGAGCCAAAGTGGCTTCCTGACCCTGGAATGTTAAACCTTACAGTATACTGACAAGTGTAATACCAGCATACTTGTTCTCTGACTGTTTCAATGCAAA
The DNA here is from genome assembly GCA_029531755.1 of Holothuria leucospilota. Lineage (NCBI taxonomy): Eukaryota > Metazoa > Echinodermata > Holothuroidea > Aspidochirotida > Holothuriidae > Holothuria > Holothuria leucospilota. Next base: position 41,045,456 of record CM055982.1, read on the forward strand.
AATGTTCAAGACCAAATATTTATTTTTGACTGGTTCATAATTCTGATGAAACTGTCGGTGCAATAACAACCACTCTATGGACAGTTCTGAGCCATTATCAAACTTACAGTACTATCAAGTTTTCTACTACAAGTGGACTCGAAGCAAACAGACGTACTGTTGTCATGGCTTTACAATGACAACCAATATCATACAGTATGTTGTCACTTTTCAAAGCAATTTTGTATTGTATTCAATGTCACACTAAACAAGATATGATCATATGAAACATTCAAATTACCTCTGCAGCATCTTTATCATTTTCAGTCCCACCCCCACCCCACCCCCATCCCCACCCCTTGGTAATTCTGCCAACCCCCATGACAGTAATCACTAAGGTGTATAATACTGTAGAATCTATAGTAGTACTGTATTGTACAGTGAAAGTGGCCAAGCAGGAAGGCAGTTATCCCCAAGTGGTTAGACATTACAGCACTATACCAGGAATGTAAAGTCAGAAAACCCTGAAGTTGTTGATCACTATGATCTCTGTATTATTAATGTACGTAACCCAACACCCACAAAGTGGTACTACAGTACAATATTTCCATACATTACAGACTGTGCCATACTGTATTCTGTGTGGCCAGTAAATTTTGTTTTAGATGGCTTGTACTATATGTCAACATTTCCAGCTTTGTCTGATAAATGTCCCCTTCAGGGTTTTTAAAGCAGATTCCTCCAATAAGACTAAGAAGAATACAGTAAGTCTGAGAAAGTGCCAAAATTATGTGTTCCCCCATCACTTAGCTGGGACATTAGAGGTTACAGAAGAGGGGAGTAAAAATGATCTACAGCCCCCTTTTGATGATGCTCCCATTGACTTTCACTTTTCATATAATAACTTTAGCTTCATTGAACCCATAATATCCCCTCCCCTCACCCGACCCTCCCCCCAACACTTTGCACAAACCTCTACTGCTGAGCTGAATCAATACAGTAAGTATTACAACAGTGTCAATGGGCTGCACTATATTGAACACACACACTATTCCACTACACTGTAACAAGTATAGCCTTCAGCCTTTTCTACAGTACTGTACTGTTTGGCCTAGTGGTGAGCGCATCCCCCTCTCTGCCAAAAAGACCCGGGACTGAATCCCAATCTGGTCATACCAAAGACTTAACAAATGTAACATGCTGCCTCTTCCTTAGAGCTCATCATAAGAGATTGTAACTGGTTAATAATGTATGACAATAGTTCAACCTGGTTCCTACTGTAACAGAGTATGTCAAAATGGCTGCCTGGTTGTACGATGATGGTTTTATGGCCCAGGGGCTTGAGAAGGATCTCTGGAACAGATGAATGGTGAAGAATTTATGTATGCATAGCACCTTGATTCTGCAGAATGGATACTGTAGGTGCACTCTGTAATATCCCATGTGGTGGAGGGGGTAGTACAGTATACTCTGAGTACAGGACAGTGAGCATACGGCTGTTGCCCTAAACTGAATAGTTCTAATATCATCTGCAAAAGGTGTCACATCACACACACACAGGCAGTGACCGACCACAGTGCTACTGTACGTATCACAATTGTACTGGGCTACTTAATTACACATTCATAGACTATAGTAACACTTACAAGTACAAGTCTGCATGGCCTTATAAAATTACCGTTTCCCCCCTCAGGAATCCTGAATTCATAAAGAATATTACATTCCAATTGTATAACAGAGATACAGTACAGTACCTTAAACATACTGTACAGAATCCTATCCTTCTGAGTGTTTTGAATTTTTATTTTTGAAGCCTTCATATGAGCTGTAGGGCTTATTGTGTACTGTACTGTAACTACTGTCAGCAATTACCTGTCATCACCAATATCTCTTTACACATTTGTGGTCCTGCTCTAATGTTGAGTTACATTTTTTTATTTTTTGGACATTTTAAGACACATCTTTGTCACAAAACTGAGGCAATCAAAGCAAGCATTGAGCAGACTCTACCACATACTGTACACATGCCAACCAGACTACTGGCCACTCTGTTTATTCAGCAAACAAAATAACAAAAGTCAGATTTGATCCTGAAAACTACAGTATCAGTGTTTTGGTAAGACTGTGCTCTCAGTAGTCTCAATACAACTGAAATAATTACAGTGTAATTTCATTGAGACTGATAAAATGTACTCAAGGGCAAGAAATAATTTCTTCAGGTCCTTCCACCCAGCTTTAATATTGGAAATACAGTCCTCATGTGGCAGCTAACACATTGTGTGTCAAGTTGGCAAAGTCTGTATCGATGTCTGCCCTCCCTACTGCATGTACTTTAGTCTGTCTACTTCATATCACAAGTCATGCCTAATGTAGGACAGTAAAACTATAATTAACTGCTCATCTGCATCTTTTCAGAAAAGGCTTTGGAAAAGGAATTATTTGTTGTAGATAAATTTGCAATACCACCAGTATATAAATCTTCTTGTAAACACATATAATCTTGGTGAGGCAATCACAATTGTGCATGACTTTTTCTCATCACACTTCTTACTGAAAAATACTAGAACTCTCTGTAGGACCATGGAGCTTCAGTATGGTTATTAGCTCCATTGTAGGACACTTTGCTTAACTGTATTTTCAGCCTAAGAGTCCCACACCAATATATAGCATGGGTATTGGCAAACGTAAGTGTACCTGACTAGAATATGTCAATACAAAACTTCTCAAAATCTGACGAAAAACTTTTCTGGGGAGTGGGCCAAAGTTACCCTTCAAGGGTCAAAGTATCCCCATTCTACTGTACTAGACTAGTTCTTGAATAGCTACTGTAGGAATATAGGCCTACATATGTAAGAAAAGGGATAGAGCTTTCAGTTAAGTAGAAGCAATTTCAAGTTCATGTGAGGTGTCAGACAAGGTCAAATGTCACCCCAGAAAACACAAAAATTTTTTTTTTTTGCTCTGGGGCTTAGCCAGGCCTAGTCTTACAGTACTTAATTTTGGGGCGGGGCTACAAGAATCTGGTCTTGGAATTTAGAGCTCATTAACTTGCTGGTTGTGAAACAGCTATGGCAGAACTAGGCTAGCCTACCATAACTGTTTCCTGTAGCCAGTAACAGTGAAGTCCAACTAAGGGCTTAAGTTACAGCATTGGGAAACCCAGAATGAATCATTGCAGGTTATGCATCATCAGCAGTTAACTGGCTTCACATCAGGCCTAGTGCACCATGGCTAACAAAGGCTCCTTTGTACTATTTAAAGTTACTGTATGTAGGCCACAGGCATGCGGAGCATAGTATACATAAAGTATATATATTAACAAGGTAGGACGGCTTCAACAGTTGCTTTGCGGCAGTTGCAATTCAAGGCACTGACTCAACGTGCATAGTGATTGGCGAATGACAAAGCGGACTTGCCTTCTGCATTGCATTACCTTGCATTGGGCAAACGGTACTCCCGGCGTACCGGCGGGCCGAATCGGTCAACTCCCGCCATATGATCACGTAGAGAACTGTGCTATATACCTGTACTTGTATTGCCGATGCATTACGTACATGTATACATACGTACGTACAATCGCTTAAGGATTGCTACTGACTAGTTCTAACGTGTGTGTACTATATACCTGTACGTGCATTGCCAATGTATGGTGACCGTGTATGCATCACGTACATGTATACTGTACATACGTACGCACGCCAACGGATTGCTATGTACATGCATTGTATATGCACAGTACAGGAAATCCCTGCGTATATCAGCCCGGCGTACATAGGCCCGGCGTACGATCACAAAAACCTCGGCGTCCCTCCGGCGTAGGCTTTACATGGAATGCACCCTGGCTCAACGTGCGTAGTGATTGGCGAATGACAAAGCCTACATCAGCAAAGTGGACTTGCCTTCTGCTGTGCATTACCTTGCATTGGGCCTATGCGTTCTGTGAGAGAGATGGAATGGATAGCTATGCAGATAATCGCAACTGCCGCGAAGCGACCATTGAAGCTGTCTAACCTTGTTAGAATATATAAGTATAGGCCTAGTGTGTATGTATAATGCTCTGAACACCTGTGGCATGGGCCAAGGCTAAAGCCTCAATGTTTGCCTAGCCTAAGGCCAGTCTAGAAAACACGTAGGTTACGCTGGAAATCTTCGACGTGGCATAGGTGAAGTCACACCAAATTACTGGCATATTTTATCAGTCAAAAACCAGTTTTATACTTTGGCATAGTCACAAACGGTGCAAATCTTTGGCGTATAATTTTTTCATAGTAACCTACATCTTTGGCGGGCAAGAAACGAACTTTCCAGTATGGGCCTAGCCTAGGGCTAGTTTCAAGTTACCTGGTCCTCAGATTAGCTTGTGTAGTGTACTGTAGCCTAGGCTATGCCTTAAAGTGAGACCTGTATTGTAATGCTCATAACTTAGTAATAATATTAAGATGCCTAGGCCTAGCCAACTTACACTAGCCTATGCCGAACTTATTATTCAACAGCCTGGGTATAGGCTAGCACAGGCCTATACAATAAAAACCAATGCACTCAATTACAGGTAGCCTACTGTAGGCCTAGGCCTAACGTTAGTTCCCATACTGTACTAACTTAGGCTAAGTCTAGGGAGACCAAACCAACTTCAGCTTCATAAAGTTTAATCAGGACCGAATAAAACTTCAAATGCCATTACTAGGTCTATGCCAAATGCCAACTAGGCCTACATAACGCATGCGGTTCATATTTTCTGAAGGATTTATGAATTACCTACCTGTAAAAGAAACTAGGCCTATATAGTATAGCCAAAACGTAGCGTACAATCACACTGTGACTGTGGGAGTGGTAGGATTTCGCGTTGATGTAGGCCAAACAGAGATTATTGTGTTAGTTACTATACTGTCAGCAGCTAGCTGTTCATAGACCGCTGCATAATGCATATTGTGGAACCTGCACAAATCATACGGCACGCATGCCAGGTACGGTAGTGCGAACCCGGAAGTAACAGTTTCACGATACACTGGCGCTATTTACTTTTAGTAACGAAATAATTTTGTTGTCCTTAAAAGGCGTTCGTTTTGGTCAATGGTAAATTTAACACACACAACCATATAAGGCCTTCTGGTTAGTGGGTATACTAAGGAATTAAAAGTTAGGTTTTACGGCTCAGTTTCTAGTAACCAACTGACGTAAGGAACAGATAGGCCAGCCACGGCCTTTTTTTTCCAGTTGTGGCTCACTGGCTTGTGTACTAAGGATAACCGTATTCATAGAATCAGGGTTTCCCCTGGCATTCTTTTTGTGAGGCGACCACCTCATAGAAATTTGCTGTAATCACTACCTAGTCTACTGTACTAGTAGCTATAGAAGTAGGCCTATTGATAGTTCTCCCTCCAGAGCTGGCATCACATCACCCCCATACCACCTCACACTCTCTAAAACCCAGGGGAAACCCTGAGAATGATATAGAATTCAATGTGAATGAAGGCCCAAAGTCAGAAACTGATGATATCATACCTAATGATGCCCTTAATTACCGAGTTCAAGTTATGTCTGCCTGATTGTCTATGTTTTTTAATGGGGCGCTAAAACAGTCGCAGTTTTACAACGACTTGAACAGCAGTCTCACATATATCCTCATATTTCCCATCTAGTAGAAGGCTACTAGTAGTCTTCTATTTACGCAAGTTCTGTGTGGGATCCACACCAGATTTATTTACAGGATAAGCTCGAGAGTATTCCGCAAATGAAGGAGATCGGCTCGCTTTATCAGCTCAAACTTCTCACGAGAGCCAGACAAAACAGATTAATTCTGGTCTCTAAGGGTGTTTTTGGTAACTTGGCACAAATTCCTGTGGATAGACTTCGGGCGGCATCCCACTCGCAGATGCATAACTTGCACTTTTCCCACCTCTTTACTAGGACAAACTGCTACAAGTATAGTTTTCTCCCTTATACGGTTAAGGATTGGAATAGTCTCCCTGCTTCTTTAGTTGAAAATTCCCTTCATCATAAGGACCCTGCCCAGTTTAACAACATTAGGGCTTGATACCTCTCGACGCATGCGTGGTGAAGTAATGCCCCTGTGGATGCATGTGTCACCATATTTCGAAAGAAGAAGAATAAGAAGAAGTCTTTCATGGTATTTCAGATATCAAATATTATTCAATAATTCAGAGAATATTGTCACATTATTTCCAAGGGCCATTCATGAAATAGGATACCTTATTCCATGCAAATTGGGGCGACTACATTTTAAGTACTTGAAGCGTTAACTTGGTTTTGTTTTGTTCTTTTAGGTTCCATAGCCTAGAATCCTTTATCGATCTCATGTATTGCTGTACGTGACATTGTACCATGGCCTTTAATTTCCTCCCAGGATAGTTGGAGCTTTATAAACCTATTAAAAGTAACAGCTTAAGATAACATAATGTTTTCCCTGGCACCTCGGTAATTGCACTGAGACATTTTGACTCATCGCATCGACGTCCTTAATTACGTCGTGGATCGACTTTCGCTGAGTTTCTGTTTGCAAATCGGTTTGACGTCGAATTGACGTTGGCGAGCAAGGACGTTCAATAGACGTTGTTCAACTGTTTGGACTAACGTCCGACTGTTTAGTGTCCGTCCAGCACCGCATCGACTACCGACTACAACAAAACTACGATAACATTTTCTGACGTCCATCGGACGGTTTATTCAGCCAAGTCGCAAATGGGTTGTTTCAAGACTTCAGTCCGACCTGAGGACCTTTCTCCAAACTTACCCAGACCCTAATCCGACCGAGATATGGATCTACTTAAACCCGACCATGACGTCAGTACGACCGGAAAATGTTTATGGCGATTATAGTGTTCAGCCAAATATTGAGTCGTCGGCTAGGCTTGACAGAGAGAGCGTAAAGTATGGGGATCGAGGAAGACTGGGGAAGGAAAAAAGAAAAAAAGCTTAAAATAATTGTAAATACTAGACATGGAACGACTAAAGATGAAATAAGTACGAGGGTTGGCGTTTCGAGGAAAGGAAATTGAAATCCACGACACCCGTGGATTACTCTTGCCTAACACATGGCAGCTATATCCCATCCTGACCCCTTATACCTGACAATGAAACTGTTCTTGGTAAACGACGAGATCTAATTAACATATATCGGAATATAATTCCTGTTGTGTCCGACAAGGCTTGAGAAGCTTCCGGTAAATTTCGCACGACTCGGAAAAGGCCCTTTCAGCGCGGCTCTTGGCATCCACTGAGGTGAAGGATTGATAATTTTGCAATAATTGTGGCACTTTCAACAGCTTTATACATACATCATATCTTGGTCAATGAACTATTGGCTTAGGGAGGGACAAACCAGAGTATGTGGCCACAGGGGTCACACGTACATGCCCGTTTCATCATTACCAAAGTTTAAACAATAATTTCACTTGTATCGATAGCATTTGGCTGAGCAAACTTAGGCACAAAATGCCCTGACTAACTTTTTCCGTCCATAAATGTGCAAAATAAAAGCTTGGTAAAGCCTTGAAATAGCCTGGGTGCGGCTCATGTCGTCGAGATAGGGGACTGGGCGACAGCCCCCACATTTGAAAGTGGAGGGATTACTCCCCACCGCCACCGCCACACTCACACAGTCATACACTTTTTTCCAGAATCCTAGAGAAAATAGTCGTAGTCACCAGCTTGCAATATAGCTGATTCAATGAAATCAACTTGAAACAGCCATTTAAAGATTTAAACTAAGGAAATCATGTCTCAGATTACACCACTGCGGATCATCTGGCCCATTTTTTTTTTTCATATGGCCCTCTCGTAATACCCAGATCGCTCACTTATAGAGCTTCGCGACTCGCCCTTGCAGTAGTTCTGGCCAAGGTCATGCCACCCCTTCACTCACACACACCGAGAAGCTGTTAAAGCCTGCAGAGCCACCAGGGTTGCCTGTAGATCTGCACCAGGGGTTAGGGTCTTTGCTGCAACTTTAATTCGAAGCAGGTCTGGAATAGAGGGCGGTATACACAACTGAAATTCCTGAAGAGTCAGAACAAGCGCACACCTCAGTCTCACACCTAATAATTTCCCCCATTGACTTACCCACATAATTAGCTCTTTTTCGAGACCTGCAGCCTTGTCAAAGTTTACAGCTACTTCGAGTTACGCCTCACATGAAAGCTGGGAAGATTGCCAATCATGGCACTTCAAAATTTCTATACCATGATCGTTTAGATTTTGAGCTGGAAGGAGCTGAAGTTTTTATAGGGTACACCCACCCCTAGTTCTCTTCAACCAGATAGCTGTTAGGAAGGAGACACAACTTTCTATAGCACTTTGAAGCAATGTTTGTTCCCGATGGGTAATCTTGCTTTTATCCTCAAAATTCCTGTTACAATTAACAGGATCAGCTAGGATTAAGGGACCTTTTGTTACAATGACAATGCATACTTCTTCTCCTTGCATTGAACAGTTAACTTTTCTTTGCCAGCCGTCACAAAAGTATATGAAATTTTACACTTTTGTCGTTACTGGTCGCAATAAATGTCATTTCTGTTAGCTTTACTGAAGACCTCCAAGATAACTTACATTTCGACTGTGTTTCGAAGTGATGAGGAAATAGGCCAAACTTGGGAAAAATGAATTAAGCTTGAACAATGTTCGAAGCGGACGATGCATCAAATTCGTCTGGACGTAAAGGAAGAACACCATTTAAACTTTAACTGACAGTCGTTTAGTGAAAAAATCTTGATTACAGCATAGCCCCGTCGGTAAAAAACCTCAGATCAAAGCATGATTTTACAAAGGTAATTGTTACAGGATTACTTGGGTGTGAAAGGGGCAGATATTTATTAGGAACGGTAAAGTCAACAAGGCTAGATAATAGTTACAAAGAGACCTGTCAATCAACTTTCGATATCTGAATGGGATTAGATCATTTTCAAGTACTTTTTGTCTGTCAGGTCTGGTTGTTGTGTCTCCTTCCTAACAGCTCCCTGCTTCAACGTAACAGAAAATGTCACTTTTTGATATGAATTTTAAAGACAGTCTAAATCAAATCCACCCCAAATTGTCAACATCAGCACTTTGACTTGTTCTCTTTGAGATTCATGGAGTTTCATTACCCACTGGGTAGGTTATCATGACAAAATTTGGTCTTAACCGGAGATAAAAGTACTATTTCTTGATTTGTTACATTTGACGCGGACAGACATTACTCTAGTGGGTGTGAGGCCCTCAGCCAGCTTTTCCATATTTTTGGAAGGACAAGTTAGACTGTATGTTTGAGCAAAGAGTTTGCAAAGGAGGAAAGATTTGCTATCTAGGTCCATCCTGTGTAAATGTGCATTTTTGTATTGCTCAGGAGAAAGTTCCTGTTGACAACCTGTTGAAATTTCAACAGATTTTAACTGGGACTTTATCATTAATTTACCTGTTGAAGTCACCAAAATCGGCGTTTATTAAAAGATGAACTCAGATTCCTCATGGTACCTGTTGATATTCTTTTGAAAAATGTTGAAAGTGTTCCTGGTTACCTGTGTTACTTGCTTATACCTGTTCAAACCTGTTCAACAGATTTCGTTCCAACAGAATTTTTGTTCCCTAAGACGTGTGGAGGATTGCTTCATAATGCGGCCCACTTGACTACGGACGGGCCCGAGAGGGAAAGTAGGGGAGGCAGGTGGGCCCATGCTTTAAAGGTACTTGCCCTCCTTCAAGGGCAGCGATTTGTTCTCAATATTGAGGGGACATCACCCCATTTTCATATAATTTACTGTGTGAAAAAATCAAAGTCAATGGGAAATTTTTCAAATAGTGGGGGACATGTCCCCCTATCCCTCCCCCGGATCACCGTCCATGCCTTCCTTTACCATCGTCACCATCTACGATACCTTATGTCGCCAAGGAGGTTGCAAGTTAAGCCGAGAAATATAAGTTGAACACTTACGTGTTGTGGACATAAGTTGGAATTTTAATAGTCAGCTCAGTTAATACACCGTAGAAAATGGATGCCATTGAGCACTTCTTGCCCCACCTTTTACGTTTAAAATATGCCTGCATCTAAAACAGTTTAGAAATGAAGCGCTTTTTGACAGTGAACATTTCCAAATTTGACATGCCTGTTAAGCAATTAAATGTTTTTGCGAAGTGGGGGGCAAAAATGTGCTCAGCAAAATGTTTAAATACCAAACACTATATAAAGAGTGAACATGTCTTCAAAATAGTATCATTGTCTATAGCGTGTATTCATACTTTACTGACTGCTTGAGAAAGCTGTTCTTTAAACCCCACCATTCTAATATTTAAGTGGGGTATATCATGTTGCAAATCCCAAGGCCAATAAACATGTAAGGAGCTCTGAAATAAATGTCTGTGGAAGTGTATGTGTCAATTAATATTTTCTTTGAGCTCACTGCTTCACCTGTACTGTACATCCGTACGCAAAACTAGGAACGTAACAACTGTCCATTTTACGGAGGGAGCAATTCATCATAAACACTAAAGTGCAAAACATTGGGCCATTTGTCGGCCGGTTTCTGCAGAGTGATGTAGGCAATGGACAATGATGGGCATGGGCGGCTATCCTACGGGGATGGGAGAATATGTCCCCCATGGAATTGGATGGGGGATACTGTACACTATATCCCTCCAGGGGGGCCTCTGATAATTGACGAGGGTATCAGGCTTGACCATTGGTTTTTTGAAAGCACCCTAAACGCGTATTTGCCAGACTCAAAATACACCCTAAGTATAACCACCATATTTCATGAACTTCTGGGAACGCTACCGGTGTGCTATTCGCCGCTGTTTCATCAGGGGCGAACCTAATTACGGGATATTAAAAAAAGTTCCGTATTTGACCAAAACAACAAAACTTCCTCCAATTCCTGAATTTTCCGAAATGTTCTGACTTCCAAACTTATACTTCCTTCCTGAAATTTCCCGGGCAAATTTTTCCACACAACACCTAGTAAAAAAATACCCTATTTACGTGGATTCTTGGTCACGCTTGAAACGCCCTTGTCAATGATGAGTGGCCCCCGGTATCCCCTCCCATGAAATCAGCCCTGCAGATTCGGAAATTATGCAAAAAAGTTAAGTTAGTTACTAAGAAAACCTCTTAATATACTTTTTAAAATAGGCCTATTTACTTTTCTAGAAAATACTTCTGACAGTTGCCATAGTATCACGTTGCAAAGACTGGAAAGGGCCATTTCCTCTGATCTCGGGGGTATTTTTGTGCAAAATTTTCTTTGTACGCTGCGCACCAAATGATGGTGGCGCTCCGCTTAGATAGTGCCATTGACTATATCACCCACTTTCAAAGACGGATCGATCATGTTAATGGCATGCCGTATGACGGAGACCTGGTTTTAGATATTGAAAAAATTAGGCTATCATACTATTGCCTTAATAACCATTAGGTGTAGCCATGTATAATTCATTTGTAAAAGCTCCATTTCAAAATGAAGTCAATTAATGGTTTAAACTTTCTCTTACACCCGCCCCTGTGGGCTAGGGGTTGTAGAATATCCCCACGGTATTTCCCGCCTGTCGTAAGAGGCCACTGAAGGGAAGGACTTGCATCGTATTTGAGCTGTATTTGAAACTAAACTTTACCTTTTTATCTAGTTGACACTATATACATTCGCGTTGGTGTGTCGTTAAATTCATCTAACTAACTAACTAACTAACTAACTAACTAACTAACTAACTAACTAACTAACTAACTAACTAACTAACTAACTAACTAACTAACTAACTAACTAACTAAGTAACTAACCCTTACTCCCTCTCCGATAGTGGCCCATTATTTTTCTCCTCTGACCTTTATACCTAAAGGAAATGATCATGTTCATAAAGAGTAATTCTTTGGATTTTCCTCTCAGTTTCTGTTCCTATCGACATCAAATCCTCCCCATTTCCTTATTTTCAGGTTATTCCTCGGCTATGATTTAATTTCCGTCTCGGGGTGTGACGTGGACACAGTTTAAAACTACTGCTTTACGTGACACTTGCAGCCTTGGCAGGGAGAGGAGAGGGGCTTAGGCCTACCACCATTTGTTTTTGTTTATGTTTCTTAAGTGGTAGAGCTATAAAATCTTACTCGTATTTCACTTAGTCGTGTTTTATATCCTTTATGTTTTCCTTTGATAAAATTTAAGTAAAGTGCTCTTAAGTCAACATTGCAATTTTGCCAAAGAGATCAACTGGTGTTGATATTGGCGCTTTATAAATGTGATTGATTGATTGATTGATCGATCGATCGATCGATCGAATATCGTTTGTTGTGACCTAAAATGAGTCATGTTGGACTGAATTTGATCGATATAATAGCTGCCGTCACTTTCACCGCCATGTAGGACTATGTCATCTAATACTTAACCTGCGTAGTGGCTCGTTATCGCCTAGCATCCCTAGCGGCTATACCTGTAGCTACAACTATGTATAGCCGACAATCAGTGCTACAACGCAGGTGTTCATTTCATACCACTGGACTAATATCGGAAACAACTTTCTCCATTATGTAAATTTTAAAATAAATTTATGCCCCAAGGCATGGGCGGCTCTAAGAAATTTTGTTTGGGGGGGGCAAACTCAAGTCCGTATTCAGGGAGGTTCGGAAGACCCCCCCCCCCAGCAATAATTAATGGTCAGCTCCGGATAGTAATATAGCCTCAACAGGAGTATGCATAGGCGTAGGGGCCCAAGTTGATGGGGGGGGGGGGGGGGAGGGCTGTAGCGATCTGCCCGAAAAATAGAAACAAAAATTTCCGCGCGCTCAGCGCGCGTCCAAAATGTTACTGTACATATCATATAGGCATGCATCTGTTATCACACCGCATGCCAATTACAAACAATAATTTGCCACGTCACTAGCTATTCCATATTGGTTATAATTCTGGGGGAAGTCGTTACCAAAATGCTGCTAATAATCAGTGGTGTAGCCAAGATTTCTCTCATGGGGGTGGGCAGGCACTATGTAGTGTGATCGCCGGCCTGGGGGAGGGGTCTAAGGGGAGGGGGTGTCCTCCTCCCCTTTGAAAATATTTTGAAAAATTAGGTGTCCTTACATGCAATCTGGTGCCACATATGCTACCTTTGAAGTAAAATTTTGTGTTTTAGTTTAGGTACAAAAAAAAAAAAAAATCGGCGTCAGTGACGGGGGTATGGCCTAATGGCTCCTCAAATACACCACTGATAATCATAATATATAAGTTTAACCATTAAAAACACACTGGTGAATTAATACCGAATATATGGGTACTGGTGCAATCCAAATCAGAACTATATTTTAATTACCAAGGAAGTTTTTCTTCCGTTAAGGTACATTATTGCATTATTTTTCTTTCAGTAGGTGCCCGAAAAATTCTCAGAATATTGCCCGAATTTTCACAAAAATATTTTGTTGGGGGGCTGCAGCCCCCTGCCTCCTACGCCTATGGGAGTATGGTTATTATTACGTATTACAGCGATTCCCCATGCAGTTTTCAAAAGCTCTTCACAAACCATTTCAGGCAGTTATTCATGAGAAGACTACTTTAAAAATAAATACAATTATATCAACCGATCGATACCGTACTACCATAGGGGTGGAGTAAGAGCCAGGTGAAATGGGCAAAGCGGCTTGATCCATTTGTATAAAATGAACCCCACCTTTAAATATTTTATTGTTTCTTTCATTGCGCCACAGCAGCTTTGCCAAGAAGTCATAAAATGTTGGTTTTCTGGATTGTTTTCATAAACTAACGAAACTTTCGAGCATGAAGACACTTGAAAACGATGAAATGATAGCACTAGTATTTTGGATCTCAGTACCGTTCCGAAACGAATTTTTTTACAGGGGGAGAGGAATTCCCCTAACACAGAACGACGTCTCATCCTATATACAAATAGCTAGGCCACTAGTCAAAAGTCTCATCACACTGAGCTTTGATTGACTGTTTGGTGTGTTTATTTAAATCAATTGAAACGGTATATACTTTAGCACAGAGGTGGAGAACCGTTTGCTTATAACAGGCCATTTGACAGTCGTAAGACCGCTCGTGGGCCAACGGCGCTGTCAATTTGGACAAGGGAAGGGAAACCTCTCCTTCTATGGGAAACACAATACGTTTAGGCTGGATGCCCGTTACAACTTTTTGTAGACAGATACCTATGCTCATCTGGCCAGGTGACACCCTGGAAAAACTGCTTTTAGTCGTGGATGATAATCAACACGGCAAATGGGTTATCTAATGACCCCGAAAGCTCTGAAGTGTCTGCAAAACTATAGGCATTTAATTCCAGCATTACCGTTACACTCTGTAAATGACATTATGATGCCTAAGCTAATCAGATTACAAATATCACAACGTGATCATTTGTTTTGATTACCTTAGCTCGCACTAACGGCAGGTCCATTTGTGATGTCTGAAGTATATATACGATAGTAGCAAACAAGTGACTGAGAAAACGCGCGCGAAGCGCGCCGAAAAAATGGCGTTTTGAAAGCACTTTATTAATGTTTAACCTTCGCATTGCATTGGAAAGTTATTCACTCCTTTAATTTTAAGCCCACTCAAGGAAAAGGGAGGGCCTAACCCATCTCGAATTACATATTTTTTTATTTATTTTTTTTATTTTTGAAAATTGAAGACCATGCTTTGCAAACTTTTGGGGGGCAAGTGCCCCCCGTGCCCCTATGGCGAGCCGCTAATGCCCCAAGGTGATCTGATTGGGAACTCTGTATTTTCCCTATAGGCTTCAAAACTCCTCTGCCTCAACCGGCTATTGTTAGAAAACATCTCCAGGGAAGAAAAATTATTACTTACATCATGACGCCTGTTTCATATGAAATAAATTTGGGGTGCCCTTTAAATTTAAGCTTTCGAAATCTGTAACATATTCTTTTACAGGTACGTCCCCCTCCCCATCTCTTTTTGAAGAAGTCGAAGTTGCTATATTATTCCATACCAATTTGTAAAACCCATATGATTCATAAATGCTCCTTTACAATTTGAAACTTTTGGGTGGTTCTATTCAATCTATTGTTTAGTGGTTTACTAAAGAATAATTTACTTCAAGCTATAAAGAAAAAGCTCTGTACTAAATTTCGTCAAGGTAGACTGAAGCACAAAAGATCAACCATTGAAATATTAATGAAGAAATATTTCTGATTGTGTACTTACCGAGCTCTGTCTCGAGAGATGTGAATAGAAGTTATTTAATGGCACTGGCATACATTTGAAAGAATTCAATTTGGAACCAATTTGCCTGTATAATTAGGCCTACATAGGGCTTCGCTACATACAAAATTAAAACGACCCAGGAGAATAGTATGGATAAGACTTAAAACAATGTGTATAGAGCCAACCTTTGATTTTCCAGTGGCGGGGTTCACACCAGACCCAATGGAACTGAGGGTGACTAACTTTTTCACCTTCATAGCGGGGTCTGGAACACTATAACTTTTTGAGCGAAAAAACGAGTAGTGTACGCTGGGGTGTACATGCAGGGTGGGGTGGGGTATGGCACCGTATAAAAATTTAAAAGAATGGTCTCTAAGTAATCCATGTCAGTCTCCAAGAGATAGAGAGAAGATGAGAGAAATTTGGAGAAATCTGAGTTATATTGAAGTGAAATGAAGTGAAATATAACATGCTTTACGAGGTGCGATTTGGGAGGCGGGTGGAACTTCCAGTGGGAACGTCGTGGATGAGAGTCTCAATTTTACTTCGTGCAGGGCAGCTTGATTTGAATTATGGAGGCAAAGCCTCATGGAACCCCTACCACCATTCATGCTTCCACCCATTTTGGACGTAGCGTACAGATTTGGGATGGAGCCTAGTAAAAGAAGGAGTTATTTGGGCTAAAGAATTTTGTTTTCTCTTTCATTTAAAATTTTTAATATAATACACACGTAAACAGAATTGTAAATAAAACAACGTCACTAGTTAAGGGTAAAACAAATAAAGGTCTTATAGTTTGGTTTATTGAGTAAGTGCAGAGGGTTCGGTTGTCGGCAGGCCCTTCTCTAACTTGGATGAAAAGGGCTCCCGACAGCAACTGTAAAACACTACTGAAATGACTTTAAAACGTTATTCTCGCTCACCCACCTTAGCTATGCACTATTGCCAATATTACTTCCTGTAGGGCAACTTGAGTGTTACCCTCAATTCAAAGGCCCATGCACCCTACCATTAACCATCCTACAAACCCACAAGCCCCTGCTGCTTCATGACGTCGGCTCATCGTTAGTTCGAGTTAGGCCATTGCAAAGGAAATAATCTAACTTTGATTATTGTTGTCTAATTCGTACAATTCCAATGTCATTTGAAGATAGTAATAAGTTTCAATCTTATGCCAACACTTTTCTAACAACTCAGAGCTTCCGAGGGCTTCTCCCTATGACTCTGGCCGGATTGTTGCTCCTTGAGGCTGGACCCCACTAGGGGTCTTACGGGCCCTTCCCTCGGAACAGCACTCTAGATCTTGGGGTGTCTTTGACACTGTTTACCATTTCTGTTCCTCCTCATACTCCATTCCTGACACTTAAACATATTGTACAGATGTATACTGGAACTAAAATACCGGTCCGCTAGGAACCCCAACGGTTGGGACATGCGACAACGCCGTTTAATATTTGTCTTACAAAAGGTATTTGGTCTCAAAATCAGTCCAAACTCCCATGAAAAATGCCGTATGTGCCCCCAGTTACTGAGGAAGCATGAAAGTGTTATGAAACAAAATAAATCCTTACTGTTCCTGGCAACACAAAACATTTGTCCCGGGGGGGGGGGGCCCATGCAAGGTACTTGTTACGCTTGCGGTAGAGATACAAGAAATTCTTGTATCTTAAAAACATCATTTGTTTTTACAAAATGATAGGCAATACCAAATATGGTTGCTAAGTAACTTTGCTTTCAAGAGGAAGGTTCTCTCGATATGAAATTAGGTCATCAATAATTTGCTTACCCTAACTTTTAAATTTTTGAATGATTCTATATATTTAATACTTTTGTAATATTTTAGTGAAATAATTCATTGGCAGGGTGTACTGGTGACACTGTATGGTTGAATTAGGGTAAAAGATATCCTCAGTTGGTGTCATACCGTAATGCCGATGTACCTGTAATTTAGCCTAATGTGCTCCTTTACCATTGACCAGACAAACGAAGAGAACACTAATTCCATCGCATTTTTCTCTCAGAGAGGACGGGTGTATGAAAAAAAGGAAAGAGGCGGGTTGGGTTACAATTCAAAAATAGGGACGGAACGTCCGATTCGATTGAACGTGGAAGCATCTGCTAAAACTAAAATGCTCTCTACTTATCACGATTTAAACTGGGAAAGAAGGGTACTTTATCCTAGATATCATATCACGATTATCCTAGCAGGCTGGTCAGGTAAGTTTGATAGGATCCTGCTGACGGTCTTTGTAACTTTGTTTTGATTTTACTATTTTTTCCAGAGAAAGCCATGAATTAGGCACGGCATAGAGATGACCCCTAACCTACCACCTACTATCGTACAAACGAACAGTGATCACCTTTTTAAGCTTTTAGGCTAGGCTGAGTAATTGTAAAGAACTTTTGGAAATGTTTAAAATCCCCATGCTTCCTCAAGGTAAAATAGTTGAATCGCTTAAGGCTTGAAAAGTTTAAAGGTTAGCTGCAACCCATTAACTTAAACCGTTGATGCGTCATCGGTCATATACTACTCGCTTCATTGATTCCATTTCTGAAGTAAAATAGAACTGGTCAACCGAAACCAGTCTCAGCCTAGCTTTGTGTAGTTGTATTATCCCACCCAAAACTATACAGTTTGTTAATTTCATTATGAAAAAGTGTATTTGCGGAAAGGTTAGGCTGTACTCCTTTAACGTGGTGAAGCTATACACTGAAATATTAGGACTTATACATGGATGTAGTACCACAGCGCAGTTTATAATCTTTTAGCATCATGTCGAGAATTTTGTATTACTTTTCGATCTTTGTTGGAATTTTAGTTCAACTCCAAGGTATGTATCTCATCAAATGTTTCGAAAGTTTATGTTAAGTAAGACTTTTCACTATAATAAAAGAAATTTGTCGATCAATAACTGAACTAATCATTTTGGGGGTATCTCTGTACATTGTACACTTTACAAAGCCTTAATGAGCGTAACGTAAACGTTGTACTCAGTTTCTAGCTGTGATAGGTCTTATAGGATATAGGAAAGAACTGAGGAAATTTGAAACTCTTCACAAAAGTTTGGATCGCGGTCGCTTTATCCAAGATAATGGTTGACACTCAATGGATTAAAAAAACCGTCCGTGGGGTGGGATCTTTTGTAACGTCAATAAAATAAGTGTGGCATAGCACAATAGCAAAAATAAGCAGTGTGGGTCTGTGGTGGGATTAGGGGGGTTGGGGTAGCCACATTGACAGACACTGTTTGAATTTATCAAACTCGTCCTTGCTAATTCTCGAAGAAAGAAAAAGCTGACCAGCTGTGGGTTAAGACGTCTGTTGATTTTCGGCAGTGATGAGATAAAGTTTTTTATTACTGTCTATGCTTGCTAGGAGTAGTCTTAACTCCAATAACTACATTTTAGTTTGGTCACGTGAAACTCGACTAAGCCGATTTTAGTCGTGAATGATCATCAACACAGCTTATAGGACTGTACACCTTGACCCAATGAATTCTGATTGGGCCCACCTTAGCACTACACCGGCGCTTAACGCATGGTACTGAGACGCAAAGATGAGTGAGAAAATGTGTTTTAGATTTTTAGTTTGCTATTTCCTACAATCTAGAGTGTTGGGAATGCCAAATATTCTGTCCTCATCTCCAACCGTGGTGGAGCTGTTGTTGGTGTTTCTTTCGTCCCTTTTGACTGTTTGAGAAGCACTCCTTCCCACTACATGAAACCTTCCCGTGATCCTCGACTATGGTAGTGCATGCATACAAGAGGTTGTACATGGGGATACCGATTACAACGACGATACCGTTTATGATGTGTTTTATTATTGGCATGAGCGTACGAGGCGGGAGGCAGGGGGGATATGCCCTCCCAATTCGGGCAAAATGGTGGATCTATCCGGGCAAATGAGACAGCCAAGAAAATAAATTATGCCCTTAATTTGCAAACGACACAGCGGTATCAAAATTCGGGCAACTTGGTCCAAAATTCTAAATTAGGGCAACAATTATCCCTGCCCCCAGAAATATTGACCCTTAGTGTACGCCTATGATTATTGGACCAAAATGAGTGAGATTCGGGTCAGAAATAACTTCGACCGGGTGATTTCAGCACCTTCCATGAGAAGGAGATGGGAAGAGCCTTAACATAATGCGAACCTACTTTTCAACAATGTTTAATTGAAACAAAAAATAATTGTTTCTCACCATTTCATTGTGCAACTCATCAAAATATTGGCTTTGTCTTTCTTTGGTTTTCCCAAGGCCACTTGTTCCAGAAAATGACCATGTATTGTCTGAAGCCACTAACCCTAGTAGTTCCACAGTGTGATCACACAGTACGTGCA
The DNA here is from genome assembly GCA_029531755.1 of Holothuria leucospilota. Lineage (NCBI taxonomy): Eukaryota > Metazoa > Echinodermata > Holothuroidea > Aspidochirotida > Holothuriidae > Holothuria > Holothuria leucospilota. The sequence goes on from CM055982.1 coordinate 41,064,926, forward strand.
AGTGGCGACTCGAGGGCCATTTGTGGCCGGAGAAGTGCACAAAAATGGCCCACAGCCCAGGATTAAATTCCATTCGAGAAAATTTTAATGGTCCTGAGTGGTTCCATTCGGATTTTGAATGTGTTTTGGGCACCTTTCCATTCAAACTGGGCTAAAACCATTTAACACCATTCAACTTGTGAACGATGACCATCAACACCATTTCCCATAAATTTTAAACCAGTTCGAACCATTCCAAACCAGTATAAACTTCACTCAAAGTTGAATGTGCTTTGGGCAAAAGTTGAATGGAATTTAATCCTGGGAGAAGATTCGAGGAGCATTTTTGTAAGAACAAAAGCTGGTGAAAGAAGGCCTAGCTACTACAATGAATTTAAAGCAAAAGCTTCATCTGAAGAGGGCTGCCGCCCAAAACACTTGAGAACGTCCACCTCCCCCCCCCCCCCCCCATACACACACTACCTTATTGCAACGGAATGAAATGACAAGCCATATGGCCTGTGTATAAGACGTTGCGACTTTTGAGTATGGATGACTGTAACATCTACTTTTATAAATATACACAGACTGTATCTACAGCAACATCCCCCGGACTAGGAGCGGGGAGCGAGTTTTTTTTTTTCTTTTTTCGTAGGATGACAATGGAAGAATCATGCCAATGGACGAATCAGCTTCTTGGAAATTGGCCACACCCTAATTCCAAAATAACAGCTTTTCGACTAATTTTTTGTAATTCTGACGCCGGATTATGAAAGAAAAGGTCAAATATCTCTTGCCCAAGTAACCCTAACCTTAATTCTAACCCTAACCATGATTTTGAAACAAATTTAAAAATTTTTGAAAAACCGATTTTTCCATTTTCCTCCTACGAAAAAAAAACTAGCGAGAGGGGAGGGGGGCTGAAATGAAAACCCTAAACTACTTCCCTCCCTGACTTTTTAACCTTTTAATCATGCCTTTCTTTCCTACTCTGCTTTGTCTTTTACCAATAGTATATAAAGTCAATAAAGCCAAAAATTGGGTTCTTGTCACGGTGGGCTGTGTGTTAGTCTACATAACGTAGTCACAGGCCATCTTCAACAACCTGTAAATTCAATGTGTACTACCTTTTAACGTAAAGCAGGGAGTTGGAACGGGCCTGGGACTGCTGGGCTACAGCCTCCGAATAACTTTATCCTTAAATTAGTTGTCTTCAAACGTCCTGACTTACCTTTGAAAAGCTCACGAGTCAGAATTTCCATGTTTCAGCCGGGCCCTCACCCCCGCACCCCACGTCATCTAAGAAACCCTCCAATGGCACTGTCAGTGAGGGAAATTTCAAACAAAATTGGCAGATTTTAGATCACACAGTTATACGAATTCAAAGCCATAGGCTAGTTCTTAACTCTGTTTACCGTTTGTAGAACTCCAGTAAACTTAATTAAGTTTCCTTGTATTAAGTTTAACTTACCCCATAACAGAAGTGCAGCATTTATTTCCTTGATGCCTTTACCACAGGTATAGGTGTCGTGTACTTCTTTTCCCCCGAGCTGTGGTCAAAATATTGTGCACGACAGACAACAAACAAAGTGCGGTAAAGGGTTGCATGACAGAATTTCTATGAACTTGGAAAGGATCTTTTAAATGTTTTCTTTTAACTATACAGCCGAGCGGACGCGGTTTGCTCAGCCCCTCTTTACGGCTTCCCAACCCAACGGAATATGACAGCCTGTTAGTACTCAACCTTTTCAATTGACCAGACGTGCCTCAAAAAGCGTCCTTGTGCAAGTCTGTGTAGCCTTGAAGCAGCTAGGTGGATTTTGAAAGGGTGATGCTCGAGAAAGCCTGTCTCCCATTTAAGAGTTATCTTTTGCAATCTAGGGTATATGAATGCCACATTTTCCCACATTGAAACAAGGCAAGAAATTTCCTAATATGAACCCCTGACAGAGTTTTTGAAACTATACGAGCGGTATGAAGATGCTGACACCTGCCAGTCCCGGAGCTTCATTGATAGGTTGGGACAAAATAATAGTGATCAGTGCCTGAAGGAGCAGCCAAACGGGATAGGATGTTTCCTTCTCTTTGCAACTTTTGGTATATGTGAGATCTGTGCAAGATCAGGAACAATTTCTTTCTGGAATGGAAAAAATTTCGGGTAATCGGAAACCTTAGCAATATTTTTAAGTTGAAAATAATGTTAATTTGAAATTAAATTTTCTTTCTTTCCAATGACCTTTCTAATAACTTTTATCGGGATTGTGAGTTCCTCTTTAGGAACGACCCCGTAAGAAATATTCCAGGATCCGCCACAGGTCTCTGTAAGTGTGTACGAGTATTGAGGGACAATGAACAAAAAAATAAATAAATAAATAATAATAAAAAAAAAAAAGCTGGAAAGTTTACCTTCTACGGTACCATCTGTCATTGATCTTTCATCGTGTACGTGCATATTTAGTCTTCATCAAATTAAGTTTACAAATACGAAGTTCTGATGGGTAAACGTGCGGCACTTATATTATACGTATATAAATACGAATGCATTTACGTACACGCCTTAGTCTAGACATGTATGGTTGCAATGTAGTTCACGTATACGTATAGTTAAGAGGTGGCCGCGATGCTCGCTTAAACTAATAAAAAAATATTACATTGACGTTATCATTAAGTCATGTTTTATACTCATAAATATCAGCAAAATATTAGGTCTGTTGATTAAAAGGAGACAGCAGGTATGGATCTTAAAATTTCGAGGGGAGCCAATGTGGGTGGGTGGATTTGGCTTGGTGGTTGATTGTACTGCCTTGTAACTAGAGGTCCCTGGATCAAATCCCGGTGGAACTACTATGAAATTTTCTGAGGACTTAAGTTTACTTCTTCAGCTTAGCTGTTCACAGTGATGATGAGGTGGTTTAAAAAATTGATGAATTTTGATTTGTTGTCAGTTTCAGAAAGTTGTTCCATTTAGAAAGTTGTGAACTTTGCTCGGTTCAGCTGTCGAACAGTGGACGGTGCAGAGGAAGCAACCTCAACCCTTTCCACCCTCTGGGAAAGTGGTGAAGGCTAAGGATACACTCACGTCCGTCGGATGGGGACGTTAGATGGCGGTCCGGGGAGAAGGATTCGGAGCGATTAGTACACGCCTGCCTTGTTAACCTCTAAGCACTAGTCGAAAAGAGAAGGCGAATCTCGCCTGTGTTCATCCACGCTCACTCTGGTTTAGGGTCCACGATGAACCTGTTGGCTTCCTGACCCTCAAACTTTAAAATTAAACTTAAATGCATCGAAGGTACATCCGTGAGCGCGAAGAACGAGATTGCACGCGTAGGGTTGAGGGACCCGCGTGAGAGCCCCTTCAGGGGTCTTGGAGAACCCTGTAGGGGTGCAGGAAAAGAAAAACTCAGAAACCCTCACATTTTTTTAACTGCACATTGAAAAAACAGGAAATCGGCTCCAGTTGCTCTGTTAAGGAATTTGCATCATTCTACATTTTTTGAAATTCGATGGTGTTAACGGCCGAGTACAAGTTACTACAAGTGCACCCAGTGACGTACAGGGCAAATCTAATTGATGTCATTTCAAACTTCGGACGCCAGCATTAAGCGAAAGATGTACATTTTGGTTTCAGAAATGGTTTTTGCCCTAATGATGCATTCGTTGTAAAGTTAGTCGAGTCAACGTTGACAATTGCACTGGGAGGGGGGGGGGGCGAGAATTTTCTATTTAAAACATTTTTTTTTCATCATGGTAAAATTTCCTTTCAGAAGGTTCTTTGAGACACTTCAATTCTCTAATCAAAATTATTCTGTCAGGAAGATAATTCTGAATTATCAATGCTTCGTAATTGGCTAGAGAAGACTGGTTTGCTTCAGAATTGTTTATATTTTCAAAACTAGTGAGACGAGGAATATCCTTTCACAAGTTAGCTATAGAATTTTCTCATGCATAATCACTCCTACGCAAAAGAACAAAAATGTAACACACCGACTGTTGAATGAAACGAAAACGCTTGAAATGGTATTGAAGCAGAAATGGAAAAGAATTGAAGTCAAGTGAAGGCGTGAAAACTAGTTCGTGAAGATGTGCAACGTAAAACAATGAAACACGTGAACTATTCATCCTTAAAGGCGTTTCACCCCACCGCCGGTAGAAATGCTTTGCTTAACCCTTTTTTATTTTTTTTTTGATCATTTGGAGTTTCGATTTAAAACCGTTAGGGCCTGCGCTCCTTTCCAGGCATTATGTGTTGGTTTCGCTGTTTTTCACGAGACTACTCTTTGCAATGAATTTGCTAAATCGAGGGGTGAGCACAGTATCCCGCACGATCAGTGCCACCCCCAGAATTTGGTGAGTGGGAGCACCATAGAAGATGTCGTTATCCCACCCCAGATAGACCCAGAGAGTGTAAAGTGTGCATATGCGTACCTACGACAGTTTGCAGCCGGCGCGGATCCTTCCTTTGCCACCTCGTGCAAAGGTGCCGTCCTGGAAGAGGGGTCTAAATGTAAGGGGTGTCCCCCTAATCACTGGGAAATTTTGTGTATTTAAAGTGGCTTGGATACAAAATTGCGCTATGTTTGGCAAAGTTCCGAACTGATTATATGTTGGAAAATTTTCATAAGTTAGTGAATTGTTATTACCGTACTTTGGGTTGGTTGCAAGCTAGGGAACGGTGTGTGGTCTGAGTGTAGGGGTGACAACTTCGCCCCCCCCCCCCCCTTGAAAATTGTTTGTTCATGTGAGGCGGTTCAGATGCAAAATAGTAATATCTTTGGCAAAGATATGAACTATTAACATGCTTAGAACTTCTTATTTCTTGTTGGTATTTTAGCTGTGATCATCGCCTCTTGAAGCGCGGTCCCTACAGAGGTTGGAAATGTACCTCTCATTCAGAAAAGTGGTTTGGCAAGAACACAATAGTATTCCGCGGTGTAACTGCCCTAAAAATAAAGGTCATTAGATATAGAGAGCGAACCACGACGAATGGGCGCGAAGAGGCTGACTTTTGCTTCAAAATCACTTCTATGACAAAGTTACATGCAGACTCTGCGCCGATATACTATAAACTCCCCAAAAGATTTGTCTACCAATTAGGATGCGAGTATGCTGCCTTTTAATTAGTAAAAGATATAAATTTTCATGAAATATTTTTCCAGAAAATTAGACCGAGGAGGGCGAAAAGGAATACTTGCTTAGCATTTTTGTAAAGCTGTAATCACGTCTATAAAAAACGAACAATAAGCTTAATGTAGAATTCTATACCGATGAATAATGCAAATACGTTTGAGAATGTACTGATCATAAGCACAGCAATGAGGCTAAAAGCCCGGGCAGCTTGCTAAAATTTTGATAGTTTGCAAACGATTTGTAATGGACAATAATTAAAACAAATTCTTCACTTAGTCGAAAACACACCCTACCCCTCCCTACCCCTTCAGGAATCTAAAGCTTCAACACCTTGGAGGTTCATTGCAAAAAGTTCGGACCTTTTCGGAAGTCGATGGCCGGAAGACGTGCCCCCCCCCCTCTCTTGGTGGCACCACTGTCCACAGTAGCAGGTGACCTTGCTAGCCTGGCGTGTTAAATCTTTCTAGAGTCCCTGTATGGCGAAAACTTGGAATTTCTCAATTCCCCTACATTGGAAAAACTTTTACTTTTTAACACAATTTGCTACTAACAATTCAATGCAGCAAGCTGTTTCCCCCACCTCATATATCATTATACTACCGTCCATTGATGTTTAGACATGCATCATTGTTAAGCCATTCAACTGTTTTCACAAATTGTAGCCCTCCTAGCATTGTCAACAACTGTAATGGACTTTTAAGAAAGATTATTTTACTAGAAGCTCTATTCAACCTTTGCAGAAAGATAAATATTGAATACTTTTCTAGACATCTTTTTTAACTTTTTGCCGTTTTTTGTCTTTTCCCATTCTTTTTTGTTTCTTTTTCTCTTGTTTTTCTTCTTTCAATGTTTCCTGGGGGGTGGGGGCAGTGGCGTAGCCAGGTTTTTTGTCAGGAGGGCGAGAGCACCAAGATTTCCCCCAATTAGTGATCTGCTTCCTAATAATCAGTGTTCTCCGCAGGTCCAAATTTTGTCCGGGTGCTTTCCTCTGACCTGGCTGATGTGACTGATCGCCGTCCTGGGGGAGGGGTCTAAGGGGAGGGGGTGTCCCCCTCTCCTTTGGAAAGTTTTGCTCATGCAAGGGGGGCTAGATGCAAAATGGTGCCACATTTGGTGCTAAATGTAAATTGAATACATCACCAAGAATTCCTATTATTTTAGGAAGCTTTTTTTTTAATCTTGCTTGTCTTGGTGAATTTTTCTTGAGTCCTACTGGTAGTTTAGAATCACAATGGATGAAGTACAGTAATTAAGTGAACCCTGGTACACCTTTCCCTTCATCAGTTCACCACATTCACCACAATCAGTCCAAATTTTACGAGGACCTGTCCTATAGCACTTGACCACTGACCCATTCTAACAAACTGCATATACCACAATGCTGCTGCTTTAATTATCAAGAAACATTGGAAGTATACAGTAAAAAGGACAGAGTCCCTTGTCAGAGGTCCAGAGATCCCATGCTGTATAAAACAGATAGTAAAACATAACTAGTACAACTATAAGCATGGTGTCATCATTCCATCTCTGAAAACCTTATAGGACTGGTTGTGCCAGTGTGGCATATACTTTTAAATAAGTAAAGTGTACTGGTTGAGAAATTTAAAATTTTACCAGATCATGCGCAAATTTCACCATATATTCACTTTCAAAATTTCCCCCAAGATTTTTTCAGAGGGGGAAACTCGCCCCCTGTCCCCCCTGGCTACTCCACTGGGTGGGGGTTGGGGTATGGGCCCTCCTAAATCCGCTCATGGGAGAGGTAAAAATAATCCATCCTTGTTTCTTTTGAAAGGCCGCCAAGACTTGATGCGGGAAGGCCCGAAAACCAAACGTTACCCCCTGATGGGGTTCTGGTCTCCTTCAACCCATCAAAGGAAGCTCCGTAAATAAGTTGTCAATTTTGTCTGCTCCATCCTTTAGTCTTGTTTTTTAGCAATATTTTGCCGTCCATGTGATATCCCTTAGGATTTCTGTGAGGACACCGTACCTTGCCCCAATCCCCTCCCTGCCCCAGTACCCTACGTAAGGTGACTACATCACTGATTTTGTTATATTTAAAATTCTGGTCTAATATCGAGCCATCCAAGAAAGCAAGAAAGCGATGCTGGAGAGAAGTTACACGACGGTGGTGCCTGACCTTGGGATGTTTTCTAAGAACTTACAACTTGACTTGGGAACTTGGGAATTTTACCTGATATCTTGGGAATTTTTAGAAAAACTTGGTACTTGGACCAAGCATGTTGGAAATTTAGACCTTTGTGAGAAGATTTGTTATGCATGGGCCTATTGAAACCCTCCAATTAGCTGACCCTCATTGACAGCCACTGACTATAAGGTTATTGCAGTGAGGGAGGCTGTCTGGAGTTCTTTGTTATTATCACATTGTAAGTGTACAGGTGCCTGTATACTGCTACTATCTGCACTGTCGGTAGAGGATGACAGTAACGTTAGTCCTCCATTGAATTACACACTAAATTTAGTCTGTTTTGCAGCCTTAAGAAGTTCTCAACAAGAAAAGTAACCCTCATATGAACATTTGCGAATAAGATTGTCAAACTGTTCTCAGGTTTGTTTATCTGACCATTGAAATTTAGAGCTACGAGAGCTTCTATAATAGGGTTGTAGTTTCTCAGTACGTTGGCACTTGACTCAATGCCTTTTTCCACAGCGGATGTAAGGCAAAATAGTGCCTAAAATACCTTAAATTCAGTCATTTTTGCACGACTAGTACTTGAATTCATTTGGTACAACATCCACATCACAACTTGGCATATCCCTTTAGCAACACGGTAGCCCATAACTCCCCACACACCCCCAAAAAGTAGTAACCCCATTTGACAGTCAACTTGGTGAGGAGGAAGCCTGTTGAATTAATGGTCTTCATATTCACATGCAGGCATGTGCGGTGTAGCATTGAAATTGTAATTTCGGAGATCGTATACCATAGCCGTAGCCTGAGGGTGCAGGGGCAGGGTCAGTTGCCTCCCTCTGAGACGGATTTCCAGAACCGTAAATGAAAATTGGCCTAACTGAGAAGAAAATATTGAAATGCTGAAAATTTCTACTGTCCAAACTATGATTCAAGGCCCCAAAAGCTGAGAAATCGCATATAACAGTTCCCTTTTCCCCAAATTTCCCGGGGGTTCCGAATCCCCGCAGTGTACGCTTTCTTGTGTGAGTATCTCTTTCTGACAAATAAACCATCTTCCTCCTACAAGGTACGCCGCTTGAACACACCAGCGTGTACACTGGCTAAAGATAAAATAGCCTATGATTGCTTTAATTATTAGCTAAACTCAAAGAGCTTGTAAAGTAACTTTAAATTTAAAGGGCATAGGCAGTCGCCGCAAACTTGTTTTGAAAAAAAAAACTAAATCTCACAAATATCCTCTTATTTCATTTCAAGTATCTTTCATGATATGTTAGAACATAAATATTCAAGGTTAAACAAGGAGTGTACTCAATTTCACAACTCAGTGAGAAACATAGTGTAACATGAATCTCAAGAGCCATTCATGAAATAGGATACCCGGGTACAGTGATTCATATTAAGGCGACTACATTTTCCCTTTACATCTAACTTTTCTCCTTGAAATCTGAATTTGTTACTAAAGCATGATATCTAAACGAAAAGCATGTAGATGCAACTTTCATGTCTAAAATGTGTCACTTACCCCATCTGGAAGACATTTCGACCGAACATTTTTTGCAAGGCCTACGCTACGGCTACGCGCCAACGGGTGGCTCCCCTATTGGCGTACTAAGAGCAATAGGGAGAAGTGTCACACTGGGTATCAGTCTTGTAGGAGTGCCATGCATACCAAATCAGAAAATTCAGTAAATAAGTATAATTTCAGATCAGTCCATTTAGCTTTACCAAATATAACACTATTTTAGATCTAGTAAAACTTAGAACAAAAAAGTTTCTCAAAGAGTAGAGGTGTCATCCCTCCCCTTATGCAACAGCCCCTTCCAAAGATAGCACTATTTTGCATCCAAGCCACCTCACATAGAGAAAAAGTTCTCAAAGCGTATAGGTTGTCGTTTCCTTCCCTTAGACAGCACCTCTTGCTTTACGCCCAGTCAAAAATTAGGAAGAAAATCAGTAAAAAATTACAATTAGTAAGATAGCCTGAGTACGTTCAAAAATTTGTCAAAGACAGTACAATTTTACACCTAAGCTAGACCTTACATATACCTCTACCCCTCAGCACCGTCCCATGGGATGGCACTCATGCACTGGTAAAAAAGGAAGGGTCGGCCGTGGTAGCTTTCTGTGGGCACACCACTTGCCACTTGGCGCCCCGCTTATAGAGATTTCGCCCAGGCTACGGCCCTGCATACATCACACATGTATTAACCATCTCCCTGTATTAACTGTTAGTCAATAAGTTCATTTCTGTATTTGACTGGTTACTGGAAGATGAGTTGATCAGTGCCGACATTTATTGGGCTCGAATCGAAACGGTACATTTTGAAATCTTTCACTTTTCAGAAGTTTTCCCTCTTTCTTTCATTTACAGGTGTATCAGGACAATGTACAGATCCAGACGGGAACACGTTAGAAAGGGAGCTAAATGTAACAGATGGTACGGCTAGTACTGCAACATACGTATGGTCGGTTGCTTCAGGCCTCGAATTATGCATTGGTGATAATGACCCCTTACCTCCCATGACGGTAGACGCTGACATGAATACGGAATATACTCAATCCTTTGAGATTGGTTCCACAACTGTCACTGTTTGTAGATCTAGTCCTAACACTCAAGTTTATTGCTCTTTTAATGTCATAGTCAAAGGTAAGTATTCTCCCGTACTGAAGGCAGTTATAAGTTTAAGACGGCGTCAGACAGTAAAGATAGGGAAGTTCCAAATTCCGCACGGAAATTTAAGACATATTCAGGTTCTAGCAGTCCCATAACTTAAACTGTTTTTTCGATATAATCGGCTTAAATTCAACCAGGCTTGTTAACAATTGAATTACAATTACTTATTACAAAACAACTACAACAGTACAAGAGTGGCCATGCATTGCTTCTGAATAGGACAAATTAAACTAGCAGGTTGAGGGGAATACAAAGAGGCTAAACTTAAAAAATCTTCTGTTTGATCCCTCTGTGCAGTAACTTCAGGGTGGGAGGAGTGCGAAAGTGGATTGGAATGCTCCTGACCAGAGTTATGCATGGAGCATCCATTACAGTCATGACAACAAAGTTTTATCGTATCTAAAAGGTATCCAGGCCTAGGTACTCCTTAACCCAGATGTCCGGAAATTCGCCGCTCCCGTCCCTCCTCCCGAGCGCATTGGAGTTACGCTTCTGCATGGGTCCCCTTGGAATATAGTAAAAGGAAAGAGAAAGGAAATAAGTACCTGCAGGGGCAGCAGTTTCCGTCCCCTTTCTTTTCCTCTACAATAAGGGCAAACGTCAAAAGCCCCTTTCCGCATATGACCCTTTAGAAGGAAATGAAAATCAAGGAAATTCTAGTGCGTAAAGGACAGCCTGAGATCGATGAGCGAAAGGTAAATAATCCAAAACAAAATATGTATAAGCCGACCCTGGTTATACTTATTTAACAATGTTTTAACTAATATTTGAATGACGAAAGACTGTTAAGAATAAGGGGGAAACTATTACAGGCATTTTGAACAGTATATTTTGTAAACCAGTGACAATGAGGGAAACAATTGAAATGTGACTTGAAAATATAGATGTTTTGTTCTGTAATTGTGACCAGCTGAAGGCAGCAATTAATAAATTGTGAAAGATGGAAGGTGCAAATTATTTGAATATTGGAAGAGAAACCAGTAGCTGCTTGACACATAGCAATAACAAAGATAATTAGAGATTTTAGACGAGAAAAGCTACTTCAAAGGGAGACGACATTGTTTATAGTGATCAGTTGGTAGATTACAACAGAGCAACGGCACATGCAGTAAAATGTACGGTAGCCGATAGGTGCTTCATAAACAACGCAGGAAGGTTTCTTTTTCGTACATGCCTTGTTTTGGAAAAACAAACAAATATAAAACAACAATGGATGAACTAATGTGTTGTACGTAATTTAAATCTGCAACATGGATTATACTTTACATTAATGAGTAATTATTTAACAGTTGGACGGTGCTTAAAGCGGAATTTAAATTTTCACCTATCTTGAACAAAGTCACTCCTGACACTTCCTTTTTTACTACTTATACGTCTTTGTACTTAATTGTGGTATTTATGATAACTTTTTTCATTTTAACGTGCATTATTGTTACTAGTTATAATTTAATACCGTTTTGTCTACTATTATTTAATTCTATGCACAGATCCACATCCTCCAGTTATATCTGATTGTCCAATGGGAACTCTTGTATTCACTGAGTCTCAAAAAGTAACTTGGGATACACCAACCGTCACGGACAACTCAGGTAGCTATACACTTGTACAGACTGAAGGACCCCAACAGGATAACGAGTTCACCGTCGGCATGACAAACATCACCTATGTAGCTAGTGATCCGAGTGGAAACAATGCATCATGTAGCTTCATCATAGATGTTATGGGTAATTAATGTCTCAGATTGTTTCGCAGTCAATTATTTTAAATTAAGTTAGTAGACAGCATTGTACTTGTGAGATGAATGTTCTCGTTTAATAAATGTCACTTAAAATGAGAACAGCTTATGGTATTTTGTAGCACAGAAGGGTTTCAAATATTCCAGTACACCATACTTTAGCGCAAATTTGACTATCAAAAATTTGAATTTCCTGATGTAGTTTTCAGTTTCTGTAAAGATGTTGTCTTCACAGCCTCACACCTCCCTGATCTTCCTTCCCGTCTCAAAAGTTTGTGTTCCACATAACTCGACTGTACGTTACGATTTGGTGATCCTCTCGCAGTAGAGAATTCAGAAGTGTACTCAGATCCGAAGTCAGCCACTCTTCGGTATGTAGGCCTATATTTACAGGAAACAAAGAACACTCTGAGCAAAAAAGAACACTGTGAGGAAATTTGCTCATTTTTTTTTTTCATTTTCATTTTGCATCGCAGTCTGTGAGGAGCAGTGGCGTCACAAAGGGAGGGGGACATGGGAGTGTTTGCCACCCATCAAAGCCTCTCCCCATTTGTCCCCGCCCCCGTCCGCTCATGTACAAGATTGCACATTTATAGGATTAATGCACACACACACACACCCACATACACACACAACTTTTGCCCTTCCCTTCCTATTTCTGCTTTTTCCCACTTTTCCCCTCCACCTCTGAAACCATGATGGTACCCCTGATAAGGAGAACTGGATTTATTTCTTACAAAGGGATATCTCGAGTTTGGAGGCCACGAGGCTTGGGCAACATGTGCTGATGATTTTTCGTTAACATTATACAGAAAAGGTCACAGAGATTCTCGAAAACTTTATTTATTTACAAAAACAATGTTTACTTAAAGTCTCTAGATATTTATAGATTCTGTTAAATTAAAACAAAACTGTAAATAAATTTTCACAAATTCCAGGGATTTTTTATTGAAGTCTATAGAATTTTGGAGGGATAAGATTGGGCACACAACCTGTAGACTCCTAAAATGTAAAGAGAACAGTGTCAAAAATGTTCTTGAAGAAAAAACTAACCTTTTCATAAAAAGTGATGAAATTTCATCTTCACCTTTGTGTGTACAAACACTATGTATTTTTTTTTTTGATCGGTCAGTTTGTGTAGGCATGAACAACTTGGCATATCTGCAACATGCAGGGCCACTGAAAATCTGAACATGGTGGTTTTGCGTTGCTATTGTAAAGACGAGACATGGCTGAAATAAGTCTGCATATATTGTTAATGTTTTCCTGGTGGAGGATAACTTTACGATAACCTCTTTTCTTTCCTTCTTGAAAACAGCTGAAATTAATGCACCAGTTATAGTTGGTTGCCCCCCTCCAGAATTGGGAAGTGCCCCGGCATTGAGAGTAGAAGCAGATATGGGAGAAAGCACCCAATCTGTTACATGGACGGAGCCAACAGTTGACACCTCCAACGGCCAACCTAATGCAAACATTACGAGAAATCGTATTCCAGGAAGCGAATTTGTGATCGGAAGCACTTACGTATTGTATAACTTCACCTCTGTTCAAGACCCTAGAATCCAGACGGAGTGCGCTTTTTACATCATCGTGTCTCGTAAGTTTTAAGCGTTACCCTAAAGAAATACTAGGTAATCATCTTCGTGTAAACTTTTATTAAAATGAAGTGATGGAGTATACAGTAACATAGCTAGTGGCGCACGGGAGATATTTATGGGACAACGGCGCCCTATGAGCACATTCTTCGTATCGTGACCCTCTAAAACCTGATTGAAATATTGTATTATTGCCCCTTTGAATTTCAAACCTGAGACTCCTTTCCGTGTTTGCTCCCTCTAAGTTTAGAATGTATATAGGTGAAGGAAGCTGTCCTCAGTTGACAAGGCTGACTACTTTAAACCGTCGTGGAAGGTTCTAAGGGCATTTGCGGCCCTCCGCTTTTGAAAATCTCTGAATTTTTAAAGATGCACGAATTTATTGCTACATTTCGTGCACCTTTTAAGAAAATATATTACTCAAATTTGATTTTTTTTTTTCGAAAAATTGCATGGATTTCACAGAGCAAACACGTAAGGAGTTTTTTTGCTTATAAAAGGAAGAGGCGGAAGCATTTTTAACCACCCATATATTTGACTGAGTGATTTAGCTCCCCAGTTCTCCTTCCCAGTCCCCATCCCCTACACACATGTGTTGTAATGACTCCGGACGACGATTGGATTTCACCCTACTAGTCTTTCAAGAAAATCTTCTCGACCTGAGTCATTACTTCCAAAAGATTCTAATCGACTCGATTGGAGTATCAAATTACGTTCCAAAAATTGGCTGTGACTCTACTGTCGAAATTAGTATACTTGACTCAACTTCATTAAAACTAAATTATCAAGAAAGACGTGCCTCTTTTACAGAGCGTGTTTGCAATTCAGTCTATAAGTCCAACGGTATGGCTTATCAAACTTTTATTAAGCACAATTGCTAGTGTAGTATCTATAACATATATGCTTTCACTATAGGGTGTTTGAAAGAACCTGTGACTGTGCAAGAAATATATTACGGAGACCTACGTTAGAAAAGGTTAAGATATGATGGGTGACCACGCGGGAAAGGCATTTTGAATGCACTCACATATGTGGTACAATTTGCTCCAAAATGTTTCTCAGCGGTGGTTTTATTGTCAACGCTAATCATGGATCCATAAGAGTGCCCCTCTCAACATATATAGTATGTGTCACTCAGAACTTTCAGGGCGTTTAGGATGTCAAATTTTCTCCATACTGATATCAAAGCATGCTAAACGGAGGACTGGAAGGGTATAAGGTCTGCTTTAGTCCCGTAGAGAGACCCAATGAGCCCAAACCAGTACGAAACTTTCCTAGATCGGATATTTTTACTGAATAACCTGGAACCTGTAACTGCTGTTTCTAATTTTGCAGGATTTCAGGACACACAGGCTCCAGTAGTGACGTGTCCACGTAACATGGTGGTTGTTGGAGATTTAAATAGCCCGACAACTACGGTAACCTGGGATCCTGAGCCACCGACAGATAATGTTGGTGTCTCGTCGTTTAGTTTCTTCCCTCCTAGTGGATCTAGCTTTGGAATTGGAATTACAAGTGTTCTTTTTACAGCGACAGACACATCAGGAAACAAAGCAGACTGCAGCTTTTCTGTTACTGTTGTTGGTGAGCTAGAAAATTAAGTTTATTGGATTGCACACCGGTCTCTAGCCAGAGAGTGCCTAGCTAGCAACTCTGTGTTCTGGCTAAGAGTCACCAAATAGCTAAAATGTACACTTTCATGTGTGAAGGTTATCAAGTGCATAAGTGTAAATGCATAAGGTCTACCGCCACCATAAGTGTCTTGATTCGGTTGATTGGTCACTTTGAGAGGGAATGTACCTTTCATTGCGCCTCGCGCATTTTCCAACATGGCCGTCTTTTTGCTTTAGGCTATTAATGCGTGTGTAGGTCTACCCAAAATGGGTTTGTAGTGGTGAGGTAGCCCACCTTCTTATAAATCGGATTATATTCAAAGTAAGTTACAAGCAAATCTGTAACTTTTTTGGCGTGTCTTAGTATTCCAAACTAACTATCTGACAGGAAATTCAGATAGAGAAAAGAGGGTACCAATCTCCTCTTAGGCCACAACAGATATGTATGCAGTTAAAGTTAAAGTAAATATATAAAGTATCTCGCTCAGGAACAATGAGAGGAAGTCTGAGTCTAGCAAATAACTCTTTAGAAATAACTAATCTCCGAGAAGTGTCACAATTACTCATCCCGTGCATTTTACCTTTAAAACGAAGATGAGGTTGCTCCCGTTTTCAACGATAATACCTTTGTTTCTTAACTTATCACTGAATTGACCCAAACAGATGACATTTTGTCATAGTACAAATCGTATGCATTGATGTCATTTCCTACTTGATAACCGCCATCTTAAAGGACAACTAAATGTATGTACCAAAGAATGCACGTGCGTGTCATCTGCGTTACCCTGTAACGTAACGTTCATAAGGGTTATTGCGAACTGTACAGGATATTTCATCGGTTGCCTTTACTATGAAATGTGTTCTCAAACATAATGGAAAGCGTCTGCATCAGAAATTAGAGATTTTACGAGATTTGAAAGATTCTGACGGGTGAGGTTTCAAAATAAGGTTGGGCCAAAAATGCATCTTTCTTTTACAAAGTAAACTTCAAAAAGAATTTGTATGGGCAAATATGTATTCATTTTTAATTATTCTATGACTCTCTTAGAGAACACCGATACCAATGTTCCTATATTCAGGAACTGTCCAGCATCTTTCTTTTACAAAGTAAACTTCAAAAAGAATTTTTATAGGCAATTATTTGTTCATTTTTAATAATTCTATGACTCTCTTAGAGAACACCGATACTAATGGTCCTATATTCAGGAACTGTCCAGCATCTTTCTTTTACAAAGTAAACTTCAAAAAGAATTTTTACAGGAAATTATTTATTCATTTTTAATAATTCTATGACTCTCTTAGAGAACACCGATACCAATGGTCCTATATTCAGGAACTGCCCAGCAGATTTTAATGTTCTTGTACCAAATGATCGTTCCTTTGCGATTGTCAACTGGTCACCACCTACAGTATTCGATGAGAGTAGTACCACAGTTACGTCAAGTCACACACCCCCCGTACAACTGGCTGTTGGTCAAAGTCATACTGTTGTATATACTGCAGAAGACGCAGCATCACTCACTGCAAACTGCACTTTTATCATTTCTGTTGGATGTAAGATATTCGTACGCATTCACTCTAAAAACAGTTGGGTAAACCTTTACCCAAGGTTGGGTCCGTATATACCACCTCCTAAAATGTTGGGTAAAAACTGCCCAAAGTTGGTCAAAATGACTCCCATCGTGGGTGAATTTTCCCCAAGTAAAGTGTAATTTTTAACCAACTTGGTTCATTCCTTACCCAACAGTTTAGGATGTGGCATACGGACCCAACGTTGGGTAAAAGTCTACCCAGCTGTTTTTAGAGTGTTCTGAAAACAACCCGGTTAAGTTACATCAGGATTGCTTCTCCCGATTATCCAACCGTATTTTTTGATGAAATAACTAAGAAAACCTGGTTAAAAGTAACCAGGAATATTTAAAGTTTTGACAAGGGTGTATAACCAGTCTATAATTTTAATAACAGGAAATTGTTGGAGTTCCTAATTGTACTTAACGAAGAAGCAGTTGGATAACTGTTCATTGCCATCCTGCTTAAACTTAACCACAAGCTGCATTTTTTTCTAGTAAAGTGATATGCGGTTATCGATTAGTAAGGTTATGCTAAACCTGCCAGGGCATCCTATTCAGACTGATGTGCACTCTAAATCACTCAGCTTACATTTAACCCACATCGTGGTCACGGGTTATCCAAACATTTCCTGGTTACAAATAAAATGTAGATCCTTTTAAAAATGAACATTTCCCAGGTGAAATTGACGACCCGTGATAAATCCTCGTCAAAAATTAACATTCTACTGGTTAAATTTAATTTTATTCTCAAATATACAAGTGAAATTGCTAAATTGGGTATATGTAACTAAATGTGTTACTCATTCTTACAAGACAAAAAAATGCCACCAGGAATAGCTTCAACGGGATGAAATATCAGTCACAAAATACCCATAGCGGGTACAAATACTTACATCGGGCAGTTGCTATTGGACAAATAGATTCACCCTGTGTATATCATCAATACCTATCCAGGGAGCTGCTATCTAAAACCTGTGTACATATGAAAAATACATGCTCATGACGTGTTATTTATGATCCAGTGACGAGCGCTAGACTCGTAGTTGGACAAGGCAAGGAAAACTGGACAAAGTTAAGTAAGGGCAGATAACTACTAGTGCGAAGACGAAACAGGTAATAGCAATTTTGTTTTCAAACATTTTTCAGGGCGCTTTGTAAGTAAATAACATTTTGGATCAACCTAGGGTATGACTTGTGAGATGTAAGTCATCATATAATGTTACCTGTTGTTAGCCTAAGGTGGAGGTCGTGGAATTCCCATGACAATAGAAAGGGCAAATTAGAAAATGTTTGATTAACCTTGTCTTAATACATTTTAACACATTTTGCCCCTGAAAAGTGTTTTGCCTGTAGAAGTTATCTCGCCCCCTTCAATATCTTGTCTGAGTGCTTTCCGTGGATATGATTTGTAGGATTCCGAGGGATCGCTTGTTTAAATATCAGCATTTCCAACAACAATAAAATGCGAAACTAAGACTGGCAACCTACATAAAGGTTTATACTTTTATGACTAGAGTTGTTGACTGTTCCTCCAGTGGTTCATTTTTTCACCGAATATGATTGGTCTTTGTGCAGATGATTTGGACCCACCAGTTATGGATTGCGGTGCTTTCTCTCCTATAACGAGGTATGTCCGCGAAGCCGAAAGAAATACACCAATAAGTATTTCTTGGAATGAGCCATCCCCACTAGCGACTGATAACTCTGGCCAAGTTTCTGTTGTAAGAACCAACGCCCCAGGAAGCCTTTTTCTGCCAGGAATCATAGAAACGGTACGGTACACAGCCACAGATGGTGCTGGTTTAACCGACGACTGTTCCTTCATGGTTTCAGTTGTAGGTAAGGAAGAAAACAATATATGAGGTACATATTCACAGGAAAATAGTATTTTTGCTGTAGTGTAACTGTAACTCAATTCCAGAACTTAGTCTAGGGACTATAGATTCAAGTTACCTTTGAGAAGGAATCACCCCAACCCCCTCTCAGAGCCTTTAAGCCAGGGCCGGTGGTTAAATTCGGTTTTCGTGACGTAAGGCGGATGAGAGCGGGGGATACCCTCCGTCCACAGGATGAGAGGTTAGTCTATTGCTCTGTAACTCCGGAATCTACTTCTCATGTTCAGTTGGGCTGACTGAAGCAGGAAGAATGAAATGTCTAGATCAATTACTCACAGCGGACAGGGGCGGATGCAGGTTTTGACTAAAGGGGGGGGGGGGGGTTGCGATATAGTTACTATCTAAGCGGAGCGCCACCATAGGTTGGCGCGAAGCGTACAGAGAAAATTTTTGGTCCAGAAGACCTCCAGGTTGCAGGAAATGGCATTTTTTACGCGTTTTACCGTATAAAAACAAGCTTTCATTGAAATTTCCTATGTCAGAAATTTTATGATAAATGTCCTGTCAGAAAGTTGTCTCCCCCCTTGTGAGAGATACATGCGATACAGCCCGATAACGATCTTGGGCGTCAGGAGTTCGGAGCATTCAGTCATTTGTTGTGCTCTCTCTAGGCACTCACAGTGACTCACTCAAAGTTGCTCGCTTGTGCTCAATAAAGAAAACTTGGTTTCTCTTTTGAAATCTTCTGAAAGTATTTTGGTATGGGGCCTTAAAATTAAACTGGTAGGCTTAATCGCATGCATGGGATTTTTGGTTGTCTCGTTATCTAAGCGGAGCGCGACCATCGGTTGGCGCGGCGCCAGGGGTGGTGCCAGGATTTGCCCGACGTGGGGGCAGACTCCCCGACGGCGGGCCAGCGACCCGAAGCCTCGACAGCCATGACTGTCGTAGAGGAATTGGTGAGGAAGGATTTGAAGAAAACTTCTGTATTACATTATGACATTGCGGGGCATATATTTCATAATATTTGTATATACTAGAGATATATATTTCCGCCCTGATTTATCGTTTTTCCTAGAATCTAAACTGTGAAATTTCAAAGCGCGCGAAGCGCGCGAAATTTTTTGGATAGGCTTACACTAAAAAGAATCTGTACTTATTTGAAGCATATATATATATGGGTCAATTGTCAAGGCAGTTGGGCCATATCGGACATAACCTACGCTGAACTTCCCTCCTCGAGTCACTAGCAGTACCGCACGACAGACACAAGAGAACATTAACTAGGTTTTGCAACATAAGATGAAATGACCGACATTTACATAAAACCATGTATTCTACTTATACTAAGTTACTTGAAAAGGTGGAAAGGGTTTGTACCATATTTAGCTATTAGTAACGGAACTGAGGAAGAGTGGGCAAAGTGGACCTAAAATTTTGCAGAAATGACCCTTTTGAAAGCCAGAATAAGTAAACCGACCAGGTCGGTGGCGACAGTATTTTCCCGACAGGGGGCCGGATCATGCAGTGACCCGAAGTTCCGACAGCCCCTATGTCGAAGGGGTGGTAAGGAGGGGATATGAAGGAGCCTAAATATTCCAAGTCATTTCAGGGCATATTTTGCATAATATCACTGAATACTTCATGAGCCGAGTTGCGCACTGATAGTGTACTTTTGAATCTGAAACGTAAAATTGCAAAGCGCGCGAAGCGCGCGAAATTTTTTTTTTTTTGTTTTACACAAAAAATATATGTAACCATTAAGAACAAAAAGCAAAAAGAAAAACTGTAGGGGTTGTAGACCATATCAGGGATAACATGCATTTTATCGAAACCACCTGGACTACCCTAAGAAATACCCAAACTTTTCTCCTTGAGTCGCTCACCAACTGACCGTACCGCATGACACACACAAGACAACAGCAAGTAGACTTTGCGATATGGGATGGAATTTACGACCTCTACATAAACTGTGTGCTCTACCTACATGTTACTTGTTAAGTTTGGCAGGTCTTGTGCTATCTAGCAATGTAGAATGGAAGTACTAGCGCGCCGAAAATTTTGGGTTCTTTTGAGGAAAATTGTCCTCTTGAGCAGTGGCGCCGCCAGGATTTGGTGATGGGGGGGGGGGGGCACCACAGATGACGTCCAAATGCCACCTCAGTTTTTCCCCAGGTTTGCATAAATTGTATCTATTTATGGGTACCTGCGATAGTATACAGCAGTGATAATCTTTCCTTTGTCACTTCATAAAGGTGCTGACCTGGGTGAAGGGTCTAAAGGGGAGGGGGTTCCCCCTCCGCTTTGAGAAAATTTTGTTAATTTAAGGTTGCTTAGATGCAAAATGGTGCTATCTTTGGGATACGTTTGGAACTGATCATATATGGCTGGAAAATATCCAAACATTAGTGAATTCTAATTTTTGGTGAGGTAAAAGAGGAGAGTATGTTGTCTAACAGAAGGGTATGTTGTCAGCAAACCTCCTGAAGTCCCACTTTTGGCTACTTTAATTAATGCCTTCTATTCGGGGAAAGTTTTTACTTAAAAATACGTGCGTTGAGTCCACGGAAACATTCTTGGACTGTTACGAAAATTTTCCTTTGCTTCATTGTGCATTATGAAAGGGTATTTCTAAGGCTGGCAGGCAGCGGTATAGGGTCTCCTGGAATCTCTGGATTAATTATATAAAATAGGGCACTGACATGATGCTTATTGCCTGACATCCAAATGATACTATAGAGTATGATGCCGAGCACTTTGCAACTGTCGTATGTTTACTAAGTTTGAACGAAAACCCAGACGAACACCTTCTAGGTATAGCAAAAGGACTAAAAAGCGTATTTCAAAATGCTTTTTCGTCGTAAGTGTATTAACAATCGTCATCTATAGGCCTACCGGTAATGGCTGCATTTGAAAAAATGTATAACCGACGGCAAATACGTACTTTCAACCTTCCAGATCACGCTACAAATTAGACTGAAAGATCCCATAGGCCCACAGAGGTTGGAGATGTACATATGTTTCTCGAAAAAGTGTGATCAGAATAGTTGCATGTATTATAAACTTAATAATGGCCATAAGATGGGGTGCAAACCTTGACGAATGCGCGCGAAGATAAGATTAAATAATATTATCAAGATTAAATAAGATTACAATGACAAAACCTGCATTCATTATCCTCTGCATCGAAACACTTTCAATTCCTCAACAAACCTATATGCCAATCACAAAGCCAATCTTTTACTGAGAATTCGTAAACAGCCTTCAACTTTTGTTACTGTGCTTCTACGGGGGTTGCTACCGGAAATTATTGACAATAAGGATATCACTGAGGTAAGGTTTGGAGCGCGCGAAGCGCGCGAAAATTTTGATAGTTTGCGAAAGATTTGGGATAATTCTGATAGTTTGAGAACAATTTGCGATTGAAAATGATAACCACAGATCCATCACTCGGCTGAAAACACACCTCACCCTACCCCCTACGGAAATCTATAGCTTAAACGCCTCTTTAGATCATTTTAAAATTTTCAAAAAAATTTTCTGAAATCGATTGGGGGGCACGCGCCCCCATGCCCCTCTACTACTCTTGAGAGCAAAAAACAGGTAAACCGTCAGGGCGACTTGTCGCCGTTGGGGACTACACACTTTACCGTATCGACTAAGACTCCCCGACTGTAAAAAAACTGTAAAACTTCCCCGACGGGGGGGGGCCATGGCCCTCTGTCCCCCACCTAGCGCTATCACTGGGCGGCGTGAACCTAGAACAATTG
The DNA here is from genome assembly GCA_029531755.1 of Holothuria leucospilota. Lineage (NCBI taxonomy): Eukaryota > Metazoa > Echinodermata > Holothuroidea > Aspidochirotida > Holothuriidae > Holothuria > Holothuria leucospilota. The sequence goes on from CM055982.1 coordinate 41,086,980, forward strand.
ACCCTTCTCAGACCTTGCAATCTATACTTAGGCCATCTTCATGTTTCATGCTTTGTTTGTTTGTCATTTCCATGGAAACATTACGTTTCTTTGATACCCTCCCTTGCTGTACACCACCATGTCGTCTAGAGGCACGAAGGAAAATATGCTAAAATACCGCCTACAGGTCACTGGCACTTCCCATGTGCAAGAAACTCCAGGCAAACACCCACTCTTTTGTATGGAATAATGTTTAAACGTGATCTTGGTCATAACGTACTCTTGGATAAAAAAGGAATATATCTTGTGTAACAAATGAAAGGGATTCAGTATATAAGCGAATTTTGGATTATAATACCTTCCAGAACAATGGTAACTTCTTTAGATGTATGTTCCAACTGAACAGTCTAATTTTCCCTGAACGTCTTTACATCCAACGGATGTCCAATGTATGATTAGCCTTCTCCATTTCTGATTATGTTAAGTGATTCTAATTCAACGACAACCACTTTCACTCAACACAATATTTGAATTTTTCAGCGAGAGTACAAGCGAAAAGCTGGAATCGCGTTCCCATTTTTTTTTAAAACAGAGTTAGGCACTACTGGACGCGATTTCATTGTATATGGGAACCAAGATTAGAGCTGGACCTCCTCTTGAAGGACTCACTGACTCTATAAGGATTTTGAATGAGAGAGAATCGGGACGATAGAAGGAAAAATACGCTGTCAGCAAACTTATAATTATGGCATGTTAATTGCATTGTTGTAACTGAAAATAACCTTCAAAACATACCGGGAAAAAAAAAACAATACATTATACAAAATGGAAAAAAATCCTCGAAAATGAAAGGGGGGTTTAAACCCCTAAAACCCCCCCTTGGATCCGCCCCTGGCGGAAATCAAGGGGTCACGCAAAAAATATGAAAGTAACTTAAACCATATCATAAAATCGTTCATCTCCTCACTTCTACTTGTTACTTATGACCGGTAGCAAACCATATTACATGTTTTACCACAAACAGCCCAGGTGCTCCTCTTAAGACTTTCAGGATCCTCAAATAGAGAAGGGATATTAAGATCTGGACAAAAGACTGAGAGACCCGCGTTTTTAACAAATTCATTGTCATGTAAATGAAGGTCAATTAAGAGGAAAATGTCCAAATATCGCAAAAAATTGGTCAGATTGCTTTAAATCATAGGCTTTAACCCTAAGGAAGAAGTGGAAGAATCGGAAGAGGATGGTAATGGGAAGGAATAAATAGAAGTAGAAGAATCATTAGGTTCAACAGCAGAAAATTGTGTGAAAAATTAGCATGGTGGGAAAAGGGATCGTTGAAGCAAAATTTACTGTGTGGAAAATTTACGTCAATGTGACCATCTCCAAAAACGTGGGAGTAAATCTTAATACCCTTGTAAGGATTTCCACCAAGACTGAGGCTCACCATCGCAAATGAATGAGCGGGCAAAGCCAGAGAGCCCGCTAGGGAAGACAAAAGGTTTGGTTGGGGCTACCAAATGCTTTTCGTCCCAATCCAGTGTTTAGTTACTGGACATTACATTCGCTGGAATTTCTGAGTGACAGATTACTTTGCCATCACGTAATCAGGTGATAATCGTTCAGACTGCTTTTTGACGCACTTCTCACCCACCTTCAATTGACCAAATTCACGTATGATCATTCAGTCAAAGACATACATCCCCACCTCAGGTTACCACAAGGGACGAAAGCCAGTTACAGTCCAAAGATGAATATTGAATGGATCAGTGGGTAGCGCTAGATCTTTCCAAAAAGAGGGCTTGCTTCCCAACGGGGTAGGGGGTAAACATTCTTCACAACAATTGTACAACAAGTGGTAAATGCAAGGTCACCAGTGAACATTTGACCAATTAAGACCAAGTCTAATTTCTGCAATAGCATAATTAACTGCAATAGCATTTTTTGCAAATGTGCAAACTCGATAGGTGCCGATATTAGTTGGAAAATCCTACATGAAGGGTTATATGCAGACGGTGCTAAGCAAGCTAAAATTTGTTGAAGGATACACAGAAGAATCTGTCCTTATTGATTAACCAAAGTAGATCAACTACGTTTCGTAGCGGCTGGCTTAAGCGGGAAGAACGTACATGAATGCATCGTATCCGCTACCCTGTCATATGAATATTTTTCCCCTGGTAATTTATTGCAGCCTGCTCTACCGATCGTCAAATGTGAAATCTCAAGTATGACGTTAACAATAATCTTCCAAAGTTTTAAAGAATATATGCTAGATATGTCTTGGTAGGTTGGTATGCAACTTAGCGGTTACCATCTACAGTAGCTTAATGATAACAAACTATTAAAAAAGGCCATCGAAACTACAGCGTAGAGTTTTTGGGTAGTATTGAAGAATTTGCCTTCGTTGAGAGTAAAGCCAATCGTACCGCCGAGGAGAATGATTGTGGTTGGAGACTACTGTAGTTGTACCAACTGTAGCTCCCTGACAAGATTAACAAACATCGATCCCTATTTAAACTATCGACTAAAGCTAGCTTCTCATTCATCCTTACTGTGGTGGTCGTAGGGTAATAAAATTGTAGTTTCTGGCCCCTGAACGAAAACTCATGCATATTTCCAGACTGGCGGCCATAGACTTTGCCAGCGGGGGAGGGGGCTGTAGCCCCACTCTCCCATCTGGCGTCACACCTAGATCGATGCGTCAATAACTCATATAACAATCTATGTGATCCTTAGAATAATGCAATTTAAGTTTGATCCACTGACGTTTTCAAATTTGCTTTTGTACAGTTGATCCTGCACCAAGATTTCAGAATTGCACAGATTACCGTCATGCGACAGACATGGATTCAAACACTGCCAGTTTTATACTGCTCAACCCTTTAGCAACGGATGTTGATCCCGAGAATCCATCAGCTGGACCAGTTGTAAGAGCAATTTTTCTGCTTATCAAAAGACCGTGGGAGTTAATTTCGTGTTGTTAGGGTTTTCGCTTATTTAAACTTTTTTTTTCAGAATGGGATTGGAAACTGTTCTAGGAGGGAGTCTATTGTCAGAAGTTTGTCTGCATTTAAAGCATTGACAGACTAAAACCAACAGTTAGTCTGAAACTGACAAAGTTTGAGTTCTTTCTGCGAAACGGACTGTGGTTGGAATGACCACAAAACTGACTACACCCTTACAAAAAAATTGTGTGGCAAAAGTTCCAATACCACACGTAAAATACTGTGTCGAACTGTGCAAAACTATGGTGGGGTGTGGAGAGGGGTGAAATTTCTGTATTTTTTGCGTGACAATATGTGTCATTAATAAACAGTTGACACACTTTTCCAAAGTGTCATGCATTGACCAGCATTTTCACAGTTTGGACATGAGGTAATGTGTGGAAAACACGCTTCGACACATGTAACAGGAGGCAAACTGGGGTAAAGTAGGCAAAGTGTGTAGATGTGTGGAGAATTGTGGTTCTGAGTAAAGTAAATTCAATAGTTCGATTTCGTTCACTGGCCCTGTTTGCCACACTTTGCCCTGGTTTGCCACATGTGTCAACTTGACACAGCTTTCCCCACATTGACCCAGATTTCAAGGTGTGACAATCATGCAGGGAAAAGCGTGGTCCTGTGTGTCAGATTGGTTCCAATACCACATGTGTCACCACGCATAACCACACTTTTTTCCTTATGTATTTTCATATGATTTGCCACACGTGATTACGTGTGTTCACATGTGGCATGCCACACTTTTTTTGTAAGGGCACTGTGCAAGACCAAATATCAAAAGAAAGATAGATCTAGAGGTAAATGAAAACTTGTCTTATTGTAAGAAAATGCAAAGACTGAAAACCAAGCACTGGCCTTATGATTTCACTCCATACTGAAACAGGTGTGGACTTATACTTGGCCCTAGCTATGGAAAGTATTAACAAGTAGTTGTAACCAGAAACCTCACATGACTAGCAAAAATTGAGCAATAAAGGATTGAAATTAACACGTCCAGACTTTTACTGTTTCATGCAGGTGGCGGACAAGATGGTCCCAAACTGCCTCAAATGTTTCTAGGCTCTTCCACAAACTGTCATAAACAAGTCACTGCCAACGGGGTCGTAGCCTGCGGGGGCAGGGGGAAACTGCCCCCACCCTGAGATTTCCAAACCTTAAATGAAAAATGGTCTACTTGAAAAAAATGCTAAAAGTACTTAAAACTCCATTGAACTGACTGTTTTTAAGGCCTTCAGGACCTGGAAAATCGCATATATAAAGGTTCGTTTTTCAAAAATTTTGGACTCCCTCCGCAGGCCTGTTCTTATGCAAGTAACTCGCACTGACGAACATCCTTCTTCATGTATGATGCAAACAATACAACTGAAGCATTCACGTCAAAGATCTTTAGGAATATTTTTCACGGGTTGTCTCACATGCTTATAAATAGCTATAATTACCTTAACTTACCTTCTAAAATCAATGCACATGTAAAGTACCACTTAGTCCTGTTTCCTACAAAGTGATCTTACTGAATAAGATAGTCAAGTTTAACTTTTCTTGTTGAAGTCTTCGTTTCTAAAGCATGAAATCTCAAAAATGTTATGCTGATACTTTGGAAGCATAGAAAGTGCCTTCCCCCCTCCCAATCTGGGAAACATGTTGGACGATCATGTCGAAAGGCTACTCAACGTACCAATCGATGGTGTCCCCCAAGAAACGCACTTAGTGGGGAAAGGTCGTATCTGGCTTTGGTATGGCACCGTGCCGTATCTCTCAAAACAATAAATAATGAGAAAAAATTCTCAAATATGTAATCAACTCAAAGTTTTGTCAATCTAAGCATCATTTTGTCTCCAAACAACCAAACAAGGCAAAAATTCTCAAAGGGGAAAGACCTTTTACAGAACCCTCCCTCTTACACCCAGCCAAAACAAAAATAGCAAAAGGCACAAAAAATGTGAATTTCAATCATGTGATAAATTCAAAGCTTTCTCAAAGAAAGGCTAGCAACAACTTGCACCTTTATCCATCTTATGTAAATAAAAAATACTCAAAGGTTAGAAGTGTCATCCGGCACCTTAGACACACCCTCCAAAAAATTGAAACAAGACGCTAAATATGATCATCTCGAAACTTTGCCTAAGACAGCATCAGTCTGCACCTACGCAACCTGACACTAATGTCACGTCCTCCGTTTGCCCCTCCTCTTAACTCCCTCCCTTAGGGTGGCAGTGGGTGACAAAGAAAGGATCCACTTCTGTGCAAACTATCCTAGGTACACCACTAGACGCTATCGTGAACCACATGAGGGCCCTTGACCCCTGGGCCTACCATCCTTTATCCGTGTCCGTGTACCGTAAATAAAACTATATATATATGTATATATATATATATATACACATATATATATATATATATATATATATATATATATATGTATATATATATATATATACACATAAATCTGTACAAAAATTTCGTTATCTTAACTCCAATCTTCCTAGCTTATTCACTTAAGCAGAGAGATATAAAATGTGCAAATCTACTATTTTAAATTGAGCCAATCGTCTTTACATGTTTTTAACATATAAGTATCCCGTGAAGATAGGAGTTGAAGCATTTAAAATTTGTACAATATACTAACATTATTGTAGACCTTTGGACAGCCTGTCTGCCGAGTAGAGTGTATCGATCAGGTTCTATAAGTGGAAACACTCCTACTTAAAGAATTTGCAGGAAAATAATCCTGCCTCTAAAGCTCTACGAATAATGTCCTACCTGAATGGGAAAAATAAAAATCATAAAAGCTATGATAACCTAAAGGGGTTGTTGACTTCCCACCCAATCCTTTCTCGCAATCGATGATTCCTCGATCCTTCAAGATTTGCCCAAGTCTATTTTATGTGTCTGGTGATTTTTGAAGCCTGCTTCCTTTATTTACTTATAAAAATGAATCAGTCAGACATATTTGCATTCCCACTCACTCTTAAATTTCAAGTTACATCAAATCTTAGAGTGTAGAATTATAAATATATATATATATATATATATATATATATATATATATATATATATATATATATATATATATATATATATATATATATATTAGAGGTTGAAAATTATTTTCACTCACCCAACTCCCATTTTCATAGCTTACTCTATTGCTGAGATGTAAAATGTTGAAATTTATTCACTTAATTTGAAAGAGTTGATTGCACAATAATTTGTGATGTTCTTCTTGTACAACTCACATTACCTGCTTTTGATTCCTTTTGAAATTAAGATTCTTATATGACCTTGAAACATTTACTGTTTTCTTCCACATATGTTGTACGAAGAGGGCTTATATAGCCAAATCACCCTATAATAGTAAGACAGTGGTCACATTTTGGCACAAGGTGCAGTCTCTAGCTTTAGAAAAAACATAGAAAAACAAAGACAATAATTTGAGTAGCACAAGAATGACATCACAAATTATTGCGCAATCTATCATTTTGAATTGAGTAAATAACCTTCAACATTTTATATCTCAGCTCAAGAATGTCCAGTGAAGATAGGAGTTGGACCATTTTAATGCACTTTTCCAGCTTTGTAACATAATATTTTTGAAATTTTAGACTTAAGGTACATTTTAAGATGTATGCATTTTCAGTATGCTTCTTTTGGTGCATACAAAAGCTACTTGTACACTAAACACACACTGATCCTGACAAGTATCATATTTCTGCTTGCAACTTTTGTAAACTGGCTGTTTCCCTTATCATCAAAGTTCTGATATGAGTTACTGATGATTCTGTCATTCGGTGTCATTTTATTTTCCCCCTACGTTACTACCAATTGAATGATATCCTGTCTTCTTAATATCTTTTGTTTTTGTAGCAAGTTTTCAATAGACATGCTAGTTGATGTTCCTGTTCTTTAGAAATTTTTAGTAAAGAACTTACCTACACAGTCCATTCTCTTTCATATCATGATCTCTTCAAACAAGCACACAGTTTCAAACTGGCTCAGTCTTTCTATAACTGTGCACCTATATATTCTCTCACTGGCTGCCGATTCTAATACTATTTATCCATATACTTGGCACCCTCTGCGAAACAACAAACACTTTGGATTGGTTACAATTTCTCGGTTAATACTGACTAAATTTTCCTAATCCAAACTTACTCTGAAAAAGCTTACCCTAACTCTTCTGTACCTCCACTGCATGCTGACAGTTTAAAAATAATCATATCTTCTACTGGTCAGAGTCAGTTTGCCTTAGGTCGGCATTGGCGAGAATTTGTCCAATTGAAATGAAAGGAGATAAGGTGAGGGTCAGTATTAGGATCACATTTGATCATCATATTTTAAAGTCAATCTATAGTCAGATTTGAATCTTTTGGAAACTGAAGTAATCACTACGGAATCAGAATTAGTTCTTACTGCCAACCTGACCTGTATCCATCTGACTCAAGTGTGACTTACTAAAATTTCTGCAAGGGAGGAGACCTCCCGTGTAAAGGAGATGTGCTGAGGGTCTGGAAAATGTATCGCTCACTCTTTTAAAATGTGACCGTCGTTGTACTACCATTATATAAAGATCGGATTAATTGATACTTTTCTCACTTACTATATAAGTATATGTCAGTAATAAGGATCACGATGATGTTTTTCCTTGGTTATTTTTATTTACTTTCTTGGTGCCAATCAAATATCTAATATCATTCGATGTCTCTAAAACATATCACTCACTCGATATCCCAAGAAGAGTAAAAATAACCAGGTTTTATGTCACTAGTAATATGATATAGATGAAAATTGTACTTTTAGAGGTTGCAACAGTGGCGTAGCTAGAGGGTGGAGGGGGCAGTCGCCCCCCCCCCCACAAAGCCTCCGAAGGCCTCTGTCGGAGATTTCTAGTCTCTGTCGGAAATAAATAAAAACAATTCATTTGAAACACTTGCAACACTTCTTATGCTTTTAAGCAGAATTACACATCGAAATGTTTACTGACAAGGCCTGGAAGTGTCATTTAAGGCAATCTCGGAGATATTTTAATCTAATTTTTTCCGCGCGCTACATGCCAGATGATGGTGGCGCTATGCTTAGATAGTACAGCATTACTTCAAGATAATAATCTGTCGGAAATTTTTTGCTTTTACCCCCCCATGGGCGGATTTAGGGGGGGCAGGGGGCCCGGGCCCCCCTTCCAAAATTTTTTGAAGTTTTTTCAACGTCATAAAACAAATGACTAGGCCCTATTTCCAATTAAATAGGCCTGTGTGATCTGTCAGAGTGAAATTCGAATTTGTTCATTATTTAAATTTCTACCTCAGAAAATCAGTCTTATGTTAATAATTCTGTTACTGACCTCCGGCTGATAACATTTTGGCTTATATTGGTCACAATAACTTTTTCCGGGCATTGCAAGGGGTTACCCATGAGCGCTGCACTGGACTGCTAACTTCAGTCTATTACCGGCCGGGCCCACATCATTGGGAACACTGCTTCTACTTTCAAGGGAATTTCAGAATTCTTTAATATTTAGAGGAATATTTTCAACAACCTCAGGCTCTTAAGTTAACTATAACTTGCTGCAACATTAGCATCTTCTTTAAGCTTTGTAATTTACTTTAATGAAATGTACTTCGAATTTAGGGTAATATAAGGGAAAAGGAGGCTTCAATTCGGGAAACTGCCATCCTAATATGTGGACAACAAAGGCTACTTACTCTCCTCTTTCAACCAACCAAAAATTTAAATTTCACTAAATTATGAGCATTTTCCAGCCATATATGACCAGTTTCAAAAATATACTAAAGACATCACCATTTTGCATCTAAGCAATCTTAAATTAACAAAAATTTTCTTAAAGGGGAGGGGACACCCCTCCCCTTAGACCCCTCCCCAGAAAAGCATCTTCCACCCAACCAAAAATAAAAATTGACTGAATTACGAACACTTTCCCAGCCATGTATGATCAGTCCAAAAAATATACCAAAGACATCACCATTTTGCATCTGAGCAACCTTAAATTAACAAAAATTTCTCAAAGGGGAGGGGGACACCCCTCCCCTTAGACCCCTCCCCCAGGACGGTGATCACTCATCACATACTTTACCTCCTATCAAAATACCCTAGCACCACCCCTGGCGCACTACCTCCCCCTTAGATCCCTCCCCAGATCGGCCTTGTACAAACCACTATGACCTGGGCCCCCCCTTCTGCCAAATCCCGGATCCGCCACTGCCCCCCCCCCTCAAATATCTACCTACGCCACTGGGTTGCAACAAGTATTGAATTTGCGGTCACCAAGATGTATAATATAAAGATTATGTGAGCAGTACCTAAATAGGGGACATATGGACCAATTCCCTGTTTGAGGCTAACGTTTCATGTAATTTTAATTGCTCAAATAAATCCTTTTGCACAAAGTTATACCAGTGGTTAATTGGGCCAGCAGTCAGTAAAGTATGTATACTACGTAACAGCTCCCCTGCACTACGTAATGCCTAAATGAAGACCTTGGTCAAAGGCAACATGCAGTTCGTTTGGCCGATCACTACAAAGCTGCACACAGCAAGTGTTCGCATTGTTGTGTTGTTGAACAAGGCTTGGTGTTCGAAGTAGGTGTAACCATTTTGTAGCCCCATGATGTAACTGCTTTTTGTGGAAACGTATTTTAACAGGTAAATGCACCAACCAATATACCGACCCAGTTCCCCATTGGCACTACTACGCTGAGATGGACAGCAACTGATAGTAGAGGTTCTGTCACCGAATGTGTGATCAACGTCATAGTTTCTGGTAAGGATTGCTTACTGCATTTGTACGTTTCTTTACTTTTCTGTACTAAGAGTTTGTATAAAACAAGCTTGAGACATTTCTTATCAATATGTATTGTTTTGATATAGATTTCTCCACACAATCTCTCCAGAAAGTTACCATGATTGGTTTTTTAATGTAAATGTTACATTTAAATGTTTCCTTGATCTCAGTGCAATGATTCAACGTCCAAGAGGTTATATTATCTTTGCTGTGTACTGCTCGTAACCTTTGGACTAACTGATGTATAAAATAAGGAAAATTTCATTAAGACTTATGCATTCTTTTGAGCCATAGTCGCTCCCTTACCTAGGCAGACTTAAAAGTTCTTGTCAGTAGTCATATACCATATTTGTGTTTTATTTAGCTACGAACGAAAAATATTATAGTGATAGCAGCCTGCAGGTCACTGATGAAATGACTGGCAAAATTGCTCTAAAAAACAAAACTTGTCAAGGTTATTAATTTTTGAACAATTCATGTTCTGAGTTTGGGAGTGATTTACTTGTTAAAGTGAGCAGTTCCAGACACAAGAGAGAGCAACCATACGCAAACTATATAGTAATAAAGTTGATGTTGATTATCATGACGATGACGATGACATGACGATGATGACAGCGTGTTCGTCTTGGTCTGAAATAATCATGATTTTAGTTATCTGCAACTGAAGGCTTACAGAGGCTACAGAATTATAAGGCACGATTATTGTAAAAGCAAAACTTTCAATTATGTAGAATTATGTTGAAAAACACGTATGGTTGGGTAGCTGATTTCTCGTGTGAGTGGTGCAAAACCAGTTAAAAACCGCTTCTGGCTTTTGGACACCAAAAATGATTACTCTATTTGATTGAGCATCACAAAAGTCACTATAAAGACACCCAATCTTTCCTTTTTTACGTTGTAACTATTCTCTTAAATTTCTTTTTGAAACCTGTGGAGTGTCTAGTCCAGAAATACAGAAGTAAGGTTGTTCCACTGAATATCGCAAAAGATTCGAGTTTTAATGATACCAGTCAGAATCTTTGACTAGGATGTAGTATTCCTGCCATAAATTTATGTTAAACTCTTTAAATGTGGATTTAATTATTTTCATCCAGTAGTTTGATTCAATGTATTGTTTGGGATATCCTCTAGATTTTCCCAATTGGGTTGACCCAACCTGGTTTCAACTAGTGTCTCAAATGCGTTTTACCCTTAGTTTTCTGCTGCGGCTTTGGCAGGGACATCGGTTTTGCAATTCGATACTTCGGAAAGCTTACAACATGAGTGAACGATGTTTTTCTTTCTTATTACAGATGGGCAGGCTCCCGACATCCTATCATGTCCTGGCAATTTTGAAGTATTTGTTGAGAACAGTACCTTTCGTTCAGCACTAGTTACCTGGCCTGAACCTCAAATCCAAGAAAACAGTGGGCAGACAGTCGACTTGAGAAGTACAATATCACCGGGCAGTCTTTTAGGTCCGGGTAACTATACAGTTCGGTACACAGCTAGAGATGGATTTAACAATGAGGCAAGCTGCAGCTTTCACGTAACTGTTAGAGGTAAGACCTATTCATGCCGAAATAGAATTCGAGGGATGAAAAATAAAGGTTGCCAGGCAATCATTTTCTTGATCAAATCCAAATTTAAAGAAGAGTCAAGAACTAGATCTGGGTTGGCAATTGTCAATACATATTACACCCCTAGTCAAAGTTGTTGTGGGGAAACCATAATCGGTTCTGGAATAGGTCTATCAACAAACTATAGTAATAATTAAATGTAGGCTGCTTGAAGTAAACAAATGTAGTTTGTCATGGCTTGGCCTATATGAGCAATGTTTTACTATTGGATATTGGATTTCTTGGGATTACTAGACAAGTTTTTACGAAAGTTTAAAAAATTGCAGTCCCCAGAATACAACCATTAAAACACAATAGGACATTTTCTCTGTATGCACTTGGATACATATTAAAAGAAAAATACATCAAAAATAAGCTTGGCTCTGGATTATTCTTTAAACTGCAGAGAGGAGTTGGCTAGGGATAATATAAAACTACAAAGTACCTTCACCCCCTCCTCTTGGATAGATGGTCCAGCATATATTCTTTTTAAAACATATCCGAAATAGACATAAATTACAATAAATCAGTATTGGAGTGACCACCACATGACTTCAGTAGTAATAGCCAGCCAGACGGAGTTCTATAAAAGACCTGCTAACAATAAGCCTCTGCTTCCTAAGGCGTCCTATGGTATAACAAAAATGGGACAAAACATGAAAACCTTTGTAAGACAGGTCATTTAAGTTTGCCATGTATAATGCCATAATTTCTTCAAAAATCTTCTCCTCTCTAGCTTTATACGTGTTTGGCCAAACATGATGACTCTCGCTATTTAAAGTTTCCTACTTATATAAAGTAGCCTCAACGAGAACTCAGAGATAACATTTTTAGATCACTATTTATGTGTTTATGTGTTAGTATTAATTCGGAATATCAAATGACCCACTTATTTTATACAGATTTGATTACCATCAAAGTAAGTTTTGGTTATTTATAACTTATAATGTGATCAGAAAAAATATTTGTTTGACTGAACAAAAACAGCATGTGATTCTCTAAATTCATGATTAATTAAAGTGTAGTCGTAAGTTATTTTACATGGTTAGACGTACTAGAGTGTGTTCATGGCATGCAAAAATAACGACAAAGCCACAAGAAAAGTTGCTGATCTTATGTTTACATTATTTTGCACCCGAGTTTTGCCATTCAGGTCGGGAGGGATAGACTAATTACAAATTAGATAAAGAGTACTCTAACTGATCTAAAAAAAATTGTTAGACAGTATGTAGGAAATGTCAATTCAATTTCCTTGTGCAACGAAGTTTAAGTTAACTACTGTCTAATTCCTTGTCACCTGAATGCTAGAGAATGACTTTAAAATACAGATATGTTGCCTTTGGGGGACTTTCATGGGCCTCAACCAGTGGGGAAGTGAATGCTTCCACTTTTGCTCTTACCTTTTTCCAGAACCCCAACGAAAATAGTAGGCACAAACTCGAAAATGGCGGATAAGGCCACTTAATGAATTAATGCAGTGGGGAAATGCCTCATATTACACTGCAGATCGATTTTTCCAGGGACCTTAAGTGAGCCCTGGCTCCCTCGATCTCTCGTTTCTACGGCTTTTCGATATGCTCTTTAAGTAGTTTCGGTCAAGGTTATGAACGTCCCCCACTTTTCAGAAAATGATGACGCTCTTGAGGACTTGAAAGCTCTCTTCATGGTTAACAAACCACTTTGAGAATAAATTAATTCATTATGTCACTCAGTTAATAAGGTAAAGCATGTGCTACATTGTACCTGTAATGACGCAAAAATACGTGGACGAAAGTAAGACGGCATATATTATGAGAACTGAAATCTGACAAACTTCTGTATTTGAAAGTGATTTCCAAAATTAAGCTCTGAAGCATGTTTATATGTTTTCCAATTTCACTTTGACATGGATTTTTATATGCCATATCTAAGACCCCCACCCCTTTTACTGTCTTAGTAACAGCCCTTTTCTCGGTTTCATACTGTGTTAAGTAAGAAAACTTCCTTTTCTGCTCAAATACTAGCGGGGTATGGCATTGGAAACGAGTAGCATACGTCTCTGTAACAAATCCGTACAAAGCCGATCTTCCTTTTTGATTAAAATTGACGACCAGACTTAACACAAATTACCAATTTGTTCACAGATCTACCAGGAGATACCACCCGTCCGGAATTGCAGGGTTGTCCCACAAACATTTTCGCAGTGGCATTACAAGTAAGAACAGCTATTGATACTAATATTAGTGGTTTCACAATTAGCCAAAGTGCTATTTTCTTTTCAGCCATTACCTCAAAGCAAGTATTTAAGTGTGCTTGTATCTTTAGGAAGGGTGGGAATTTTAAGTCTCTTTCATGTTCTATGAAACCTATAGGGCCAATGAAGAGAGGTTTGAAGTTCATCTAAGGTTGTCCTTTGGAAAAAGCTTTAGACAGCATATCAGTTATTTTTTATAACACATATACAAACATGGGCGGCTCTAAGAAATTTTGTTGGGGGGGGGGGAGCAAACTCAAGTCCGTATTCAGGGAGGTTCGGAAGACTCCCGGCAATATTAATGATCAGCTCCGGATAGTACAATTGGAGTATGGTTATCATTGTTATGTATTTCAGCAATGCTTCATGTAGTTTTTAAGAGCTCTTTAAAAACCATTTCAGGCAGTCAGTCATGAGCTGACTACTTTAAAAATAAAAATACAACCATATCAGCCAATCGCTACTCCATAGGGGGGAGTAAAAGGCAGGTGAAATGGGCAAAGTGGCTTGATCCATTTGTATAAAATAAGCCCCACCTTTAAATATTTTGTTGTTTCTTTCATTGTGTCACAATATGATTTAGCTTTGCCAAGAAGCCATAAAATGTTGGTTTTCTGGATTGTTTTCTTAAACTAACAAAAATTTCGAGCAATGAAGACACTTGAAGACGATGAAATGATAGCACATTTTTGGATCTCATTACCCTTCCGAAACGAATTTTTTAAAGAGAGAGGGGAATTCCCCTCACTCAGAACGACGTTTCATCCCATATACAAATAGCTAGGCCAAAAAGTATCACTACACTGAGCTTAGACTGACTGTTTGGTGTGTTTATTTTAAATCAACTGAAACGGTATACTTTAGCACAGAGGTGGAGAGCCTTTTGCTTATAACATGCGATTTGACAGTCATAAGACCGCTCGTGGGCCAACGGAGCTATTAATTTGGACAAGGAAAGGGAAACCTCTCCTGCTAAGGGAAACACAGTACGTTTAGGCTACATGACCGTTACAACTTTTTGTAGACATACCTATGGTAATCTGGCCAGGTGACACCCGGGCAAAGCTGCCTTAAGTCGTGGACGATAATCAACACGGCTAATGGGTTGTCTATCTAATGACCCCGAAAGCTCTGAAGTGTCTGCAAAATTATGGGCATTTAACTCCAGCATTACCGTTTCCCTCTGCAAATGACGTTATGATGCCTGAGATAATCAGATTACAAATATCACAACGTGATCATTTGTTTTGATTACCGTAGCTCGCAGTAATGGTAGGTCCACTTGTGATGTCTGAAGTACATATAGTAGCAAACAAGCAACTGAGAAAACGCGGGCGAAGAGCGTCGAAAAATATGTCGTTTGAAAAGCACTTTATTAATGCTTTAACCTTCGTATTGCATTGGAAAGTTATTCACTTCCTTAATTTTAAACCGAATCAAGGAAAAGGGAGGGCCTAACCCATCTTGAATTACATGTTTTCTTTATTTATTATAATTTTTTGGAAAATTGAAGACCATGCTTTGCAAACTTGGGGGGGGGGGAGTGCCCCCGTGCCCTTACGACCGCTAATATATACAAACATAAATCGCGGTACAGAGTCGTAAGTCCCTTTGATCTCAAAAAGGGTAAATATAAAAAAGGGATGTCGACATCAGCGACCAATCGTGCACCGCTTACTTTCGTTTACGCGTACCCATATTTGGACCATATTGAAGGAGACCCCTCCCCTCCTCCCCGTTTTGGCTGCTTAGGTCATACTAGCTGCATTTTTAGTGGTAATGTTTACTCTTCAATCTGCGGCGTCTCCAGACCCCTCCTCGTCCCAAGTTTCTGGATTCGTTTTGGAAATTCATTTTCCTAAAAGTGGTGTAAGTATACCTATGATCATATCACTTTTCCTTTCTCAAACGAAACCTTAAAACTGCCTTCTTGCAAGATTTATAACTATATTTCGTCTGTCAAGGTATGCCGTACAAAGTTGGAAATATTACACTCAGCATACTGAGCATTTAACTGTATAGACCTTCAGGCGCAGCGGAACGGAAAAATATTGGGGGCGGGCTTAGTGCCAGGAAGACTAAGTGGAGCGCCACCATCAGTTGGCGCGGAGGGTACAAGAAAATTTTTGACTTTACAAACCCTCCAGATGACCGGAAACGGCACTTCCCGAGTGTTCTAAGCTGCATGTGCCCAGCCTCGAAACATGGATCTCATGTCTGCACCTCCCTGCGGTCCCCACTTCTTGGAGCATTTGGCAAATATAGGGGGGAGGGGCTTATCCCCCTCACTTTTCCAGTAGGGGCTGAGCCCCCTCAAGCCCCCCTCCCCGTTTCCACCGCCACTGTAGACCTTATGCATATGATGTCACAGAGCAGAAAGTGCTCCCTCGCTTGGAGAAAAATGGCGTTTCCTTCCAAGTTACACCAACAAATGCAGACAGCTGATTTGTGCACCGAGGGATACACCCGTAAGTCGACCACACGGGCGTGCGAAATCTACGCCGTGAGTTCTCTTGTGCTTCATTGTTTTCCTCACGTGTGGCGTCAATGCATTACTTCCCTCTTTGTGATGCCTTGCTTTTCATTCATGCGTACACCGTCGAAATATTGAAAATGAAAGAAAATATTTAAAATAAACTAAAAATGTGAAATAAAAACAAATGGAATGAATGAAATAAATCGTATGAAAGGAAATATACAACATGATAATAAATTTTGTGAAAAGAATGAACTAATTAGAAGAAAATGGAAATAAATGAAGCAAATGTTTTACGTAACTCACATAACTTAAATTTATGAAATAAATGAAAATGTAAAAGATTAATAACATAAACTGATAGAAGTGAAATGAATGAAATGAGTGAGATGAATGAAATGAATGAAAATGAATGAAAGTGAATGAAATGAGTGAAATGAATGAAATGAATAAAAAGAAGAAACGACAGGTATAGCAAACCTCTATGGCCCCATATGGGTCAACTTGTATGGGGCCCATTAAATTTTTTGTACCCAAGATTCATAAGGGGCCCATATGCCCATATGACCCATATGGGATAGTTCCGGGGGATATTTTGGGCAGTTGCCCACATGGGCCCCAGAACTATCTCGTATGGGTCATATGAGCACATACGTTGGCCAATATCGACCCCTTATAAATCTTGGATGCAAACCTCATATGGCCCCATATGCTGGCCCCATATGTTGGCCCATATGTTGGCCCATATGGAGCCACTAAGGATCTCATACGAGAATGTTACCTGGGAAATGAAATGAGTGAAATGAATAAATTGAATGTACATATCTTGAATTATTTTACAGGACCTCGATTACAATGATCAGATTACCTGGGTTCCTCCTACTGCCACGGACAACGAGGATACAAATGTAGACCTTATAGCATCCCATAATCCGTTGCAGCGGTTTTTCATTGGAGAAACGACAGTTACATACACTGCAATAGATGACAGAAACAACCGACAAGCGTGTTCATTTCAAGTAATAGTGCAAGGTAAAGTACAAGTGCTGAGTTAAATACACTCATCTATAGAATACCCTTGTATACCTGAACACAAACTGGAATCTTGCCAAATATCTGAAGGGATGTGGCTGGAAATTTACTAGAAATGGATTATTTGGCTTGGTCTCGTCCTTTATTTGGCCAGTTAGAGTCTCAACGGTTTACTCACCAATAATAGTCGACCAAATGCGATTTTATCCCTTAAATAAAGATTCCTCACGGGGTTAATTCCGTCAAATATTGTTCATAAAAATAACCACAAAATATGGAAATCTATAATGTCTTGAAACAATCTTAATTCAATTCAGTCCCACCCCTGGTAAGTTGCACAAGCCAGTAAGAGTGCACTTATACATGAATATTCAATAAGCCGAAACAAAACAACAAACACGTGCACACATACATGCCAGCAAAGGAGCACTGCACACTCTGTACTGTATTTTCGACAAAGCCTCCTTACGTACACTTAGACTGTAGTACATCGGCCGTTTTGCGAAACAATTGTATAGTCCCCTAGTACAATTGATAAAATCGAATTAATTAGTTTTGTTGAAGTCCATATAGCTAAATAGGAAAAACTAAAACCCTCGTTAGGGAGTCGAAAACATAACGAAGATAACTCAAAGTGAAAAAAAAAGTGTTACTTTGAAGAAAAAAAAAGAAAAATAATAGAAGTCCAAAATCATGATGGTTCTATATTTTCTGTCCATTTTATTTCGGAATCATTTCTCGACGAATAAGTGATACAAAGTTCTTGACAATTATTAGCTTGAGACAATACGGGCGGAGGGATGTCTGGTCTGTTCTGTTCGGTGGTCTAACCTCCTCTGTCTCTGGACTTCCCTGCTCTCCTGCGAGCATGGTCCCGCAGTGCTCGTGCATGTGTCCCCTGGTCACGCCCATAACTTGTTTGATGGCCACTCGTCCACCCCCTCCCCTCCTGGCTATGGGACGTGCATAAAAGACCAGTCCATTTACTTTACTACTATTTTCTCTTATTTTTCAGATGACCAGGACCCAGTTTTCAGTGAATGTCCCGATAATGTCTTCCAATACGTGAATCCTGACACAGTCACTACCCTCATTAAACTGGACGACGTGCTTGTCACTGACAACTCTGGATCAGTCCAGAGGGATCAAAACTTTCAGTCTCGAGAAGTGGTGGATAATTCACCAGTAACAATAAATCTTGTGGCATCTGACCCTTCCGGTAACCAAGCCTCGTGTTTGGTTGTTGTAACAATTGAGAGAACTACAGGTAATGGTTTACAATTGATTATATCATGTCTTGGTTCTCAGCCAAATTTGTGGAAGGTCTGGTGTAGTTAACTAGATGAATTTAGATAACTTCATGGTTGTATTACAATTATCAAGGCCGCAGCAAAGGGCTCTTCCCTTACTTCTTTTAATGGATGACCCCCTCCCCACTTTTTCGCAACCTATTATGAAAGAGAATCAATTTTTGTTTCGAGGCTGAATTTAGACAGGGAACCGGAAGTAAAACCACTAAAGTAGCTCACAAATTCTTTGAAACTAGATTTTTCGATGCTTTTCTGCCGGTTTATGAACATTTTATTACAGTTGAGGACTATGCGGTAAACTGATAAACAGTTTATTTCTTGCGATCACTTTGACCAATCTATAGTCGCAGACACATCACCTTCTCAGTCATTATTTTGTCCCTACGACCCTTCGGAAAAACAACCCTTCGGAATAACGAACGACAACCAACCAGGGATATGACATGAATAAGGAATATACCGTACAGCCTACTATGGAGGCGTTTCGTGAACATGTGGCTCTGATCTCATTCATGAGTTTTAATAATAGACTAGCTAAATTGGTTGGATGGTTAGGCCTACTCGAAAAGAAATAACGGATGTTTGAAAGTTGTGCAACTTCTTGCAAATATGTGGCCTTGTGCGAAACAGTGGTATAAGCTAGGCCTACACATTTTTGTGTCGGTTGAGGCAGAAACAAGTATTCAACTTAGTCTGATGTCTGAATGGTTTTAGGAGTTTGGCTTAAAGTTTAAAGAGAATATATCCAGTCGCCTCAAGTTTCAAGTTACTTGTAAACATTACCTTAATCTTTCAAATCTTCTTGTATCTCCTTCACAAACATTCTTCTTAACATTTCTAGACCAAAAATATTTAGTATGAAAGGTAAACAAATGAATTATCCTTCCTTAATAGCAAATTAGTTTATATTTTCACATGAAGGAAAGAAGCTACTCGTGAATTGGGATGCCGGCGCGGGGTACACTACTTCGAATGTTGTCTAGGAAATGTCGTAAGAGGAAAGAGGAACCCACCCCTTTCTTTTAAACAAAGAACATAGCACGTTGATTGAAAATACAATGCTTCATATGGTTTAAGCTTGTCGGTTGTGCTAACATTCCAAAAACAATTTTCGGTTTGAAAATGAAAACGTGCTTTTTGAAGGCGTGTGTCATATGTCAGTCTCGGAGCCTGCAGGAATTGTGCAGCTCAGGCTTCTAGTCAGGCGGGCCAAGGGGACGAATCCCTCTTTGAAATTTGTTCGCCCCCTAGCAAGTTTTCAAGTTGCCATTGGCTTAATGGCATTTGTATACATTTGTCCCCCTTAAAAATTGTTAGCCCCTGGAAGTCATTTCACCCCCATTCAGTACTTTGTCAGGCTACGAGACTGGTGCAGTCACATGGGCGTCGACACTGCAGGAAACGCCCCAGTCTTTTTCTCCTTTGCCGAAAGCCCCACAAAGTTGTTAAGGGGAAGCCATGGGGGATATTTCCATAGCCTTAGACTTAGTATAAGTGTGCATATTTTCCCAACGCTCTCTACGAACTGTAGTTACCCTCCGGCCTGTTGCGACACATTCACCGGTCCTAAAAGCGATCGACGATTTATACCTGGTAGATCCCAATCATAAAAATATTATGCAGTAAAATAATTTGGTAGGGGAAAACGGGACTAAAGAGTACTCAGAATTAGGCGCGTAAAGAATTTAATTTAGAAATTTTACATTGAGCAATTGAGCAGTTTTGGGGTTTCCAAGTCATAGTGGCAACACGCATTTGAACTTTTGTCCCTGGACAAGTTCAAGGAATATCTTTGGGGCAAAATATCGCTTTTAAGACCTTTAACCATTTGAAAAATTTCTTTATCGGAAGTTACTATCTGGGTCTAATTATGGAAAACAAATGAGGACTACAAAGCAGCACACTGACATTCATTATTTGTATACTAACATCTGTGCAGTATATAAGGTTAACTTTGTGTACCAGATTTAGTCTTTCAGAGACTTCGGGAGTCCAATACATATTTCATTGCATTTAGTTTATATTTATCTCTTTGTTTTCTAACGTACGTATGAACAATATGAGTTACAGACCCAACCAAAATATTGACTGCAGACTTTTAGGTCAACAGGAAAAGCTGAGCTTCGGCAACATTGTTGCGCTTGTTAAAGTCTTTGGTATGATCCGGCCAGACCTTCCTGCTGCAAGTCAGATGCTCTAACCACTTGACCATGCAGTCGGTCTTTAGGCTGGTAACAGTGTTAATGTAACCTAGTACGGCAAGTAAAATCATCATATTCGTAGATTAGGTATCATGAGTATAGATAGGCCTACGTGAAATATATATATATATATAGATACATAAATGTATATATAGAATATATATATATATATATATATATATATATATATCTATATATATATATTATATATATATATATATATATATATATATATATATATATATATAATATATATATATATATATATATATATATATATATATAGGGTCGAAAAGCTGCGGAGCACAATAGTAGTATAAAGGACGATAAAGGTTCTAAAAAGTGCTAAAAGTTTGCGGAAAAGTACACTACGTTTCGAGTATAGACTCTCATCAGGTGGCAAAGAAATGCAACTGAACAACAAAGAAGTAGACAATAGAGAAGAAACACATTGAAGAAAGGCACGGCAAACCGGTCGTACAAAGCCAACACGGTGTAAAAATGCGAAGGCTGCATAAAACTGGTAAAAAGTAATGAAAAGGGGAACAAGTTAAAAAAGGTCCATTCTAATGTTAAGACCGTGTGGGGAGAGGGTTCCGAGCTTCATGATAAGCCGGTTTTCGGCGGTCTGACGATCACGGTCAGAACCTCTGCACACTAAGGCTGCGGTGACGGTCAAGTCTTTAATTGAGCACGGTGATGGTGGGTTGAAATGTGTGGCGACCGGATAACCTTGAAGGTTCTGTTTGATGGACCTGAGGTGTTCAGTGATTCGGTCAGCCAGCCGACGTTTGGTCTCTCCCACATACAGGCAATTGCAACGTCCACAAACTAAAATGTAAACCAAATTTGTGGAAGTGCAGGTAAAGTGTTGGTTCACACTGAATTTGTTGCCGTTAGAACCCAAAATATTAATGAGTGTGTTCTTGCCAACCACTGGGCATGTGTTGCACCTACTACGCCCACAGGGAAATGTACCTGGGGTGTTGTCAGTTGGTTGCTGTGGATGGGAAGCCCGAACTAAGTGCTTGGAAATGTTCTTTTCAACTCTGAAGGCCGTAATGGGGGGTTCGGGGAAAAGATCACGGGTTGAAGGGTCTTTACGAAGGGTCTCTACATTCCTGTAAATGGCACGAATGATGGGGCGTACGATGGTTGATGGAAATGAACCAAAGTGATGCGTAGATTGGTAGACGTGTTAGATTTCTTACTCAAGGCCTCCTCTCTGTTGATTCCTTGGATTCTATTTAGAGCACCGGTAAGGATTTTGGTGGATACTGACGCTTCTCAAAGAATGATAGTATATTTTTGGAAGCTTCTGAAAATCAGAATCTTCTGAGCAAATCCTTCTGGCCCTTAAAAGTTGTGAGTATGGGATGGATTTGGTACAGGATTTGGGATGGTTGGATGGATACAAAATGTAGTTATGAGAATCGGTGGGTTTAAAATGTAGGTTTGACTTGATTTTACGATCGCAAATTGATAATTGAAGGTCGAGGAAAACCACTGAAGTGTCAGAAATACAATGTGTAAATTTCAAAAATGGACTGAAGGATCCTACAAATTGGATGAAAGATTCTAAATCTTGACGGGTCCCTGTTGCCACTCCCACAATATCGTCAATATACCTTTTGTAAAGGAAAGGGTGAGCACCGGTATACTGCGAAAAAAGTTGTTCTTCAAAGTGGCCCATGGTTAGGCAAGCAACAGAAGGACCCATTTTGGTTCCCATGGCTACTCCTTTGACCTGACGGAAAAAGCGCCCATTGAACTGGAAACAGTTTTGGGTGAGAACAAGTTCGGTCAAGCGAAGGAAAGTAGTTGTAGGAATTTGGGGGTCTTGTCGTTGGTCCAGGTAATGGCGGATAGCTGACAAGGCAGCATGGTGGGGGATGGATGTGTAGAGACTAGATACATCCATGGTGAATAGCAGACGTTCACCGCAATTTTCCCGAAAATTGCGGTGAACGTCTGCTATTCACCATGGATGTATCTAGTCTCTACACATCCATCCCCCACCATGCTGCCTTGTCAGCTATCCGCCATTACCTGGACCAACGACAAGACCCCCAAATTCCTACAACTACTTTCCTTCGCTTGACCGAACTTGTTCTCACCCAAAACTGTTTCCAGTTCAATGGGCGCTTTTTCCGTCAGGTCAAAGGAGTAGCCATGGGAACCAAAATGGGTCCTTCTGTTGCTTGCCTAACCATGGGCCACTTTGAAGAACAACTTTTTTTCGCAGTATACCGGTGCTCACCCTTTCCTTTACAAAAGGTATATTGACGATATTGTGGGAGTGGCAACAGGGACCCGTCAAGATTTAGAATCTTTCATCCAATTTGTAGGATCCTTCAGTCCATTTTTGAAATTTACACATTGTATTTCTGACACTTCAGTGGTTTTCCTCGACCTTCAATTATCAATTTGCGATCGTAAAATCAAGTCAAACCTACATTTTAAACCCACCGATTCTCATAACTACCTTTTGTATCCATCCAACCATCCCAAATCCTGTACCAAATCCATCCCATACTCACAACTTTTAAGGGCCAGAAGGATTTGCTCAAAGATTCTTATTTTTCAGCAGCTTCCAAAAATATACTATCATTCTTTGAGAAGCGTCAGTATCCCACCAAAATCCTTACCGGTGCTCTACATAGAATCCAAGGAATCAACAGAGAGGAGGCCTTGAGTAAGAAATCTAACACGTCTACCAATCTACGCATTCCTTTGGTAATTTCCCATCACCCATCGGTACGCCCCATCATTCGTGCCCATTTACAGGAATGTAGAGACCCTTCGTAAAGACCCTTCAACCCGTGATCTTTTCCCCGAACCCCCCATTACGGCCTTCAGAGTTGAAAAGAACATTTCCAAGCACTTAGTTCGGGCTTCCCATCCACAGCAAACCAACTGACAACACCCCAGGTACATTTCCCTGTGGGCGTAGTAGTCCAACACATGCCCAGTGGTTGGCAAGAACACACTCATTAATATTTTGGGTTCTAACGGCAACAAATTCAGTGTGAACCAACACTTTACCTGCACTTCCACAAATTTGGTTTACATTTTAGTTTGTGGACGTTGCAATTGCCTGTATGTGGAGAGACCAAACGTCGGCTGGCTGACCGAATCACTGAACACCTCAGGTCCATCAAACAGAACCTTCAAGGTTATCCGGTCGCCACACATTTCAACCCACCATCACCGTGCTAAATTAAAGACTTGACCGTCACCGCAGCCTTAGTGTGCAGAGGTTTCTGACCGTGATCGTCAGACCGCCGAAAACCGGCTATCAGGAAGCTCGGAACCCTCTCCCCACACGGTCTTAACATTAGAACTGGACCTTTTTTAACTTGTTCCCCTTTTCATTACTTTTTACCAGTTTTATGCAGCCTTCGCATTTTACACCGTGTTGGCTTTGTACGCCCGGTTTGCCGTGCCTTTCTTCAATGTGTTTTCTTCTCTATTTCTACTTCTTTGTTTGTTCAGTTGCATTTCTTTGCCACCTGATGAAGAGTCTATACTCGAAACGTCGTGGAATTTTCCGCAACTTTTTAGCACTTTTTACAACCTTTATCGACCTATATATATATATATATATATATATATATATAATATATATATATATATATATATATATATATATATATAACGCTAATTCTCACCTTAAGGGGAAATTGTTATATCTGCTTGTACAAAGGGCGAAAAAAAACATAATAAAATACATAAAAAATAAATTCGCCCTAACGTCTAAAAATATAATTAACGTTATTTCAATGGCCAGCCATCCGTTCGTGTTTAAAAGCTAGGTGTCCGTAAATTTGACAACTTTGAAGTAATGGCATCTAGTTTGTAAATCTAAGAGGGCGCCCTTGTAAATTTACGTATTCCTATAGAAAAAGTGTGTGGAAACGTTAAGGTGAAACTTATATTGTCACCCGAAAATTTTTCCCCTTAAGGTCGACCTTTCAAACAACAACTTTCCCCCTAAGTGCCGAATTAGAGAAATATATATATATATATATATATATATATATATATATATATATATATATATTTATATATATATATATATGGAATTACCATGGTAACAGGAGAGAAAAAGTGAGTGCGGCAGTATTTGTACCTTGTTCTACGTCTAAAACCACAAGTGTCACAATGGCCAAGTGGTTAAGGCGCTCGCCCGGTACGCGAGAGACCCGGGTTCAATTCCTGGTTGTGACTTGATTTTTCTCTCTGAATTTATTTCTTCTGTACTTTCCCTTGTGTGAAAAGGCTATGCCAGCACGTGGGATTGATTTCAACTTCATGATCGAACACCAAACACAACTTTCGACCTACTTATTCCACGTTCGATCTACCTAACTTCGACCTACTGATTATTCATTACCGCGCTTGGGGAATTCTTAATGGAATTACCATGGTAACAGGAGAGAAAAAGTGAGTGCGGCAGTATTTGTACCTTGTTCTACGTCTAAAACCACAAGTGTCACAATGGCCAAGTGGTTAAGGCGCTCGCCCGACTGAGCCTATGTCAACTTTATATATTTTCCAACTAGATCAATTGAGAATAAAACAAACGTTATTTTCCTCACGTAAAATCCAATCAAAACTGTCCTTTGTCACGGAATATTTGTGTATGTATGTGATGGATCTATTAAGATCATTTTTATAACAAATGTTCTTCATACTATCAGAATTTTCGCAAATTCTTCTCAAATTGTCAAAATTTTCTGGTGCTCCGTGTTCCTGGTCACAAGACCACATGTTCCGTGAGCGAGGCCACATGTTCCCTGGGTACAACCTATGGGAACAGGCACATTAAAAAACAAAGGTCCTTGTGGCGCGTCACAAGGTCACAAGGGAACACGCCACAAGGGAACAGCCTGATACAGGGCCTTATAACGAACTTTGCGTGAATCGCGTTCCATAGTTACGGACCATGTTGCCCGCCCGACGGACGTGTATTACTCTTGCACCTACATTGGCTGCGGCACTCGCAATACCAACCCATATTCGACACCTGCCATGAAGGTAACGGACCCTCATGTATATCGATTCAATACTACAAAAGACTTTAATGAGGAATATTATTCTTTAGGAAGTTATTACGCATCATTTAACATCTGACCTCGTGAAGCCTCAAAAGGCCTCGAGGTAAAATATCTGAGACCAGAGGTACCAGACCGAGGCATCACCACCTCAACAGGACGAGCATCAAAAATTAGCCTCGAGACGTCCAAAAATGCTACTCATTCTAGTGAAATTTTTATTTGATTGCGATGGGTGGTTCCAGAAATATTAGCAGAGAAATTTATTACACTTGCAATATAGAGTAAACTTGAAGTAATTGGGAGTGATGCCACCTCCTCAGATTGACGAAGAATACTTCGTTTTCTTCATTTTTTAATCTAATTTCCGACCTCGAAATAGATAGGGATATGAACTTTCCCTTTATAATGTAAGTTTGTTTAGTGCACATACCTTTCATGTATTCACATTACTTAAGCATGATATTGCAGAAGAGAAAGTTGGTCCAGGGAGCTTGAAGGCAGTCTTCCAGCTCCCTGGTTGGTCGAACAGTTGACAAAAAGGGATGATACTGAGTAAAGAATACGTATGAGGTCAAGAGTGCTCGACTCAAGCAGGGCCGTCGCTAGAGGGGGCTATTGGGGCTTGGCACATTATTCACGGATCCAGTCGACAAAAGCGAAAGTCTGCACCAGTCGGCAAAAGAAGGGAAGAGTAGAGGAAGAAAGAGGGAACTAGAGAGAAAAAGAAGAAAGAGAGAAGGGAAATGAAAGTGAAAAGGAGGTAAAAGAAAGAGGAAGAGATAGGAAAAGAGGAAAAAACGGAGGAAAAGGTGAGCCCCCTGTAAGGTGGAGCTCAGGAAGGAGAATTTGGAATGTATGTAGGCTGTAGATAACTCTTGTCTAATATTTGGGAAACACATGAAAAATAAACTTGTTCGTTCGGCGAAACTGTACTGCAACTTATAAGCTTCTCAGACATGCCAAAAGTTAGTCATGGCAGTGTGATATCGTGTCACGGTGGGACGACAATATTTTACATCAGCTGGCAAAATGAAGGGAAGATAGGGGAGGAGCGAGGAAAAGCACACGCCCTATTTGAGCTCAAGTCAAGACATCGAATCCTTAGAAGGGGTTTGCACGAGTCAACTGAATTGTGGGTGATAGCAACTCGAGTCATGATTTGCTACAACCCTGCTGGCTTCCCGTGCTTGCTGGTAGACGCTTGGACGTTGTGACAAATTTGTGTTTTAGAGTGGAATTGTATGCAATGTACAACGTTTGGGATTAGAAATGGCGTGTATTCTTTGTAAAAAACCTTTCAATAAGATAGTAGGTCATTCATTGTAACCTATCACCCCGCGCTAACAATAGACAAAACGCGAATGTTCCGGAAACTACGAGTGACCTCCGTTGCCACGGCGAAGGGAATGTCCCGTTTACATCATCTTATTCTTATCGGATTAACACACCGACAGCCTATCAGCTTTGACTCTCTCATCTATGTCAAACCTGTAGGGGACATTGTACATGATCTCGAAAACTACTTCGCCAGATTTCTTTGAAAAGGGGGAACATTATAGAATAATCTGGATGCTCTTTCATCAGAATTCTTGGAAAGGAACTTTCCAGAGAATAAATCTCGCTAGATATAAACAGGGCGATATTTAGACAAGAGAGCTTGGATATCCAGAACCCTGAGACGACAAAATCATGTTAACTTAAGTTCGGGAAGCTAATCGCCCAGGCTAAAAAATCGTGAAGGAGATTTGTCTTTAATTACCGAGGAGAGGGACGAAAGAACCGTTGGACTGTTTGTTTATTAGATGGGAGTACCGATACCGCTACAGGCATAGTCTAGATTTTTATTCGACGGCTATCCAGGAGGACGCATTTCTTGGGTTACAAACGCGAGAGGCTTCTAGAGACTTCGCGGGAATTGCGTATCTGCTGTATAGTGGTGGTGTGCCGGTCAACGAGGGAACTATTCCCGACAGCGTTACTGGTGGTACTAGGAGGTCAGACCAGAATACAGAACGGTACCGAAAGACGATTGAGTGAGTCTTTGGTTTAAGCTAATGATTGTAATTTGAGATCTCAAAATTTCCGCTTATGTACAATATTCAGTAATTATTATAGTTGTTCAAACGTTAATATATCACTTATTTGTTGTTGTTAAACTTTCAGAAACGTCTCAGTGATCTTATTGGACCCTTTGTGTTTATTTTCCCGAAGTATTTGAATTTCTTTTCATTTTACGGCCTTAAAGGCTTGAGGAAGAATCCGGGGTTGCAACTAGAGGGGGAGTCAGGGACGACATTTTGTTCCTGGCCCCGACGTTGTGACAATTGGGCAACATTTGTAGCAGGATGTTCATGATTTGAAGTATATTACTAATTGTACAAGTGTATACAAAGGTCATCAAGTGCATTTTCAGAGAATAAGCTTTAAAAACATGTTCTGGTGTCCAAATGTGATGTTTTTTTTTTAAAAAAAAAAGCAGAAAATTTTTCTGTGTAAGGCAGTGAATACCCTATCTCAACAGCATCTTGCATTCGGAAGATACGAATTTTTTAAAAAAAATGCTGCATCTTCAGCTTCCACAGTGCATGAAGGGAAATCTGTGATGTCATCTGGGCAAATTGATTAGATGTAGCTGTTGTATTTCTTCATAATGTTTATATCACTGTATTGAACATTGCATAACTTTACTTGCTGTCCCATAAGTATGCAACAGTTTTACACTATATCTATACGGAAAACATCTAAACATTCCAACGGTATCAAATTTCAAGGACAAACAAGGTATCCGATTATAAAGAATAACAAAAGGAATCTGACAGAGGCAATTTGCCCACTTGGGATCACATTCTGTGACCTTGAGGAAACCTGGAGGTATTTCTTATTAAAAGTAACCAATCTTTAGGAAGGTATATCTTGAGTTAGGAATGGAGTATTGGTATGGGGTTTGGATGGCATGTAAGGAAATGTTTTATTTTTCATATAAGACACCTACAAAATGTCACCAGACAATGCCTTTAAGAAACATGCAATTTATTAATCCTCTATACCACTTTGTTAAACTTTTACTTCCCTTTCGGTCATTCTCCATTGGAAGCTGCAATTTTGGATTCTGGTTCAAAATGAGTGAAACTAGTCTTTTTGGTTTGCTCTCTGTAAGTATCATTTGGATGTCAGTTAAAAGTATCTTACTAAGGTCCCCAGTTTAATTACCCCCAGAGCTTACAGGGGGCCCCGTGCCGTTCTCAGGTTACCACTCTTGGTGGTGTGCCATGCCACAGCCAAAATACCACTAAGTAGTGGCTATTTCTTAACATGAAATATTTCAGAGCATTGCCAAACATAACAAACATTTTGCAACTAAGCCACCTTCAACGAAAAATTCCTCAAATGGAGGCGTTTCAACTCCTCCACTTAGACACCATATTCCTTTCCACCCAACAAAAAGACGAACAGATTTTCAACATATACACAGTTCAAAACTTTACCACAGATAGCATCATTTTGCATCTAAGCTCCATATCGTGCAAAAAATTTCCCAAAGGGAGGGGAAACCCCTCCTCCAGGACGTCACCTTGACACTTGGTTACAAAGGAAGAGTCCGACCCGGTATGCAAAGCATCGTGGATACGAATATGCATACTTAACACCGACTTTCTGAGATTATGTGGGATGGGACTATGACATCATCTCCTGTGGTTGCCCTAGTCATCAAATCCTTGCGGTGCCTTTGGACAGGGAGCTGTGTACCCCGCGGAGCGGACTCTGTTTGCTCAGCTCTTCAGCTTTCCAAAACTGAACAAGGAATATGCCGTACAGCCTGCTACGTAGGCAAGGGGCTTTGTCGAATAAGTGTAAAGGAAGAAGTTTCCCATTTGTCGAGGAGAGCCTTAGTGAATGCGATAAAGCATGTTATACCCGACGGACCGTTCTACTGTTTTTGCTCCCAAGGAGGGCCGATTTTTCTATAAAACTCTGAAAAATATTGACGCGCTTTGCACGCTTTTGGGATCCGCGATTTTATTTCTTTTAAAGTTCCATTCCATATGGCTAAGCATTGTTATCACCAATTTGACCAGCTACCCTGTCAACCAATGTATTTTCTTTGAATATGAATCAAGAGCGTTTTGGATCAAATGTTCGCAGGCTCGCCTGCACATGAGGAGATTCATAACTATATAGTGACAAATTTGTGTTTCTCTAACATAAAACCCAGGTCCCTAACCGTAGTGAGGCCGAGGTCGACAGTGGTCCTGCATGTACAGCATGAATAGATTTCCAATAAAATTCCTGGATCCGCCACTGCTAATATGATTCACTAAACTGCTTTCAAAGTGGTCTGCCAACAGTTTTGGCCTACGGCCACATTTCTTCTGCATATTTTTCCCTCCCCCACTTTCCCCAACTAAATCTGGTGCTTCGAAATATAGACTAATCGTTTGTAAAAGAAAAGGCCTTCCATGCAATGTATCACACTCTGTACTTCTAGCCCCTCTTAAAAATGCAACATATTTTCGGCGCGCTTTACGCGTTAGGCCCACTTCCATTATGACAGCCTGAGAGATAATAATGTTCCAAAGCCAAATACAATCCCTACAATCACCTATCCTCCCCATCCCAATTCCCTGCATCAACAACTCTACCGACTGTCAGTCCAAGTCAAGAAATAAAAAAGCGTCCAAATTGTGATTTCAGTTGTCTGTTCATTGCCCATTTAACGCCTTGAAAATAGTTGAATGCTCCATTCCTATGCCCATAATTTCGAAAATGGTCCAAATGTCAGGTGAGCGTTGCCCCCTGGGCCCAACCTGGAGCCATAAGGATTGCCCCTGGACCCCGCATACACTTGCTTCGGGCACACCCCCCATTCAGAATGCTCTAACGACGCCCCTGTACTCAAGGCAAAAAATGGACCAAGAAAATGCGTATCTTCACCAGTTCATGGCTCCCCGGAGAAAGACACAAAGAAGGTGAATGCAATTCCACCACGGAAGGCTTATTTAGTAACCTGCTTGTGTACCAAAAGTATACGCTTACCCCCTTATTTTGATGATCTTCTAATCATCATTGTACTATTATGTAAACTACCGATTTTGTCTCATCCATAAAGACCCTTCCCCTTCTGGTGGGCTAAAATAGGCTAAAAGATCACCCATTCCAGCTCACTCAACTGGCCGTGGAACAGACTGGAAAGCTAGTAATGCAGCGCCCAGATCTAGCACCGTTCTCTAAAAACATTTCTACGGTTGTGCGTTGATATCATATACAGTGCGCGAAAATTACATACAGGTAACGCATACTTTTGCAGTTTGTACAGCCTATTAAATTACCTCACTTGCCTAGACCCTGCTATGATATGACCGGTTCCGACACATACCCACCTATAGACCATAGATTAAATCACAAAAAGCTTTATACGTATGTATGTACAACGGTGACTCTTGAAGGGCCAACCGAGTAAGTAGCTTATATGAGCTGTGTGTTTGTTCATATAAATGCGACTTTTGGACCACCGGGTGCTTACATACCAAAGAATATAATAAAACTCGAAATAATTTGAAGACATGACTTACCTATACACCAGGGAGCTGTTAGGAAGGAGACCCAACATTCTACAGACACTTTGAAGCAATTTTAGTTACCGATATTGCTTTTCACCTCAAAATGTCTAATAGGCCTACAATAATTAGGAAAAACTAGGCTTTAGTGACCTATTGTTTAAATGACAACGAATAGTTCTACTCTTTACACTGAAGAGTTATCCTTACGTTGCCAGTCTTCACACGTACACACATTTGAAATTTTACACTTCTGTCGTTATTGGTCGAAATAAATGTCATTTCTGTTTACCTTATTGAAGACGTTCCACACAACTTACATTTCGAGCAAGTTTCCAAGTGATGAGAAAATTTGCCAAAATTGGGAAAATGATTTAAGCTTGAGCAGTGCTTGAAGCAGACGATGCATCATATTCGTAGGGGCAAAAAGTGAGAACATTATTTGAACTTTCATTGACAGTCGTTTAGCTTAAAAAGTCGTTTAGCTTAAAAATGTTGACTTACGCTTGGCCGTCTTCGGTAACAAACCTCAGATCAAAGTATTTTTTTTTATTAAGGCAATTGTTTGAAGATTACTTGGGTGAGAAAGGGGCAAGAAAAGGGGAGTGGTAAGTCAATAAGGGTAGACAATAGGAAGAAAGAGACCTGAAAATCAAAAATTGATACCTAAATGGGATTAAATGATTTCAAGTACTTCTGACAGATTTGGTTGTTGCATCTACTTTCTAACAGCTCCCTCCTTATACAATTCCATGAAAAACACGAAACCGAGTACACTTATCGACAATTTATCATCTGAAAAAAGACAACTTTAACAGTGTAATAATCCAGCGACACAACACTACTTGATAGATTTGCAGGTTAAACACAGTATACAACGAGATTCTATAAAAGCTCCTCTCCATTTGAAAAAAAGTGGATAGGTGAGTCAGCTTGTTATAGTAATGGTAAAATGATAATCAACGAGTGTAAATGTACACATGTACCTGACTACCAGCAAAATATGAAACATCACTACTTATTTAATGCGGAGACTGCTTGCAAAAATCAGCAATAAGTCGCTTCTTTTGAGAAATTTCAAATAAAGAGGAACAACTTAAGAGCTTTGGGGTAACATAATGAAACCATAAGCAGCCTAATTTGTTGGGTAAATGCTAGAGGGGGACCTTACCTTACCTACATACGTGAATTGGTGACTAATTACATAAAATGATCTTTTGAATCTTCTTAATATAAACACGGCAGTATCTACTGTTACCATGACAAATGAGCCACAGTTGTGCAGCATTGTCGTTTTTGCTTTAATAATGATCAACGCCAATTTTTATGGGTTGGTGTTTTTACACACATGGGCAAATCTTACATGCTGTTACCGTTTGTGATCACTACGGTCTAGTAAACTAGGTTGGGTAAAGGTAAAGTCAGAAAAGTGTAATAGGCTGTTAAAATTAAAAACACACACACACACCAACACCACCACCACCACCACCACCAACAACAACATTGAACAGTGCACAGATTCAAACAGTCTAAGAACAAAGAAATAAAGAAACATGCATTCGTTATCACACACGTACTTTGTAATCCGAAATTGTTTTTCTTTTCTAGCGCTCGTCACTCTTCAAACTTGACTGTTGATCGCTTCCCGTTTTTATTGTTCTGCATTCTTCTGTCTCTCTGTCTTCCAACTTGAACTTGCTGGTTAAACCTAACCCTAACCTACGTAATGGTTATTTTATGTGGAAGGGTCAAGGTCATTGTTTTCATTCAACGCTGCTCTTCCATCATAGTTTCCTTTCGAGAACAATAGTGTAAATATATTTATAACTGTCGACACTGATTTCTTGCTACAGGTAAAAGGAATATACCTAGTCATGGCAGTGTATGTGAGGGACGCATAGTGTTAGGGTGTGTGCATGTGTTTGATTATGAGTGTGTTTGCGTTCCTCTGTTTGAAAACCTGTATCTCAAGATAAACATGATAGGTAGAACGGTTATATGGAATATTGCTCATTTGTAGCTGTGTCTCTCAACTATCTTCGTCAAGTCACTATACATATAAATAAAATACTATCAGGAAATGTTTTAGTTCGCCTACGTCTAATCTGACATAAAACATGCTTCTGTGGGATATAAATTGGAAACTAATAATCGGTTGAAGATAGGTTCTTTTGGAAAGGTTTCACGTTATTTCCCTAATTTTGCGCACTCCAGATTTTAATGATGGCGTTCTTCCAAAATGCAATTTCGTCGGCTACAATCTTGGACAAAACTCGTTGGGACACCCCCGCTCCCCTTCACAAAGTTGACCATTTTCACGGCATACAGTCATTCTCTCTGCGCAACTTTGGAAGGGGAGCGGGGCTTCATGTAAACCTGGGAACGGAGATTCAAGAATAATATGACAAAGCGTCCCAACAGTTTTGTCCGAGATTGTCTGAGAAATTCGAGAAGTTAGAACTGCTCGCGACCCACGGTAGAAAGTGTTTCTTTGCGTTGCGTTGATTCGCAAAAGGGTAGGTGTCTTTTCTTTAGGTGTAAGAGAACAGTAACAGAGAATAATCAGCATATTCTGAGTCCATATTGAAGTTCTTGTTAATGTAATACTATTGAAGCTAAAAGCATTGGGAAGGTAGCTAACGAAGTTCAAAGCGTCCTCTCGTTCAGGAAGACATTTTCAATAGTCACGTATTTTGGGCTCACACTGTCTGAACAGGTACCAAATAAAAAGAACATTCAGCAGAAGTACGGGTTGTATCCTGCCTATTGCTTTATGTTAAAGTAATATACCAGGAATAAGTTGAAAAGGACTTAAATGTATATTCATTTCACCTTTATAACGCAGTAACTTTCATTTGAGTAGCTGAAACTATACAGAAAATATGCCATACATGCTAATTTGACGAGACCGGGGGGGGGGGGCTAAGTTAACCAAACGGTCTACCATTTGTTTTGAGAGCAAATTTGAAAGCAAAATGTAAAGAAATTGAGTCGGCTAAAAGATGGCATAATAGAAACGTCATCAGCTTTATGTTACATGAAAAAATGTTGTCATAGGCATCAAATTAGCTTCAAAATATGTCTAAAACCAGCCCTAATTAACGATCTACCATCGTTATAATAAAAAGCTTGGCTTGCACTTCTGCTTTTAACATTTCATGGTAGATCGTGGCGCTCTTTCAGTTAAAATCTTGCCTTCTTACCACTAGTTTGCAATAGCAGTGAGACTCTGTGATCTATCCATGAGAGAAATTGTTTTGTTTTCCGTCTTACAACTTAAGAAGAGTTGTCATCCTCCTTTTAATTTGCTAAAAAATGCAACGCATGCGGCTGCCATAGACGTCGTTACGGAACGTAAACATTTCTGCCTGGCATTCCCTGCGAATACCTGAAACAGTCTATCCATTATGATCTCGCCAACCAACAATAAATCAGTGTAAACAAATAAACAAAACAACATATTAAAACAATTTTAAATTATACTTTCATTTGGCTAAAATCCTCAGGCCTATAAGCCCTCCCGAAAAAGTGTACTGAATACAGCTGCTCGGAAAATTAACCATTTTTCTATTGAATTTATTCTCGTAAATCGCTCACTTAAAACTCAGACAATCTTGGACAAAACTCGTTGGGACACCCCCGCTCCCCTTCACAAAGTTGACCATTTTCACGGCATACAGTCATTCTCTCTGCGCAACTTTGGAAGGGGGAGCGGGGGCTTCATGTAAACCTGGGAACGGAGATTCAAGAATATTATGACAAAGCGTCCCAACAGTTTTGTCCAAGATTGTCTGAGAAATTCGAGAAGTTAGAACTGCTCGCGGCCCACGGTAGAAAGTGTTTCTTTGCGTTGCGTTGATTCGCAAAAGGGTAGGTGTCTTTTCTTTAGGTGTAAGAGAACAGTAACAGAGAATAATCAGCATATTCTGAGTCCATATTGAAGTTCTTGTTAATATAATACTATTGAAGCTAAAAGCATTGGGAAGGTAGCTAAATAAGTTCAAAGCGTCCTCTCGTTCAGGAAGACATTTTCAATAGTCACGTATTTTGGGCTCACACTGTCTGAACAGGTACCAAACAAAAAGAACATTCAGCAGAAGTACGTGTTGTATCCTGCCTATTGCTTTATGTTAAAGTAATTTACCAGGAATAAGTTGAAAAGTACTTAAATGTATATTCATTTCACCTTTATAACGCAGTAACTTTCATTTGAGTAGCTGAAACTATACAGAAAATATGCCATACATGCTAATTTGACGAGACCGGGGGGGGGGGGGGGCAAATTTAACCAAACGGTAAACCATTTGTTTTGAGAGAAAATTTGAAAGCAAAATTTAAAAAAATTTGTGCGGCTAAAAGATGGCAAAAAATAAACGACAACAGCTTTATGTTACATGAAAAAATGTTGTCCATAGGCATCAAATTAGCTTCAAAATATGTCTAAAACCAGCCCTAATTAACGATCTACCATCGTTATAATAAAAAGCTTGGCTTGCACTTCTGCTTTTAACATTTCATGGTAGATCGTGGCGCTCTTTCAGTTAAAATCTTGCCTTCTTACCACTAGTTTGCAATAGCAGTGAGACTCTGTGATCTATCCATGAGAGAAATTGTTTTGTTTTCCGTCTTACAACTTAAGAAGAGTTGTCATCCTCCTTTTAATTTGCTAAAAAATGCAACGCATGCGGCTGCCATAGACGTCGTTACGGAACGTAAACATTTCTGCCTGGCATTCCCTGCGAATACCTGAAACAGTCTATCCATTATGATCTCGCCAACCAACAATAAATCAGTGTAAACAAATAAACAAAACAACATATTAAAACAATTTTAAATTATACTTTCATTTGGCTAAAATCCTCAGGCCTATAAGCCTCCGAAAAAGTGTACTGAATACAGCTGCTCGGAAAATTAACCATTTTTCTATTGAATTTATTCTCGTAAATCGCTCACTTAAAACTCAGACAATCTTGGACAAAACTCGTTGGGACACCCCCGCTCCCCTTCACAAAGTTGACCATTTTCACGGCATACAGTCATTCTCTCTGCGCAACTTTGGAAGGGGGAGCGGGGCTTCATGTAAACCTGGGAACGGAGATTCAAGAATATTATGACAAAGCGTCCCAACAGTTTTGTCCAAGATTGTCTGAGAAATTCGAGAAGTTAGAACTGCTCGCGGCCCACGGTAGAAAGTGTTTCTTTGCGTTGCGTTGATTCGCAAAAGGGTAGGTGTCTTTTCTTTAGGTGTAAGAGAACAGTAACAGAGAATAATCAGCATATTCTGAGTCCATATTGAAGTTCTTGTTAATATAATACTATTGAAGCTAAAAGCATTGGGAAGGTAGCTAAATAAGTTCAAAGCGTCCTCTCGTTCAGGAAGACATTTTCAATAGTCACGTATTTTGGGCTCACACTGTCTGAACAGGTTACCAAAACAAAAGAACATTTCAGCAGAAGTACGTGTTGTATCCTGCCTATTGCTTTATGTTAAAGTAATTTACCAGGAATAAGTTGAAAAGTACTTAAATGTATATTCATTTCACCTTTATAACGCAGTAACTTTCATTTGAGTAGCTGAAACTATACAGAAAATATGCCATACATGCTAATTTGACGAGACCGGGGGGGGGGGGGGGCTAAGTTAACCAAACGGTCTACCATTTGTTTTGAGAGCAAATTTGAAAGCAAAATGTAAAGAAATTGAGTCGGCTAAAAGATGGCATAATAGAAACGTCATCAGCTTTATGTTACATGAAAAAATGTTGTCATAGGCATCAAATTAGCTTCAAAATATGTCTAAAACCAGCCCTAATTAACGATCTACCATCGTTATAATAAAAAGCTTGGCTTGCACTTCTGCTTTTAACATTTCATGGTAGATCGTGGCGCTCTTTCAGTTAAAATCTTGCCTTCTTACCACTAGTTTGCAATAGCAGTGAGACTCTGTGATCTATCCATGAGAGAAATTGTTTTGTTTTCCGTCTTACAACTTAAGAAGAGTTGTCATCCTCCTTTTAATTTGCTAAAAAATGCAACGCATGCGGCTGCCATAGACGTCGTTACGGAACGTAAACATTTCTGCCTGGCATTCCCTGCGAATACCTGAAACAGTCTATCCATTATGATCTCGCCAACCAACAATAAATCAGTGTAAACAAATAAACAAAACAACATATTAAAACAATTTTAAATTATACTTTCATTTGGCTAAAATCCTCAGGCCTATAAGCCTCCGAAAAAGTGTACTGAATACAGCTGCTCGGAAAATTAACCATTTTTCTATTGAATTTATTCTCGTAAATCGCTCACTTAAAACTCAGACAATCTTGGACAAAACTCGTTGGGACACCCCCGCTCCCCTTCACAAAGTTGACCATTTTCACGGCATACAGTCATTCTCTCTGCGCAACTTTGGAAGGGGAGCGGGGGCTTCATGTAAACCTGGGAACGGAGATTCAAGAATATTATGACAAAGCGTCCCAACAGTTTTGTCCAAGATTGTCTGAGAAATTCGAGAAGTTAGAACTGCTCGCGG
Organism: Holothuria leucospilota; assembly: GCA_029531755.1. Taxonomy (NCBI): domain Eukaryota; kingdom Metazoa; phylum Echinodermata; class Holothuroidea; order Aspidochirotida; family Holothuriidae; genus Holothuria; species Holothuria leucospilota. The sequence goes on from CM055982.1 coordinate 41,124,750, forward strand.
CCCACGGTAGAAAGTGTTTCTTTGCGTTGCGTTGATTCGCAAAAGGGTAGGTGTCTTTTCTTTAGGTATAAGAGAACAAAAACAGAGACTAATCAGCATATTCTGAGTCCATATTGAAGTTTTTGTTAATATAATACTATTGAAGCTAAAAGCATTGGGAAGGTAGCTAAATAAGTTCAAAGCGTCCTCTCGTTCAGGAAGACATTTCCAATAGTCACGTAGTTTTGGCTCACACTGTCTGAACAGGTACCAAATAAAAAAAAAACATTCAGCAGAAGTACGTGTTGTATCCTGCCTATTGCTTTATATTAAAGTAATTTACCAGGAATAAGTTGAAAAGTACTTAAATGTATATTCATTTCACCTTTATAACGCAGTAACTTTCATTTGAGTAGCTGAAACTATACAGAAAATATGCCATACATGATAATTTGACGATACCGGGGGGGGGGGGGGCTAAGTTAACCAAACGGTCTACCATTTGTTTTTGAGAGCAAATTTGAAAGCAAAATGTAAAGAAATTGAGTCGGTTAAAAGATGGCATAATAGAAACGTCATCAGCTTTATGTTACATGAAAAAATGTTGTCATAGGCATCAAATTAGCTTCAAAATATGTCTAAAAACCAGCCCTAATTAACGATCTACCATCGTTTATAATAAAAAGCTTGGCTTGCTATTCTGCTTTTATAATTTAATTGTAGTTCGTTGCGCTATTTCTGTTATAATCTGGCCTTCTTAACAATATTGTTCAATTGCATTGAGACTCTTTGATCTATACATTAGATTTATTGTTTTGTTTTCCGTCTTACAACTTAAGAAGAGTTGTCATCCTCCTTTTAATTTGCTAAAAATGCAACGCATATGGCTGCCATAGACTTTGTTACGGAACGTAAACATTTCTGCCTGGCATTCCCTGCGAATATCTGAAACAGTCTATCCATTATGATCTCGCCAACCAACAATAAATCAGTGTAAACAAATAAACAAAACAACACATTAAAACGATTTTAAATTATACTTTCATTTGGCTAAAATCCTTAGGCCTATAAGCCTCCGAAAAAGTGTACTGAATACAGCTGCTCGAAAAATTAACCATTTTTCTATTGAATTTGTTCTCGTAAATCGCTCACTTAAAACTCAGACAATCTTGGACAAAACTCGTTGGGACACCCCCGCTCCCCTTCACAAAGTTGACCATTTTCACGGCATACAGTCATTCTCTCTGCGCAACTTTGGAAGGGGGAGCGGGGGTTTCATGTAAACCTGGGAACGGAGATTTAAGAATATTATGACAAAGCGTCCCAACAGTTTTGTCCAAGATTGTCTGAGAAATTCGAGAAGTTAGAACTGCTCGCGGTCCACGGTAGAAACTTTGTTTCTTTGCGTTGCGTTGATTCGCAAAAGGGTAGGTGTCTTTTCTTTAGGTATAAGAGAACAGTAAGAGAGAATAATCAGCATATTCTGAGTCCATATTAAAGTTCTTGTTAATATAATACTATTGAAGCTAAAAGCATTGGGAAGGTAGCTAAATAAGTTCAAAGCGTCCTCTCGTTCAGGAAGACATTTTCAATAGTCACGTATTTTGGGCTCACACTGTCTGAACAGGTACCAAACAAAAAGAACATTCAGCAGAAGTACGTGTTGTATCCTGCCTATTGCTTTATGTTAAAGTAATTTACCAGGAATAAGTTGAAAAGTACTTAAATGTATATTCATTTCACCTTTATAACGCAGTAACTTTCATTTGAGTAGCTGAAACTATACAGAAAATATGCCATACATGCTAATTTGACGAGACCGGGGGGGGGGGGGGCTAAGTTAACCAAACGGTCTACCATTTGTTTTGAGAGAAAATTTGAAAGCAAAATGTAAAGAAATTGAGTCGGCTAAAAGATGGCATAATAGAAACGTCATCAGCTTTATGTTACATGAAAACATGTTGTCATAGCCATCAAATTAGCTTCAAAATATGTCTAAAACCAGCCCTAATTAACGATCTACCATCGTTATAATAAAAGGCTTGGCTTGCACTTCTGCTTTTAACATTTCATGGTAGATCGTGGCGCTCTTTCAGTTAAAATCTTGCCTTCTTACCACTAGTTTGCAATAGCAGTGAGACTCTGTGATCTATCCATGAGAGAAATTGTTTTGTTTTCCGTCTTACAACTTAAGAAGAGTTGTCATCCTCCTTTTAATTTGCTAAAAAATGCAACGCATGAGGCTGCCATAGACGTCGTTACGGAACGTAAACATTTCTGCCTGGCATTCCCTGCGAATACCTGAAACAGTCTATCCATTATGATCTCGCCAACCAACAATAAATCAGTGTAAACAAATAAACAAAACAACACATTAAAACAATTTTAAATTATACTTTCATTTGGCTAAAATCCTCAGGCCTATAAGCCTCCGAAAAAGTGTACTGAATACAGCTGCTCGGAAAATTAACCATTTTTCTATTGAATTTATTCTCGTAAATCGCTCACTTAAAACTCAGACAATCTTGGACAAAACTCGTTGGGACACCCCCGCTCCCCTTCACAAAGTTGACCATTTTCACGGCATACAGTCATTCTCTCTGCGCAACTTTGGAAGGGGGAGCGAGGGCTTCATGTAAACCTGGGAACGGAGATTCAAGAATATTATGACAAAGCGTCCCAACAGTTTTGTCCAAGATTGTAGCTCATTTAACTATGCATGAACAAACGTGTTAGTAAACAGGCTGCAAAACTGAATTCCTTCGTCTGCAAAAGAAAATGCTGGATTTCTGACAACTGTCTTACTGTTTCCCTCAAAAGAAAAATTTCAGAAAGAGTTAGTTAATAAATTGCAACTTTCTGAATGATTTTTAGCAGAAAACCAAACTTGAATGGACTCTTTTGATGAAAAATGTTTTCCAATTCAGCTTCTACAGTCGAATGGCTAGACTTTTGTGTTGCCATTGTGATATGGAGTAATTTGTATTAGGCTCCCGTTTCCCGAGGATTTGCAGAATTGAAGAACTTTACGAGACTTTTCATACTTGGTGGATATTTTTGTAATATTGAAATGACGATTCAAATGTTTAAGAGGAGTTCAAAGGTTATTTGAGGTCACATAGATCAAAGCATATGACCACATAGACATGATATCTCAACAATAGTATGTTTGGGCGATCCTATAATGATCAAACAGTTGTACTTTATTAAGAAAACACCTATTGGTTTTAGTGGATGTCAAAAGTCATTCTTGATCTTTAGAGGCCAAACATTAAAAAACTCGAGAACAAGATACCTGTTGGTAAATCTTCTACTAGTTGAAATCAACATCTTTATTTCTTTGGAAAAAGTCAAATGCTATTGGAGATAAAGAGAGGGTTAGCTATAAAGAACTTTTCATCTTAGTAATGAGCTGTACATACCATGCGATTGCTTTCTTTCATCATTGTTGAAGAAGTCATACCTTCTTTTGATAAACCTTGACTATTTTTAAGTCATTCGACACCGTACTCGTGGGAAGCTCATTATTTCTAGGACTTATAATTCCAGAGGGGGAATTCTGATAGATGTATATTTGTGTATGTGAAGTATGTATTTGCCACGCTTATCTTTTAAACAAGATATATCAAAATAGGAATGACGGATATTTTTTCATTTTTGGCATTTAGATATAGTCATGTTGATGGCAAGAACAGAATGGTGACGGTTGGAGGAAAGAAACTGAAAACCTCGTAAACACGATATCCTAGGCTGGCAAGTATACATACTTTTCAACCTGGAAATGTAGATGCATTGTTGTAAGTGGAAACTGTTGTTTTTCAAAAAGGTGGAGGGTTATCTGAGGTCACGGGAGGTGAACCAACGAAAGACTCGTATATTGCTCGTAAAAACGATATCTCAATGAGGGTAAATTGAAGAATTTCATCCTTGACTTTTGGTGGTCCATATTGGGTGCAAGGAGTCTACTATTACTTGAAGTTTCATTTTGGTTACCAGAGGTCAATATATGACAACTTCTATAACACCATGTCTCAAGAAGAGTTACTTCGGGATTCTCATACTTAGCATGTACATTCTCAGCACTGACTTGAAGAAACATATGATGTTGGTCGTTAAAGGTCATAAAAGCTGAAGGAATGTCATCTGTGAAAACATAAAGACCACATCTCGGGAACGCTACAATCCTAGACAAAAATACATGGGACAGCACCCCCGCTCCCCCGTTCAATGTTGAAATTCTTTAAATTCTGAATATCGTTTGGATGGGACAACATTTATCTAGGGGGAGGGGATTTTGGAAGACCAGCGAATCTATCTAAGTGTTGCTACATTTGTGCAAAATTGTCCCATCATGTTTGTCTAGGATTGTAGCTTTGAGAAATTTCGACCTTTCAATATGGAGGCTACATATTGATTACAAGAACACTATTGTTTTGGTGGAAGGCGAAGGTCATTTGATCTCATTATACGTCAAATGGTGAAAATGTCTCTAACACGATATTTCAATGGGTGCAAATTTGAGGGGTCTCCTCTTTAGAGCAAATAAGTGCTCCTTATTGGAAATTATGCAAGCACACTTTAACTATTTGCTGCGTTGTCCCAGAGAAATTGTTGAAATCGGATTTGTAAAATTTTGTCTGAGCCCATAATGGGATAAGAATGGTTCACCGAATTACAGTGGTCATTATATAAATATTTTTACAGCATTTGTATACATATTAGTCTTAAAGTTGTACCGTACTTTATATGGATTCGATTATTATAAGTATCGTTGTGTTATCTTGACATTCCTACAATGAGTCAAAAGTTCTGTATCAGAAGATTAGACACATTCAGGAGCATTTTTACACATTTTGGATCATCATCTACCTGCATTACTTCAGATGAATATTATCAACAGTATCAATAAAAGTGTTTACTCTCAAACGACAAAACAAAACAACTACACAAAAAATGAAATGTTTCAGAAAATTGAAGAAAAATGAAAAAAAGAAAATAAATGCAATCACAAACTCTTTCATTGTAGTACTGTTTTCTTAACTGGTGAAAACTTAACCCCTAAAACAGAAAATTTTTCTAATCAACAAACAGTGTAAAGGAATGTATAACTTTTCATCAAGGTAACACTAAAAGTACGCGAGATATACCACCCGTATCAAAGAGAGAGAGAGAGAGGTGGAGAGAGGTGGAAAGAGAGGGAGAGAGGAGCAGACTGTGTCTAGAGCGGTAACATAGTTGTTACATTACACGGTTTCTAGATAAAGAATAAACTCGAAACTTGAGGATGGTGTCCATTATGAAATTTAAGCCTAAAGATGTCCCTCTGATACATGACATATTCCGCCCTCTTTCAAAATTTTCAATGTACACAACGTGGATCTGCTTGATCCTTTAAAAAACATGAACTTTCGGTACCTATCATCTATCGTTGCAATAAGTACCAGTAATATTTGAATGCATTAAACTGTATGGTACGTCATGGATGACAATGACATTACATTCATTTCCACTTTTTGGTAAACAACGCAACGTTAGGCAATATAAATATGCTTATTAAATAAAACGTAGGAAACAATGTAAAAGGTAATCTACCATTCGTTCTAGCAGCTTTGCGTTACACGGAGAGACATGATCATTTTAATTAGAATCATTGTCAATGATAGTTTAAAGACTGCTTGCTCTTGTGGGAGGAATAAACAAAAAAGTCAATACATGCTAAATATAGAAAATGTTGAGTGCTAGTTCGTCTTGTGTCAATAGACACAGGGCGAAGAAACGGTAATGGTATTGAGGAAGGAGTTCACACAATATTCGAAAATATATGCATTGTTGACAGTACTTTCAATGAAAAATTTTTTATCATGATTTGTGTCCGTAGTATGTAAATCTGTGGTCATTCTCAAACTATGGAGGGCATTCACATCTTAACGAAATGCTAATACTTTGGTATTTACACTTCATTCAAATGTCTTGGTACTTCATATAGTACGTACCAGTCAGCCACATTTGATACCTGAGTTTTGTGTTTATCTGATTTATGTATCAGAGCTCGTACAGTTTGTGTTACGATCATTGTTCGTTTAAGTGCCTTTACATTTTTTGACTGTTTGATCATTACATGACCAAGGCACCATAAATGGAAAAATAACAGCACACAAAACAGCGTTGAACGCAAACACATACACAGTTGATCCCAAAGCATCATGAAGAAAACCTGAAACAGAAAAAAACCGAGAACAGTTTGTAAGTTACTATCAAACGGTGATGTCCGAATCTGCATTGAAATTGGTCTACCTTCATCTGGAAACAACCTAAGTCAGATAGCTCTTGTGCGAATTTCAAACAAATCCTTTTTGTAGAAACTTATGGATGCTGGCGAATACGTCGTGACAGGCTCCGTCAGTTCCATAAGAATGTAATGCAAGTTGTACAAGAATGAAATGACAAGTTATTACTCAATCGTCAATTTTCGAATGTGTTAAACTTCACTTTCTGATTTCTCCTCACAACAATTCCTATATTTAAGAAAAGGTCTCTTAAAATGTGATATTTTTTAGTTTCATCCATCAATAAATGGCCCACCCACCTCTCTCCAAATAGGATGGATGCTTGAAGTAGTTTTTAAAAGGTACGTCACACTACCAAATGTGCAACGTTAACTGAGACAAGGTGTGAAATAACTGGAAAAAAGTGGCACACCGTAGGTCCTACGACGCATTGTGACTGGAGACAAGTCTCTTTGTGCCACAAAATTCAGTCTAGAATAACAAAACCTCCAGAAACCTAGGTGATGTCTATGATTTGGACGAAGAAAATAGTGAACTACTGTTTCAACCACCCAAAGTATTGATATTGATTTTGTGAAACTATAAAATTATTAAGCAGGACTTGAAGAACACATTTGGTTGATTTGTAACCATCATGTGACGGAATTTGTAAAGAGAGTGTATTTTTTCTTATAGACCATATGCATGGACTTACGCCCACGCCGGGTTAGGAGAAACAATGATGCTAGCTTTGGTACACATGTCATACGTAAGGCGTAGCTTTCTCACGCCCTCGTAAACTTAGGCTCGTATACGTAGCCGACTGGTATACACATTAGCAATCTGCCTTTGTGTGGTGTAAGGTACAATCTACACCCTTATCTCAGCCGAGGGCGCACTTTTGTTCTGTGACGTAACATGCATAAGGTCTATAATGACTGCATATTTCATCATTGAAAAGCCCTTATAAACACTCTGCATATTACTTCAAAGAGTTCCAACGTTTCTTCATTGGCTGTAGTGTTTGAACAGTAACACATAGCATAAAATGAAAGTCAGAGAAGTATCAAAATGTCAAAAAATAGGACATCATCTGAGTATCACTCTCAAAAAGGACTTTATTATAAGAAAACAAGTGGGTAATAAAACTGCCCACACGTACTCGTGGGCTTAATAAGAACCTGGGCATCTTGAGCGATTTCCCCTATGTGATTTATTACCCTAGCCATGGGGTTGAGCCCCATGGCTACGTCTGTTGTTTGTAAATGAACCTTCACTTCACATTTCGCGCTGAAGATGGACACAGGCGTGTCCAAAGTTTTGTTACCGTATCTGTGCTCTCATGTTGTAATTTCTGTGGTGTTTTCGACTTATCATTTATTACACACACACACACACACACACACATATATATATATATATATATATATATATAAACAAACAAAAATCACTGGTAATGTCCTTGGTTCCACCATAGTATATTGTGATACACAAAATACACAAATTTTCGGACCCCTTGTCCTTCTTCAGGTGTAAGAGCAAGGTGACTGATAACTACCGGTACTTCTTGTAAAATTGAAAGTTCGAAAGAAAGCCTTAATCTCTATTCAACCCGTGTCGACCTGAACCAGCCATTAGGATTAATTGCGTTTCAAATAGATTTCTTTTGTTGTGCTGCGTCATGTTGCCATGGATGATTGCAAACTTAAGGCAATTTAGACTGTGGTGGGGGAGATTGAAATGTTCGGCAACTGGAAAACCAGCTTTACTGAGCCGTATACTGCTTCTGTGATTGTTGAACCGTATGCGAAACGAGGTGGAAGATTGACCTATGTACTGTCTTTGCCAACCCCCTGTTATTGCTAGAAGACAACCCCCCAATCTACACCAACTCCTTGTCAGGAGCAAACTGTGTAACCGGTTAACTGACCATGGCAAGTGGTATGGAATGTTATGTAAATGTAAATAGCTTATTTTTTCAGCATCTGTATTCTTGACTGTTCTTAATCAGTTGTAATGATTTGCCGACTTTGTCATGACAAATGGAACGTGGATAATAATGATCCATATACAAAGAAATGCTACGATTTTATGGCAAGCATGAACTTAAATCTGTCTGTAGAACTTAAGATGTTTGACAGCTGAACTCTGTGCCAGACCACACTTAGTACTGTACATATATTTGATTTGTTACAGCTTGTAAACATGGTATGTGATATGTTATCCAGTGTGCAGTTGACTAAAAACAATAGTCTTTTAATTAAACGGGATGAAAGCTATTGAAATGTAGATAACAACAGTGTAATGAACATAACACTGTTGAAATGTAGATAACAGTAGGTTTGGTGAATACTTTAACAGAAACTAAAGTAGCACTGCTGCAGTCGCTCAACCCTCCTGATGTTATGACCTGTTGATTTTTTAATTCATTTTGACACAATCATGGTCCATACTTAATACATGACCAAACTCATGCTGGGCTGGCCAGCACGTAAACACTGTTCACCTAGCAGTTGGACCGTATCAGTGATAAATCTTTATAGCTAGTTCATCCCCCTATATAACGCTGCCCATGAGGGCAGGGATCAGAAACTAGAGTCATAGTGCATAAATGCGACCAGTTTGTGTAGGGCAGTGGCATAACCAGTGGGAGAAGAAGCTAAGCTATCAAATGTCTTCCCCCCCCCCCCCAATGAAATTGGTGAGTAAAAACGAAGTATTGGATGAAAATTACAATCTATGTGAAGTTTAAATGGTGCTAAGTAGTGCTGATTTGTGTAAAATTGTAATCATTCCAAATTCTAACGTTGTTCCCCTAATGTTGAGTCCCTGATTGACACTAGGCCTTGAGTGAGCAAAGATCAAATATCTTCACTTTAGCATTTTTAGACTACCACTTCAGCTTGGCCACGGAAACAAGTGGTGATGAACCAAAGAGCAACTCCCTGGATGAACAATATCCCTCTGTATGCAATATCCTCATACAACAAGGAGAGTTGTGCAATAGATACTAAAATTGCTGATGGATCAGTTAGCTGTTCATCATGATACATTTATTGTGTACACAGCGGACACACTGGACACTGGCAACTACTAGAAATACTAACAATGCCTAAGAATAGCAGACAAAACAAAGTAAATGAAAACTATTCTCACTGCAGGCTTTTGCCTTGAAGCTATGCATTTAAGTTGGTGAGCATGCCCCTCTAGACAAGGCTAACTTAAGCTCAATACCATGTAAATATAACCAAATTATCCAATGAGTGAGACTCCAAAAGGAGTGCAGGCCTCTAAAACACCATGAAAAATGATCAAAATGGCCAAAAAATTACCACTTTTCTTCGTCCAATTAAGTAGCTAGGAACAAAATGCATTACCCTCCTAATATGGCACCTTCACTGCAAATTTCACAAAAATCCACCAGCAGTTACAGAAGATGAAAGCTTTTGAACAAAGAGATAGACATTTTTTCCCTCTACAGTACCACATAAACTCTACCCACCATTCGTGGGTTGAGCTAATAACACCTTTTTTGAGAAAAACCTCAACATCTAGGAAGAGGATATTGTTACACGAAAACTCCACCGTGAATTTGATAGTGGGATAAAGGCTGTTTGCCAATTGGAAGAGGTTTTGAAGCTCGTCTGGGATGATGAAGGTACATCTTTAAATCTGACAGATTTATAGATGATATCTTCTTCACCTGGGAAGAAGGCCTAGGCGAGCTCCAAAACATTATGCAAGGGGGTTTATAAAACCCATTCGCCTTTGAAAATGTACACAAAGAACGAGTGGAATCGTGGGTAAATGAACAATTTTTCTCCTGATGGGCGAAACACTTTTTTTTCAAAAGGGGGAATCTCCCGGACTGTTGACTGACTTGCGAAAATAGGGCAACGGTTTTTGCCTTCCGGTGAACACCATACCGATCCGGATCGACGTTACGACGCAAAGGTATTATCTGGATCAAGTACCTAACCAGGGTTTGCTGATGGAAGTTTGGGTAGGTTGGAATCTCTTATCCCTGAAAAGACTCGGTAACTCAAAGCGATATCCAAAGATTTAGGTTCAGTAGATACAGGCCCTAAGTTGGAGACCCCAGTCTCCGAGAAAGCATCCATTTTGTTTAGTGAAATTCCTTGTTCAGCGACATAAAGGAGAACCTTTGCTTATTAAGAGCAGAATAGTGCTGACTCTTAAATATATAACATCTCAATCATCTGCTCATCTCGCAGATGAAATGATAAGACCCCCCCCCCCACACACACACAAGTTTATGATACCTACAAAAGGACAGCATATATGGCAGGAGAAATTACCGATACAACAGAGGATGAATTAATTTTTTGGTAATGGGGGTACTATTATATACTTCCTTGAAACCAAACAATTTATTACAAGCCACGAAACTTTGTCGCGGGCAAAAATCCCAAATAACGGGGGATTATATATTAAAAGTAAAGCCGTCTTCTTTAAGAATAATTATAGGATTCTTTTCCATTATTGTGTTTACTTCTGAGTAGTGTGACAGATCATTGCCCATGCCTCCGCAGATTGTAAGTTAGAGAAGCTTGTGCAAAATTTAGCTGCTTCCTTTCTAGATGATAAACCCTACACACAGCCCTACGAAGACAGTGTCCAATTCTAACACCGCCAGGTCATAGATTAAAAGTTGGGGGCTCGTTCAAGCAAATAGGATTTCGCGGAAAGGGGATTTGATCAAATCCTCTGACCCCCGGTTACGTACCTACATGCCCTCACTTTTGAGAACGAAACAACAAATTTTTCTTGATGTGACGAGTTTGTTGTATCTTCAATATCCCTTCGTCTCTTTTGTCAGCTAAATTTAGCAGAATCAGTGTGAAATGGCCGTAGCTAGTGAGAGCCCCGGTCCCCGGAGGCACATGACCAACAAAATGAACTCACAGAGTGGCATCTCTCTGGAAACTTTTGTCGAATGCCCTGCAATTTTTTGAAAACCGGTTGCCCTTTTGGCAATAAAAATGCTGCCCCTAGAAATTATTGTGCACCCTCTTTCCTACAGCAGAAGTGTTACATGGTCGGTTGTGAGGGCAATTTTCCGTTGAAAACGTTACGTTAAGGATACTTTAGTAAAAAAATGGTCATGAAAACCTACCTTTCTTAAAATGGCAATTTGAAAACTACGGATCTACATTGCAAAAATGAAACTTTGGTGTTTGAGTGCACTCTTCCCTGACAAGAGACATGCCCCCTGCCCTTAACCTAGCTCCTTCCTGTGTAGGAGGAGTGTGAAATAATTTAAACTCACCTGAAAACAAGCCGGAAAGCTGTATTGTTACTCCTTCCGAAACCAAGACCAAAGAAACTGCTGAAGGAAAATGATGTGAACAAACAATATGCGGAATCAATCCATACAGAAGAGTCGTAGCTAGACCCTGGCTGAATCCACTGATCAAAGTAAATGTAGCAATCATGGAATAATGTTTCATGAAAATAGTTGCCATCATTGATGCGGAAGTCAGAAGAAATGGGAGGCAGCAAACTTCAGCATTAACTTTATCTAAGTAAAACAGTGCAGCACCAAGTAACTTTCCTGAAAATCCACCAATCCCACCGACTGAAGAGAGAAACACAGCTTGCTCAGTAGGCAAACCTAAGGAAGTCCCCAACGATACCAAGAAGATAATCCAAGAAGTATAAATATATATCCCGGTAATGGAAAATATATGCATGTAACGAAAATTTACATGATGATACCAAGGCAACAGCAAAGGGATCCAGTTTTTAATAAAATGTTCCGTCTTCCCGTCGTCAAGCCTATCGTGTAATTCATTACCCTGGACTTCCATTTCCTCTTCCTCCTCCTCGGTAATCGCCCGGTCCTTCGTCCGCTTTGGTGGAATAGTCCCGGCGCCACACGGAACCAAATTCCACATGACTCCTCCCAGGAGAATCAAAGCGCTCTTCAAACCGTACTCACTTTTAAACCAATTCAAAACGGAAGGTAGTATTGCCATCCCGACAAAATGAAATAATGTTGTCACCGAAGTAAACGTGGAAAAGTTTTCCGGAAAATGCTCCTTGAGACAGAGGTACGAGGTGATACTTTGTAATCCAAATCCAAATCCTGAAAGAAAAATTAACACTTGAGATATTCTCATTGACAATAATGATTAAAGACGGGTGTACTCTATCTTTTATTCTTAATTGCTTCACAAAATTTAATGGAACCGTTTATACCTTCTTCCTCTATGCTTGGCGAAAAGTATTGGAAAAGAATAATGATACAGTTTAATTTAACGCGGTGCCTTCATTCTTCCAGAAGCGCTTTACATCATGAAAACCTGTGTATGCCTGTCACCGTGCTTATGTTGTCCATGACGTCAAGAGCTTACGGGTTATGAATGGATTGCAGACAGGAAGGTATATACAAACACATAATTACGCACTAGTCTCTTGTTTCATTAAAACCATCTAGGCAGGATCTGTTTACTTAATTTTACCTGATAAAGAATATGTAACGAAGATGTGCCAGACTTTGTTTGCAAAGAGGCCGCTGAGTATGTAACCGGTTCCTACGAGGAGTCCTCCGGCAATACTCAACTGTCGGTAACTAAATGTGTTCATTAGCATCTGGGTAACTGGTGCTGCAAGAAGAAAAAGTAATTAAATTGAATTCTATGACAAATGTACAAGGAAAAATTGGGGAGATCTATGCAGCATGGATATGGCTCAAAATGTTGATGATCAGTAAAACGTAGCTTTAATGAAAAATTTACGTTTCTCAGGTATCTCCCAAACTGGAAATACCCTGCCACCACTCTATGACAATCAATTAACGACTGACAAAGAACTGTGCATTCTCATGGAAGTAAGTAAATTTTCAACACTTGTTTCCATGTTTGCATGAGCAAACATTGTCAAGGTCACTTTATATCGTAGAAAATTCCCTTTAAAATCAGCCTTTCCCCTCAAGGTTGTCAAGGGCCTTCACAGATTTACGGCGGTCTAATGAAATTTATTGTTTTTTAGTTCATAACAAATATCTTGTATAATGGACCCTTTACTTCTGGTAAGATAAGTTGTTACATGACATGCCAGACTTACAGCTGCTCCATCTCTAAATCATTACAAGAAGCTTTGAATTGAAATTTCTCTCAAGATTCAACGGTGGAATCTTAATTAGCTTAAAGTGATGCCGTGAGATTGCAAAAAGGAAAAAACATTAAAAAATCGAGTTTAAAATTTCAGTGATTCCTTTGAGTGACCCATACGAACAGTAAGGGAGAAAAAGTAAGGCCTGTTGTGCGAATTCCGGCAACAGCCTTAAAATTTTCGTAAAAATAATGACTAAACTCGAGGAAATCAAAAATGTGCTGCGGACAAACACTATTCAGTCTCCTAACGAACATCAGTTGAGCGTACCAATGAGAACGAAGTACTAATGCATATTCACTAGGTGTAAACAGCTGATCGATTTAGCACAACAACGCAAGTGAACAAGGCGTGTGTGTGTGTGTGGATCTTGAAGAGGTAACGTTGATATTGCAATATACAGAGTGCATGGTAATACCACTATAGACTATACTATCCCGTTTTACTGTAGTAGCCTTAGGCTATAGTATACTGTCTAGTCTGTGTAAATTAAGCCTAATTTAGGCTAACGTTAGATGCTCTGCCTTTTATGTGCACTTACCATCGTCTTTGACGTTCTTACTCATGGCGAGAAAAGAGATAGTAATGGTGTAACTTTCGTTGTAAACCTGTAACGTCCAAATTCAAATCGGTACTGTAACGCGTACCAAAGAGTGAAAGACTGTGGCCTGTACTACGTACTGTAGTGAGAGGAAGCTACATTGAGTGTATACATGTAAGTTAGTGTTATGAAGCAATTATGCAAGAACGTCCATGCATTCTCTGGCCGTGAGAACTGTTATAGCTGACATTAGTGGCCGTGAGCGAACAGCTGTAGGCTACCGTAGAGCTAGTCAGGCTGGAGTGGTATGGTACGTCTTTTTAATTTGGTGGCACCTCAATAACATTGCATATTCAACATCAGGGTCGTTGTAGGTGTGGTTTAATGCCGTATAATAAGGACCGTTTTTTGAAAAAGGCCTTCAAAACTTTACCGATTTTATGCTGTTTAGGTTACTTCCCGAGACTATCACTATCATTTTGAGCTTTCAAATTGTATTCTTCAACTCTGTAAAGCACTCGTGGCATTTTTAAGAATAAAGAAAGACATTAGAAGAAGCAAAATCTTATGTTTTTCCTTTTTGAAAACTCACGGCATCACTTTAAGCGTAAAGGTCTTCTTTCTTCTTGGGGTGCTGCAGCACTTTTGTCCGTAAAGTTAATGCATGTTTGGTGGTAACTTATGTAAGGTTACGCTCACCCTTTAAATCCCATATTCCAATGGCCTTTTTTCAGGGCGTCCTTACGATGTTAATTTTAACTGAGGGTTCGTTGGCCAAGCCTACTGGGTATAAGGCCAGTAGTTCTGAAGCAAGCTGTCAAATACATTTACAACGAGAGGGCGACATACTGAATCGACCGTCAGAGGGGACCCAAGATAACTCCTACTTGCAACATAGCTGAGTGCCTTAAACACAAAATTGTCTCTCACATGAGCGACCTTAAGTCATGGCACGGCTACATACCATCCCTTGTCTATACCCACGGCAATATAAACCCAAATACAGGCGCATAGACACTGTGCCGGTAATTACACCTTCTCGTTTGAGACTGACACACAGAACTATCTCAGGCTATTCACAAAGTGACGTTTGTCTACGAAGAACGAGAGCTCTCTGAACTAACTACATCACACACAATTAATTCAAACAATAGATAGATTTTCAGTGGTAAATGCTGAAATCAGTATCTGTGTACCCATACACTATAGTGTGCTGGTATGGCCTTGAGCAATATGAATTCAGTACATACTACTATAGCTTTGCATGCGGGAGGTACACTAGTCTTTTTAAATAGAGGGAGCTTGAATACACTTAGCAAGGGCAATTTTACTAAGTCGAAACTGTTGACCCTTTAAGCTCCTTATGTACATTACTTAATTCGAGAAGGCTTTTCAGTGGATGTGCTTATTGCTGAAACCAATCATTTTGCATTTATACTTACAGATCAGATAGTAACATGCGTTCTGTAACGCAAACGCCCAAGCAACAAGCACATGGTTTGAGTTGAGTTTTACAACAAGCTCGTCCAAAATGACACCGTTTGCCTTCAGAGACCCACTGACAAAAAACAAACGAACACAGCAAGCTGCAAAGACGATCCATCTTTGTGTTCCACCGAACTTCTTCAGCCTGAAACTTGAAAGGATAATATCAATTAATTAATCTATCAATCAATCGATCCATCGATCGATCAATCAATTAATCAACTGAATAATTTGTGATTCATGTTACCTCTCCTATTCAGTTTCGAATCACTTTACATTGTCTAAACCTGTAATCTGTAATTAAAAAGATCATCCAATGGCAGGAGCATTTAGCTGCACAGCCCTTGCTTGAAATGAGCGTATATCATTTGATCTCTTAATTAATTCTCTTTCTCACTTAAGAGGGATTTTCTTGTTTCGGTGATTCGCCTAAACTGATCAGATTATTTCCTTATCTAATGTGTGATATAACTTGTCCTGTGCGAAATTTACGTAAGGTATATGAATGAAACTGATGACATTTTGTATGCAATTTACTGATAGATATCACCCTATAGAAGTCCATCGAATATAAACGAGGAAGCGAGTAATGTAGTGTGACTACGTTAATTCTTGTATCGTGACCATGTTCATTTTTGTAGTATGACCATGTTAATTCTTGTAGTGTGACCATGTTCATTCAAAAGTATGCCAGTTTGAAATAAATTTTGTACACTTCAAGTGAATACCAAATAAGGCCTGATCTTTTTCTAACACATCACAGCATACCATTGCAACCACATCATAATTTCACTCAATATACTACTATTTGCTTTGAAAAATGTTTGAAATTGTGAAACCATTAATTATATCGCAAATAATTTAACTAAGCGAGTAACTGGCCACTACCGTACCCTGTCTTGTATCTCATTTGTTCCAACTCTACAACACACACAGCTACCCTCCTCCACCCCCAGAAGTTTTATGTATTGTTTTGTCTACAGGTGAAGCCCAAAATTACTTCACCTAGAGTTCAAAGATATTTTAAACAATGACTATGATATTTCCTTAAATAAAGCTTTGCTGGAACCATTCTTGGAACAAAAGCAATTTTCAAACAAACAGTTTGGTTAAAAATATCTGTTCTATTTTTACTTTTCTTGAAAAGTTTATTTAGTCATTATATATGAGCACCGTGTAAAAGGCAGTCGAATATTTGTCACGAAGAATGACCCATGTACAGAGAACCATGGAGATTTCGTAAAAGGGAAGTGCTTCCTTTTCACTTAGATTCGGGAAGTGGATACTTCCATTTAATGCAGGATACATGAGTTCAATGTAAAGTTTTATAGTTTAATGCTTCACTTCCCGTGAGCTCAACGTTGGTTATGAACATATTTCTAAGTGTGTTTTGTATTCAGCTGTCATTAACAAAGACTTTAAATTCTTACCTTTTACCAATGTTGGAGGGAACAAAGAGAAAATATTTGTCATTGCTATACCTTTTTGCCGGGCTTTAACACAGAATAGATTTTTGGCAAGTATACTTTTACTAATAACTTTCTAAAATTGGTTACAATTTGTGGTTCCTTAGACCTGAAGTTTTTCGTCGTTTCCTAACATGTCCTGTGCGTAGATAACCTGAACCCCAAAAAGTACTTTTCCATTGATTTGGAATCTCATGAAACGTAAGTTAGACATAACTTATACACGGTCAACACACACACACACACCCACACACACACACACACACACACATATATATATATATATATATATATATATATATATATATATATATATATATATATATATATATATATATAGTAGAACACACCACAAAGGTGACAATACGAGAGCACAGATTAGCGTATATTTCGGACACTCCTATGTCCTTCTTCAGCGCAAAATGTGAAGTGAAGGTTAATTTACAAATAACAGACACAGCAATGAGGTTAAACCCCTTGACGAGGGTGATAAATCACAGAGGGGAAATCGCTAAAGAAGTCCAGGTCCTTGTTTAGGCCACGGGTGTGTGTGGACAGTTTATTACACACTTGCTTTCAGATTTGAGTCTTTGAGTGATAGACGGGTAATTAGAACCGAGCAGAATACATCTTAAATTAGATAAAGAGTGGTTAGGTTCACTACTGAAATGTTTTGATACAGGATAGCTTGTTGATTTATCCTGCACAGTTTTCTTGTTGTTATTAAACCTCAGCCTAAATATGGTGCCGGTCTGACCGAAATAGTTGCCTTTGTCACACAAATTGCAGCATAACAGATATACTACATAAGGCGTGTCACAGTCCAGGGGAGGGGGACGAATGCTGCAAATAGTGCCGGGAGGAGTAAATATTTCGTCCGTGGTAATGAACCGACACACTCGACACCTAGGCGTGCCACACTTTTTATTGCCTATGTTCCCAATAGTAAGAAACCTGGAGGATGTAAGGAGAGATTTGAGGTTGGGGGGTTGCCGTCTCGCAGTTAAAGGGGGATTTTCAAAAAGTTCGGAAATGGACTTGTCTGTCCGAAGAATACTGAAGTCTGAGCGTATACATTTATGTAGGCCCTCAGTTTTAGGGGAATAGTCAAGGACAAGTGGAATACGTGAATATTTTCAACTTTAGGTTTGTAACATAACAATTTATCCTTACATCTAGATTTGTATGTAATTTTTTAATTACTGACCCTTGTTTCACCCCTCCTGGTACCAAATGCCGCATCCAGCCAGGTCATTTCAATTGTGATACCTCTAATGTCGTATATTTGATTTGCTGTAATAAATGTGAAAATGGTAACTATATTGGACAAACTGGTTCGAAATTCAGACTTAGATTTAATAACCAGAAAAGACAGTCAAAGATAAAGCTATTAGTTTTCCAGTTGCCAAGCATTTCAGTGAACACAATCACAACTTATCCAATCTCAAGTGTGTCCTGTTAGGCTCGAATTACCGCACGCTCAACAATAGACTTAGGTCCGAGAGTAAGTGGATTATCAAGCTTAACACCTACAACAAAGGATTAAACTTGGATTTAGGTGCACTCAGTGATTTTTCCTTTGCCATTCGTGGTGAAGCGTGACCGTCTGGGCTTTTACTTTTAAGTTCACTGTACTACATGTATACTTTTCCATTGTATATAGCCACTCCATTATTTTTGCTGAAGAAGGGCACAGGCCTGCCTGAAATATACCCCTATATATCTATATACATATATGTATCGTGCTCTTATTATGTCATCCCGGTGTACTACACTATTTATCATCGCCTATATAATTTATGGAGCATACGTGGATATCTGTTACAATATATATATATATATATATATATATATATATATATATATATATATATATATATATATATATACACTTTAAGCGGAAATCTTTTTTATTTAATGCTTAAGGATATATTCAACTATCCAAACAGTAGCTGCAGGTTCAGACATCTGAAGCCGAAGCATTACCTGTATGTACGGCGTTATCCTGTTTTAGTTTAAGCATTAAATGTGTAGATAACACATTATTTCAATTAAGAAGCCTATCTGAAGTGGATTTACAAAAGTAAATATTTGCTCTTCCTGGACTGTTAATAAGCACTATGCCTATTTTCATAAGGTGTAGAGTATGTATTTGTTGGATAGTGCATCCTTCTCACCGGACAACGCATTAACTTTTTCGTAATATAACATGATTGGGTACTTAGACATCTTGCTAGTTATTATTACCGAAATACATGAAGAACTTCAAGTTTTCTCTTAGTTTAATGTTGAGTATTCGTAACAAATGAAGATTATGCAGTCTTACCCTTGCATTGCTTTCTCGTCTCCGGGCGTGAAGTTCTCTGACACTTATCATTTGCCTTCCAGCTTATGAATCCATCAAAATTACTTTGCAGCCAAAGTTTTGTTGTAGTAGCCACCTCTGCAAAATTGTACCCTGAAAGTACTAAGATATACATCCAATTGTTACCATCTTACATAGTTTGAAGTGGGAAAATAGTTTCAAAATAAACTCTTCTTGCACGTCTAAATAGATTTATTAGCCTGCGTAATCTTCTCTTATTTAACTTTTATCATAATTTCAGTTCAAATGAAATCCAGGTTTTAGTACGTTTTACCCAACACAGATGTGGAACCTAAAGATACACCTTATCGCGAAGAAAGGTTGAAAACTATATTAAGAAAAAGTATAAGTAACAAAATAGAATCAATCAGTTGTGTAAACCCTTAATTTGTCGAGTTCCCTTTGGAAGCACCGCAGTGCAGTGGTAAGATGTTCCGAAAGATAAGGGCAGCCTAGTACAAATGAGGGTTTGAATTACAATTGAAAACTTCTAAATGATTGCTCCTGTTTGACGTATCGATAAGGAATGGGAGCAAATGCCTTCACTTCACCTTGAATATATTGCACTAGTTACACCTCACGTGGTAATTGTGTTTTTACTCTGAAAATCTACTGGTTAACAGTGCTGTAGTACTCGAGACCGGTCTCGAGTAACGACTTTAAGGACTCGTACTCGCAAGGAAAGGACTCGGACTCTGTCTCGTACAGTTTGGACTTGTGAACCGGTTCTAAATATACTGAAACCGGGCTCAAGACCGGTAGAATTTGGGAATCACTTTTATGCAATTAATCCATCGTGACATAGCTTTACCAAGGAGTTGCTATAACTCCCTGGCTTTACCTTGTCCTCCGCAGTTTCTATGAAACTCCACAGGGTATCTACAACTCCATACGGTATCTACTGCTTTGCCATATGCGCTGTATAGCGTAGATGATATTCTTGAAAGTGCTACGGTAAAAACGAACATGGGGGTCCTTAATTATTTTCGGCGGTGGCCCACATTGACCACAGCCAGACCCATATCCACGATTTTGCCTTAAGGCCTCATTTTGAAATGGTTAGCGTTCCACCTGAATGTGTGTTGTGGTAGGGGTTTGTCGAAAGAACCCGGGCTCAGAGTAGCACCGAATGGAATAACCAGAAAGCCAAAAAGGCTTAGCGATTCCTTGCCGAAAGGGGATGCTTTGTTGCACTGAGGTTTATCCCTCAAATTTATCTTTCTTAACTACATCATTTTACAATGTTTTAACAATTTGACCTCTGCTGACCGCACATGACCTTTGAACCCCACCAAATATAACAAAAAAGAACGGAAGTGTCTTGAAAGGGGTTCAACGCCAATGGATCTTTGATCTTGAAAATTCTTGGGAAATTTTGCTTTTTGACCTCTGGTAACCCCAGATGAGGATCTTGAGAATTCTTGGGAAATTTTGCTTTTTGACTTCTGATAACCCCAGATGTTGATCTTGGGAATTCTTGGGAAATTTTCCTGTTGACCTCTTGTGACCCCATATAACAATCTTGAGGATATCTTGGCAATTTTCCTTTTTGACCCTTGTGACCTCAGATGACAATCTTGGGAATTCTTGAGAAATTTTGCTTTTTGACCTCTGATAACCCCAGATGTTGATCTTGGGAATTCTTGGGAAATTTGCCTTTTGACCTTTTGTGACCCCAGATGACGATCTTGGGAATACTTAGGATATTTTGCTTTTTCAACTCTGGTGACCCCAGATGACGATCGTGGAATTCTTGGCAAATTTTGCCTTTTTGATCTTTGGAAACCCCATATAACAATCTTTCAAATTCTTGGTAAATGCTGCTTTTTGACCCCGGCGACCCCAGATGACAATCTTGGGGATTCTTGAAAAAAATTTGTTTTTTGACCTCTGGTAACCCCAGATAACCTTTGACCTCCACCAAAAACAATAGTGTTCTTCCTTACAACATAATAAATCCATATACCAAATATGAAAAGTGTCCTTCATTCCTTTCTTGAGATATTGTGATTACAAGCTTTTTGGTCTTTTAGCTCCAGTGACCTCAAATAACCTTTGACTTTTACAAAAAACAATAGGGTTCTTCCTCTCAACATGGCAAATCCATATACCAAATATGAAAAATGGCTGTCATTGCTATCTTGAGATATCGTGATTACAAGCCATTTACAAGGTTTCCATAGTTTAACCTCTGGTGACCTCAGATGACCTTTTTACCTCTACCAAAAACAATAGCATTCTTCCTCTCAACATGACAAATCTTTATCGGCCATTCCTATCTTGACATATCGCGATTTCAAGGTTTTCGGTCTTTGACCTCTGGTGACCTCGAATGACATTTGACCTCCACCAAAAACAAAAGGGTTCTTTCTCTTAACATGACAAATCTATATACCAAATATGAAAAGTGTCGGTCATTGCTATCTTGAGATACCGTGTTTACAAGCTGTTTACGAGGTTTTCGCAGTTAAACCTCTGCTGAACTCGGATGACTTTTGACCTCTACCAAAAACAATAGAGTACTTTTTCTCAACATGACAAATCTGCATGCCATATATGAGAAGTGTCGGCCATTCCTAATTGAGATATCGTTTTTACAAAGTTTTCGGCATGTGACCTCTGGTGACTTCAAATGACCTTTGACCGCCACCAAAAACAATAGGCTTCTCTCTCTTAACATGACAAATCTATATACCAAATATTAAAAGTGTTGGTAATTGCTATCTTGAGATATCGTGTTTACAAGCCGTTTACACGATTTTCGCAGTTTAACCTCCGGTGACCTCAGATGACCTTTGACCTTTGCCAAAAACAAAAGAATTCTTTTTCTTGACATGGCAAATCTGTACACCAAATATGAAAAGTGTCGGTCATTGCTAACTTGAGATATCGTTTTTACAAAGTTTTCGGTATTTGACCTCTGGTGACCTCAAATGACCTTTGACCGCCACCAAAAACGATAGGCTTCTTTCTCTCAACATGACAAATCTATATATTAAATATGAAAATTGTCGGTCATTTCTATCTTGAGATATCGTGTTTACAAGCTCGGCGCCACATACACACCGCGGGTGCACCCACGCCCATAACGCACGCCACACACCACGGGTGCACCCACACCCACCCCACGCATACACACACATACACACCATCGCATAGATTCCTTGCCTACTTACGGCAAGGAATCAAAAAGGGTGTAACCCCGGAAGCTCTGAGGATACTAACAGAATTGTGGACATAAACCTGAACAATTATCTACGCTATCTGTAAATGACATTGAATGCGATACACTTTTATCTGAGCGGAACATCACTATCTGTTGGCTCGTATAGCGGAACAAGAATAGCTGAACAAGAATGTTTTGGGGCAAAAAACCTCCTAGATTGCCTTGAGTAGCAAGTTACCAGTCTGCAAAAGTTGCATGTCGATACCGTATTCTTTATTCTGAAATATCATTATTTAGAAACGCACAGTTCAAATAAGAAAAGTCAAATAAGAGGAAAGAAAATAATATTTTATGTTTCTATCAAAGGGCATATGGTCTAGGCACCCTTAGGAGCGGGATTGGTTACAGAAATGAGGCACATTCGAAAGGAACACTTTTTCACGTAAAGAGTACCAAAGGTTCATCTGCGGGTACAGGGTCCCTTGGGCCCGGAACATTTACAGAGAAGGTGTCGATATATTCCGATTCAAATGAATGAGCAGAGCAAGGAACGCAAGAAAATTTTGACAGTTTGCAATAACTTTTAATAGAAAATATTAAAAGATCGATGTTTTAAAACTGACAACCACCCTACCTCCAGCCACAGCTTTCCCGCCTACACCAGTGGTGGGCGTTGAAGGAGTAAAACGTAGCATTTCATTGAGATTTTTGAAAGCAGATATTATCTTTTATATTAAAATCCCCCTTTCCCTCTTTCCATTCCTTCTCTTTCAAGTTAACTCTTTTTGGTTAGTTTGTGCTATACTCTAAAAATGCCTATTTGAAGGGGCACTTAATAGGAAATCTATTCAAAAATGTGATTAAATTCGGTTCAAAAATAAATAAATTCTAATCATTTCTGAAACGAATCTATTCAAATAATTGATTAGTTTTCTTATTCAGTGTCCTTCTGATCTGCTGATAAGATTTCCTTTCAAATCTGAATAGGCATTTTTAGAGTGATATATAAAATATAGTCCTGTATGGTGAAACCGTCAGGGATCTCTGTACCTCGGACAGATACGCTCCATTTTGGGAATTGTGGAGATGACTGGTTGTAGGAGTTAGTTGGGGCAATTATTCCACCCAAGCTATTCTACAAGAGGAAATAATCAGATTAATATTTCAATGAATGCCGGAAAAGAGCATTTGTGCATGATAAGCATTTTACTTTTCATCAAAACTTCCATCCTATGATAAAATGTTACAGGACAGAGAATACTTTTTCATTGTTGTGGATATATAGTTGAGTGTGTATGTGAACGTCATTCCCCTTTATTAAAAAATAGGTGGATATGCGTACCCAAGATATTTCTGCCTGTCGTCATAAACAAAAAGAGTTGCGTAATCGGCAGTTTGGTTTCAAGTGTTATGCTATGATACAAAATATACACACCCTGCTGGTGCACATCACCGTGGTAACGAATACTGTTCCATATAGTTCGCAAAATTCGTGGTACTAAAATGTGGAATAGACTCACAGATCATGTGAAAAACATTCCCCTCTATTTGTGATAAAAGGCCGTTGTGTGCCATGAAAATTTTCGATGATTATTTCAGGATGCAGTCGCTTTTTCCACCATTTGATATGATTTACGTGTTGACTACTTCTATGTTTGCATTGTGATTGGTGTAAGTAATTTTAGACAATTTGTGTACATGTAGAAAATATATTTTTGTTTGTTTAGTCGTTTGTTTCTCTTCAACGTCTTTCCTGCCATGTTAAGCCGGTTGTGACTCTCTCGGGGAGGCTTCCTTTCACATTTTATAGTTTCATTTGGTCAAGCAAATGAAATCAAATCAAAATAATGTTTAAAATCAGAGGAAACTTTCCTCCTACTGAAGTTACCCTTTTCCTCTCTAAGAGAGGCACCGTGAAACGAACATACAAGAAACGTTATGAGGTACAGCATTATTGTTGTATAATTCGTGTTGCGTCATTCATAAGTCTCCAAATGTGTGACAAACTGTTTCGTGAAAGAGGTCAGGTATTGCTAACATGGATAACTGGAATACTTTGGTTGAAGCGTTTAGTGAACCGAAAGGGAACAAGAATGACTTGGGGGATGGTACTGTCGTTTAACTGATTCAAGGCAGCCGTCTGTGTCACAGATAACTGTGAATTCAGTATCGGAATCATTTAAACGTGATGGGTGGCACCGGAATATTAAGTCTCGATATGATATTGTTGCAAATTGGACAGACATAAACTAAATCTACGCATTTTTTTTCAAAATGTCCTTCAGCAGCGAGTTCTGACTATTTGTGCAAATGGTTCAAATAACACACCGTACGACTCTCAACCAAAAGGTCGGAGATCAAAAGTAATGTTAAATCGCTCCAAGGATAATCAAATGGAATGGAAAAAGTACAAAGTTAATTTATTGTAACAATAAGCTCAGTCCTTAAAGGTATGTGGACATGTAGCCGAAATGTTAATGTTTTGGAATCTCATGAAAAATACTTGAAGGAGATTAGAGGATATTTGTGGGAGATCTACTGATGTGAAATGCGGTGGAGTTTTTCAAATGTTATTCACCCCTCTCATGACATATTTCTTCAAAATTTGAACATTTCTGAAATTCCTCAGTTGTTAATTTGTCTGATGTTGCGCAGTTTGTGAATACCTATCGTTAATCTTATAAAAAGCTGTTAGTTACGACAAGCCAGTCATCTTTGGTGTGTTAATTTTTCCCAAGTAGTCAACAGATAATTCCAAAATAGTCCCCTTAGAACATGCCAAAATTACAACTGCCGTTAATGAGGGTTGACAAACAAAACCAAAACTTCAGACATATTTTGGTCAGGCGCGTATCCAGGAATTTGCCAAGGGGGGCGAAACCTGTAGGCAAACTACCTAAGCTTAGCGCCAAGAAATTGGGCAGAAAATTCCTCCCAGATCGATGGAAATGACACCTCTCAGGCCTTGTAAGTTGCATCTAAACATTTTTTTATTTTGAGTTACTAGCAATATCATAAAAATACATTAAACAATACAAAGAATATGCTGGGGGTCGTCTTCCCACTTTGCACCCCTTGGCTACGCACCTGATTTTGGTAGTTGTTTCTTCTACGTCACGAATTTTATTCATGTTGTAGGTGCAAAACAGTTATTTTCTGAACACAGGTTAGTATTTGATGGGAAATGACTCTATTTGTTTTAGTTTTATAAGCTTTCAACCACAGTTGTTGTCAAGGAAGACGTTTCAGCTGTAAAATTAGAGTGGTTAGTCATGGACACGACGTTTTCAATTCACGCTCTTAAAGATCATTTGCTATTTGCATCAAATAGTCAGATATGGCATTCACATATTTTGAGAAGTTACTTAAACAACCTCACAAACTGTGACGCATGTGACGCAACAGTTATGTGTACGCTATTATTTTGTCACACGGGAAAGCTGAACTGATAGAGAATTATGAAACGAAAAGAACAGAGTACCTAAACTACAAATGGAAGCAACCAGATGCGGGAACCCTTAGAGTTCTAAAAGAATTTATAACTCTTGAAGAGATAAGAGCAGAAAGATGTTCGAATAAGGATATAAATCAGATTATTTGAATGTTACATTTGATCGTCCTGCTTTGCTTATCATTAAGGGAGAAGATAAAAGGTATCAACAGGGGTACCTTCGTCTTTCATTTACCATAAATTTGATAGGCCGCAGTTAATGCATATCTGTCAGGGTAACCAAGGACAACTCTTTCTTCAGTTAAGTCTGTGACAATGTCTCAAAGCCATTCTAAGAGAATCAACACTCTTGCATGTATCAATGTACGCATTTCCTTTTGTCAGTGTTATTTTGACACACATGTATGAAATATGTAAGTAAATTGGCCTTAATACATCTTCTGCATACCTTTCCCATTGTGTAATCTGCCTAAATCATGCTCTTAATTCAGTAATTTCCTTCTGTGGGTTTCGCCATTTTGGTTTTCTCCTTCACCCATTTGGACATCATATCTCGGGAGTTGTCTTCTCAAAAGAAATTTACATACTTGAAACGTTTCCATATGATTCTATAACAGATATGGACATGGTTTTGTAGGAGTGTTACGCTTACGAACTTTCTCAATCAGAGGAAATTATTTCTTAATGCTTTTCCTGACGACAATTTTGACATATATGCAAGGTATAGAGGGTGGCTTAGGTAACCAAACATAATTGGTGGTTACGATTTGTTCGAATAGCTGTAAGGGCAAGAAGACTAGAGGCTGCCGCCCCCGCCCCTTCTAGTGAAAAAAAAAACAATTTTGAACCGGTTTTTCGAAAAATGTATTTAGTTCTTTTTGGGGCAAAAAGGGCTCAGCGCTCCCAAAGAATGCCGCGTACTCCTGTGTTTTAAACAGAAAGCCCAAAGGCTAAGTGTTTCCTTGAAGAAAGGGAGTGCTTTGTTACACTTAGATTCATCCCTCAAATTTATACCTCTTGACTATATCATTTTTACGATTTTTTCACAATTTGGCCTCTGCTGACCTCACATGACCTCAAAAATTGAATAACAAAAAATGAATAAAAACGTGTCTAGGAGGGATTCAAATCCGGGCAGTCTGTGTGAGAAACCGAGCACTAATCCACTACGCTATCAAAGAACTCGTTAAGCGTATGGTATTTTTAATCATGCTATAGAGACAGCATGTTTTACACGTGATCATAGTTTGGTAATTCAAATTTGTAATATGACTGTAACAGTCATGCTTCTGAAGAAATAAATGTTGTTCTCTATAACTTTACTTTTCAGAATGGTGCAAAAATTCAGCAATACCTTTTCGTTGGTCACGACATGCCGGACACAATTTGGAGGTACCGCTCACTGTCCATTTAGTTTAAAAGGTTTTCGTAGTTGACCTCTAATGACCTCATATTGACCTCCAAGAAACCGATAGGATTTCCTTCCTCTTAAAGTGCCACATCTATATACCAAGTATGAAAAGTATCCATCTTCCCTGTCTAAAAATATCGTTTTTTTTTCAAGGTTTTCGGTTTGTGATCTCTGATGACCTCAAATGACCTCTGACTTCTAATGAAAACAATAGGGTTCTTCCTGTCAATTTGGTAAAGTTGTATACCACAGATATGAAAAATGTCAATCTTTTCTATCTGGAGATTTCGTGTTTAGAAGCAGCTTTTAAGAATTTTGTATTTTCACCTCTGGTGACCTAAGTTAATCTTTGACCTCTACCAAAACTAATAGGTTCATCTTCTGACTATACCGCATCTAAAAGCCAAGTATGAAAAGTATCCATGCTTCAAGTTCCTGCCAAGACATAACGTGTTTACACGGTTTTCTTCTTTGACTTCTGGTTGACCTCACTTGACCTTTGACCTCCACCAAAACAATAGTACATTGCTCTCTTTTTGATAATCCTATGTTCCAAGTATGAGAAGTATCCATCATTTCTTTCTTGAGTTATCGTGTTTACAAGCCAAGCGTCACAATCACTCATATAAACACAAGCTCAAACATACATACATTCGCGTGATTGCATAGATTCCTTTCGCGTTCGACAAGGAATCAATAAAAGGAACAACAGGACTGTCGGAAGGTTTTTGTTATGATGGTGAAAAGAGGCTGACAGCTTCCATTCCCGGGAATTTAGTACTTTTGCAGGTAATTTTTAGCCGGTTGAACTTGTAGGTTTTGGCAAAAGCATTTCTAGCTGAATTATTGAAAGCGCAGCACCCCAAAATGTCCGGTTCGCCTTGATTTGAAAACTGATCAAATGGGCATATAAGGGGAATTGTAATATAAACTCTGGCTGGTTTTGGTTCAAAAGCAATCCTTCCTCGATCTAAACAACGAAATCTAGTCAGACGTACAACCACGGGGGGGGGGGGGGTACGGGGGGACAAGTCCCCCCACATTTCGATGAGAGGGGGACACAATATCAAATGTCCCCCTCCCCCACATTTGCGTAAAAGAGTACTGTCGTGGCTCTAGTTGACTGGCTTTTTGAGTGGCATGTAGGTTTGTTGGGTAATTGTTAAGTGTCTCGATGCAGAATCTGAATGTAGATTTCGTCAGGGAAATCTTATTTAATGACGAAATTTCGGCACGCTTCGCGCGCATGCGTCACGGTTTGCACTCCTTCTCATGACCATAAAAAAGGTAATTATACATGGAACTATTCTAATCACAACACTTTCCGAAAACAGACATACATATTCAAACATTTGTAGGGGCCTCGCATCAATATGGGATCATTCAATCAGTGGCGTACGCAGAGGGGAGGGCCATTCGGCCATGCCACCCTCACTGATTCCGATTTTGTTTTAGTTCCTAAAATTACGTGTTTTTTAACACAAATTTACTCCAAAAGGTAACATATTTGGCACCAGATCGCATGTAAGGACACCAAATTCTTCAAAATTTTTCAAAGGGGGAGGGGGACACCCCACTGGGCCATGCCTCCTTCACAGATGCCTACTTGTTTAGTTCCTAAAAAATACGCAAATTTTTAAACACAAATTTCACCTCAAAAGGTGACATATGTGGCACCAGATTGCATGTAAGGACACCTAATTTTTCAAAAAATTTCAAAGGGGAGGGGTCTTCTATGGGGAGGGGTGTCCCCCACCCCATAGACCCCTCCCCCAGGCCAGCGGTCACAACATTCTGCATGCCCCCCCCCCCTCCTTGAGAGAAATCCTGGGTACGCCACTGCATTCAGTCTAATTTGTAGCATGATGTGGAAGGTGAAAGTACGTTGTTGCCGTTAAACACTTTTCAAAAAATTTTTACCGAGCGCTTCGCCGAGGCCATTATCGGTGTAGATGGTGATGGTTAATACACTTACGACTACAAAGCATTCTGAAAAACCCCTTGCTAATCCTTCACACCTTTGCTATACTACGATCAGCTCCAAAAATACCCCAAAGATAGCACCATTTTACATCTAAGCAACCTTAAATTAACAAAAAATTTCTCAAAGGGGAGGGCTACCTCCCCTCCCTTTAGACCCCTCTCCCAGGATGACACCTTTAAATAGTGACAAAGGAAAGATCCCCACTGCTGTATACAAACGCACGGTGAATAAAAAAGGTGCAATTTACGCGCCGCTACTGCAGTTAGTAAAAACATCCAGCCAGTCGGAAAAATTAGAATTCACTAAATTATGGACATTTTCCAACCATATACGATCAGCTCCAAAAATATCCCAAAGATAGCACCGTTTTGCACCTAAGCAGCCTTAAATTAACAAAAATTTCTCAAAGGGGAGGGGGAGCCCCCTCCCGTTAGACCCCTCGCCCAGGACGACACACTTATGTAGTGACAAAGGAAAGATCCCCACTGCTGTACACAAAAGGCTGACCGCATATTACAAAGTGCACTTTAAACGTTCCGCTCAGTTAGAAAGAAACATCCAGCCGATCGGAATCTGGGACCTTCACACCCCCAAATATATCACCCTAGCAACGGGCCAGGTGGGTCCATGATCTCCGACAATGGTCCACGCTGCGAAGCGTTGTTTCAGCTATTTTGGGACATGGTGAAAATAACATCTTGAAATAATTCCGTGGACTCCCTGTATTTCACCTGGCAGATCATCTATGATGGTCATGTTAACTTTGAAAAGATAATTTTTGTTAGAATAGGACAACGTTAGTCATTATAAGGGGGGGGGGAAGGGCCTATCGGAAGACGCCCCCTCTTCAGAACCAAAGGGATTGGTTTGTGCTAAGTCATGTATGTCCCCCGTCCCCCCCCCCCCCAGATTTGAATACGGATTGACGCCCTTGGTTCAGTGCTCATTTAATTGGATTCGGTGCAAATTTGAACTGGGCGCTTTTAGAGAGTACCCCAGTCCTCAATCCAATTGCACTCCATAGGTATCAGATAAATATCAGTCGTTTGTTTTGTGGTTCAGTGATAAATTCTCATTTAGAGGTAAGAATGCCAAGTAGACTGAAACTAAAAGCTAACCTGAACGTAATCTGCAAGATAGGTATTGACGGTATATTTGTTATCCAAACATAATTGCGAGGCGATGATTGTGTGCTTAACTAAGTTTGACTAAGTGTGTTTTATTCAGAAGTTTTTTGGACGTTTGAATACTTTTGAGAAGTCAAAACGTTGGCATTGCTTGTTTGCTCTCCAGCTTAAAATGTTTTAAGTACTGTTTGGAAAATATGTCAGATCAATTAACTATTTTCAGTGGTACAATTAAGTGATTCATATGCCAGTGTTGAAGGTTCTACCGAGAAGACAGGCTACACTGTCAACTCGCGTCACATCCTCACATATTAACAACTTGAAGAGTTATTACAGCGTGAGTAGGGAAGAAACTGATTTCAAGAATAATGTAATAGTTGAGATAGCATCCATTCAATTATTTCATCAACAAAAAAGGATAAACTAACTGTCAAAAATTACGATAGCTAGTTTAAGTGTAAATGAATGTAAAAATTTCTTCTTACAAATGAACAATTTAGTGAGGCTATTGATATGAGACATCACTACTGAAAGAGACATTTCGATGTCAAATATAAATTTTACATTCAATTAAAACTAGTCACGTGTCTTTCTTTTTACAGAACATGAATCCACTTTACAAATATGGCATCAGAGAAGCAAAAATGAACTATAAAGGCTAAGCACTTGCTAATTCAGTGCTACGACATCTCTATACGATAGGTTACGTTAGCACTGTGGACATACGTACGAGACGTGGCCTAGATGTGGCCAGCGTCTCTAATTCGGTGAGGCAAGGTGTAGGGATGGATTCCAGAGATTTGAAATGCAATTTCTAAAAGTCTAAAATAAAAATGGACGTCCCCTCAAACAAACAAATTGATTTGCAGAAGACGGCAGGCTGTCACTGCTACTTTGAAAAGTTTAAAGCGTTAAAGCGATGAAATTATCAATGACAACGTTTACCTCATCCTTTACTAGAACCTTCATAACACTGTTTAGTGATGTTACAAGGCAGGAATTAATTACAACAAAGGATAGAAGACTGTGCGTTGGTTACTTGGTAGTACGTACTTGTAACATTTTATTTGGTAGGTCTCGACAAATCTCTGTAAAACCATCTACCTTAAAGACAAAAACCTATGAGCTGCAAAACTGTTCGAATATAACACCTCCACGGCTGCCAATTTTGTGGGCAGCTGTAGAGACAAAGATGGGGAAAAATGGTTAGTCGAATGGAAAGTGAGAATAGTTGTCTAACGGACAGTCTTTGGAGAGATTTAAGCTGTAGTCCTTTATCCTGAATTGTTATCCGTTAAAATGATGAGCCGTGTCGAGCTTGTACTAATACACGATCGATTAAATTAATACTAGAGGGTATTTATTGTGGTCCGGTGAATTCCCGACCTTTAACTACACCACCCTACTATGAATTAAAAAACGTAAAGGTGAGCTAGAGGTACCCTTATGCATGCATGGAGTCACTTCAGGTATCCTCAGTGAGACTATCAGTTTTTCTTTTTGCGTTGTTACAAGACGACCCGTCAGGAACACCGGATTGAATCCATCGACGAGCGAATGGAAAGTTCCAGAGAATTCAACTCCAACGCAGCCTTTCTAGAACTGTCTAGAAGTGAGAACTGCATGTTTACGTAATGCTAATTATAGCAGTGACCTGGCGACACTTCTGAGAAATAATGCTATTGTTTACTACTTGCATACAAGGAACGTTCTCGTAATTGCTCGACTGTGTGCACTAGAAGTTTCTGTTAAATTCTGGAGAGTTCTCGATTGAAAGCCTAGCGTATAAAAGGCAGTTCAACAACTGTTATAGGAGAGAGATATCATAATACTATGAGAAGTTATTCTCTCACCGAATCCTGAAGCCAGCCACTGACACTGCACACTTGTGATAAATTGCCTTACGCCGTTTCTACACTGTGTGTGGAGACGTTAACGTTATCATCCATCATCGCCTAGCCTTGTCATTATTCGCTCGTGGAACCAGTTCCTACGCTACAGCACGCTGCAGGTCTACTACTGTAACATCGTCGACGTGCATGCACTACCAACCCTTCGACCAGACCAGGATAACATTAAGTAAAGGATTGTGAGTAAATCTAATTAATTATTGTAAATTTAAGTAAGATAAGGAGGTTGTAAATAATCATTAAGTTGTTGAATTTTAATCTCGTTCTTCTGTGATCTTTCGCTGTTATTGGTTTGACTTGCGACCACAAGCCGTAACAGCGTTTAATCATAGTTAATAGACACATCCCTGGTTGGGAAACTCGGCGAACTGCACTATGTTGAGATCCTGATTTTCAGTAGTCACGTGACGTTAACCGTGCACAAGGCTGGTTGATTAGCTCTACTACACGTGCGTACTCGTAGCACAAGGCGTTACATACACCACTATGGAAGTACTACCTACCTACCTCCAAAGTACTTAATCTGTAGCACTGCTTGTGAACCTTTATCAAACGGTAATTATGAACTTTTTTTTGTAAAAGTTTGGTTTTGTTACTTTTCAGTCTTAAAACCCTCCAAACACCGAACGGTATTTGCGGCTGGAGTTACTACTAGCTGTAGTTAGTAGCCTACATACACTGCCAACTTTACCGATAAAACCTCCGCAATTGTCAACAGACCAAAATAGGGAAATCTAAATTTTTCAGGGCAAAAAATAGCCAGATTAGTGGGAAATTAGGGAGATTGGAAGAGTTTCATCTAAATGTAGCCTTATAGCCAACTCAATCGATCGTACGGTCGTATACGCGGCGTTATTCGCTAATGCACAGTGAAAGTTGCCCTTTTTCCACGTTCGTTGCAGCTACTCGTACGCCGTATTGTATGCATATCTCACTGCCGCGAGGTGTCGGCGTGCGAACTACCGGAGTCTCTCGGTGAAACCGGGGGAGAAGTTGGCAGGTCTGTGTTAGTTTGAGAACGACTCACTTTCTTCCTAAAGAGTGAAATTTAGTGCTTATATCAAGTATATATCATGGTTGGGTATTTTCCCTAAAAATATAACAGTTAACCGACTTGGTAACGTCAGATAGTGAACCGTCTTTTACTTTCACACGTGATAGTATTTAGCTAACGCTATACATCAATGCAAAATTGCAGAGTACGGTAGTTTAATTCTACTCAAACAAGAAACGTGGGGGTTGTGGGCCATGGTTTTCTTCGTTTATTTGAACGTTCACAAATCTGATTCGAAAGCTTCCTGAAACCCTTCCAACCCTTCAATCAACTTCAATTTATTTCCATGAATGACCGAACAATACAACACTCAATGTAGCCATATCGCTACTCGATCGATCGAGTGAACCGACGGTCAATGTCACATGATGCACTTTTCTGCACGTCTCAACATAGCAACTCGGCTTGTACGTGGTGTGTATAGGGTGTACGTAAAGTTTCCTAACCAGGGATGTGTCTATTAACTATGGCTTAATTAACCAAATTTGAATGTTATTTCTTTACCTTACAAATATTCCCTTGAAAACAGGGATGTAACATGAGAGCGATGTGGTCCCTGTAGCAACTATCGGACTTGCAAGCGATAAACAACTGATCGGTGCCCATGCCCGAATGACGTGGCAAACGGCATACCAATATATCTCAACTACAATGTAAATGATGAACTCTATCCTCACCTTGATTGGCAAGCACCAATTGTCTTCGGATCCCTGACTTGGCTGAGAATTCAACAGAGTATTGTACACAGCTACATCATACATCACTAAAGTACTATTATAGCGGCTGTATGATAGCAAGACCCCGTTTACGATCTGTTGAGAGGGTTGAAATAGTTCTGATCATATTGAATTGCTTTTTTGTTCCCCTTGGCAATTTTGAACATGCCAGGGAGTGTAAAGACCAACCCAGAAAACTTAAGTAATTTCACAACCGGGTGACACCTACGTCGTAGCCTGTGCGGAGCTTTTTTGTATCTGCGCAGTCAAACAATAGAGAATTGTTTATCTTCTGCATTCATAGTCTACTGGCCAATCACCGCAATGGTTTTGTTGAAAGATACGACCATGGGCGTAGATCCCGGGGGGGGGGGGATGGGGGGATATATCCCCAACATTTGACTAGGGGGGATGGCCCATGCAATCATCCCCCCCCCCAATGTTTCAGTCTACAGATACGTTTATGGTGGAAAGTATATTTTATTCTTCATTTTCGTAAGAATTTTTTTCAATCTCGCTTCACTTTCTATCACAAATGTTTCTCAAACTATCAGAATTTTAGCAAATCGTTAGCAATCTATCAAAATTTTCGCGCGCTCCGCGCGCTTCCAACCTTACGTCAGTGTCACTTATATTATCAATATCTTCCGATAGCAACATTCGGAAAAGCACAGCAGCAAAAAGTTGAAAGTTTACGAATTAACAGGTTAAAGACTGGCTTATGAGAGTGGCATGTAGGTTGTTGGGCAATTGAAAGTGTCTCAATGTAGAGTATGAATGCAGGTTTTGTAATGGGAATATTATTCGTCACTGTTTACACGCATGTTATGACCATTATCAAGGTAATAATACACGAAACTGTTCTGATCACGGCACTTTTCGAAGAACAGAGATGCATCCCCAAACATCTGTGGGGACCTCGCATCAATATGGGATCTGTCAATCTAATATGTAGCATGATGTAGAAGGTTGAAAGTACGTATCTGCCGACATTTTCCCAAAAAATTTTCCCAGAGCTTAGCCAGTTCGCGCTGAGCCATTATTGGTATAGATGGTGATTGTTAATACACTTATGACGAAAACAGCACTCTGTAACGCTCTTATTAGTCCTTCACCCCTTTTGCTACACCTATCAGGGAGGTCTAATATCACCTCCCTGCACCTATACTCTCCCTCCCTCTCATTTTCAATTCTGGCAGCTGTTCGCCCGGATTTTAGTTCAAAAGTAGTAAAAATACGATATTTGTAAAGTGTTCGGCGGCGTACTCTATTATCATTTGGATCAGGTAGTATACGCATTATGTCATTGCCCCCCCCCCCCCGCCCCAATTATTATGATTAATGCAGAGCTTCCAGGAGGTCCTATTCAGGTATCTGCTAGCCTTATGTGCCCTTTCATAATGCACAATGAAGGAAAGGACATATTTCGTTATAACTCAAGAATGTTTTTGTGGACTCCACGCACACATTTTTGTGTAAAAACTTTCCCGAAATAGAAGGCAGTAAAATAGACATAAGGGAAGGGGCTTCAGGAGATTTGTTGACAACGTATCTGTCTCTTAATAAACAACATATTCTCTTTTACCTAACCAAAAATTAGCATTCACTAAATTATGGACATTCTCCGGCCATATATGATCAGTTCCAAAACATCCCAAAGATAGCACCATTTTGCATCTAAAAGTCCTTAAATTAATAAAAAAAAATCCTAAAGGGGAGGGGGAACCTCTTCCCCAGGACGACACCTTTTTGTAGTGACAAACGAAAGATCAAAACTGCTGCATGCAAATGCAGGAACGCATAAAAAACAAAGGTGTAATTTCCGCAGACTTGGGGGAACTGAGCTATTATTACGACATCATCTATGGTGCTCCCAATCACAAAGAAACCTGGCGACGCCACTGATCTCAAGCCAACTTGCAGGTCTTGTAATGATCTCCGAATTCAAAATACAGTTGTCTGGGATGACCCTATATGTTGATCCCTGCCTTTTTGAGCTTAGCAGGACATTGTTGCTATTGTACAATTCCAATCCGGTGCAGCTTATCGACGAGTGCTCAAAATAGCAGTTCCTAAATGTATGAATATACCAATAGCCTACCAAAGAACATTACCACTGAAATTAACCCCTTAAAACAGTCTTCCTGGCACTTCTGAGACATTAAAACCAAGGAGCTTCCGGGGGCTTCGCCCCCTGGACCCCCACCAGGGGCCCTAAGGCGGGCCCCTGGACCCCACCACGCTTCGCGTGCACATGTTCCACAGTTGCGATGGTTCACCCCATCCCCCCCCCCCAAAGTTGAAAAGAAATCTGCGCCCCTGGATACGACAATTGCAGCCTCAAATATTTTTCACAAGAGCAGGTCACCTTGCTTTCACCTTAATAATTTCCTGTCCGTGACCTTTACTTTAAGTACTATTGTGATTCTGTTCTGTTTGGATCAGGAAGTAGAAAATACTCCGGACTTTTATTTGGTACTGTTTGTCGTGGCGCTATTTTGGAAGTCCTACTGAATGGTTTTCTCCCTCCCTGTTGTTTAAGAGTACTGTAAGATATATATATATATATATATATATATATATATATATATATATATATATATATATATATTATATATATATAATATATATATATATATATATATATATGTATATATATATATCTATATATATATATGTATATATATATATATATATATATATATATATATATATATATACAAACAGGTAGGTAGGTAGGTCGGTAGGTCGGTCGGTCGGTCTGTAGGTAGGTAGGTAGTAGGTAGGTAGGTAGATAGATTAGATATGGAACGGGAGGCAAATTATATATTTGTATATATATATATATATATATACATATATATATATATATATATATATATATATATAATATATATATATATATATATATATATATTATATATATAATATATATATATATATATATATATATATATATATATATATATACAAATATATAATTTGCCTCCCGTTCCATATCTAATCTATATACCTACCTACCTACTACCTACCTACCTACAGACCGACCGACCGACCTACCGACCTACCTACCTACCTGTTTGTATATATATATATATATATATATATATATTTATATAATATATATATATATTTATATATATATTTGTATATATATATATATATATATATATATATATATATATACATATATATATATATATATCTATCTATATATATATATATATATATTATATATATATATATATATATATATATATATATATATATATATATATATATATATATATATATATATATATATATATATATATATATATATAATATTTGCCTCCCGTTCCACCTTCTCAGTTTTTTCCCTTAAGGGGTGCATTCGGATATTCGGATATCAATTCTTCATTGGTTTTTTGCCGAACCCTTTCACATGGACAGCGTGTACTATAGGATAAAGTGGTATTTAACGTGAAGCTCGTTCCTCCCAAGTAGAAAGTAATTGGGCCGGTACAGATTCCGCCTAGAATGATAATATACCTTTGAGAGCATCGATGGCCTTGAACCTTTAAGCAAACTGTTGCTTTTGCTGGTCGCAGTGAACGCCTGGCTTCCGTCGAGGATCTCCCTTCGCTGTGATTTGCGACATACCGCAACAGCGCCCCCAACTAATAATGTCAACTTGATATGCATAGTGATCTCACCATTTGGGAAATGACGTTATAGGCAGTTATGAGGGCCCTAGTTGTTTCCACCTTGTACACAGTCAAGAAATATATCATCTTTAGCCCCTACTTGAGACTTTCTTAAACTCAGACAATCTTGGACAAAACT
The DNA here is from genome assembly GCA_029531755.1 of Holothuria leucospilota. Classification (NCBI taxonomy): domain Eukaryota; kingdom Metazoa; phylum Echinodermata; class Holothuroidea; order Aspidochirotida; family Holothuriidae; genus Holothuria; species Holothuria leucospilota. Next base: position 41,162,633 of record CM055982.1, read on the forward strand.
TGTTGGAACACCCCTGCACCCCCGTACAATGTTGGAGATAATAATGCCAATTCGAGATGTACCGCTTTCGTTTGGATATAACATTGCACTGGGGGACGGGGTTTTCGTAACTCGTGCACTGGGGGACGGGGGCTTCGTACACCGTGCTCGACATCATATTGCATATGGTACAATGGTGGGAGGTATTAGAACAGTTTTGTCCAAGAGTGGTCTAGAAGTTCAATTCAAGGAAAAATTGGGTGTAAAAACGATGCCACTGAGATGACAAAATTTTCAATGAAATGCAAAAAATGCAAATATTCGGACACCGCGCATTTCGTGCAAATTTTTATAAGGGAGTCAACATTTTCCCATGTATAATCTAGCTCTCTGGTTTTCCAAGCAAAGACCGTTTTGGTCCATATACTGTAGGGATGTTGGTACCCAAATTGGCCCTAAGAGCTAAACTTGTCAAAATAGCTGTTTTTGGAGGAAAGGGCCACATTCGACAAGTCACTACGAAAAAAAATATTTTGGCGAGTAATTTTAGTATTTTAATGGGATGAGTTACTTTTACCACTATAAATCTTAAAAAGTTTTAGACCCCACATGAAGGAGCAAAAGTACATTTTTTGGCTTAAGCAACCAAAATGATCAAAATGGCGGCCATTTTAAAGTTGCCGGCAACTCCCTTGCACATGAAAACATGGAGTACACACTTTTCTTTTTCTCTAATGCCTGTTCAACATTATATCATATTTTTAGCAAATGTAACAAAATATTAAAGCAGCATACAGTTATTTACCTGACTATTTAGGCAATTGTTGCAGTCACACATTTCAAGCGTTTCTAAGGTTACCCTCATGTGAAGACCAAAGGTTTATACGATTTTATCTGATGTAAGTGTTTTATACTGTTTTATACTGATATCTTTAGAAGGCTAATTTTGAGAGATGATCAACTTAACATATCTATGTTTCGCATTCAGTTCACGTAGTATACACCTTATAATGGAGCCTAGGTAAATGAAGGTTGCGTTCTCATATTGACGATATGCCAAGAAGATAAAACTTGAGGGATTACATTACATACCTAGTATGTAGACTTAGCATTCATGTGGACTTAGAAATCCGAGAGTTGTATGGTTTTTGGTAGAAGTCGAAGGTCACGAAAGATCAGGCAGAAAACGTCTTTTACATAATATCTCACCAAAGGTAAATTTATAGGATCCAATACTTAGCATGTAGCTGATTCACATAAGTGTAAGTAATGCTACTCTGAAACCACCCTGCATAGTCTTGCACCGACTGCCACCGCCCTGCACCGTCTGGAACAGTAGCGTGTTCAAAGGGGGAGCCGAGGGGCACAGCCCCCCCCCCACCTCCGAAGTCAGTCGGGGGAAAATCCCTTAGTCGGGGGATTTAAGGTTTAGGGGAAGAGAAAAAGATTGAAGAGACACACTGAAAACTGAACAGGGATGGCGCCAGGTGGGGGCAGGGGCCCCCATTGGGGAGTATTCAGTAATCGATACAATAGAGTATGCAGTCCCTGACGGCGCGTGAGAGAGGACAATTTCTCTAATAAGAACCCAAAATTTTCGGTGCGCTACGCGCGCTGTACAGTCACTCCAGGATCCTCAGCAGTTCCATTCCACATTGCTAGATAATACAGGTCCTGCCAACCTTTTCACGAAACATGTCAGTAGAGTACACTGTTTATGTGGAGGTCGAAAATTTATCCCATGTCGCTAAGCCTAGTTTCTGTTCTTTTGTGTGTATCATGCGGTACGGTAAGTTTGTGAGCGACTCACGGACCAAAGTTTGGCTATTTCATAGGGTTGTCCAGGTGTTTCGATAAAAATGTATGCTATCCAAGATATGTTCTAGAACCTACAGTTTTTATTTTTTTTTCTTTATTATGTTCGTAATGATCACATATCTTTTTTGTGTTAGCCTACCAAAAATTTTCGCGCGCTTTGCAAACTCAAGTTTCAGATTGGGAAAGAACACTATATAAAGTGCGCAACTCGGCTCATGAAGTATTAAAGTGATATTATTCTGGGGAAAACATTAAATCAGCACTGAAACTACGTTCCTCTAGTGTATACACATTTTATGAAATATATTCCCCACAATGGTATGGTTTAGTACACAGGTTTTCTTCAGATTCCTCCTCATCATTCCGATGAAGGCATCGGGGCTTCAGGTCGCGGCCTCCACTCGTCTGGCCACCCGTTGGGCAAATCCCGACGCCATCCCTGACACTCAAAACTTAGAAGTAGCCTACAGAATGAGATCAGGAGAGAATGTTTTCATTATTTGGTCGTTTACTAAAGGGTAGAGCTCTTTCAATCGCCCTATAGTGGATAATCAGACAGGATGCTATCAATATGAATACCTGGCCTATGGTGCAGGTAGGCCTACTATCATTTAGTTTCCTTCCTAATTACTTAAACCTTCTGTAATGGTACAAATATATCTGTTAACTTTTGCGATCATCTCAAGCAGCCAGGAGTAATTTTCCCATTGAAATAGTACAGTGACTCGAGCCAATGACTCGACTCGAGTCACTTAAAAGTTTGAAAATTGGTGACTCGAGTCACGAATCTAGTGACTCGATTACAACTCTGCTTGATAGTGGAAACATTGCATGTGTACAAAAAGTAAAAAATGCAAATTTCAAGGGCCGCTTTTTGTTTTTGTTCCAAACAACAAGATAGAAGGAAATCAATGCATCTGTTTGTGTGAATCCCTCGTCTTGTTTTCCCTCAGCTTTAATGTATTGTATCTCATGGTTTGGGTTTTAGTGCCTCTCTCAAAGCATTCTTTGTTATAGGATAGATGAGCAGCTGTGGAACTTTACGGACGTCAACTCATCATGTGTGCATTCCATGTTTCTCAGCCACTAATATCTCAGAGCAAGTTGCAATTTTAATGTAAGAAAACGAAAAGTTCGAGTTACCTGTCACAGAAACCACACAGACCAGGGCCGGTATAAAAGGAAATCATATCTCCTCTGAAAAATGTGTCTGGCCGGACAATGTTTTCCTAGAAATAATGTCCTACGGGCAATATTTTTGAGGAAATTTTACGGCCGCATAGAATCATAACAGTAATTTGTGTCCTGGGGACAAATATTCTGTACTTGCTAAGAATCATCGTCTCCCCAGACCTATTTTCCAGGGTAGACGCTGGAAATGTGGTCCAGTGAGACAAGAACCGACTTTCCATCGTCAATTTTGAGAGCTTCGGGTACAGTGTACAGTTTTTTTATTTTTCAGCCTTTTTTTCATGGATTGCCGCTAGACATAAGAGTTATTATTCACCTCATAAATTTTGCAAAACTAAACAAATTTCATGATAATCTTGTAAAATTTGTGACAAACGAAAAAACGACGGTTACGTTCACCATGATTGATTTTGCCATTTGTTCATCGCAATGGATTCATGAAATCAAATACAGTGTAGACCATGCATAGAAGTTTTACACAGTCAGACGTTCATTGCATTAAAATAGTACTTAGGGTCGTGTTGCAGAGTTGTGATGGCCAGTGTAGACCAAGAAGGCGCTGATCATTGATCGAGATTCCATACAGCTTGTAGCATGTAAAACTAGTAGAGGGAGAATGTACCCCCCCCCCCTTATTGTAGTGTATCACACATGCCCACTTGTAGTGTCCAGTCGAACAAGAACACGGACACAATAAGCAATTTCTACAACGTATATTCTCTTGTAATTTACATTTTATGCAGTTTAAGGTAAAATTCAGACTGATAATTAAAGAAACAATTTTACTACAAACAGCACGTAAACAATGGCTACTATTGTCCTTGTACAACCCAGTCTGTGATACCAAACAAGAGATGGGGGGCAAGGTGACACACGATCCTCGGTGTGCTAACGTAACTAGTCAGTGTAATTGATTTGTTATTGAAGACCACCACACCACTGATTACCTGAACTTCATGCATCTGGCCCTTGGTAGGAACTGTTATTTATCAGAAAGTATAATGACGTTCAAAAGTGGAAGTTCTGTATAGAGAAGACCGCATTTCAAAAAGAAGACACTTTTTCCCGCTACACCGGATCCAAGGGGGCGTAAGGGGCGTACAACCCCTATTTTCGGCAAAGCAATGATTTTTGTAATAGAGTAAATAGAACTTTACATCTCCAACCCCAAATCTTTGTACCATGCACTTTTTGCAGAAGGGTAAGCGCCGCCCCTTTCTCATGTTCCTAGATCAGGCCCTGCAGACGTGACACCCAAGGTATTGAGAACTTTTCATGATTTAATTTTTACATTTACAGGCTACATTGAACCAAAGCTGTGATTTAAAAACCTACTGGAATGGATTCAATGCGTTGGATAAAAGTACGTATGGTACTGACTCTAACGCTTAAGGGCAAAACACTGCGAGCCAACGGGTATATACTTCATGTAAGCCAACCTCAAACTGAAGGGAATAGACACCTACTAATCCTATTCACTTCAGGCTATTCAGCCTATTCATCTCCCTTTACTTGTCTATTCAACTCAGTTTGAGGTAGTCTTACATGAAGTATCTCCCAGCCAACGGGTGATGATGTATACCAGCAAATTCCGAGCCGGTGCTTTGGATGAGTGATTAGAATTGAAGGCGTTATAGAACCAATGAAGCTTAGCAATCAGAGGCTTTGTACTTCGAATTATTTACCGTCCCATAGAAGAGTGTAATCACTACTCATGAAAAAGTACACAGCTTGTACAACTGAACTGACATTTGGAATTAAAATGAAAGGCACATCGTCTTGAGTTTGTAATTTAATTACCCCTTTGGATTATTACACATTCGTTATCGTATAGGGCGATAAAACGTATCCTTTTGGCTTCAAAAATTTGTTACCAGGGGCAGACGCTGTTCTGTTTTTCACTATAAAAGTACAAACTTTTGTTGGTATGTCAGCTTTACATGGTAACTGGCTGTAACATTCACTTCTTCCCTCTGGTTGGAATCTACTTCGGTGAAGCGTTTGGTTTTACTAACCATACGTGCATTTGCTAAGCAGAAAGGGCTTCGGTAAGTACATAATATCTTCTGCAGTTGTCTTTGAGTCCACGTGAGGTCCTCATCTCGTTTACTAAATTCCACTGTGTATAAAAAATGTATTATGTTGTCATTTAAATGACGAAGGGAAAGCATTGTGTTGTGTTGAAGCTCGGGCATATAGAGAGGAAATTAGATCACGTGAGGTCATATTAGTAAAACTTTTTACAGTTTTGGCATAAAGACATGTGAATATTTTGTATCAGAGAAGTACGTTTAGTAAGGTTGTCTTCATAAACCTACAACTGTTAAAGAATTCCGTACGTTTTTTTGTTGTTGGAACATCAACTAAGGCTTGTCCAAAATGTTCATTGGCTCTGAAACAATTGTTTTGTTCAGGAAAGTAGCCTACTGAAAGAACTTTAGCGTCCAAATATCCAAGGTTAGAAACAAATGCGATCTAAACTCCTATCCATAGCGTTGTTATCTGCAAATGGCCGAGACGATCTGTCAGGGCTTCATAGAGTGTAAACTGCATTTTACGGTCAAAGTATTTATAAAGTTTAATATGCAATAATATTTAATGATCAGCGAGATGAATTTGGTAAAAGGGAGCTTTATTTTAGTTTTCAGAATGCATATCAGTTATTTTTACATGAATACATTCATATGGGAAGCAGCAAAGACATTAATGTAACATAAATACCAGCTTGATATAGTTCTGTGTTTGTTTGTGTTCTCATTATTGTGCTGTGGTCAAATGTTGATGCTCAGAGAACCACAGTAAAAAGTCTACTCTTTCTAGATACTGATCTTCTTGCTTCAATCGCTATACTACTTAGTTCTCATCCACTTTTAGAAATTTTCTCTTTCCATTTTTATATTATAATACCTGCTTTAAAACTTCAATGTCGTATTGATATCATTACATAAAAATTCAGAAAAAAATCAGTTAACAAATTGAAGCAAATAAAATAAAATTAACGCCATTTATCTACGTCTTGCATTCGACTCTTTGTCAAGTAAAATTGCAAAATGTAAATTATTTTGGTAAAATCTTTATTATTGACGTTATTATTATACATTACATTTTTTTGCATTTATGATTGTTTTTCTTTCTTTTTACCAATAAAACAACAATTTATCAGTGAGTTGGTTCTTCTGATTCGTGAAGTGAAAATATCTTTTTATTTATGGAAAACATGAAAGAAAATAGGCGGAGATTAAGTTGGATCGTGTTTGCATCTGCCTGTGTGCGTGTCTTCTTTGCTAGTGGTTCTTTGAAAGCCAACGGCGTCATCTTGGAAGACCTGGTTGTAAGATTTAATTCCAGTCACTCTTTGGTAGCATGGGCATTTTCATTGCAGAACGGATGTTCTTTACTAATCAGTAAGTATAAGTAAGGCTTTTAATAGTTCATTTTGGGTGCAGAGCAAATGAGCAAATAATATTGTAACGTTTCAGCCTCTGTCGAGTCTGGAGTATATCTGGTACAAGAACTGGAGGGGGCTGGTAAAACCTTCGGCTGGGTATACGGCACACAGGCAGGCGCGGTTCTAGACCGAGATTTTTTTGGGGGGGGGGGGCTTAGGGGGGACTTGAAACGGAAGAATAAAATTTTCTGTCATTATCAATACCGACATTGGGGAATGATGCTAAGGAGGACTCCATCAGTGGCGTACCCAGGATTTCTCTCACGGGAGGGGGGGGGGGGGGCATGCAGTATGTTGTGTGATCGCCGACCTGGGGGAAGGGTCTAAGGGGAGGGGGTGTCCCTCCCCTTTGAAAATTTTTGAAAAATTAGATGTACTTACATGCAATTTGGTGCCACATACGCTACATTTTGAAGCAGAATTTGTGTTAAAAAAATTTACGTCTTTTAGGAACTAAAAAAAAATTGGCATCAGGGAGGGGGCATGGCCCCCCTGCGTACGCCACTGATAGTAATAATCATAGGCGTATGGGACTCTTACAGTTTGGGGTCCAGAAAATTTTTTGCCCGAACTTCTCAAAAAGTTGCCAGAAATCCGTTGCAGTTTCAGGTGCATGAAATAGACCACTAAACCACTACAGGCGCGCGAAGCGCGCTAAAATTTTTGCACATTTTTCGGGTATTCGATCAAAAATTCGGGAACTCAGTAGAAAATTAGGGCAATCTTTTCACTTTTACTTCATCTCTGCCGGAATTTCAATTTGAGTAAGGTACCAAATGTTGTTCATGTCTGGTCTACTGTTACAAAGGCATACCGAACTGGATTTGAGCAATCACTGGATTTTAGACCGAATTTTTGGCGCTCAGAGACCGACTGTTGATTTTCACGCCCCCCCCCCACACACACCTGTATTTACGCCCCTGGGACTGGCGTCGAACGTAAGAATGCAGCTGGGTAAGCTAGTAGGCGCCCGCACTGTGCCTACCGTCGTAATACAGTACTAAGGCGAAGCGTGGCTGTCGTACTACATGAAGTCAAAACAACGGTGTACGTACGTGGACGTGGATACAAGAAACGTGATCACATGCCTATCTTGCATGACACATTTGAGAAACTAAATCCACTGGACTAAGATGTGCACAAATGTATTGGATAATTTTGTTTTTCTCAATACACGCAAATATAGCATGAAGATAACACACAACCTCGGAAATTTTTTTTTGGGGGGGGGGGCTTGAGCGAATTTTGGGGGGGGCTTGAGTCCCCAAAACCCCCCCCCCCGTAAAACCGCGCCTGCACACAGGAACAGGGAGGTACACGTGGGAGAAAGAAAGAGACTAATACACAGGTGTTAAGTTTGTCATATCTAATTCTAGGCTACTAAATCACGACAAATAATATGAAAAAGGTGATACACGAACACTGTACTTTATAACTAATAATTAAGACATAGCTAACCAGCAACTCTATATACAGGATACTCAAACTGTCGCTGCAGCAGTGCGGTGCAGGACTCAGGCGGCGCTAGGGTTGGGCCGGCGTCGGGGTTGCGCCGGCGTCGGGGTTGCGCCGAACAAACTCGAACTACTCAACTTTCAGGACTTGTACTTCTAGATTCTGCTTCTAACTTCTAAGCTGCGAACTTCTTAGCTGAGACAGTTCGGCTAGGGACCACTTAGTCAGAGCGGAAGCTCGTTTCCCAGCCCTTAATTCCTCAAGATACATAACATTATATATGGTTCGATATCACTATAGCTTATCTGTATGTCTATACCTTAGTGTACTAAATTAACGACCAATCAGAGCTGGTTCCATCCAGCGCTTCCCAGTACTGACCAATTACAAGTACAAATACGTTTGACTGACAGCACCCACTGTGTGAGGGGAACCCGTGCTCTCCCCGGTGAATCACTACCTCTTACGTAACACCGATGTCTCAGGCCAACTTCCTGCCTAGACAAAGGCAAGTTCTCTTACTTTAAAGACAGACTGTCATCACCCCAAAGTATATTTTTAGTGTATGTATATCAAAATTCTCAGTTGGTGACTGCTGTTTGATTGACATCAAAGTTTGAAAATTTGAAAGATGCAGAGTAGCTCACATTCCACACAAGGCAGAGAGAGTACTTTTATTACATTTTATAGCCTTGTGTGCTCACCAGGACATGGCCTTAAGCAATAAAACAGGTTTATTCTTGCACAAGGAAGAGCCTCATACAGTTATGGGAGGAGCTAGAAGATGCATAGTTGGGAGAATTAGAACTGTCTGGGATGAGGAAAATTCCCCTTTAAGTGAATGTCACGCCCGGCGGAGTGTAAAACATCACGTCCTGAATGATAATTAAGACAAACAACTTTCAAGTAAGCAGAGCTACAGAATTGACACTAAACGAAGAAAAATATACGAAGCCTCTTCGTTCCAATATCAATGGTTCATGTCTAAGATCGACTGTTGGCGCCCCAGCTCTTATACGTTCTTTTAACCTGTTACGCTATTACTGAAACTGAACGAAAATGCTTAAATCGTGTCTCAATTCAGGCCTAGTTTAAAAAATGCTCAATCGATGATCATTACCGGCACTTCTTGCGAAGGGAAGGGTCATTAACTGCGATCTATTGGAAGCACTTGTTGCCAACAATTTTTTACCAACTACGTGGCAAGGTACTGTCGCTTACATCGGTTTTCCTCAACAGGATTAATGATGACCTCAAAGGGAAATTAAAAAACTTTGAGGAAGAAGGAGGGAATAATGGTGGGGGACGAGAGGGGTTCTAGAGTACAAGACTTTGATTTGATGACCGTCTATAACCTTAAAAACCATAGGCGTAGGAAGCTGTCCGATAAGGGGAGTGAAAGTTGTTTTGGACTGCCGTTGTTTTAGGAGATAGGTCCAGGGGGAGGGGTCCCCCATCCACTTTGGAAAATGTTTGAATATTAAGGGTTCATAAATGCAATATGGTGCAACATATTGCATGGGCAAATTAAGAGGAAAGTTACTGCAAAGTTTTGACATTTTTTACAGAGGAAACAAATAAGGGATTTCATCCTTGAATCGAGAGGACGAAAGCATACTTCCGCCCCACCACATTTTTGACTGGGGGATGAACCCCCCCCCCGACACCCCTTCGTACGCCTGTTGAAAAATTAACAATAACATAATCGTAGCCGTTACTTTTGTCGAAACTGTATGCAAAGGCTCCTTGTCAAAATTAACTACATCCTACAACAGCAGGCACACTAGGAATGCCATCCGGAACAAATTTATCGTAAGATTGGTCCTAAAACTGGTAAAGCAGCTACCTGAATGAATTGCAGTAGCCAAGTTGTTCCACTTAATTGAACCTCAGATAGAAAAAGCCATATCATCGAAGGCCTTCTTCCTAGTTCTCACAGTTAGATCAATACCTAAGAGAAATACTCTTTCCTTTTAATAAAATTATCAACAAAATAATTGGCCGTATGCCTACTATTAGACTTTTCTTAATAAGAACCAGCTTTGGAACAGACTTGTGCACTGTTTGTACCTTTCAAAGGGATAATTAGGGTAAACAAATAAAATATCTTGATCACTTGGAAAGGAACATGGTAAAAACTAGCATTTGCCAGTTTCGAAATTATGGAGTACTCATAGGTGAAAAACTGCTATTTAAAAAAGAACAAAGTACGTTCTAGAAAGAATATGTGGAAAGGAAGGTTAAAAGCTTTAAGGGGAATCTATGGAGAAACGTTGAGAAACACTAGCTAGGATCTAACCGTGGCTTTGGGTATCTACCTTCTGCAAAACACTCCTAAATGTTTCAGTCACTAGTATTTGTAATAAACAGAAAAATGGAATAAAAAGGTAAGCGAAAAGATAGAAAACATTGCATAATTTCGATCTGTTGGACCCTGGAAATAACGAAATCTTCTCAAAGCGCTCGTCCTGTTACCCTTCACCTAATATTTTGAATCCCTTCCCATGTGTGTGACCCAGGCTGGTCATTTTTCAGAGATGAAGAGATCATAAACGTAACAATTGATTAGATTAGGAGTGCGACATAACAGTTGTATGGTTTGAAGTTCAGTAAGATTCAAGTTCTCTGCGTCTGTTAATAATTGAGTAAATAGTAGTTTATTCCTTTCCAAAGATCAATCTTGGTTGCTTCCCAGCTAAGCAATGTTTACTTATAAATATCTAGTAACTTTTAACCTAATTTTCCCAGCACCAGTAGGCACGATGCTTTTACAAATATTCAGCCATAGACAACTGAGTATCACCGGAGGGTTTTGTGCTGGCGCTGGTTATATTTTAAGTGGGCTCTTCGCAGAAGAAGTGTGGCATATATTTGCTACGTACATACTATCAGGTAGGTCATTTTCTAGGAGGTTTTTAAAAGACTACCGTAAACTCATTGCTAGAGTTTGACTAATCATGATGTTCTTCAGGGGAAAAATTATTCCGTCTTGCCATGTTGTAAATGAGGATAACTCTACGTTCTCTACTAAAACATTTGTTTTCCCATTCATCGGGTAACTTTGTGATTATAAGGAGGGCAGAAGCATAAATATCCTTGCAATGAAAACTCTTATTAGAAGACCAAACATTCTCAAAATTCTCATGAAGGCTTTGCATGTTGAACTCGAAAGGTTACGTAAACAGCATCTAGAGAAACCCACGTTCTTGCAACGGCCAAGTATACCATTCAGCTATCTTTATTCAACATTCGGTAGCTTTACACTGCAGTACCATATTCGAGTTTGAAACATGATAAACTTATTTCCTCAACGAAGGTTAGTTTATTCAGCCATTCAGCCATTTTTAGACGCCATTACTTAAAACATGAGCTGTTAACTTTGTATACCATTTGGTGTTTAGGAATCAGGCTGCAACTCTCATGGGCTTGTCGGAATATTAGAAAATGAGGAACAATGACAGGAAGCTGTAGGAAAATAGATAATTATGTGCAATAGCTTTAATAGACGTGGAACAAGACCCATCCATTTATAGGGAGGCAAATTTCTCATATTTAAAAGGAAGTTTAATTGGACTCGCATGCAGTACTGACTTTAAATTCGAGCTCTGTAAGTATTTGGATGGAAACCAGAAAAAATGTTTCCCCTCCCACGGACACCGGTTAGTCATATTCTTGATACCAGATGTTAGAATTTGGTAGATATTTTGTTTGCTAAGGAGGTTAGGCTATCTGGAATGTGTTTACATGTGTGTAGCCAGGCTTTGACAGGCTTTTGCTTGTTACTGTTTCACATGTTGATGTTTATTAGCAGCGTGTCAGGATGGGACCAGGATTTTTTGTCCGTTTCCATCTCCGGGTTTCATGGGGCAATTGAAACGAATTTGACTGGTGTTTACAAAACAATGGAGAAGTCAGGATGGATTCAAACGGCTTTGAAGAAGCCCCAAGTTTTTGTTGATCTAAAAGGGACTAATTAATGGAGATATTGGATAACCGAAGAAGTCCTACTCTTTAAATTAGTATTTGAAACAGCATTCCAAGACCATAATTTTGAATGTTTCTTTCCTAATGAACCTTATTCCTGAATAATCTTGCAGTAGCCTATATCTTCCTACTCGAATTGGTGTATACACAAGGTGTACTGTTCATGCACACGTGTCCCAACTGTCTGGTGTCGTATCAGTTAGATGAGGTTTTACGGCTCAGTTTATAACCAATTGGTTTAAGTCGGGCAGGCCACGGCCTTTTTTCCAGTTGTGGCTCACTGGCTTGTTTTCCCTTCTCCATTGCTTATGCTGTGCATCAAGCACAATCGCAGTAGGTTCCATTTTTAAGTCTTTGGTATGACCCGGGCAAGAGTCGTACCCCAGACCTTCCGGTTGCAAGTCGGATGCTCTAACCACTTGACCATACAGTCGGTCAATGATGTTGTATCAGGAACCATTACGTTAGCACTAAGTATGAATATGTAAATTCTAAACCTCAACCTCACACACTCCAAATGAATAGCATGAGAACCAGTAACAACCAAAAGAGTCACCACACCCTGACTACCCACGTGTAATTACATTCCAGGACACTTCTTAAGTTTTTTAGCAGGTTGTATCATTTTCTGCATTCTAACATCCGGTCCAAGAATAAACATAGCAGTGCAAGAAGACTGTGTGTCCGCTTGGCAGAAAAAATGACTTTTGAGGTTTCTGCCTGAAATATTTTACCTTCTCTTCCAAATACTTGAAAGAGCCCCAGATTGACGAACTCCACGCAAACAAAACTAAAATAAGTTCCAGCCATGGGGAACTGGCGTATAAATTGTTCTTGTAAATGGTCAGTTTTTCTTCTTTCTTGTCCGTTAAAGATGTAAATTATGAATGTACATCTATAGACTCTTTTCCAAATAGGAATTACAAAGGATTGTTGGATAGATTTTTGGTGTGCATCATTTTTTGCCACAGCAAAATGCCATTGACAAAAACATCGCGTACCAGAACTTATCCCACAAGCCCATTGCAATTGCTATTTGGAAAAGGGTCTATAAACAAAGCACACAATACAGTGGAGGTAATGCAGGAACTGGAAGACACGATTGATAAATTCCACTTTTATCGAAATGTATTTCAGCTCTGCATGCATTTGGTATCATTCACGAATACAAAACAGGTATTAGGTTATAGTGCAATTTGCATGTCTGCTTTACAGTGAAAGTATGATGTATGCGTTAGGCAGGGTACTGGAAATGTTAGTAGTCCTGATTAATCAACCATTTTATAGTGATTTCATCTTAGTCGGGAAGAGTCGCTGTGTGGGAACACGTCTCTTAGATTGAGACATAATATACCCAATTAGACAACAAAATCGTAGGTTTTCAAAACAAATTTTTAGCGCAGTCAATAAAGAAGAAAATATTCATGCATATCATTTATTTTTAAACTATGAAATACGTAACTCGTTTGTCTAGTACTACCACCTTTATTTTGATCATTTTTTCCCTTTCTATTAGGAATCGGATTTGGATTGACAATAATTTCAGGATACCTTGCGCTCAAAGAGAACTTCCCAGACAATATCTCAACAGTTTCATGTTTTGCAGAGCTGTTTCATTTTGTAGGGATGGCTACGATGCCAACCGTTTTAAACAGTCTGAAAGTTCAGTTTGGACTACGTAACTCTTTGATTCTTCTTGGAGCCATCATGTGGAATTTAATACCGTGTGGTGTAGGAATAACAATTCCAAAGGACACAAATAACAGCCGTACAGTCGTAAAGAAAGGCCAACCTCATGAAAGTATTGAAAAGGAAGAAAAGCTTGATAACGTGGAATATGACCTGCTAAAAAGGGGCTCCCTTTTGATGTTTATGGAAAGCTATTTTCCATTTTTCCTCCCTTTCTATTATCATATGACCTTTAGATATTTGGTCATATTTACCCTGACTGGTGCATACGTATACACTTCTTGGGTTATTTTCCTCATTTCGTTAGGAACGTCACTGGACTTGCCAATGGACCAAGCGGTGTTCCTGTCAACTGTCGGTGGAGTCAGTGGGCTTTTGGGGAAACTACTTGGCGCAACTTTGTTTTATGTAGATAAAGCCAATGTTTATATTGCCTGCCTTTCATTGCTTGGTAACGCTCTGTCGATGTTGGCAGTAATATTTATGAGGAATTACCTCATGATTGCTGCATTAACGTTTTGCAGTGGCTTAAGTCTAGGATTAAGCACGAATCTTCTATATGGCATGATTCCATTGATGGTATGCTCACATCATTTTCCTCCGGCCTTTTCAGTGGTGCTGCTATTGCAAGGAGCAGTCATACAACTTTCCGGATTGCTATCAGGTAAACTTGTAATCAGGATGTACAAAAGGATCACGTAGAGCTTTTGATCCATTAGTCAAAATAAGTTTGGTTTTAACTAACTATGTCCAGGGGCGTAGGGAAGGTGTAATCTTTGGGGGTGTAGAGATTATGTTTTGCCGACAGATCTGGTAATGTGTAGTGCGAAAACGAGCGCGAAGCGCGAGTTCTAGCGGGTTGGGTCCAGGGATCCGCCTTAGGGCCCCTGGTTGGGTCCAGGGGCAAAGCCCCAGTGGGCCTAGGGGTGAAGACCCAGAAGGCTCTGGGGTTTAGCCTATCTCTGGGTTTAAAATTAAGTCTCAGGATGGATATATTTTTGTTCAAAATGCATAAAAGGCAATGATTCTCAACAATTTTAATGCATTAGGCTATTCCTCTCGACAGGCCACAATACTTTAAAGCGGTTGGGGTCCGGGGGCCCACTTTAGGGCCTGGTGGGTTCCAGGGGGCGAAACCCCCGGAAGCTCTGAGGTTTTAGCATATCTCTGGGAAAGAAATAAGTCTCAGGATAGGTATAGTTTGGTTCCTAATACATTATCCAAAGCAAAGATTCCCAATAATTTTAATGTGTTAGGCTATTCCTCCTGCCATGCCACTATATACTTCAGGAACTGAACCTGACGTTCAGAATTTGAACGATGCCGTATTGAACCCGTTAAAAATGTTAGATTTCCGACCCCAAAAATTGGACTTTCGTGGGGTAAGATTATATGTCACTTTCTAACCCTCGACCCATCGCCGAGCCAATTAAGTATCTCTTTCTCACCAACAAGTTGTATCACATGCCATGATCTGGCAACGTCCAGCCTTGAGGCAATTGGTGTAATAAAGAAGGGGAAAGAGGTTTTTAGTAGTTTTAAGGAGACCAATACCTCATGACTATGCGTTCAGCATTCGAACACTAGATACGTTAGGCGTTCAAATATGTTCAAATAGGCGTCCGGCGTTCAAAAATGGAGAAAAAACGTTCAGAGTCTTATCACAAGCGTTCAAAATATGCTTTGAACGCCAGGATGCGTTCTGTATCTGTTACATTTTTGTGTTTAAAAGTTGGACCCCTGAGATTGCAGTGGAGGGAAAACACGCGCGGCACGCATTATTTTTCCCAGGATGTTTGTGGGTAAAACCGGAACCTCAGAAATTTGCAAAATGTGTTTGAAGTCAAGGTCAGAGTTATGAAAACGGGAGGTTACCCTCTCCATGGCTAATCGGATGCTGCTCCCCATAGTGATGATAAACGTGAGGAATAACGTCCAGAATTTGGTTTTTCAGGAATGTCATATGAACCAAAATAGTGCGCCTATACGTCAGCCTTTAATTCCCTTTCTTTCCCCGAGTTGCCGACCGACTCGGTTACTCGTTCAGTTACACCGACGGCCGTTGATACGGCCGTATACGGCCGTCACATGCATGATAAATTTGCAGACGGACATTCAACTTGGATGAGCCAATTAGATGACGAGCTGCGCTCTCCCATTCTCTCTTTCTCTTCTTCTCTTTCCATTCTCCGTCTTCCCTTTCACTCCCTTCCTTTTTCCTTTCCCTTCTTCTCTCTTCTTTTCCCCCGCTCCTCGTTCCCTCTCCTCTTTTTGCCGACAGACCAAAAATTTGCCGACGGCGACCAAATATTGAGGGGGCGTGACACCCCCCACACACCCCGCTCGCCACGGCCCTGACTATACCGTCCCTTTGAAAACTGAAATAAAGTGATGAGGAAACAAGCAATGATATTTTGAATTGCAAAATTATATGACAAAGCTTAACTGCCAAACTCGTTTTCGAATTTCGTTAGCCTAACTGAGTTACCTTTCTTGTTTATTTACCAGGTGTTGTTCGTGATGCAATGGGTTCAACAGTGTATGTATTTGGGTTCAACGGCATACTATGCCTTGCTGTGTTGCCATTTATGATACCGTGGGTTTGCACAGATCAAACCGTTGAAACATGTCGGTTTGGATGAGTGAAGAATACACCAGCATGCTCTGCATCGTGAAAAACAATTGGCAAAGCACTTGGCCTACCTAACTTTTAAAAGTTTTCGTTTAAGTGTAAGGATTTACACTAAACTGCATTTAAAGACACCCCATATGGCAGGGTTCCTAGTCAGTGGTACGCGTAATACTGATAGACTATTTCGGAGGTAGACATTGTGCTTATGTTCTAGACAACAATTGATTTAAACACCTAACTTTCACAATATATCTTTTAAGAATTTTTTTCCTAAGAAAATAGAGAAAGGAATTTTTGATGCAACTTACAAGAACTGGGATGTACAGCCATTTCCTGCAATTCGGCAAAAACGTTTGGCAGCATTATTCATTAGTGCGCTACCGCACTGCTCTAACAAATAGTGAACGACATGCTAAATGGTACAAATTGGGATCCGCAATATGTAAAAGTTTACACCAATAGGAAAAGGTTGGAGTCACTTCGGTATGAACAACAGATGCTTAAAAAGAAGACAGACTTGTAAAATATTTATGGAGTAGAAAGAAAACCAGATTTTCTGTATGGACAGCCCTGATTAAGTTGTTTCTATTGTTTGAGTCTTGTTTATTGTGTTATACACCTCATCTCTTAAGGACAAGCAAATTCCAAGAGCTTTGGTATGTATTTGGTAAAAAATGTTTGTTTTTCGACTGGATTTTCGAATTCGCTGTTTTAACTTTTCTGTGGTAAACTCAGATAAGTAACGGTTGACCATTGTAAGGAGGTAAATTTGTCACAAAGAAAACTTTTCTTTTATAACTGATTTTAAAGGGAAATATTGCGTTTGTCTGGCTTTTTATTGAATCTGTCCTCGTTTACTTGCGATCGGGTTCCGTTCGATGAAAGAGAGGTAACTAAGAAAAACATTGTAACCTCCGAGCACTAATTAAAGAGTAATTAACCTTTCTGTAACAACTAATAGATTTGTTCACCAAAACAATTATGCATGCAAAACCACACCTTCATCACCCCTGATTTGAAATCCGCCAATCAAATGATTTCTATCACATTACGTCAGACAATAACAAACGCCTTCTACAGCACTGTACAAAAAGTTCGGAAAATACGAACTAAGTACAGTACAGTACTTCAGTGGGAATTATTACTAGGTCTATATTATGTCAGTATTACTGAACCAGGCAGCTTCTATTTGACAACCTAACGGAACTCCTGTTACATTACAGTAGATGGTCTTATCACCTCCCTGGTATGCTATACACAAAGTTAAAAAAAATTGCTGCTTCTTTCTTTCCATATTTCTTGAGATTAGTGTTGATCTGCGGCAACTTATTTGTGTTCCATGTTTGGAAAGGGTAAAAGACCACAATGGGATTAAATTAGAGTCACGTCGTGGTACTTTTTCGAACGCAATATTTCACTTTAATCAATATAACTCTTGTACCCCACAGTGCTTTTATCGAGGTAACACTCCCGGTGGCCGAGATCTAGGTGGCACCCTTCAAGGGTAAGGCTTAGGCAATGGAGTAGAACTATGCCTAGCAGATTCAGACGTTTTTATTCTAAGCTATATGATTGTATTCAATACCACGCTCCAGATCTTTTGGTGACAGACACTAGTAGGATTTTGCAATGAAAAATGTTTCTTGGAAGTAAAAGCGATGTTCTTTTGCATATGATCTTTGGGAAATTCTTTAGTATTTTTTAATAGTTTTCTCTAGATCGGTCTTTAAGGAGCATCTACTAAATATCCCAGGCCTAAAAATCCACGTATCCATAAATCGTGTTTACAAGTTTTTCGGTTTTTGACCTTTGATGACCTCAAAGTGCCTTTCATTCCCACGAAAAACAATACAACTCTTTCTCGCAATGTGATAAATCCATACACCACAAATCACAAGCATCCATCATACCTATCCTAAGATGTCTTTTATACGCCTATACATACATACATACATACATACATACATACATACATACATACATACATACATACATACATACATACATACATACATACATACATACATACATACATACATACATACATACATACATACATACAAAAGGAAATGCATAGACTATAGCGTGATGGCATGAATTCCTTCTGCCTTCTGCAAAGAATCAAGAAGGGTCTGTAGTCAATACTTTTCATAAGAGAAATCTTTAAGTACACCTATAACTTCTCTCCGTTTATATGAATGAAGTATATCTATCCTGGTCAGGAATTGTGTTAAAACAGTCAGCTAACGTTTTGTAATGTTACTTACAATTTTCAGCAAACGTTGCCGGTACGTCACTGACACAAATGGCATAAGAAAATTAAATGAATTCCTTGTATATAATTCAAAAAAGGACAAGACCCTCAAACTTCTGGAAAATGAGGTAGGCAAAGTTCAAGAAATCTCAAGTGTTCACAAACTAGCTGACTTGTTTACAAATGATTTCTGAAGATGCAGTTTAATCCCTAAATTGCTTTAATGACATTAATTAAGACCTGAGAAGGATAGTCTTGTAATCCATATACACTGAAGCCTAGGAAGCAGGTATGGGTTAATCCTGTTTGCTAGGAAATGCCCAGTTTCATCAAAGAAATTGCTACTAATTTAAATAGTTGTTTTCCATCTGCTGGGACACTGGTGTTTTGATTGCTTCTTTGAGAAACTTGTCTGAAGTGAGGAGAGCTGCCTTCAGTCTGGTACTATGACGTTGCACTGAGAGAGAGTCTTGAGAGTAAAACCAGTAAACTTAAGGGTAGCTCTGTAGAAGGAGATAACTGAAGGACGCTGCACAACGGCCAGAGGCACAAAAGCCAGCTGCTAAACTGAATATGTTATTTATGCCATGTTTATGGCCCCCACCCTGGTGCTGGACCCACTTTCATTTGATTTGATTCAGAATCCTGACTTACTGTAAGGTGAATGTCCACCAGTCTAGACCCCAGGCCTCGAGAGACTCTCCGCCTAGCAGCAGACCTGTAGAACATTGTACAGTGAACTTGATTAATTATTAAAACAACAAAGATGAAGTTGTCTCTGTGTGTGTGCATGAATGTATGTAGGTGTACTCCTGTGTGCGATTGTGTGTATATATCTGTGCACATGTGTATTTCCACAGTTAAAGGAAATAATCATCATTTTCAAAGGCAGAAATAGCAGAAAAAATCGCAGTGTTTTACTTATATATGTAGATTGTTATTTATAAGTGTAGATAATTACGTATGGAATGAGCGATATTGAACGGACCATTTCAAAGAGGGTCGATTTGATTAGCTAAGTACTTCTTATTACCATCTTATGATAACCCCGCGGAGCGGACTCTGTTTGCTCAACCCCTCTTTAAGGCTCCCCAAGCACCCTCCGCCCAAGCGAAGAGGACTGCGTCCAGTGTTAGACGCAAACTTCATTACCATAATACAGTGGCGTAGCTAGATATTTTTTGTGCGGGGGCAAAAGCAAAAAAATTCCGACTGATTAACTGATTATTATGATAGTTGTACGATTCGAAATTCTGAGGACCCCCCTTTTTTTTTGCTTTCCGGGCAATTTGGAGACCGAATCTTCATTTTCACGTTGACATATCAATGTGTGATTGTGCTTAGAAACATAAAAAAGTGTTCTAAGTGTTTCAAGTGCATTGTTTTTGTTTATTTCCGACAGAGACTAGAAATTTCCGACAGAGGCCTTCGGAGGCTTTGGGGGGGGGGGGGGCGATCGTCCTCCCTGCCCCCCCCCCCTCTAGCTACGCCACTGCCATAATATGACTTATTCATGTACTCTCTCATTATTCATACCATCGTTTTGATTGAGTGAGTGTGTTACTCCGGTAGTCGTCAAACTGAAAGACTAAAGACTTAGACTAAAACCTGAGAAGTCCGATCATTACTGTATTGCATAACCACCTGTGCAGTGGGTACTTCCAGGGAGTGGACACTACAATGGCATAAGGGTGGGTGGCATAAGCTACTTCATGATTTAATCAGAACCAGCTGTTGCAATGTTTTGAATATTCACTAACAATCAACCAAATCTTCCCCAAATTTTTTCCAAAATTTTTAAAATGAACCAAAAAGGCGTTTAAAGAAGCTGGGTAGCCGCCAAAACAGAATAAATTCTCGGACCCGCCGACTTCGTTGCGTCACATCCGGTGATGATTCTTGGTTTATCGATTTGATGAAGCATCCATGAAGCGTCCATGCATCGTGTGTAGCACAGTATACAACTCACAACGTACGTACGTGTGTAGTATAATCGCGTTGCATGTTTCAGTACGATAAATTTAACTTAGGAGGAATTAAGACACACGCCTATTTCGCTCATCATCTGCTGGAGGTTCATGGACAACATCGTCAATTTTGCAGTTAATTGAAACTGTTTTTCCCATCAATGAGTTTGTTTTTCGTGGTAGACCTAGGCGGTATAACGCTAGCATAAGTTAGGCTAACGTTAGCACTGCTATCGATCATAACCGTTACAAATGGAAACGGTTCAAAAATGTCTGTGCCAGAAGGAAAAATAACGAACTAGAAATTCAAAAAACAAACTGTCTAATACCTTGCAGAAGTAGAAGTATAAGTTCATTTAAATATAGTTTTAAGAAGTTTGTAATTGCTCAATAGACTATGCAACCATCACATATTCCATATCTCATTTTTTACATCTAATATTTTTCTACCATAATGTCGTCACTCATTTTGTAGTTATCTGTAGTTATTGCACAGTAGTTTAGATTATCTTAAGGGAGAAAACGTAAGTCTTGACTTCTCTTTCCTCCTTTTCTAGTAATTTATTTACACTTGTTAAATGTTGTATATACATTGCATACATTGTAAATATTGTATATATTGTTGCTAGAAGAAACAATAAATACTAAATACTTTATACGGTCTCAAACCAGGGAGTTGCTATTTGACTTAGCAACTCCCTGTTCTGACCAACGCACTTTTCCGAAAAAGTACATCTCCGACCACTGCAGGGACCGTGCATCGTTTAAAAAGAGGGTACACGTGTACAAGTCTAACATTCTCTCTCATTCAGATTCGGCTTCATATACTCTCGGCACTCACCAGGACAGGTGGCAGGAGAAGGACAAGCTAACAAGGTAGCTTGCAGTCAAAGTTACTAGCAGGCCGACGCCCGTAAGCTATGTAGCTCGTGTCAAAAGACACCTCTGCAGTTAAGATTGCCTCTTACTACTGCTGTTATGTCTTGAGAACTACTGTTTGTTATACATTCAGCCAATTTTACGTGTGCAGTACTTTAAATCATCTGAATCGGTTTAGTCAATTGTGAATAAACCGTTTGAAGCCCCTACAGTTGTTTCGCTGGTCTCTGTGTTGCTTCCTCGGAAGTCGTGAGTGGCCTATCAAAATACAACATCATCCGCCAAGTATCCCATCATACTGGCCTCACGCTACCCAATCTCAACCTCTCTCCCCCCTCAAACGTTATCTTTAGGAGGCTTATCTTGGGAGATGACGTACTTAACATGTCTATATGCTCCGCATTCGGTTCACGTAGTGTAAATTAAACCTTACGATGGAGTCTATGTTAATGACAGTTGCGGTCTCATAAAGACGATATGCCAAGATGGTTAAACTTGACGGATTACATACCTAGCATGTAGACTTAGAAGGTGGACTTAGAAATCCGAGAGTAGTATGGTTTTTGGTAGAAGTCAAAGGTGGTTAAAGGTCACGAAAGGTCAGACTAAGAAAATATCTTTCACATAGTATCTCACCAAAGGTAACTTTACAGGATCCAATACTGAACATGTAGCTGATTCACATAAGTGTAAGTATTGTAGTGGCGTAGGAAATGGGGGGGGGGATGAACCCAACAATATTTTTTTTGGGGGGGGGGTTGCTCCCCCCAAATCGCGATAGTGTTCAAAACATAAAATATATATGTACATACTTTACTATAAAGTAGACCCTGTCGTCTGCTTATCTGATGTCATGAAAACACACTGGTGCCCCGCATCATATTCTAATCAGAAAGAGTACAATAATCTGAATATTTTACAAGGAAAAGCCATCAATAACACATCAATCAAGGTCAATAATTATGTTATAAAAAATCAATATTTCAACTTTCAATGAAATTTCCCCAAAACTGTCAGTTTCGGGAATGCACATTGAGTTCGGGATATTTTTTAGGAAATCAGACATTTTTGAGAAATAACTTGCAGGAAACGTAATTAACGCTAATATCCAGATCAGTTAAAATTATTTATAAGTTCAATTTGAAGTCAATTATTAATTTCCGATTTTCAACGACTTAAAAAACTTCATTGGTAATTAAAATGAAGTTCTGATTTGAATTATACCAGCACCCATATATTTGGTATAAATTCACTGGTGTGTTTTTTGTGGTTAAACTTAAATTATGATTATCACTGGTGTTCTAAAGGGGCCATTGGGCCATGACCCCCTCACTGATGCCGATTTTTTTAGTACCTAATAAACGTAAATTTTTTAAAACAAATTTTACTGCGAAGGTAGCATATGTGGAATCAGATTGCATGTAAGATCACCTAATTTTTCAAAATTTTTCAAAGAAGAGGGGACACCTCCTCCCCTAGGCCGGCGATCACACAATATAACGGCATGCCTCCACCTCCTTGAGAAAAATCCCGGCTACGCCATTGATTCTTATCATTATTACTGTAACGACTTCCCCCAAAATTATCATCATCATCAATATGGAAGGGTAGTAACACGACAAATGATTGTAATTGGCATGTGGTGTGATAACCGATGGAAACCTTTATAATAGGTATTGTTGTTGTGTCCTTTTTCTTTGAATATTTTTAATTTTGTTGCTCAAATTAAAATCGGAAAAATCAAATTAATCAAATATGATGTTTTGGTGTGGGAAGAGGGGTCAATGTCTGGTCTGGCCCCCTAATGTCAAACAGCTTCCTACTCCGCTGAGTAATGCTACTCTGAAACAACCCTGCATAATCCTACACCACTTGCCACCACCCTGTACCGTCTGGAATAGGGTAAAATGAAAGAATGTGATATGCACTATATTCTATCTGTAAGGAACCATGGCGTGTTATTTTTGATTGAGCTTTAGTGCGAGTTTTTTTTTCACTTTCTTATTACACTTCATATACAGATGTGGACTTAAGAATATGTACAGAAACGATAGCGCTATTTGATACATTATATGTAAATACATCATCAGGGTGTATTCCCTGTTTGCATTAACTATTTATGGAAGGTATTTTACGTGAACAATTGGTTACTGCTATTCGTAAAGTATTTGTGCATATAGAGTATTACAATTTATGAAGTGGTTAACTGATTCAAATGAAGTATACCTGGGGAATTTTCGTTTTCCCATAAGTGAGGGCCCTACCACAATAGAAGTTGAAAGTGCAGTGATACGGTCCTCCTGTTTTATTATATTATGAAAATTACTGAGCCGTTATGATTTATTATCTGCTGTAGAACTTAAACAATAATATAGTACATCTGTTATCAGGGATAGACGTCTCTTCACCTTTCTAGCTACAGGAGTACAAACTTTTGATGGTATGTCAGCTCTAAATAGTAACTGGCTGTAACATTCATTTTTTTCCTCTGGTAGGAGTCTACCTCGGTGAAAGCGTTTGATTTTACTTACCATACATGCATTTGCTAAGCAGAAAAGTGCTTCGGTAAGTGCACAATATCTTCAGTCAGCAGCTGTCGTTGAATCCACGTGAGATCCTTATCTCGCTTGCGAAATTCCTCTGTGTATACAAAATAAGTGATGTTTTTCATCCACATGACGAAGAGAACCATTGTGTTGCATTGAAGATCAGGTAGATAGAGGGGACCTTAGATCACGTGAGTGCATATTAGTAATGCCCTCTACAGTTTTGGCATAAAGACATGCGAATGTTTAATATCAGAGAAGTACATTTAGTAAGATTGTCTTCATGAACCCACAACTGTTGAAGAAGTGCTTTTTTTTGTTGGAACATCAACTTAAGCTTGGCCCACACAGGAAACTTTTCCTTTCAAAAGTTGTCTTCTTCGGGTCTATCAGTCTATGCTCATAGGGTCGTAGGCTGGGGGCAGGGGGAACTGCCCCCTGAGATTTCCAAATTGTTAATGAAAAATGGCTTAATTGAGAAAAAATACTTAAAATCTAAAAAATTCTCTCTTCAAATTAAATTATGATTTCAAGGTCTCCAAAATCATATTTAATGTCTATTCTCATTTGCAGGTTACAACTTTTTCTGTCTTTTATTGAGACATTTTACTACCAATTTCGTAAAAATAGGACTCGTATAGCTGTAACAGGGATATTACTGCTCCAAATTGTCCTGCAGTGCCAAATCCAACAAATTTTAATGACAAATGGAGAAAATGGATGTTTAAGGAGCTGCATCAATGAAAGATGTGCCTAGTTTCAAACTTTTCAAATTTATTTGTGTTTGTTAATAATCTGCTTTTCTTTTATTCCAAAGAGAAGTACCTCTGCTGTAGAACATTACCTTCCATTGCATTTACCAGGGCATTACTTGTCAACAATGTTTTGCCGGCTACGTGGCAAGCTACGGTGGTCCTTCGCTTACATCAGTTTTGTTCAACAGGATTCATGATGACCTCAAAGGGTCATTTGAAAACTTTGAGGTGTATTGAAAAAAAGAGGAAATGGTGGTAGGACGACAGGGGTTCTAGAGTAAAAAGTTTGATTTGATGATCGTCCATTACCTTAAAAACCATAGGCGTAATCAAGCTGTCCGAGAAGGGGGAGGAGGTGAAGGTTGTTTCGAACTGCCGTCCTGAGAAAGAGGTCCAGGGGGAGGAGTCGCCTTCTTCTTTGGAAAATGATATTTAGGGTCCATAGGTGCAATTTGGTGAAACATATTGCATGGGCAAATTTTAAGGAAAATTACTGCAAAGTATTGACATTTTTTTTACAGAGGAAACAAATAAGGGGTTTTCGTCCTTGAAATGAGGGGGTGGAAGCATACTTCCGCCCCACATTTTTGACTAGGGGATGAAACCCCCGCCCCCACTTCCTACGCCTATGTATAAATTAACAGTAGCGTTTTCATAGCGCTCACTTCTATCGAAACTGTATTCAGTGGCGCCTTGTGAAAATTAACTACACCCTAGCACAGCAGGCATACTAGGAATGCCATCCGGAACAGATTTGTCTTAAACTGTTCCTAAAACTGGTGAAGCAACTGTCCGAATGAATTACAATAGTCCTACTTAATCGAACCTCTAATAAAAAACTTTTATCACCAAAGGCCTTCTTTCTAGTTTCCACAGTTAGATCAAGAGCAAAGGGAAAGTGAGTGAAGTTCTAGTGTTTGCACCGGGTACCCGACCGACGATGTCAGGACCCGGTTCTGAAATTGCTACCCGGATCCAAAGTTTCACTAAAACAGATTGCACGAGTGACAGAACACCTAACATGTTACCTATTCCTGGCAAAATTTATCACGCACACGCCTAAGAACATTGGTGTTACATTATATCAACGTGCAAAGCAAAATTTCTTATTATGACTTTACAACAAACTTGTAGCCTAACAGAAGTTATATTTTCGGGTACCCGGGTACCCGACCGACCATCGACTTCGGGTACCCGGTTCCGAATTTTGGACCCGGTGCAAAGACTAGAAATCCCCTTTCCTTTTTAATAAAAGTAGCCTATAAGCAAGATAATTGGCCATTGACACATTTGCACGACAAACACTAGAGTATAAAAAGAATTCCTTACCTAATGGAAACCCAGTAATGTTCTCTTAGACACTAAGTAGTACTATGAAACTTTTCTTGTTAAAAATCAGCTTTGGAGCAGACTTATGTACTCTCTGTAACTTGTAAGGGATAACTAGGTGAGCAAATAAAATATCTTGATCATTTGGAAAAGTATAGTGATCAAAATTAGCAGTAGGCTATGCCAATTTCGGATTTGAGGAGTATTGGACCTAACCCTGAAATATATTTTGCAAAGCCATTAGCTTATTGCAGTACACTTATCTTGATTTTCAAATGCCAGCAAATTTTATCTAACAGTTTTTGTTCAAACCTTTTAAGAAGGACCCAGACGTTCCTGGTTGGTCATTTTGAACGATAAGGCTGTATGATCATTATTATCGGCAAGCCATTTAGATTATTTGCAGTGTCACACAGTATGTTTGATTTTATGTTTTCTTACTTCTATTTATCTTGCTGACCAGATGTTAATAAAGTTCATTTAGCAGTGTGTTATTTCTAAGCCTATTTTTTCATTGGGTTCTTTCCTCTGGCTCCATTAATTTTTCCCTAACAAAGTAACCCTCTTTCTTAAAATCCTGGATCTGCATCCGCATCTAACAAGTTAAAAGTAAGTAAAGCGAATTATCTGTTCATCTTGCACCCGTATGTGAAAAACCGCTATTGAAAAAGACGAAAGTATGCTTTAGAAAGAATATTTGGAGAAAGGGGAGAAAGGTGAAAATGTTTTAAATTTAGCTCTAGGGGAATCTATGGAGAAACATTGAGAAACACTAGCTTAGATCTAGCCTTGGCATTGGGTATCTACCTGCAACAACAAAAAAAAAAAAAAAAAAAAAAAACCGAATGTTATTCCTGATGCCGTTCTCTTAGTTTATCCCTACTTCAGGTTTTGCTCAAAACCCGCACACAGGAAGTAAATAAAATACATCCATATTGCTCTTCATTTACATGAAAATAGAAAAACACATAAAGTCGGTTCTGGATTTATTTTTAATGCAAAATTAAAAATTCACATTGTTAAATAGACTGTATAGGTGAAATTCTATACTGAGTTGAATCGCATCAGTAGTGATATCTACACGAGATGGGGTTCCAAGTTTTCTCATTCAGAAAATTACAGACCATTTTAAATCCATACCTTAGACTGTTAGATGATAATAAATTAATCACCATTGACAGCCAAATCACACAATTTCCTCTCTGATGATTCCTTCATCTGCCCTTGTCGGTCAGGCCTGTAACCACTGGACGTTTGTATGGGGGGTGCACACACCCAAAAAGTTTCTGTCACCGGTGCTTGTAATAAAACAGAAAAATGGAATAAAACATTAAGCAAATAGATAGAAAACATTTCATAATTTGGATTGTTTGGACCCTGAAAATAACAAAATCTTCTCAAAGCAGGAAAGAACCCTAAGCCTTAAAGCATTAATATTTCGAAACTTTTCTCTTGTGTGTGACCCAGACTTGTTATTTTTCAGCTCTGAGGAGATCATGAACGTGAAAAATGATTAGATTAGGAGATTAAGTGCGACATATAACAGTTATATGGTAGGATGTTGAGTAATCAATATACACAGGAATCGGGGGTAGGTGTGACAGGATGTCCACGTTATCACCTCTTTAAAGACGAATTTCAAGTTCTCTGCGTCTGTTAATAGTTCAATTAATATTAGCTTATCTAAAACCTTTTCCAAAAATCAAATCATAGTCGTGTTTCACATTTTTATGTCCCACCTAAGTAGTATTTAATGACTTTTTCCTGATTTTCCCAGCACCGGTAGGTACGATGCTTTTACGAATATTCAGCCATAGGCAACTGAGTATCACGAGAGGGTTTTGTACTGGCGCTGGTTATATTTTAAGTGGACTCTATGCAAAAGAAGTGTGGTATATATTTGCTACGTACATACTATCAGGTAGGCCATTTTTTTAGGTTTTACAAGACTGCCGTAAACTCATAGCTATAGAGATTGACTAATTATGATGTTCTTCAGAGGAAAAATTATTTCGTCGTGTCATGTTGTGAATAAGGATAACGCTATGTTTTCTACTAGAAGATTTGTTTTTTTTTTCCTATGCATTAGTTAACTGTGTAGTTATAATGAGGACAGAAGCAAAATAACCATTCAATGAAAAATCTTATTTCAAGACCAAAAATTCCAAAAATTTTCATGAGAATTTGCACTTTGACCTCAAAAGGTTAAGCAAACAATATCTCGAGAAACGCACGTTCTGTAAATATTTGGAAGAGGAGATGAAGATTTTGGATGGAAACCAGAAAGTCTCATTCCCGCCACAACGGACAACGGTTAGGCATATTCGTGATACCAGATGTTAGAATATGGTACATATTTTGCTTGCTAAGGAGGTTAGGCTATATATCTGGAGTGTATTCACATGAGTGTAGCCAGGCTTTGTCAGGCTTTTGTTCGTTACTGTTTCTCATGTTAATGTTTATTAGGAGTGTGTCAGGATGGGACCAGGATTTTTTGTGCGTTTCCATCTCCGGGTTTCATAGGGCAATTGAAACGAAATTGACTGGTGTTTACCAAACAATGGAGAAGTCAGGATGGATTCAAACGGCTTTGAAGAAGCCCCTGGCTACGATAAAGTCGTTTTTGTTGATTTAAAAGGGACTAATTAATGGAGACATTGGATAACCGAAAAAGTCCTGCTCTTTAAATTAGTATTTGAAACAGCATTCCAAGACCATAATTTTGAATGTTCCTTTCCTAATGAACCTTATTCCTGCATAATCTTGTTTTTTTATGGGCAGCATATTCCTACTGGAATTGGTGTACACACAAGGTGTACTGTTCATGCACACGTGTCACAACTGTCTGATGTCGTATCAGTTAGATGAGGTTTTACAGCTCAGTTTATAACCAATTGGTTTAAGTCGGGCCGGCCACGGCCCTTTTTTCCAGTTGTGGTTCACTGGACCAGACACAAATCTCTGATCTCATCTGACACACTCGTGATAAACATTAACATGAGAAACAGTGGTCAGTTTTTCTTCTGTCTTACCCGTTACAGATGTACACTATGAATGTACATCTATAAATAAAGCACACAATACAGTGGAGGTAATGCAAAGAGCTGGCAGACACGATTGGTAAATGCCACTTTCATCGAATTTATATAACACCTTATTTATTTCTCTACATTTGATTGGAGGACTGGTGGTCACATGCCATGGGTGACTCGGCACTATCATCACGGCCGTGTGTTATCCATCGTGCAATAGTCTAGTACAACACACGGTCGTGTGTTATACTAGTATAGCACACGGCGGTGACGTCAGCTATCACTGCGGTACGTACTACCTATGCCACAACTCAATATATCAATGCAGCTTTGGGAATCCCACATTGCATATCGTACTTAAGTAATAAATGCGTAGCTAGCAAACGACAAACCATGGAGCTACCACACGGACAAACACGAACCACAGACCGCCAAAACACAAATTTACTGAACCATCGACTAGATCAACTTATAAGGTGTTATATAAAACAAATAATGAATGTTTTGTTTTTCATTCGTGCGATAGTATGAATAATTTCATTCGTTGAAAGATTTAACGTTCAATTCAACTCGGCTTCGCCTCGTTGAATAGAATTTTCTGTCTTTCAACTCATTAAATTATTCATACTATCGCACTCATAAACATTCATTACCGTATTTGTATAATATTTCAGCTCTTCATGCATTTAGTACCATTCATGAATACAAAACGGAAATTAGATTTATACTGCAACTTGCACGTGTGCTTTAAGGTGTAAAGTATTATACATGTATGCATTACGTAGGGTACTAGAGAACTGTTGACTGTTGACAGTCCTGATAAATCAATCATTTTATAGTGTTTCAATCAAGTTAGTTGGGAAAAATCGTTGTGTGGGAAAAACGTCTTTTAACATAATACAGGCGCGGATCCAGGGGGGGGGGGCTTTCCCGGGCTCAGCCTCCCCTCCCCCCTTTTTCGCCACATTAACAATTATAATTACGCGAAAAGTAGCATAATGTTAATTTAGGAGAATATTCAAGGGGGCTTTTTCAGACCCTTCCTTTCCTCACAATACAAATACCAAATACACGAACCTCGTATGATATTCAGTCGGGGGAATATTTACGGGGCTTTCCCGCTGCCCCTTTCCTTCCCCACAGCAACAAGAATTTAGTAATGTGAACAGCTGCTAATATGCTATGAGCGTTACCGAACTATGTTCGCACAGTCGCAAATTAGCCCACGTGTGCAATGTATTGCTGTAAGCGGTCGGTAAGTCGTAGTCTGTTGTCTCAGCTTCCA
Source organism: Holothuria leucospilota (assembly GCA_029531755.1). Lineage (NCBI taxonomy): Eukaryota > Metazoa > Echinodermata > Holothuroidea > Aspidochirotida > Holothuriidae > Holothuria > Holothuria leucospilota. The sequence continues at coordinate 41,192,876 of CM055982.1, forward strand.
ACGTTGGTCCATTGTATAGAGCAGGGGCGGGGAACCTTTTTTCTTTGACGGGCCGTTTTGAAGGTTATAATTCACTCCCAGGCCGCACACAGAGAGGGTGCAATAAGCTTTTCCCATAGAGCGCAGGCCACGGGTCCCCCAAACAGGCCCTGGTGGCATCTAGGAGACTTGAAAGCCTATAGGCAAGAACTGGGGCAAAGCCGCCGGAAGCTCTGGGATTTGTACTAATTTGTAGGCAATAGAATTTTCATCCACTACCTTTAAATGACATAGAATGTGCAAGGCACACAGACCAGAAGCTTCACAATATGACCATTTGTCTTTTTACTTATGTATGAAAGAACAATGAATGAGCACATATGAAAAGTGGGAGCGAAGCGTGCCCGCCGAAAAAACCAGCCGTACTTTTCCTTATTTTACATTGCAAAATACCCACTCTCTAACGTTTTGTTCACTCTTCCGTCGGTGTGACAGTTTTAACAGATACAATGCCCACTGAGTTTCGTACACTAATGAATAGACTACCCATGTGATAGTGTAATTCTGTGCAACGTTATGTAGCCTATCTGCCTCGCAAAGCTTCCGTTACTCCCAGAGTAAAAGGATTCTGCACCTTATTTATGTCTAACGAAACGGTTGGCATGTTATATTGTGCATACATGGGTTTCAGTAATATACACTGGTAGTGCTTTGCAGCAGATTTACGTGAAATACCCGGAAAGTGGTACTGCATAACCAGGATAAGTGGTGGGCACCGTGAGCTAAAAGATTATTGTCAATTACTTTCCAAGTGATTCTGAATTTATATTTAGGAATAACCTCGCGGGCCGGATGAAATGGTCTCGAGGGCCACATCCGACCCTCAAGTCGGAGGTTCCCCAACCCTGGTATAGAGAGACAGCGATCAAGAACTTCGGCTCTAGGGCTGATACTAGGCAGAATCACAGTCTATGCCATCTACACTGCAAGATACGCTGATGCAGCTGAGAGGTAATGGCTCGGAGAAAATGTACCCGAACATCACGACCATACTGCACATCCTCTTTACGTTTTCTGCTACTAGTGCCAGCGTCGAACGTTCGAATTCTGCACTAAGATTTGTGAAAAACACATATCGGTCAACGATGAAGGAGGAAAGGTTCAGTACTCTTATAATGTTTTTTGTACACAAGAAGATCCAACTTCATTATGCTGATATTGTTGACTTGTATGCAAATAGGCATCGTCGTCGAATGCTCCTCAGCAACCCCCTGGCAGAGTAAATGAGATCGGCCTATATCAGTCAAGTTACATTTCGAACTGTCTGCCTACAGTATTCATTCATCTGCCTTTGATGGAGTTAAATTCTGTTTTTTAAGAAAGTATCTTTTGTTTATTTCTTTACACCCTCACCGGTTTGATTTTAAGCTAGACCTCCTCCAGTGACAACAATTAGTACTTCCCTACCCCGCCAGGAACAAAACAACAAAACCCTCGAGAGCAAAAAAAAAAAGAATGACACTTTATTTTCCAGTCAATATATATATATATATATATGTATGTATATATATATATATGTGTATATGCAAACATAAGTGCAAGAACCCCCTTTCGTCCCTCACTGCGGGCAGAAGTCTAACACCCCGCACCCCCGCTTTCTCTAAGTTCAGCCCCCCTTTCGAAATGTCTGGATCCGCTCCTGTAATATACCCCACTTTGACAGTTTAATATTAGGGTTTGAAAACTAATATTTAGCACAGTCAATATAGAAGAAAATATTCAGGCAGATCATTTATTTTTAAACTATGAAACACGTAACTCGTTTGTCTAGCACTACAACCTTTATTTTGACCTGTTTTGTTTTCTTTCTATTAGGAATTGGATTTGGATTCACCATAATTTCATGATATCTTGCGCTCAAAGAGAACTTCCCAGACAATATCTCAACAGTTTCATGTTTTGCAGAGCTGTTTCATTTTGTAGGGATGGCTACGATGCCAACCGTTTTAAACAGTCTGAAAATTCAGTTTGGACTACGCAACTCTTTGATCCTTCTTGGAGCCATCATGTGGAATATAATACCGTGTGGTGTAGGGATAACAATTCCAAAGGACACAAATAACAGCCGTACAGTCGTAAACAAAGGCCCACCTCATGAAAGTATCGAAGAGGATAAAAAACTTGATAATGTGGAATGTGACCGGCTAAAAAGGGGCTCCCTTTTGCTGTTTATGGAAGGCTATTTCCCATTTTTCCTTCCTTTCTATTATCATATGACCTTTAGATATTTGGTCATATTTAAACTCACCGGTGCATACGTGTACACCTCTTGGGTTATTTTCCTCATTTTGTTAGGAACTTTTGGTAAACCGATTGGCGCAAGTTTGTTTTATGTAAATAAGGCCAATGTTTATATTGCCTGCCTTCCATTGCTGGGTAACGCTCTGTCGATGTTGAGAGTAGTTTTTATGAGTAATTACTTCATGATTGCTGCATTAACGTTTTGCAGTGGATTAAGTCTAGGACTAAGCACGAATCTTCTCTATGGCATGATTCCATTGATGGTATGTTCGCATCATTTTCCTTCGGCCTTTTCAGTCGTTCTACTATTGCAAGGAGCAGTCATACAGCTTTCCGGATTGCTATCAGGTAAACTTATAACCAAGATGTACAAAATGATCACGCAGAGTTTGGTTCCATGAGTCAAAGTAAGCCTTTAGTTTTAACTAACTATGCCGTCCCCTTGAAAACTGAAATAAAGTGATGAAAAAACAAGCAATGGTCTTTCGAATTGCGAAATTATATGACAAAGTTTAACTGCCAAACTCCTTTTCGACTTTCATTAGCCTAACTGACTTTCCCTACCTTTTATTTCTTGTTTACTTAACAGGGCTTCGTCGTGATGCTATGGGTCCAACAATGTATGTATTTGGGTTCAACGGCATATTGTGCCTTGCTGTGTTGCCACTTATGATACCGTAAGTTTGCACAGATCAAACCATTGAAGCATGTCGATTTGGATGAGTGGAGGATACACTAAACTGGCTTTACACTAAACTGCATTTAAAGACGACCCATATGGCAGGGTTTCCCAGTCAGTGGTAAGCGTAATGCTGATAGACTTTTTCGGAGGTAGACATTGTGCTTATGTTCTAAACACCTAACTTCCCAACTGAAATACATCTTTTAAGGAGTCTTTTTTTCTAAAACATGGAATGTCGAAAAAAGGAATTTTAGATGCAACTCACAAGAACTGGGATGTACAGTCATTTCCTGAAGTTTGGCTAAAACTTTTGGCAACATTTTTCTTTAGTGCGCTACTGCTCTAATAAATAGTGAACGATATGCTTAATGGTAAAAGTTGGGAACGTCAATATGTAAAAGTTTACAACAATAGGAAAAGATATGAATTACTTTGATATGAAAACAACAGATGCTTAAAAACTAAAAGCTATAAAATGAAAAGACAGAATTGTAAAATATTTATGGAGTAGAAAGAAAACCAGATTTTTGTATGGGCAGCCCTACTGAAGCTGTTCTATTGTTTAAGTCCTGTTTGTTGTGTTAAAGACCTCGTCTCTGAAGGCCATTGCAAATTCCAAGAGCTTTGGTATGTATTTTTGCAAAAAAAAAAAAATGTTTACGCTTTTCAACTAAATTTTCGAATTCGCTGTTTTAACTTTTCTGTGGTAAACTCAGATAAGTAACGGCCGACCATTGTAAGAAGGTAAATTCGTCACAAGGAAAACTTTTCTTATATAACTGATTTAAATCAATGTAACTCTTGTACCCCTTTTTATCGAGGTAACACTCCCGGTGACCGAGATTTAGGTGGCACCCTTCAAGGGTGAGGCTTAGGCAATGGAGTAGAACTATGCCTAGCAGATTCAGACGTTTTTATTCTAAGCTATATGATTGTATTCAATACCACGCGCCAGATCTTTTGGTGACAGACACTAGTAAGATTTTGCGATGGAAAATTTATCTTGGAAGTAAAAGCGATGTTCTTTTGCATGGGATCTTTTGGAAAATCTTTAGTATCTTTTAATAGCTTTCTCTGGGTTGGCCTTTAAGTGGCATCAACTAAATATCCGAGGCCAAAACATCCACATATCCGTAAATCGTGCTTACAAGGTTTTCGATTTTTTACCTCTGGTGACCTCAAATTTCCTCTTATTCCCACGAAAAACAACACAGTTCCCAACTCTTGATGTGATAAATTCATATCTGACAAATGAGAAGTATCCATCATTCTTAAGATATCTTACATACGCCTACACATTACGTACAAACGGAAATGCATTCACTCGAGCGTGATTGTATGAATTCCATCTGCCTTCTGCAAGGAATCAAAAAAAAAAAAAAATCTGTAGTCAAGACTTTCGATGCGAGAAATTTTTAATTACACATATTATTTCTCTCCGTTTATATTAATTATCTATCTGGGTCAGGAATTGTGTTAGAACAGTCCACTGGCCTTTTGTAATGTTTAAATTTCCAGCAAACGTTACCGGTACGCCACTGTCACAAGTGACATAGGGAAATTCAGTTAATTCATTGTGTATAATTCAGAAATTGGACAAGACCCTCATACTTCAGGGAAATGAGGCAGGCAAAGTTCAAGAAGTCTCACTTGTTTACAAATTAGCTGACTTTTTTACAAATTAGTTCTGAAGGTGCAGTTTAATCCCTAGAGTTGCTACAATAACATTTAATTAAGTTAAGACCTAAGAAGGATAGTCTTGTAATCCATACACTGAAGCCCATGAAGCGGGTATAATTAATCCCGTTTGTCAGGTAATGCCCAGCTTTATCAAAGAAATTGCTGTTAATTAAAATATTTGGTTTTCCATCTGCTGAGACACTGGTGTTTCGACTGCTACGTCGAGAAATTTGTCTGAAGTCAGAAGAGCTGTTCGTTTCAAAAAAATTAGAAAGTTCTGAAGCAAATTTTGTAGTATTTGCCTTATAGCGCCCAGTCTGGTAATACAAGGCTGCACTGGCAGAGAGTCTGGGAGTAAACGTTGTAAAATTAAGGTTAGCTCCCTAGAAGGAGATAACTGAATGACACTGAACAACGACCTGAGGCACAGGACCCAGCTGCTGAACTGAATATGTTATTTATGCCATGTTTATGGCCCCCATCCCGGTGCTGGACCCACTTTCGTTTGATTTGGTTCAGAAGCCTGACGCACTTTAAGGTGAATGTCCACCAACCTAGACCACAGGGCTCGAGAGGCTCCCCGTCTACCAGCAGACGTGTGGAACATTGTCCAGTGAACTTGATTAATTATTAAAACAACAAATATTTTAAGTTGTCTGTATGTGTGTGTGTATGAATGTATGTAGGTATACTCCTGTGTGAGATTGTGTGTGTGTGTGTGTGGGTGTGGGTGTATATTCCCACAGTAAGAGGAAATAATCTTCATTTTCAAAGTCAGAAATATCAAAAAATTCGCAGTGTTTTTTGCATATATGTAGATTGTATGTAGATTGTTATTTAGATATGTAGATAATTACCTATGGAATGAGCGATATTTCACGGATCATTTCAAAGAGGGCTTTCCTAGTCGATTTGATTAGCAAAGTACTTCCTATTACCATCTTGAGAGTACCCTGCGGAGCGGACTCTGTTTGTTCAGCTCCTCTTTCAGGCTTCCCAAACACCGTCCGCCCAAGGGAAGAGGACTGCGCCCAACTTTTTTGGACGCAAGCTCTATAACCATAAAATGACTTACTCATGTACTCTCTCATTATGCATGCTATCGTTTTTATTGAGTGGGTGTGTCTGCTCCGCGCTTACAGCCTCACCGCATGCCTGTGTTTATTATCAATTAATACGGTCGTAAACATATTCGCATTATTCAATGGCGAGGGTTCTACAATTACGCCGATTGTTCTTGTGCATAGGAGTCATTATGGAGGAGCACAGTATTGCAAGAATGCAAAGTGGAAGACATACTTTATGAAAATTGAAATCTTATATTATATTGTGAGGATCTAGCAATAGGAAACGACATAGGCTATACATGTGTCAAACCAACATTGAAAGATGAAGAGTTGAGCCAATAATATTGATTTGAATTAATTCACTGTTTCCATCAATCTCTGATCTCTCTCTCTCTCTCTCTCTCTCTCACTCTCTCTCTCTCTCTCTCTCTCTCTCTCTCTCTCTCTGCATGTCAATAACAAATTACAATAATCATTCAAACTGCTAGGATTACATCATTCTCACTTCTTAACCTCAGACTGAGTATATAACTTAGGTCTTCAACACATTTACTGTTACACAGGATAGGCTATCATCACAACAATTAACTAGACAGGGTCCTTGATACTATGGTAGTTAACTTAGGCCTCAGTGCACTGTTACTAACGTTACTCCACACTTGTCTGGTCGAGGCGATCCTGGGTAGGCTGGGTAACACTCGATTGAAAAGGGCTCGAAAACGCTAAGTAAAGTAGTACGCGAACATCGGGCTAATCTTTACATGACCATGAAGTTGATACTGTTGGTAGAAGTTAATTAGATGCTGGAATCTGAGTCCGTAGACAACGATTGGCAACTAGGCTAATTAGCGATACATTGAGCCTGAATGGAATGGAATGATAGTACGATTAACGTTAGGCTAGGCTGGATAGTAATGAGCGTACGACGAAGGTCTTACGTGGGCTAGGCGTGGTCCGTGTCCCAGATATAGACATGACAACAGACATGATGTGTGTGCTGTATGCACTGAGGACGTACTACTGAATGCTTACTAGATGATTTGGCCCCAGGCCTTGAAACTAGAGATGAGTTGGGGCGATGGCCATAACAATATACTCACAAAGTCACTCTGTGGGTGACTAGGGATGGAATAATGTCACTCAGGGTAAAGGACCCTTTCGACGGAATTCTTGGACAGAATTACTTAGATAATTATATAGTCTGACGACTGCAACATGTTGCTCTTCAGACCTCGTTGTTCGCCTTTCGAGCTCAGTCTGCGTATATATATATATATATATATATATATATATATATATATATATTATATATATATATATATATATATAATATATATATATATATATCTTGATGTCGAGGCTTGTTTTAAAGGAGGTCGTATTGCAACCAAGTTATATAGCAAACCTACCGATAGGCACTCTTATCTTCACTACAGGAGTTTTCATCCCACACATATTAAGAAGTCTATTGTTTATAGTCAGCTGCTTAGATATAAACGTATTTGCTCCGACCACTCTGATTTTGTTCAAGAATCAACGAACCTTTTTCACTACTTCTTACATAGAGGATACCCTTTCAAACTTCTAGACACCCTCTTCAGACGCGTTGAGCCACTCAAGCGTGAACGACCTCTTACTCAAAATCCATATCTGGCTTTATATCTGGAAATATCTGGTTGATTAAAGACTTTATATGGCCATATAAAGCCATATATAACTTGATTAAAACACAACCCAGATATGCATATAAAGTTTGATATGGCCATATAAAGCCAGATATAACTTGATATAATCGTGATCCAGATATGTATATAAAGTTTGAAATGGTCATATAAAGCCAGATATAACTTGATAAAACTGTGATCCAGATATGTATATAAAGTTTGATATGGCCATATAAAGCCAGATATAACTTGATAAAATGGTGATCCAGATATGTATACAAAGTTTGATATGGCCATATAAAGCCAGATATAACTTGATTAAAACATAACCCAGATATGCATATTAAGTTCGATATGGCCATATAAAGCCAGATATAACTTGATATAACCGTGATCCAGATATTTATATAAAGTTTGATATGGCCATATAAAGCCAGATATAACTTGATTAAAACATAACCCAGATATGCATATTAAGTTTGATATGGCCATATAAAGCCAGACATAACCTGATATAATCGTGATCCTCATATGTATTTAAAGTTTGATATGGCCATATAAAGCCAGATATAACTTGATAAAACTGTGATCCAGATATGTATATTAAGTTTGATATGGCCATATAAAGCCAGATATAACTTGATATAATGGTGATCCAGATATGTATATAAAGTTTGATATGGCCATATAAAGCCAGATATAACTTGATAAAACTGTGATCCAGATATGTATATTAAGTTTGATATGGCCCTATAAAGCCAGATATAACTTGATATAATCATGATCTAGATATGTATATAAAGTTTGATATGGCCATATAAAGCCAGATATAACTTGATAAAACTGTGATCCAGATATGTATATTAAGTTTGATATGGCCATATAAAGCCAGATATAACTTGATATAATCATGAAGTTTTATATGGTCATATAAAGCCAGATATAACTTGATATAATCGTGATCCAGATATATATATATATATATATAGTTTGATATGGCCATTTCAAGCCAGATATAACTTGATATGCTAGATATGCAAATGAGCATTTTGTTAGTTTGTTTTATTATTTATTTGATTTGTTTCTTGGATTATGCTTGTTACAAACTAAGACATGTTTTGGATACAGCATCACCTTCCCAGACATTGCAGTTATTTAGTGGCTACACTTCTGTTAATACCGCAGTGTACTAAGTGAACTTAGGCAAATAATTTGCATATTTGGGCGGAGCTTGTATCTAAACCTACATTTTTCATGATTTAGGAAGTTGAAAGTAAAATATGCACCACGTAGTAAACAAAATTTAGAGTCAAATACGTAATTAAGTTTAAAATAAGAAGCCCATATCACTGTGATTACATAAAATAGGAAATTTCAAGGCATTTTTCTGTTCACTGTTATGAAATAAGTTGAATTTATGTACTTAAGTCAATTCAACCTAATACTTACATTAAATTCTAATTCATGGAGCACTTAAACATTGTTTTCTGGTGTTCAAAGTCTCCATGAGGAGTGTGGACTATAAGTCCTAACTATGATTCATAACTAGAGCAGATCTGTGCCATATAAAGGCTTGATCCAGATAGAACTTTATCTGGCCATATATGGTTTAGATCTGGTTCTGGTTTAGATCTGTGTTATATCTGCCTAACTTTTTATCCGATCTGATATAAATTCCATATCTGGTGCAGATATGGGCCAGATATAAATTTCCATATATGGGCCAGATATGGGCCATATAAAGAGTGAGCCATATAAAGTTTTATATGGGTCATATATGGCACAGATATGGGCCAGATATTAATCTCTTTATATGTGGCATATATGGGCCAGAAATGGAGTAGCCATATATGGGGCATATCTGGGCCATATAAAAGTGAAACTTTACCTGGGCCATATATGGCCATATATGGCCTTTATATTATATCAAGTTATATCTGCCCAATTCTTGTACAAGCCAGATATGAATTCCATATCTGGCCCAGATATGGGCCAGATATGAAATCCCATATCTGGGCCATATATGGATTTTGAGTAAGGGACTTCTCCAATACAAAGAGAAGAACACTTTGGAGCGCATTCCCCTAGTCCTCACCCATCACCCTGATGTGGACCCCCTCTTACGAGAAATTAGGTCGTCCTGGAATATCCTTCAGAGTGACCCTGCCTTAAAACAAATTTTTCCCCTACCCCCCACTATAGCACGTAGACAGCCCCGTAATCTTAGGTCCATTGTTAGCAGAACGAAACCATTTCGCAACATTACCCCCGGAGGTAATCGTCCCTGTAATAAACCCAGGTGCCAGCTTTGTACACTTATAGACAGTTCCACTCATTTTACTGATAACTCGTCTGGAGTTAACCTTACTCCCGGCCCTTTTAACTGATTCATCTAATGTGGTGTATTACCTTTCTTGTGTTAAATGCCCTGAAGTTGCCTACGTGGGAGAGACTGGTGATAGATTTCGGTTGAGATTTAATAACCAGAAACATTCCATTAGATACAACAAAACAGGCTTCCCTGTAGGAGCTCACTTTAACTTACCGAACCACTCTGTATCCGACTTACGATTCCTTTTACTAGCAGGTAATTTTCCTTCAGCTGACAAACGCAAACAGTATGAACTAAGAACTATTCTTAAGCTTAAGTCACATATAACAGGGTTAAATGGAGATTTATCGATTTTGAGTTACTACTCCTGGGTACAACAAATGTAATTTCCATGTAATCCAATTGTAATCTCATTAGGCCTATTATCTACGAGTGTAATCTGCTTGTAATCCTTTTCGCTATTTTGTTATCCGTTTTCTTCACTAGAACTTTTCGGGCTTGACTCAAGTTTAGCTTTTATCATTTTGTCGTCCGCAACTGACGAAGAGCGAGGCAGCTCGAAATATATTGCTTGTTTCTCCTATATTGGATGATATGAAGGCGTCACCCTGTTGTCTTTTTTTCCTTATATATATATATATATATATATATATATATAAATCGTAAAACAGGAAACAAATAAATGCATCACTAGTTGACTTAAAGAGTACAAAATAATCCAAGATTTAATTCGAAATTTTCGGTTCCCCTGGAACCTTCGTCAGCGAGATCAGACAGTGAAGTGAGTACAATAATTAACTTAGCCAACAGCGGTGATACAGCTTAAAAACACAAGATGATAGGTGATGAAAAGGTGTAAATAAGTGGAATAAACAATTACGTTGTCTGATGGAAAGTGTACTGATTCAAAACACCGAGGTCTTTGTTTAGCCCCGTGATGTGTGAATTTAGTTTCAAAATCCAATTAAGTTCGGCGGACTTGCGGTGTTCAGTACAAACAAAATTGCTTGCAATGAGGGTGACTTTAAGATTTTCAAGGGAATGTCGGGGAAGATTAAAGTGCTCCGCTACGGGGAAACCTGGAGTGTTATCACGAATAGACTTTTTATGGTTGTTAAACCTAAAGCGAAAGGAAGTCTTGGTTTCACCTACGTAAAGACCCTCATTACATAAATTACAGTGAAAAATGTAAACCACATTACAAGAGTCACAATTTAGATTAGGGGGATTCATGGCAAATTTTACACTGGGGATGTTGACATGTTTTCCAAGGGTGATGTGTTTGCAGATCTGGCAGCGCTTTTTGTTGCAGCCAGTGTTGCCCTTAATAGTGTGACCAGGGGTGGGTAATTTGGCGGAAGTAAGGAGTCTTCTGAGATTAGGGGGTTGACGGAGGGCCAGGAGGGGAGGGTTGGAAAAGATAGTCGGGAGAGTGGGTTCGTCTGTAAGGGTGGCAAAAGTTTGTTTCAAGGTGCGAGCAAGTCGCGGGATTAGAGGATGAAAATTGAAAACAAGGGGGATACGTATACTGGGGGTTTTAACTTTGTAGGATAGAAGATCGTGACGCTGGAGGGCGGCAGCTTTAAGTACACCCTGTTTAATAATATGTATTGGGTAGCCATTTGAAAGAAAATGCCCGGTGAGAGAAGAAATTGAGCGTTCGTAGTCGATAGGGTCGGAACAAATGCGTTTAACGCGAAGACATTGGCTATACACAATTGACTTTTTAAGTTTGTAGGGGTGGACACTATCAAAATGAAGCAAGAGGTGTTTGTCAGTAGGTTTGCAGTATAGGGAAGTAGAGAGGGTGCCATCCTTCAATTTAACTAGCACATCGAGAAACGGAATTTGGGTACTTGAAACTTCAAAAGTGAACTTAATACTAGAATGAAAAGAATTGACATGATCCTTAAAAAGTTCAAGAGCTTCCTTGCCATGTGTCCAAATAAAAAAAATGTCATCAATATAGCGGTGATAGTAAGATGGTTTTAAAGGGAATTTACTCAACATATCAACTTCGAGTTTATGCATAAAAATGTTGGCATAACAAGGTGCCATTTTTGTGCCCATGGCGGTACCTTTGACTTGTTGAAAAAATTTTCCATTAAAACTGAAAAAATTATTCTTAAGAATGAAATGAATCATTTTGGACAGATCACACGCAAGTTCAGTATCAGCGGTGTGATCGAGAAGAAATTCCTTACAAGCAAGAGCACCCTCCTCATGTGGAATGTTTGTGTAAAGTGAGGTAACATCCATAGAAACAAGGAGAACATCCTTTGGGAGGGTGCCTATATCGGAAACAGTCCTAAGAAAGTGCGTGGTATCCTGAAGGTAACTAGGAATTTTACGAAGTAGGGGATTGAGGATACTATCAACATAGCCAGAAAGGCCTTCAGTGAGGGTCCCGATACCCGAAATAATAGGTCTGCCTGGTACTTCAACGGAGTGAATCCTAGCTAGGCGGCAAATCTCGGGAACTGTTAAATTGTTAAAACCAGGGGCGGGGAACTGGATTCATATCTACCAGCTAAATAGCTGTGGAGAACCTTAGGAAGTTTGTGAACTTTGGGCAGGGTGTAAAAGTAGCCTATTCTAGGTTTAGAGGGGAGTAGTTTGCTTACCGTACAAAAAATACGTTCTGAAAGATCATCCAAGAGTTCCTTAGTAAAAGAATTAAAACGGTTGATGGGACTACAGTTAAGTTGAACGTAAAATCTAGTGTCCTTCAATTGGGTTTCGGCTTCGTTGATGTAGTCCTTGGTGTTGAGGACGGTAACGGCGCCTCCTTTGTCTGCAGGGCGGATGATGATGGATTTGTTGTTTTGTAGCTTCTTGATGGCACCAAACTCCCCTTTCGTTAAACTGGTATGATTGCCGGCGGATGCGTTACTCCTTAAAAAGGCATCAAGATGCCTCTTGGCGGCTTTAGCAAAATTGTCAATGTGAATGTTGCGTCCTTCGGGCGGGGTCCATTTGAATTTTTCTTTAGAGGTGTTCCCAGTGGGAGTTGAAGAAGAATCCTCGGAATCTGCGAAGTATTCGCGAAGTCTTATCCGCCTGGTAAAATCGTCTAAGTCGGTGCAGAGACCAATGGCATCTAATTTGCTGGAAGGGCAGAACGATAGACCCTTTTCTAGTACGGATGTCTCCTCTCTAGAAAGTTTATAGTCAGAAAGGTTGATTGCTCGCACCTTGAAACAAACTTTTGCCACCCTTACAGACGAACCCACTCTCCCGACTATCTTTTCCAACCCTCCCCTCCTGGCCCTCCGTCAACCCCCTAATCTCAGAAGACTCCTTACTTCCGCCAAATTACCCACCCCTGGTCACACTATTAAGGGCAACACTGGCTGCAACAAAAAGCGCTGCCAGATCTGCAAACACATCACCCTTGGAAAACATGTCAACATCCCCAGTGTAAAATTTGCCATGAATCCCCCTAATCTAAATTGTGACTCTTGTAATGTGGTTTACATTTTTCACTGTAATTTATGTAATGAGGGTCTTTACGTAGGTGAAACCAAGACTTCCTTTCGCTTTAGGTTTAACAACCATAAAAAGTCTATTCGTGATAACACTCCAGGTTTCCCCGTAGCGGAGCACTTTAATCTTCCCCGCCATTCCCTTGAAAATCTTAAAGTCACCCTCATTGCAAGCAATTTTGTACTGAACACCGCAAGTCCGCCGAACTTAATTGGATTTTGAAACTAAATTCACACATCACGGGGCTAAACAAAGACCTCGGTGTTTTGAATCAGTACACTTTCCATCAGACAACGTAATTGTTTATTCCACTTATTTACACCTTTTCATCACCTATCATCTTGTGTTTTTAAGCTGTATCACCGCTGTTGGCTAAGTTAATTATTGTACTCACTTCACTGTCTGATCTCGCTGACGAAGGTTCCAGGGGAACCGAAAATTTCGAATTAAATCTTGGATTATTTTGTACTCTTTAAGTCAACTAGTGATGCATTTATTTGTTTCCTGTTTTACGATTTACTTTCTCGGAGTACACGTGGAACTCTCCTCTTTAATTATGTTTGGACCACCCCTTGACGGTGCCGCTCTCCACGCCAGAAGACAACATGAGTACCTTCTGTACAAACTTGCCAGAAATCGGTCAGACATTGTTTTCTTAAGCCAATGCAAGAAGCTGGATATCATCCCGAAAGGGCTTCGCCTAATCAACCCCCTCCAAGGAAATGGAGGTCCTCATGAAATCATCGCCCAGAAAATCTGTGACAAGGCTTCCAACAAGCTTCGTAACATTACTTTGAAGGCGGCCTACGCTAAGCAGGATCACCTATCCAGGAATATACAATCCTCCACCTCTCACATTAAGGACATTTTGCCCCCCGAAATTGACACATCAAAAGTTTTCAAGGCCTTGGACCACTCCTACAAACGGAATATCAAAACTTATTTTAACCGAAAACTCGGTAAACTGAACAAACTGGCTAAGGAAGACCCCCTACTGAAACATCTTGCAGCGCATGAACACCCTGCCATCAGCAAAATGTTCCCTTTAAACTCTGCTCGACGACAGAGTAACGACAGTGGCAAGGTAATCAACCTTTCTGACTATAAACTTTCTAGAGAGGAGACATCCGTACTAGAAAAGGGTCTATCGTTCTGCCCTTCCAGCAAATTAGATGCCATTGGTCTCTGCACCGACTTAGACGATTTTACCAGGCGGATAAGACTTCGCGAATACTTCGCAGATTCCGAGGATTCTTCTTCAACTCCCACTGGGAACACCTCTAAAGAAAAATTCAAATGGACCCCGCCCGAAGGACGCAACATTCACATTGACAATTTTGCTAAAGCCGCCAAGAGGCATCTTGATGCCTTTTAAGGAGTAACGCATCCGCCGGCAATCATACCAGTTTAACGAAAGGGGAGTTTGGTGCCATCAAGAAGCTACAAAACAACAAATCCATCATCATCCGCCCTGCAGACAAAGGAGGCGCCGTTACCGTCCTCAACACCAAGGACTACATCAACGAAGCCGAAACCCAATTGAAGGACACTAGATTTTACGTTCAACTTAACTGTAGTCCCATCAACCGTTTTAATTCTTTTACTAAGGAACTCTTGGATGATCTTTCAGAACGTATTTTTTGTACGGTAAGCAAACTACTCCCCTCTAAACCTAGAATAGGCTACTTTTACACCCTGCCCAAAGTTCACAAACTTCCTAAGGTTCTCCACAGCTATTTAGCTGGTAGATATGAATCCAGTTCCCCCGCCCCTGGTTTTAACAATTTAACAGTTCCCGAGATTTGCCGCCTAGCTAGGATTCACTCCGTTGAAGTACCAGGCAGACCTATTATTTCGGGTATCGGGACCCTCACTGAAGGCCTTTCTGGCTATGTTGATAGTATCCTCAATCCCCTACTTCGTAAAATTCCTAGTTACCTTCAGGATACCACGCACTTTCTTAGGACTGTTTCCGATATAGGCACCCTCCCAAAGGATGTTCTCCTTGTTTCTATGGATGTTACCTCACTTTACACAAACATTCCACATGAGGAGGGTGCTCTTGCTTGTAAGGAATTTCTTCTCGATCACACCGCTGATACTGAACTTGCGTGTGATCTGTCCAAAATGATTCATTTCATTCTTAAGAATAATTTTTTCAGTTTTAATGGAAAATTTTTTCAACAAGTCAAAGGTACCGCCATGGGCACAAAAATGGCACCTTGTTATGCCAACATTTTTATGCATAAACTCGAAGTTGATATGTTGAGTAAATTCCCTTTAAAACCATCTTACTATCACCGCTATATTGATGACATTTTTTTTATTTGGACACATGGCAAGGAAGCTCTTGAACTTTTTAAGGATCATGTCAATTCTTTTCATTCTAGTATTAAGTTCACTTTTGAAGTTTCAAGTACCCAAATTCCGTTTCTCGATGTGCTAGTTAAATTGAAGGATGGCACCCTCTCTACTTCCCTATACTGCAAACCTACTGACAAACACCTCTTGCTTCATTTTGATAGTGTCCACCCCTACAAACTTAAAAGTCAATTGTGTATAGCCAATGTCTTCGCGTTAAACGCATTTGTTCCGACCCTATCGACTACGAACGCTCAATTTCTTCTCTCACCGGGCATTTTCTTTCAAATGGCTACCCAATACATATTATTAAACAGGGTGTACTTAAAGCTGCCGCCCTCCAGCGTCACGATCTTCTATCCTACAAAGTTAAAACCCCCAGTATACGTATCCCCCTTGTTTTCAATTTTCATCCTCTAATCCCGCGACTTGCTCGCACCTTGAAACAAACTTTTGCCACCCTTACAGACGAACCCACTCTCCCGACTATCTTTTCCAACCCTCCCCTCCTGGCCCTCCGTCAACCCCCTAATCTCAGAAGACTCCTTACTTCCGCCAAATTACCCACCCCTGGTCACACTATTAAGGGCAACACTGGCTGCAACAAAAAGCGCTGCCAGATCTGCAAACACATCACCCTTGGAAAACATGTCAACATCCCCAGTGTAAAATTTGCCATGAATCCCCCTAATCTAAATTGTGACTCTTGTAATGTGGTTTACATTTTTCACTGTAATTTATGTAATGAGGGTCTTTACGTAGGTGAAACCAAGACTTCCTTTCGCTTTAGGTTTAACAACCATAAAAAGTCTATTCGTGATAACACTCCAGGTTTCCCCGTAGCGGAGCACTTTAATCTTCCCCGACATTCCCTTGAAAATCTTAAAGTCACCCTCATTGCAAGCAATTTTGTTTGTACTGAACACCGCAAGTCCGCCGAACTTAATTGGATTTTGAAACTAAATTCACACATCACGGGGCTAAACAAAGACCTCGGTGTTTTGAATCAGTACACTTTCCATCAGACAACGTAATTGTTTATTCCACTTATTTACACCTTTTCATCACCTATCATCTTGTGTTTTTAAGCTGTATCACCGCTGTTGGCTAAGTTAATTATTGTACTCACTTCACTGTCTGATCTCGCTGACGAAGGTTCCAGGGGAACCGAAAATTTCGAATTAAATCTTGGATTATTTTGTACTCTTTAAGTCAACTAGTGATGCATTTATTTGTTTCCTGTTTTACGATTTACTTTCTCGGAGTACACGTGGAACTCTCCTCTTTAATTATATATATATATATATATATATATATATATATATATATATATATAAATATATATATGTTAACGGAAATACTGTATAACAACAGTGCTACAGAAATGAATGGCTGGATCTCAAAGGAGATACGTGACAGCAGTAGAAGCTAGAAATTTGGTAAATACAACAGCCATAAAAGGTTTTTGCAAAGCTTTCGAGCAATACTAGCTCTTCTTCAGTGCTTGATCACAAGAGTGACAAGGAGTGTACGGGACTTACAGCTTTTAAATTGTGAGGACAATGGTCCCCACTGATAGTCAATTAGGACTATCGTTTTTGAAAGAGGCGAGACTAAGTAATTTGAGGAAGCCTATTGAAATAGGCGTGACGGAGACGGTCTAATAGGATTACTTAGGCCTAGAGTGTAATCCCTTCAATCAGTATGCTGGTAAGTCGTTTCGGATATTCAGGCCGAATGGCGACGTAGTCTTGAGTTGACATTCCCAGAAATTTTCTTTTGTCTTACGGCTTCTATTGTCCCATGAATCATTTTGTTCGATAGCAATGACACGTAAATTGTCTATCGAATGATGCGGTAAATTGAAATGGTTGGCAACAGGTTGATCAATTTTTTTGGTTTTAATTGCTGACCTGTGCTGTGTCATTCTCATCCTGAGGGAGTTTTTTTATTCCCCCACGTACTGCGTTCCACATAAATTGCAGTAGATGAGATATATGACGTTTTTGGAAAGACAATTAATTGATTGCCTAATTTGGAAAGTGCGTGCAGTTTGATAGCTCTGAAAGTATTTAGTTGAATCAATCAGAGCGCACGTCTTGCAATTGGACGGGCAAGGTGAACAACCAAAATTCTCGTTGTTAGCCTCGACTGAGGTTTTGTCCTGAAATTTTGCCCGTACCAATATGTCCCGTAAATTTGGGGGGCGGGAAAAAGCAACAACGGGGGGAGCGGGAAAGATAGACTTTAGGCGAGCCGTGCTTTGAAGTATGGGCAAATGTTTTTGGATGAATTTGGCGAATGGTGGTAGACCGGGATGGTACTCAGTTACCAATGGCACTCTATTAGAATTGGGCTGACGGTTTTTGTATGTCAGAGTTTCAGAACGCGGGGTGTCCTTTGCCTTTTTGACGGCATTTTCAATTGAACCCCGAAAGTACTGTCTATTTTGGAGGTGGCTAGACAGTTCGTTAGTGCGAGTTTCAAAGTCTGTCTCAGAGGAACAGACACGTTTGATGCGAAGTGCTTGGCTATATGGAATATTTTTGGTGCAGTGCGGAGGATGGCAGCTGCTCGGTAGTAGGTAGTTGTGCTTGTCCGTGGGTTTATTGAACAAGTCTGTTTTGAGTGAACCATTTTCTATGGTCACTGTTGTGTCCAGGAAGTGGACACTGACTCTAGAGGAGTCGGCCGTGAATTTGATTGTGGAGTGAAACGAATTGATGTTTTCCACAAAAATTTTGAGGCTATCTTCACCGTGGGGCCAGATCATGAAGATATCGTCGATAAAACGTAACCAAATTTGTGGTTTTAAAATTTGTCGAGATAAGAATTCCTTCTCGAGGTTGCCCATAAATAAATTTGCGAATGAAGGAGCCATCTTGGTTCCCATGGCAGTACCATGAATTTGGAGGTAGTGCTGGTCGCCAAAGACGAGATTGTTGTTTGTCAGAATAAGGCGCATCAGCTCGCCTAAGTCTTTCTTGGTGGGCGTTTTGCCTTGGATGGGTCTGAAGGCGGTTTTACAAGCGGAGATGCCTTCTTCGTTTGGTATATTTGTATATAAAGAGGACACGTCAAGAGTGACCAGAATTGTGTCCTGTGGGAGATTTTGTATCTCACCAATTTTGCGGATAAAGTCCGTGGTGTCCTGAACGTAGGAGGGGAGGGATGGGACCAGGGGCTGAATGAGCAGGTCAACAAATTTCGAAATTTTCTCCGTGGCAGTCCCGTTTCCGGATATGATCGGTCTGCCTGGGTTACCCGTCTTGTGAATTTTGGGTAAGAAATAGAAACGGCCCGGTTTTGGATCTACCTGGAGGAGATTGGGGCCAGTTTCAGAGTCTATAGAGCCATTGCGGACCATTTTTTGTATGGCCGTCTCCACTTTCTTTGCAATTTCTAAAGTGGGGTCTGAATCGAGACGTTTATAGTGATCGGGATTGCCAAGCAGTCTGTAGGCTTCCTCCCTGTAGAATTTGGTGCCCATTGCAACAATCGCAGAACCTTTGTCGGCCGGCTTAATGACGATGTCGTCGCGATGCCGTAAATTATAAATTATAAAATATAAATATATATATATATATATATATCACTCTCTTTGAGGCATCCGATAGCAATTTTGTCAATAAGTATATCTATAAATATATATATATATATATATATATATATATATATATATATATATATATATATATATATATATAATATATATGTGTAATTATATATGCAATATATATATGCACCTTTCGCTAATAGCGTATGTGTCATCCACTGAAGTAAGCCTAACTGTCTGAAGCAGTAAAAAGGTCATGTGACAGGCCATTCTAGAAACTTCTCCAAGAAAATCTACAGTAGCCCGAAATACCCATAATTAAAACATAAAATTAACACTTCTCAATTACTTGTAATGGACAATACTATAACAATACGAATTACTAAACAGAAGACTTGCCCTCTAAATTGGCGGATCCATTTTGTTAGGAACTGAAAGTGCCTCATTTATGGAAATGATTTTCAATGCAAAATTTCAGCGTGTTTCGAGCGCATTCTTCAAGGTACACTCTCCATATCTTATAACCATTATTGGTGCAAAAAACATTATTCTGACCAAAAACCTTCCCAAAAAGTACATCTTCGACCCCTGCAGGGACCCAGCATCAATAGAGTATCTTAGAGCAATGTCATAACATGAGTAGCATATACGGTAACATTCGTAGCATGCATTTGTGGTTACATTTTTATAACGAGTACCATGCATGACACAGCCAAAATATCTCTAAATAAAGATAACTATAGGCATGCAATTAATTGAAATATTTGGCAAGGATACCACCATTTTCCATCTAAACCACTTTACCTGAACAAGTTTTCAAGGGGAGGAGTTTCCACCGAAGCGAGTTTCCACCAGCGGCGTAGCTACGGGGGGGAGCCTGGGGGGCCTAGCCCCCCCGATATTCGTCAGGCCCCCCAGCTTTTTGTGTCCTAATAAATTGTGTAAGAATTAAGAAAAATAAATAATTGTGTCCTAATAAATTTTGTAAGAATTAAGAAAAATAAATAATTGAACGGAAATAAACTTTGAAGTATTTCCTTCAAAAAATAAAAAAAAAAAAAAAAATGGGTAAGAATTAAGAAAAAGTAAATGTTTGAAAAACACTTTTTGCGCCAGTATGAATTCATCTTATAACTTTGAAATGCCTACTTTCACTAAATTAGGTATATAATCTGCATTGTCGTTTAATTCTCATATAATTCACTTGGACGATGAAACGAACGTCCCGACGACTAATTCGGATGTGGCATTGTCAGGTTTAGACCCTTTCTGCCTTTCGGATGGCTGGTTGATTTACTGAAAACATGGCAACCATACACTGAAGACCATTCTTACACGACCATTCCTATACGGTATCATACACAAAATATGCCGTACGGTAAGATACTGCGTTTGAATAATTCTTCTATCCTTAACAAGTATGTCGTGTCTCTCTTCTTGCCCATGACAAGTGCACTGTAGAACGATTGTTTTCGACAAGTCCTCTTTTTGGTAGTTCGCACTGGCGTCACGATCTGGACGGATTTGTAAAATTGCCAAACAAGGTCCGGATTTCATGTGTTTCCAAAATGATCCCTACTTCTGTTTAGCGGGTTAAATAGTTTGAAAGATTTACTGGTGGTATTATAGTCTGACCAAGTAATATACCGATGACTTGAGTCCGTGAACAAATACAGCACCATTTTGCATCTAGACACCACTGAAAACCGGAAAATTTCCAAAGGGAAGTGAACACCCTTAGACCCCTACATCAGGACAGTGATCTATGTCCTCCTTGCTAGAAAATAAATATGGTAACCCTAGGTTGGAGACAAATGGTATGATCTAGGGGATATGTAATTGAGTAATGGACATGTAACCTATGGATAGGGTGATGGACAAATGTAACAGAGATATACTAGAAGGTGAATATGGGAGAATTGCAGGCAGAATAAATGAAAAGGGATGCATAATTCAGTATAATTCTTTTATTATCTCAGCTCAATACGATATCCACGGCCGTACACAGCTGGGGGGAGGCGGGCAATTACCGCCAGAAATTTTCAAAGTGCACCGTTTCCAACTTTGAGAATATACAGAGTAAAAGCAGTAAAAATATAAGAGATAGCTGTGATCGTAATGATAGAACTTAAACAATTTCAAATAGGCAGAACAATATTTTCATGCCTATATCTGTACACATCACCAATCATTTACAGCTCTAGTAGGATTTATTTGCAGCCTACTTTTCTAAAATTCTCGCGCTACGCGCGATTATGCATAGCTACAATGTTGTTGTTGTTGTTGTTGCTATAGGTAGCTTCAATCATCAATGGCTTAAAAACGTTTTTAAACCGTGCCAGTTTAGTCATGAAAACGCACTTAGTCACAACTACTTTTCGTTTTCCTTTTAAATCTGAAATCCCTCAAATATTGCACCATTTGCTATCTATACGTCCTCCTGAAATTACAAATTTTCTTCAAGGGGGATCGAGGGAGACACCCTTTCCTTTTAGTCCCCTCCCCCAGGCCACGAATCAGTAAAGCCCACTTTTTGCCCATAGCAAAAAAGTGTATGTGCAGCCTTGTGTATTACCATTTTTCATGGAGTGATTTTTTCCCATGAGGGCTATTTGAGAAATGGCAGACATGAGATTTGAATTTCAAGGCTGGGTACATTCACTAGCATGAAACACGTGGGAAGTGCTGTTTCCGGCCATCTGGAGGGTTTGTAAAGCCAAAAATTTTCTTGCTCGCTCCGCGCCAACTAATGGTGGCGCTCCGCTTAGATAGTCTTGACAAGCCTGACCCTCGGCGGTGCCGCCCCCCCATTCGTAACCTAGGGCCCCCTAAAAATTTCATCCTAGCTACGCCCCTGGTTGCCACAACAGCGCTGCCAGACTGATGACAGTACATACGTAAGCGTAATTGAACTAAAAAGCCCATATACTGTTTACAAAGATGAACAACCCTGTATTAAGAGACAAAGAAAAATACATCCAAACATCATAAAAAATCAAAACTTCAATTACCCCTAAATACACTAAACACTGCTCAATCATTCCTACCCTCCAGCTCTTCTTGGCTGTTTCAAAACTCGCCATACTACCACTGCAGTCTGAACGCAATAGTAACAGGAAACTCGTGTCCCCCCCCCCCTCCCAAATTTGGGAGACTCTCACGAAAGTTGACTAGTTAAAGCAGTGCTGTTATGGCTTACTATTCAACCCGCAATAATAAAATAGAAAGGGTTCGAAATGATATCATGTCAGTAGTAGTGTATGAACGACTGTACAATACCAATAAACGTTAAATCTTGTTGGAAAGGTTATAGGCCGCAAAAATTGCTGTACAAAATGTTAATATCTTCCATGCTTGGAGAGTTGTAATGACCGCGTAACAATGTATAAAAATAATATATGAATAAAGATGTAGAGAGAAAAGGAAGAAACTCTTCAGCATCAATATCTTTATAGGCTACCTTTTATGGATATCCACAGTGTGGAAGGCGCCTTCATCGGCAGTTAATTCACCCCTTGAGCTGGTAAAAAGTTTAATGAATTAACATGTTTGGTTATTGAGACATCAGTTGCTTAAGTTATATTACTTTCAAAAACTGCTTCACAATGGTGACTTATGCTTTGTTATCTTCACTTTCACTGCATTATTTACAGATAGTTGATTGATTAGGGTTGTCAGTTTGTTCACAACATATTTAAAATTGACAATATAGACCTCAATGACGTCACACTGACGTCGTTTTGGAGTAAAACAATGAAGCAAATGTGCACGAACGCGTAGATTTTGCACGCGCGTGTAAAAGACTTACGCGCGTATACCACTGGTTGACAAATCAGCTGCATGCGTTGGTTGGTGTAACTTGCAATGATATGCGTTTTTCCTCCAAAGGAGGGAGCACCTTCTGCTCTGTGGCATCATATGCATAAGGTCTATTCCAATGCCTACGATGTATTCACATTACGAAAGCATTGATAAATTTGGTGCATGCCTGGATGTAAAGAAAAGCAAAGCGTTGGTCCTTAGTAAAGACCTTATAGGCCTACATATAAAGTCACAGGACAGAAAAGGCTCCCCGACAGTGGTAAGTGCGTATCATTGAAACTTCCAACTAGCAAATGCAGGTAGCTTATTTTTGAACCGGTTAGATGTACCCGTAAGTCTGAGTGAAGTCCTTGATTTGCAATGCTCAGGGCATTTACCCCTATGATCCTATGGTGAGCTGCTTGTAGCACACATCCCAACAATGGGGTAAAAGTGCTGGTATGGGTATCATCAATTGGAAAAGAGTACAATTAAATATTTCAGTTCTAGGTTGTAAGTGTAAATGGATAGTTTCTTGTCATTGTGACCTCGGTGGCTGGTACTTTTAGTTCTCAACCTTCGTATCCTCATCCGAGAATCTCTTGTTTGTTACACAGGATGGTAATCAAGTGTTCAAGTGTTTAGTGCCAGTATATCTTAGCTAAAAGAGCTTAATGCCGTACTTCAAAAGACAAAACATACTTCATCGCTAACTTCGTGACCTCACGTGACTTTTGAAAAACACTCAATCTGCGTAATATATTTTGTTTTCATGATGGAATAAAAAGAAAAGTGTCTGTGACGGAACAAAGTACCTACAATTTCACATACTTATCACATTGGCATATTGTATTAAGAGAGCTAACAGCTTCACCAAAATGGGGGTTGAGGGTGTGGAGGACATGACCAATCCAGCGCAAATCGCGATGCACTAGCAACGAAAGATCAGTTGCCCTCTAAGTGGCGTCTAAAGATATTGGATTTCAGATGATCTGTAGTGAAATAGGAGACATTATTTTGCCATTCTTTTAATCCATTTAATGGCTGTTACCATCATTTTCGAATTAATATCATGGAATCAGCTACATTTTAAGGTATGGAATTAAACATGTGCCTAATGTTTTCGTTGGGGATCTGGACAAAGTAAGGGGGGACAAATGATATGATTTCCCCCTTTTAATAAGTGGCGGGACATGTCCCCCGTTTCCCAACTGTTGACGTCCATTGTGTATAGAACTGCGAGATATTTTTTCATGTGCAAGCATTTTAAAGTCTAAAATTTTCTGCAAGTGCTTTTATTAAAAGCCAATTCGGTTAAGAAAAAATGTTTTTCCCACATCTTCATTCTCTGCCACAGACAAACCTCCAGCATGCCACAATTAGTAGTTAAACCTGTGCACCGAAAAGTATGGCTAGTATAAGTATTTTGACTAACGTATGTAGTAGTTAACTATAAACGAGTGGTACGATAGCGGCACAACCCCAATTAAGGGCCAAATGCATTTTAACTAGCCAATTTACACATTTCCAGTGAGTAAAATCCTTCCAACAAGGTTTACTTGTGGTTCCTGCTGTTACCTCAACTACTGCCTCAATACCCCTCGAAGCTGGTTCACTGTTCAAATCCATATTCCTTCGATTGAAGATACTCTTTCTATAGTTTCTTTTCTATTTCATATTTTTGGAGAATCTGAATGTGTTTTCTCTCTATACAGTCATCTCTCTGTTTAATCTACATCTCAGTAATCCACACGTATCATTGACCAATCAGAACGGCTAACATAAATTTGGAGGTAGAGTTTGTTTCAGTTTACCCTTTAATCAAGCACATCGATCAATGTTAATTTTGTGACTATTAAAGAATTATTTTGGATATGTTTTGTGATTGTATTGTTGGCTTTTAGAGCAAGTCTAAAGTCTTGTAAGGTAAGTTGCAAGTCAAGTCTCAAGTCTGTGCCAATATAACTCAAATTTTCAAGTCAAGTTGCTTGAATTTATCAATGTGAGAAAATTGCTGTTGTAGCTTTGTGCGTAAATGTTCTGCCATTATAATTTAATTTATTCTACATCATTATTTCTTGTATAGGTTAAAGGTTACGTCAGGGTTATCAATCTTTCTGGATTTAAATGTTGGGAATGGTAGAAAATATTTAAAACAAAATATCAACGGATCTTCACTGGGGGATTTAACTCGTAAACGTTTGAACAGAATAGCTTGTTTGGTTGTATGTAAACATAGTTTCAGTTTGTCCACTCATAAGTTCCCGTTCAAATTACCTAATGAAAGAAGCAAGATAATAAGTGAAATATAATAGAACTGTCAACTTTACCAAATGAAGGAGAGAGAAAGTAAACAAAAAGAAAGAAATGTAACAAATATTGCACTTCTCGGTCGGTGGTTAACATTCCAATCGTAATATTGCTTTCACTGTTAAGCTTTAAAAGCTCATAAACATATCGATAGCCTTCTCCCGTCCCCAATCCCCCCCCCCCCCAGCAAAACACTTTCCAGGGAATGTTTCCTTTTCCTTTTCGTTAAAAATACACTCCAGCTAATGAATAAACGGATGTGTTGAAGACGTAGCAATTTTTGACAACTATACTTTCGTCCTTTCCTTTTCTTGCAAATACCCTGTGGGTTTGTTTTTATGATGCATTCCAAGTTGATCTCATTTAAATTCCCAGTCCTCTTACTCACCATCTCCTTAACAAGCAATGCCCAGGGCCGGAGAGTTATGAACCTACTACTGTCATACAATACAGTCGAAGTGCATAAAGATACGTGGATTAACGTAAACTACTTTCAGGAAAATGCATTTAGCTTTTTACATCTTGCAACGTCTCTCACATATACAACAAGATGTTCCCTTGCAACCTGTATTTTAATTACACCGTATCCTACGAGGGCAATAGGTATTGTTGGGTTATTGTGTGTGATCTAAGTGGAAACGAAATCTCGTGTGACGATGAAAATAGCTTTGACGGAGGGGTTTGGAAGATGATAATACCCAGGCATGTAGAACGAAAGAAAGAGGAAGCCTGAAAACAAGATTCTTAGCAGACATTTCAGCATGATGCGGTTGTTGTGAATTAAATATTACTTGTTATGGGTGTCATCTAAAATAATCCGAAAGTATCTTGTAATTTTTGGATAATGTTCATATTAATTTCACAGCACGTTTTCATAGTCACTAGTAAATGCAATACCTGCTAGCAGCCGAAATGCTAACGTTGGGATCAAACTGGGCGTTATCAAACTTTGTCTTTATATGTGACAGGATGGACAGTTTAAAGTGAATTGAAAAGCACAGTTAAAACCCGCATTTTTTGCTCCGTATCGTGTCACATGGATTACTAAAATTTATTTTTTCTTTTGGATAAGGGCATTACAAGGCATTGCCATGTCCTATGCCTCAATAACAACAAGGTTTCTTTCTTTCAGTAACCCTTTTGTTTTCGGGTTTAAACCCTTCATCAGGTGGCAAAATTAGTGCAACTGATTGTTGACACGGCCAAACGTACAAATTAGAAAACACACTGTGTGCTTTCTAGTTTGTACGTTTAGCCGTGTCAACAGTCAGTTGCATTTTTTATTTTATCGTGACTTAATTACTGATCCCTTTGATTTTAATTTTGTACTTGTCTATTTCTTATTCGCTCTACGTTTTTCATTTTTGCCTATTTCATTTCAGCTTTGCTGGCTGGAATGAACTAACGAGACATTTCAATGGGAACTGTCCTTTGCCTGCAATTCTCATTAGACTACCGCGGAATCAATTACTTGACCCCGATTCATAGTAGCAATAATGGCGTAATGGAGATATAATGCCCTTTTTCATTACTTTTGTTATAAAATAAGTTGAAGTCAAAGGGAAACATCGTGACTTCCATTCAACATTATTCGTACTGTTTACTCATTCAACAACAGTGGGCCGTCTAATGCAATATGAGCCTATATCAACACTTGGTTTGTCCCGTGCAAGCATCCACTCTGGTGGGTCAACTGTTTGTCAATGCAACAGACGAACTACGGATGTTGTTGGTTCACGCGTTGACAAGAATATTCTAGTGCGCATAACACTTCTGTCGAAAGTTTGGGAAAATCTTACATTATTTAGTTCGATCTACTAATCTTCTAGCTTCGAAGGCAGACTCAGTAGATTGTTGTGAATTGTTGTTTTGAAGTTTTGAAGATCTCATTGCTCAAGGTAAAAAATATCTCGCACAAGGAAGCTGGTCAAGAGTGCCCCTCGGTATATATCGAATTCATTGTTGACTAACTTGACCAGAGTTGTTCAGCACAGTTGTGTGGATATACACACTCCAGGGAGTTGGAAGGATCAGAGGTGGTGTATAAAAGGTCATGTAGGTTAACGAATGGATGCCTGGATGTAAGCTGTGTGAACAACTATTGCATTGAACTATCCATGCATGAACCAACAAAGAACTCTTCTTATCACATGCACTGTGCGGCTGGTCTGAAAGAAACTTGCACCAATCAAGAAGGCTTTACAACAACCGTACTGGGCGTAAAAAATTCTTTACAGAAAAAGTATTCGTCATCCTGTTTGCAACAAGAGTTCCAGCATCCAGCTTAATCCTGGACGTGCTCTCTGAATCTTCGGAAAACTTGGCTCAAGGAGGGCAATGTACTTTAGGTGTTGATATCTTTATGTAAGCTTAGTTAATACCGCCGAGAGTGACTGTTCAAGTTGATCGTATTGGTAAGCCTACATTTTACTGTCAGCTCAACCGAGGCAGTGTAATTCCATGTTTCAACAACATTTTCCGCCGACCTTGAACGTCTAGTGTCAGGTAGCTATAGCTGTGCGTATACAGCTGAAGTACCGTACTAATTGTTCGACGGAACGAACAGCCTAAGAACAGAGTGTATTTGTGGACTAGCTGGTCGTTCTTCCTTGCACCCCTTGGCATTTGTGTCCAGTAAAATGTTTTTCTTGTTTTCAAGGGTTTTACTGTTAGTGGTGGGGATTTGTGCTTGCTGCTGCTTTGGGCAAGGGAATGTAGAGGGGAATAATGTTGTGGCTGCCTTAGAAGAAGAAAAGGAGGGGTTTCAAGAAACGGCTGAAAATGATTTCGAAAGAGATCAGATTAGGTCAGAGCTTGCTGTTCCTATATTCGGCGATACGACAGAAATGGACATTATTTCGGCCATCCTTTCATTTCTTCAGCCATCAAATTCTTCTGAGGTCGATGAAAATTCTGTTGTGCCCACACCTGTCGGAGGAGCACAGCCACCGCAACCGTCAGAGGCTTGCACGAAAGACGTTGAGAAGTTCGTGGAAGATTTGTTGGCTTCCAAAGAGTATGCTTTACGGAGTAAGTAAGCTTTTACTGTCTTTTCAAAAGACAAGAAAAGGGATGTAAGCTGGTTACACCCCCCCCCCCCCGTTGAATAAGTCACGGTGCCGGAGCGAAATCTGATGGAAGTTGTGTAACAAAGCTCACACAAGTTTCCATTGTGCATTTATAATGGCCGGTAACTGCGTGTGCAAACCAGCTGGGAGTAAACAGTCTCACAATAAAAACTTTATTTTGTTACTAGGCCTATGAGGCATTTGGTGACATGATATACCACTGCCATAGGCGTAGGAGGCGGGGGGGGGGGGCTGGGGAGCTGCACTGTCCCCTACCAAATTTTTTGGTGAAAATTCGGGCAATATGCTTAGAATTTTTCGGGCACCTACTGAAAGAAAAATAATGCAGTGATGTAGATAAAGGTAATCAATAGTTAAAAAACTTCCTTGGTAATTAAAATAAAGTAGTTCTGATTTGCATTGCACCAGCACCTGTATATTCGGTATTAATTCACCAGTGACTTTTTTAATGGTTAAACGTATATTATGATTATCAGTGGTGTATTTGAGTGGCCCTTGGGACATGCCCCACCCTAACTGATGCAGATTTTTTTTTACCTAAAATACGTAAATGTTTTAACACAAATTTTACTTCAAAGGGAGCATATTGGCACCAGATTGCATGTAAGGACACCTAATGTTTCAAAAATTTTCAAAGGGAAGGGAGAGACCCCCTCCCCCTTCCCCAGGCCGGCGATCACACAACATAATTCCCGCCCCTCACCCCCCCCCCCCGAGAGAAATCTTGGCTACGCCACTGATTATTATCATTATTATTGTAACGACTTCCGCCAAAATTAAAACCAATACGGAAGGTAGTAACATGGCAAATTAGGCTATTGCATGAAATTGGCATGCCGTGTGATAACCGATGCATGCCTGTATGATATGTACATTAACATGTGGAAAGGGCGTGGAGCGCGCGGAAATTGTGGGTTATATTTTTCGGGCGAGTCGTTACAGCCCCCCCCCCCCCCATCAACTTGGGATCCCTACACCAATGACCACTACTTATTTATTTTACCGTGATTCAACTTTCTAGAATTTTCAGGTCGCATACACTCTCAGTATATCATACCATGACAATCGTTGGATTCGTTGGTCACCAAACTGGGAGCATGCGCGCATGTATTATCACATATTACCTGTTTCTTTTCCGCCTGATATCTCAGCACAAATGGCGGCAGTTTTTCCGGATCTTTTGGAATAGTTTACACACATCTAGACTGTGCAAAGTCTTTTTCGGCGAATTCAGAAAACCTCCCTATTTATTTTGTTT
Source organism: Holothuria leucospilota (assembly GCA_029531755.1). Classification (NCBI taxonomy): domain Eukaryota; kingdom Metazoa; phylum Echinodermata; class Holothuroidea; order Aspidochirotida; family Holothuriidae; genus Holothuria; species Holothuria leucospilota. Next base: position 41,222,442 of record CM055982.1, read on the forward strand.
CTGCCTCTCAAAACTTCAAATTAACCTCGAATGTGTGTCGCTGAGATCTGGGGTGTGGTATCCTGAAAGGTTGAAAGACTTTACACTGTTAAAATACTGTTTAAAATTTTTAAACAACCACATATTAACCAGTGAATCGCTCAATGTTGTTTAAATTTCAAACAACCTTGTTTGAAATTTGAACAACATTGTTTAAATTTCAAACAACCTTGTTTGAAATTTAAACAGCATTGAGCGATTCACTGGTTAATATGTGGTTGTTTAAAAAATTTAAACAGTGTACAACCCGCAGTCACCAACCTTACGTTTTGTTTTGTGAGCTGTCACATTCGGTGGGTTAGGGTGAGAGACATGGAATAAGGTTAGGGTTAGAAGTCTCGAGACTTATTGTCTTGCATGATATCATGTTGCGTATTGGGTGATGCGTGCATACACTGAGCCACATGTATATTCAAACAATTGTGTTGGTCTGTCTTTGAAGCCAGTGAAAGTATCCTTACAGTAAAATTAAAGAGCTAGGGGCCTATAGCATCCCCAGATGTATTTAGACATATCCCCATAGTTATAAATCCAGTTGGTGTCTGTACTTTGATTGGTATTCATTCAAACAATAACAGCACCACTCTGGTTGGTAATGATGACTTGGATTCAGTTCCGTTCCTAATCAGGTTCACAGTCACAAATAGTTTGTTTTGCAATATTGCCTCCAGCAATAATTGAAAGTTTGAAACTCGAGGCTACTTTGGCTCTGTCTTGGAAAGTGTTCCGTACTACAGTTGTTTGTGGAGAAACTGGAGGCGGGGCTAGAAGTTAGGTTAGATGGGAGAATTGTTACAGTCCGGGGTGAGCTTTTTTTTTAGAGGGCCTTTAACAGACAGGAACACACAAATTGGAGTTTGATTTGTCACGGGGCCTGATTTTCGGGTAGCCAATAGCTTACATGAGAGTGTTCAAAGTCTGTGTGAGGAGGCAGTAGACTAGGTGAGGGGAGGGAACGATTTCATTGATTAGCAGCCCCGCTAACAGAAAACGTTTTAAAACGTGTAAAGTGGTGTTATAAAAAGTTTTATATAACACCACTTTACACGTTTTAAAAACGTTTTGTGTTAGCGGGGAGAAGGCTTAGCCTGATCTGAATAAAAATAAATTAAGTGAGTAAAATGAGCAGACTTTGCAGAGCCAACCATCATACATGTAGGTCATGAATGAAAAGTGGGTTAATCGTCTCAATAAGCCAGTTCATAGTTACAAGTGCGCATGTCCACGAAAATGAAAACATGTTAAGGGGTACTATAAACGAGACGATTGCTCATAGCGTTAGTGTTACAGCCTTCACTTCAACTGTTATCGTATAAATTCGAAAAATGAACCAATTTCCTAGAAGTTTGGATGATTTTATTGTTCTATGTATCGGGGTAATGTTTGTGAAGTTTCGTACTCCCGGGAGGAGCACTTTCTTTATGTGAGCTTTCAAAAAATTTCTTATGCACTTTTCGTACTATGCGTATCCGTGTTTGTACCCCTTTGACCTTTGATATCATATCCTTATCATGACATTATAATATTATTAACTCTAACTCTGAACTGGCTTATTGAATAAATTCGTATTGCGGCGAAACGCAATATCGGTATACCGCGTTCTGACAACTGACAAAGCGAATAGGCTATGTGGGTATTCCAGCTGAAGGCAAAAATTGTAGAGAATCGAAAGATGCAGTACGTGTTGGGCAGTGAAAGTGAAAACTATTTCAGTGCATGCCTACCGTCGTATCGATGTCAATAATGGTGTGGGTGAAAGCCATACCAGCAATTTTGTCTATACACGGTTGTTATCCGTACACCGCGGTATCTTGCTTCGAAATGCAATGTTGCATCAGCTGGTCAAGGGCCGAGTCGTTTATCTCTGTACACGGGTCTGCCTCTGTACATGTATCTAGCTGCCTCTATACACGGATCTTAGCCAGAATAGTTACCTGACGTGTGACACATTTACTGCAGACTTTATGTAAACAGTCACACGTCAGGACCGCCTTCGGAATGTTTAATCATAACAATATACCTTGACGTAACCTTTGCGTTCACTGCGGTGTGCGGTCACATGGTTTACTTTACAGATTCCATTGTAAATGTATCTCAAATAAACAGTCTTTCCAACACAGATGTATGCATTATTTTGTGTTCTCTTTCACCAGTGAGAACTGCGTATGCCTCGATACCTTACCTGGATGGGATCGCTTTCACATACCGTTTGAAATACGATGGAATTTATGAACTGTGTGACGGGATCAAAGCTGCCAATAATGGAACACCATTCAACGGTCAATTCTGTCAGCTCTATATTCCAGAGTAGAGGAAAGTGTAAGTTACAACGATTGGAGAGGGAGACATACCACTTATCGGCGTCACGTTTTGGGAGCTGTGGGCAAATACTAGAGTGCTTCACCACAATGTGCCTACAGGCCTAGGGCGTTTTGCAAAATGCCTGAAACAGGGCCCGTTGCCAGTTAGTCAAACGTGGGGGAGATATTAGTATCACTATAAGCATGGAGGCACACTTGCTTATTTCCATCGATAGCTTCTGTGTAGTTGGAATTATTAGTTGTGAAAAACTTGGCATCATTGCCCCGAAAATTCTCTCCCAGCCCAAAATGCAAAAGAATGCGATTTAAGTCTTAACAGCTTGATATTTTACTCCCTTTTTCTCAAATCTTACAATTTTCGATTCTCTCTCTTCGATATTTCACTATTTCGTCATTTTTGTTTTATTTTTCGATCATTACAAATATTTCTGAGATCATAAGGTATCAAATAGAGACGGCTAATAACGGATATCGGTATGATAAACGGTATAGCGTGCAAGCCTAATGTAGTCGTTAAATCTTTATCGCTTTTTTCCAGTTTCCTGTGTCCCTAGGAGTCTGCACACCAGCTTCTTGTAGCGATGAAGATTTATATTATCTAATTAACAATGGTAAGTGCTGTTTTTCTATTTCTCTTTTTTCCTTTTGTTTCCTTTTGTTTTTTGGGGGGGGGGGAGGGGGGCTTGATAGAGCATTACTCATTAAACAGTGTGTCACCATTTGGAGCAGCAGTTACATCAGCATTATCATATAGTAGGAAAACATCATAAAAACCCATTCGACGACTTTATGCTGCGACTGGTGTGACGTCAGATTAAAATGTTTGCTTACACTTAATACGTTATATTTGCATGCGGTACGAAATATATAGCTTTGTGTACTTGACATTATGGTGGTGTTGTAAACCAGTAATCTGTAGAGTGCCTTTACAGGGAGAGTAGCGACATTAACTTTCCAAAATTACATGTCACGTGACTTGAACCAATTGGTTGGAAACTGGGACGTTAAACCTCATCTAACTACATGTCACTTGACAACAGGAGCCATTTTGTTTCCTAACAGTTTCGTCAAAACACAGTCAGTGTATTATATTCTCCCAGAAAATGACGGGCTGATGTGCATTTGGGTGCAACAATCGGTCCGAGAAAGGGTTTAGAATGCATCGATTTCCCACCAATATCAAAAGAAGAGAGGTTGTGGCTATTGTGGCTAGTGGGCCCAGGGTCCTAAAGTGGGAACACTCCGACTGTAGAATAACGCTATGATTCTTGGTGAGATTCTAAGTTGAATGTAAACAACAGTTTCATGTCCTTCTTTACGTGCTTTACATGGAGATCCGCACATGTATTACTACGTAATACTCCACAATCTGTGGGACCTGGACCCATGGCCCCGAATTAGGTATGGGGTTCTTAACCTTGTACTCTCCCAGGTAGCAAACCTTATTATGGGCCCCATGTGGGTGAACCCATATGGGGCCCATTAAATTTCGTACCCAAGATTCATAAGGGGGTCACATGAGCATGGGCCAGTGGTCTCCACTAGCTGTTTTGTCCGGGGGCTCCGCCCGTACAAAATGTGCCACACTACTTTAGCGCCCGGACAAAACCAAGTTTGCCGCCCCCACAGAAAATTAACCCCGCCCGATCAGGAAGTTGGCTATACACTCAATCACAAACACCACAACTTAGTCATTTGACTGCCTTTTATATTTGATTTCAAATACTCATGACAAGCAATGTATAATAAAACATCGGAGATGCAAACCCAGCCCACTTGCACCTGAGCTCTTATATCATTCAATATGCACTTAATAGTCTACTGCATTTCTTTCATATGTTTCCTCAGTAGAAATCCGTTACCATCAAACCCATACACTAAACGAAACCATTCAATTGAACTGTCCCCTAGGTTTCCCGATTTTCACCCGAAATTTCCATCGAAGTGAACTACTTCATTCTTGAATACGACCAAGTGGAAACTGGAGCTTCAGATCTGCAAGTAAAGTCAAAAATATTTGCAAAAAAAAAAAAATGACCACAAAATGCCCAGATTTGAACACATAGGAAAGGCTAAGAACAAGGCCGCAGATTGCACCATTTGCGATCTTAGCCCTCCTAAATTGTCAAAATTTTCCCAAAGGGTTCTCCACTGGTCTGTTTTCTGTCCGGGGCTCTTGTGATCGCCGTCCTGGGGGAGGGGTCTCCCCCTCCCTCCCCCCAGGACGGCGATCACAAGAGCCCCGGACAGAAAACAGACCAGTGGAGAACCCTGATGGGCCCATATGCTCATATGACCCATATGGGATAGTTCTGGAACCCATGTTGGGCAGTTGCTCACATGGCCCCAGAACAATCCTATATGGGTCAGTTACTCACTGGGCCCCAGAACTATCCTATAAGGGTCATATGGGTCATATGGGCTGGCCCATACGGGCCCCTTATGAACCTTGGGTGCAAAATCATATGGGCCCCATATGTTGGCCCATATGGGTTTCTAAGGATCCCATATGGGAATGTTACCTGGGCTGTGCAATTCAAATGCAAAATACGTGACTTTAATTTTTTTTGTGTTGATCAGTTCTCTTTTGCCCAAATTAGGGTCCTGGGCCCAAAACCCTGAATCGACTATCAAGCTGCAATGTATTCTGAACCGTATACCTAAAGTATTCATGCCTAGCCGTTATCCACCTGACGTGAATAGACCCAGTGATGATTCAAAGTAAGGTATTTTCGGTTCATGCGCTATAGGTTTCCCTACATCTAGGGCCCTATAATTTGGCCAGGAGACCCCAGGGCCATATTGCGTAAACAAAGGAAACCTTTTCCTCTTCTCTGAATTTGATACATTATACCATCAAAATGTCCATTTGGTGTCAAAAACTTTCACAAGGGTGTAGCCTATTTATAGTCTTTGGGCCCTTCGTGTGCAGGGACGGCGGCCTCTTGCCATTCGATCCCCATCCGGCGCCCCCAAAGGAACTTCATCGCATAAGTCCCACTCACATGGTTCTCCACAGTGACATCACGTAACAAACGTTGAAAACATTTTGTGAACTTTTGGTGAAAAAGGAAAAGATGATCGCTCATAAGTGCCATGCATAAAAAAATTGGAACTAATGATATGGCCACTAGGGCACTAGGGCCACCACTCCCCCCGACCGATATCACTGTAACTGGGACCCAACAGATTTGTCACGCGATACTCTTCCTCCATTGTCACCAGAAACGATGAAAATAAACCCACAACGCTTAAATGGAACTCGGGAGTCATTGAGCAGTGTATGCTAAACACTTAGCCAATGGAAACAAACTGGTGTCCAAATTTAAGTTGTCGCCACTCTCCCTAAAAGGGTACTCTAGCGTCTAGTAATCTGTAGAGCCATATATTTAGAGAGTAATTTTCCTACAAAGGCACTATGCAGATCACTTACTCTTCCGATACATTTGGGCAATTTCCAGAGAGTCAGTTTATATAAATGTGTACCCCCAGAAGGCAATCCACGGAGTTGCAAATATCAAACTCCTCATATTCTCTACATCTTATGGCTAATAAAATTTCTCAGCATACTGATAGGCAACTAATGACAAACGACCGCTTTAAGGCTATTGAACTTTGACATCTAATCTCCGACCTACATTTGGCCTTTGATGTCGACCATTAGCGGTTAGGCGGCTTTATTTTAACATATATCCATCATTTTATAAATTTGTACATATACTGGCATTTTCTAACATACTGATAAGCAGGAAATCGCTAAAAGAAATTTTGGTCATTTGACCTTTTACGTGTGACCTTCGACCTATGAGGTGATCAATAACGAAAGCATAAGTTTTCACGGTTAGGTACTTACCCACCAAGTTTGAAGTTAAATGAAGGTAGCCTACGGTTTAAGAGGAGTTTACGACGTACACGTTTTCGCAAAATTAAGCCAATTTGACCGTTCATCGGCATTTGATCGTTGACTTCGACCCTAGGCAACCGAAAGCAATGTTTTAAATTAGCCTCATCATTCTTCACATTTCATGTGGTTTAATAACTTCTACTAGCATATCGATAGGCGAATACTCACAGAACTAACTTTTAGCTAATTAGACCTTTTACAGTCGACTTTTGTCCTATGTCGTCATCAATTACGCATGTACAGTTATTAATGGTCCCGTACTGTATACTTACGTACTAACATAGAACTTGATCGGACTTGCGGTTTGGGAGGAGCGACGAACTTTTTGCTTCTCCCACTCACACACACGTACACCCCTGCACACATACAGACACACGCACTCAAACACTCACACATAGCTTCACCCCCTGTGGGCTGGGGGTTGTAGAATATGCCCACGGTATTCCCCGCCTGTCGTAAGAGGCGACTAAAGGGGAGGATTTGCACTGTATTTGAACTGTATTTGAAACCAAACTTAAATCTTATTTATCTAGTTGACACAATATAACACATTCGTGTTGGTGCATTGTTAAATCTCATTACTAACTGATGATAGGTGAAGCACAATATCTCATCTCCCTACAAATTACATGTATGGATATAACAACCTTGAGTGAAGAGTAGTAGTAGTAGTAGTAGTAGTAGTAGTAGTAGTAGTAGTAGTAGTAGTAGTAGTAGTAGTAGTAGTAGTAGGTGTCTGTTCCCTTTCGTTTGAGGTTATAGTTTACCACTTTACATGAAGTATATACCAAAAATTTGATCCGAATATGTTTTGACAGTGTGATTGCCAGAGTTGTTTGTAGAGTGGGGTGTGTGACACCCCGACCCCTCTCAATTCAAAAGTCGGTCTTCAAGTGATTTCCTAGTCTGTCTCCAAAAGAAGAAAAGGAGACGAGAGATATGTAAAAGACATTTGAAGGAGAGTAATAGGTTTTGCTACGTTAGATGGAGAAACACATAGAAATATGTTTCAAAAGATGACCTTCGCGAGGACCCGTCGTGGATGGTTGTCTCATTAATACTTCTCTTATTGCAGCTTGGGTGGAATAATCGCTACAAGCCCATGCAACCATCCACCGTTATTTGTCCTCCTGCCCACAGGTCCCCTGCATGCAGTTTTTCAAGCCGTTATGTCAATTTAGGCTGTACATTTAAATACAATTCAGGTAAAAAATAGTGGTCAAATTTTGATTTTAAGGTCTGTTCAGTCTGCATGTTATTTGAAGATAGACAAAAGGTTTCATTCCTTTGCCCACAATTTCGCAATTACCTGAGATCAATGTAAATGATGTAAAACGACGATCGGCTCAAGTTCGGGTCAGCACCAAATGCTGGGTCATAAAGAATATCCAGAGGGTCACCAGATCGTGTCAGAAATCGAGCAAAAACAATTTTCTCATTTCAACTTAAACACAACGGAAACTAAACGAACGAAGAGGATAGTAAAATGTCAACTGTTATGAAAACTCTTCCCTTCTACGTAACTGTCAACAAAAGCAATAAAAATAGCCCCTTAAATGCTCTTTTAGGGAGGGATTTGTTCCCAAAAAGTTTAAAAATAGAGCCCCAGAAAACAAAATGAACATTTAAACCCTGCCTTCGAACCCGTGGACTTTGACACAGTAGCATAGACAGACAATGGCATCTAGAGGGCAGGGGTGGGCAAGGTTACACAGGGACGAGATTAGCAGTGGACACTGTAATTATAAACAATTGCATTATATTCTGCCATCTCCGGTGAGGGGGTAAATTTTTTATAAGGGGGAAATTTTCGCGCCCCCTTTGCCCTCGCCCTCGCTTTTACCTCAAGTTCGTATCTGACTCTAAAAGGGCGATGGCAAAATCTTCCAAAGTATCATGTTCCCTTCTCACTGTCTGGCGTCGCACTGTATCTGAAGGGACGGTTACGGTTTATCCTCCAGGTGCACGCTTGTTCCAGTATACGATGATGTGCGCAGGTACAATTCAATCTCAGAACAGACTTGTGACAGATTCATTACTGATTCTAATAGTCAAAAATATTGTAGTTACTTAAAATTCTTGATTTTTTCTGTATCCAAGGTCTTGCCATGGTTGGTATCAACGCCGGTATATACTTTACATGTATAACGGACATACCATGGACAGGAGACGCCATATTTGTGTTGTAAGTATCATGGCTGCTTCACCATTAACTTAATGCACGTGACTTCACAGGGTTAAACAAAAATCGAAGTGCACCCACTGCAGATGACGTACATATATATATATATATATATATATATATAAATATATATATATATATATATATATATATATATATATATATATATATATATATATATATATATATATATATATATATATATATACGGCAATTAGTCCAAGAAGGAACATCACCCGAGACATAATGAATATAAACCTTCAGTGAAATATCAGAATACAAATATATTTCAAGTCCAGGAAAAAGGTGAACGAATTTTCGGCACAACAGTGCCTTTATCAAGTTACAACCTTACATGAGAATGAAAAATAAACGAGACTTGAAACTCAACAACACAGAAGAAAGCTACATAAAAGAAAGCAACAAAAAGGGAAGTCAACCGTAGCAGATGTCTGTAAAGAACTAGAAGAAAAGAAAGCAAACCTAAACGAAAAAACTCACCAATAAAGGGCTTGGTGAGAAAATGAAAGACCTGCTTAGCGAGCCCTAACTCTGGGTTTCCTGGTCTGGCAGTCGAAACTATCGTTGACATTAAGACCCATAGGGGAAATAGTTTGCAATTTGTTCCACATCCAAATGTTTTCTAAATGCTTAAGTCCTTCCCGGGAAATATTCAAAATAACCATTTTATTTTCATAGGAAGCATTTTCTGGAATGAAGGGAGGGTTCAAGGTTTGAAGGATTATAACATTGAAATGACTAGGGGAGTGCGAAGCCAAGTGAGAGTACAACTCAGCACAAGACCTGAGAAAAATAGACCCCGCGCCTCCACCTTCCTCCCTTACCACCTTCTGAAGAGCACTACGGTGGTTCGCCATCCGCTCTTTCAAATTTTGTGTCATTCCGACGTACTGCATACCACAAAAAGGGCAAAAAATACAATAAACAACCCAAGTAGCCATACAATTCGACTCCTTGGCCTTGACTTTAAAAACCTTACCACAGGAGTGACTCCGGATAACGCTACAATTAGCTAGGTCAGTGCAGAGTTTGCAGTTCTTATTACAATGTTTGCTTGGTCCCACTGTTGAAGTCCCCCTCTTGATTTTGGCACGTACTAACAGCCTTCTCAAATTTGGAGGTTGGCTGAACGCCAGTAAAGGTAAATTTGGGACTTCTTTCATAATAGGTGAGAGATGCAGCTGGGGTTGGTGTTTACGTAGAAGTTCTTTTACGTCCGGTAACCCTGGGTGATATTCAATCACTAAGGGGACCCTTTGAGAAGACACTTCTCTCCCATAATTCGTCACCTCTCTTACACTGAGGGCACGGTCAATTTCACGGGTCACCTTAGAATAGGAGTGACCACGCTTTTGAAGGGCCCTGGACAGTTCCTCGCATCTCTTCCTGGTAAGTTCTTGAGTAGAACAAATAGCTTTAATGCGTTTAGCTAGGTTAAACGCTAAACTCCGTTTAACATGACCAGGATGGCAACTATCAGCAGATAAGTAAAGCATTGTATCGGTAGGTTTACGATAAACATCCGTCTCCAGGACCCCACCGTTCTTAACAATGACCTTAACATCTAGAAAGTTAACACACTCAGGCGATAAATCAGCAGTGAACCTGATAGAGGGCTGAAAAGAGTTAAGCTTCTCCAAAAAAGGGTAGAATTTATCACTCCCATGACGCCAAATTAAAATGCAGTCATCTATGTACCTCCAGAACACTTCCGGAAGGAAGTCACATTGCGAGAAAAATGACTTTTCAAACTCAGCCAGAAAAATATTGGCATAAGCCGGGGCCATCTTAGTTCCTATTTCAGTACCCGAAGTCTGCAGGTAAAGGTCCGAGTTGAACTCAAAAACATTTTTCTTGAGGACAATCCCTGCCATCCCACAAATGCCGGACACTACGGCCTTTGGAAAGTGTCTCCTACTTAAAAAACTACGTAACGCCTCAATACCATCCTGATGGGGGATAGAGGGATACAATGCCACAACGTCAATTGTTGCCAACAATGTTCCCGGGGGAAGGGGGCAAGCTCTCAAAGTTTTCTAAGGAAATCAAAAGTGTCTTTAAGATACGAATCTATCCCAGGGACAAGGGGGTTTAAAAAATGGTCCACTAATTCCGACAACCGTTCAGTAGGCGACCCATTACCTGAGATTACCGGTCGACCTGGTACCCCCGCCTTGTGCACTTTGGGTAAAACATAAAACCTGGCAGGCTTAGTGTCTAATGGAGAAGCATAACTCGCCATGTCCGCGGTGATAACAGACTCATTTTGTAATTTTTCAAGTAAAGAATTTACAGAGGCCACAATATCATCCATTGGATCCTCTTCAAGTTTAATGTAAACCGAAGAGTCAGCTAAATGTCTCTCACATTCACAAATGTAGCTTTCCCTATCCATGACTACAACAGCCCCTCCTTTGTCTGCCCCCTTAATAACAATGTCATTACAATTTTGAAGAGTCTTCAAAACCTGAAACTCAGGTATGGAGAAGTTAGAAAAGTAATTATTCTCAGAAGCAGATAAAATATCATTAGTCAGAATAGAAATGTAGGCCTCCAAAAATTGATCACCGGGTGGAGGTTTAAACTTGGAAACCGGTTTAAATTTAGAAACGGGATCCTTCTCAAAAGCGGGATCCTCCTTACCATAAAAGAAAGGCTTCAACCTCATTCTCCGAGCAAAATCCTAAAGTCCCTCCATCAATTTCAAGCGGTTAACCTGTTGTGGGACTGGAGCGAAACTGAGCCCTTTAGACAAGATCTTGAGTTCTGTAGTTGAGAGATCACGTCTAGAAAGATTAATTACTGGGTAAAACTGATCTTTGCGTAATAAGACTGGTTCCATTGATCGGTGAAGGTACCCTGATGTAATAGGCTCACTCGGTGTAAGTGGTTCTCTGGAGGGCGTCTCATCCTTGTCCTCAGTTTTGTCATTAGTGTCCGTGTACATACCCTCAGCATTCGTACATAATGCCGAACAGGCATTAACACTTTCCGAAAACGATGGTGATGTCTCGACGGGCGTAGAACATGAAAGAGTACGCTCTGGAGTTATCTTCCGAGCAAGATACAGATTCCTCCCGTATTACCCTACTATTCAAACGGCCCCTTCCCGTAGTGGTAAGTTCTAAAAACTCCGTAGAGTCCGAGTTCAGTCTAGCCTGAGATCTTGTAACTCTCTGGGAAATTGAGGCCCCCACTCGGGAATCACACGAGGAAGCAGGACGCAATACATTCTCCTCAAAAGGCTCCAGTTGCGACGAAATTGAAGACTCAACTATTACCTCAGTGGAAGGGTCGCAAACGGAACGACCAACGTGTGAAGCAGTAAAGTCAAACCAGTCATGTCCGAGTGAAGTACTATGAGCAGTGGAGTCGTATGGGCCCAACAAAGAACCATTAACCCCAAAGTCACTGGCAATAGTCCAGAGAAACGTCTCCTTGCAGCTAATCGAATTACAAAGGTTTACAAAGGTTTAGGTTTGCTTTCTTTTCTTCTAGTTCTTTACAGACACCTGCTACGGCTGACTTCCCTTTTTGTTGCTTTCTTTTATGTAGCTTTCTTCTGTGTTGTTGAGTTTCAAGTCTCGTTTATTTTTCATTCTCATTTAAGGTTGTAACTTGATAAAGGCACTGTTGTGCCGAAAATTCGTTCACCTTTTTCCTGGACTTGAAATATATTTGTATTCTGATATTTCACTGAAGGTTTATATATATATATATATCGTAGCACTTATGAAGTAGGTAGATAAAAATGAAGTAGTAAATAGTGCTAAAAGTTTGTGAAAAATTCCACGACGTTTCGGGTTTAAACCCTTCATCAGGTGGCAAAAATGCAATTGATCGTTGACACGGCCAAACGTACAATTTAAAAAATAGACAATAAAATTGGGCACGGTAAACCTCGGCTAGGAAAACAGACAGACAGTGCATTTTTTTGACTTCTGGTAACCACTTAACACTGTCTGTTTTCCTAGCCGAGGTTTACCGTGCCCAATTTTATTGTGTATTTTTTAAATTGTACGTTTGGCCGTTGTCTCAACGATCAATTGCATTTTTACCACCTGAAAAAGGGTTTAAACCCGAAACGTCGTGGAATTTTTCACAAACTTTCAGCACTATTTACTACTTCATTTTTACTTACCTATATATATATATATATATATATATATATATATATATATATATATATATATATATATATATATATTTCACTAATTTGGGATTAAGGGGAAATATCGTATGAAAAAAACCCGCCTTTAAGGGGAAATCGTCTATAAGGGGAAAAAATCAGGTCGACTTAACGAAACTACACGCTTTTTCTATAGGAATACGTAAACGGATGGTAATGGCCTTTTCACTACATAATCTATATGCCATTACTTCAATGTTGACCAATTTACGTACACGTATCTGTTAACACGTACAATTGGCTGGCCATTGAAATAACGTTAATGTATATCTATTTTTCAAATTCTACCAAATGGGGAAATATAATCTTATGTATTTTATTGTTTTTTTTTCGCCTTTTCGAAAGGGCGTCTAGCGCCCTCTAAAATTTTTCCCCCTACCGTGGGTTTTAGCGTTATATATATATATATATATATATATATATATATATATATATATATTATATATATATATATATATATATACTTTTGAACACCCAGCAGTCCTCTAATATCCTGGTTATAAAGGAAGGTGATAACATCAATGCATGATGTCTATAGATAGTTTCGCACGACTGATTCAAAAGGAAGTCCAATGGTTACCGGACCCTCAATGCCCCACCCAGGGGGAGGGAAATCATGTGTTTCAATCTACAGAGTTGTCAGTGAAAATATTAAAATTGCTTGAAATGCGTTAAACCTGTGATCTTAACAAGAGTGGGAGGGGGATGATGTTTCCTAAGACGTGGCAAGGCAAAGGAAGTACCATTTTCTTCGATGTGAAAGGCAATTTTAGGTAAACTTCTCTTTTTAAGCTACACTGTAACTCATGGTGACTCCGTCTTAAATAATGCCACGGTGTTCAAAATTTCGAGCCCCCAACAATAAATCCTCGGACTCGGAATAAAATGCACCCAATATATGTTAAAGGTTACGTTCTGTAATCATTTTTAAAGAATCTGTAGGTGGAGGACCCGTCTTACTTCTTACCCCACTCCTTGTTGAAGCAAGATTATTGTTTTGCAGCATCTGAAACTCTCCCTTCCCAGATTCCGCGTGTATTCGGTACCTGCTCTGAAAATCTGAGACAATCACTTTCGACAATTTTACGCACCTGTACATTGTCCAAGCAGGGAGCTACTACCCGAATAACAATTGATATTAAATAAATCACGAGTTGATGACTTTCTTATCTATAGTAGTTTCACTTTGCCCATAACAGGACAACTGTAGTTCAGCTATGTAGGCTAGCTATCCGTTGAAAACGTAGCCTATCATTGATGCAAAAACGATAAGACTCCCCTAGACATAAGAATATAAGTGGTATTTCTCGGCCAGAACCTGTAGGTAAACCTATAAATAACATGTCACCTGATGAATATGGGATATCTCCTTCCTATATTCAGGTTTTTGTTGTGCCTCTTTGGTGCATGCGTGCTAATTGGGACTACTTATGATGTATTTTACCGGCGGCTGAAACTAACAGCGACGCCGAAAGATGAGGGCAAGCACAAGCGGTTAAATGAGACTGAAGAACATAACGTTGATGAAGTACAACATCTGAGCAAAGAAGAAGCTGGAAACGAAGGTCAAGACGAAAAAGAAGGCGAGGGAACGACAGGCAAGTCGGATGGCCCTGTTGAGAAAACCAATGAAACATTCGAGGAAGCGAAGGATGAACCACAGCCGCCAGGACGGCGAAGAAGAGGAGTTTGTAAGTGTATGATATACGTCGGGTGTATCAATTTTATGAAATTTCTACCTCCCTCGTCTACAACAGCTACTAAACAATCTCTTTACCAGAAAGAAAGCTTCTCACATTACCTTGGTCTTTCATAGGTGGCTATCTCTATTAAAATGCCCAAAATATCAAAATAGTCCTTAGCCTGGGAAAAACGTGCTTTTGTTTTTTATTTTTATTTAGGCTCCTTTTTCTCGGCTTTTTTTCAGCAAGCGTGAGTGTCCCCTTAGGAAAGTAATCCCTCCACATATTTACGGGGCTTAATAATTTCCCTTCTTTACTTTAGCCCAGAAACCTTTCAGTCTTTTCAAGGTGTGGTTGACAACGAAGAGTCAATCGCTCATGATAGCATTATCGGCATCAGGGGTCGCAACTCAAAAGTAGGTTATCAAATTTTTGGGAATTCGCGAGTCGAGTCCAAACTAAAATGGTAAAGGTTTAATTCGCAGCTCTAAACTAATACAACAAAAATATACACAATGACTGTCATAATTTAACAAAGTTAATTCCAAAGGTTATGCATTCCTGTTAAGGATTCTTAGGCAATAATAAGGAGGAAATGCTTGTGCTTGGTCGTACGATTGGTTTCTTAAAGCACAACAAATTTCACCCAAAACAGTAAATATGCTCCCGAGTCTCAACTAAGTTTACTTCCAGTCCCTTCTCTAATCTCCAAAAGAACAGTGCACCTTCCAGACAAAGCAACAGTAGCCTCGGTCAGTCAACTGAGTTTCAATTTCCGAAGTTCATATCAACACAAGCTGTGTGCAGGCTATCTGGGTACATTATCTGTGTAAGTCATCATCAGTGACATACCAATCAGAGTGATGCTGTTGTTTTAATTTATGTCAATCAGAGTGCAGCCACCAATTATATTCAGAACTATCGGGCTTTTCCTAAATGTTTGTAAAAAAAAATAAATTAGTGGGAGGAGTTGGTGGTTCTCGTGTGTACTGCCTTGCATTCTAGAGGTCCCGGATCAAATCCCCGTGGAACCCCTTGGAAATTTTCTGGGGACTAAACTTTACTTGTTCACCATAGCTGTTCACGGTGAGTGTTAAAGGGGTTAAAATTGGTGAATTTGAATTCGGTATCTGATTGTCCGTTTCAGGAAGTTGTCCGCTTTGCTCAGTTCAGCTGTCAAGCAGTGGTGCCTAACAAGGAACCTCCACCCTTCCCAGCCTTTGGGAAAGTGACTAAAGACTGGAGATAAACTCACGTCCGTCGGATGGAGACGTTAAATGGCGTTCCCGGGGGCAGGATTGGGATCGATTAGTAGGCCTACACGCCTGCCTCGTTAACATCTGAGCACTAGTCGAAAAGAGAAGGCGAATCTCGCCGGTGTTCATCCAAGCTCACTGTGGTATAGGGTCCTCGATGAGCCAATCGGCTTCCTGACCCTCAAACGTTAAACTTTAATCCACCCCTCCTCCTTCCCTGGATGAGCTCGTTGTGACTGACGGTTGCCATAGAAAATTAAAGAACGACTGGTATACGTCACAGCTTAATTTGTTGCGTCGGAGGGGGGGGGGGTGGTTAGTCATGAGAATTGAGTTAAATTGACTAACTTATGTAGTTATATTTTAGCAAAGGCAAAGGCAGAGGAAGCTTTTCTCGGTCGGGGGATGAAAGTTCTTTCGGATCGCCCTCCTGTGTGAGGGTTCTAAGAGGGAGGGATGTCACCTTTGGGAATTTTTTTATTATTTGAGGGTCCCTAGTTGCTATTTTGTTCGACATAGTGTCTAAATTTTAAGGAATATCACTGCAATTTTTGATATATATATATATATTGGCTTATATATATATATATATATATATATATATATATATAAAACTTTAAAATGATAAAACTAGAACAGCCACTGATTACAAACACACAAAGATAAAAGACACCCTGCATCGAGAAGCTTTCGGCTGTTTTATTCAGCCTTCAATCAGCTCGAATGAAGCAGATAAAATGGGTTCAAAAGTCCTACCTATAAAATTCCAAAAAGATTTGCAAATACATACAAAGAATAAAAGCAGCCAGCACAAACTCAGGACAGTAAGAAATAAAGCTTAAAATCACTGGTGGATAAATAGCAAAAGAAAGAGAGAGAGAAAATACAGATTCTTAAACCAGCTGTAAACATGCATGCTGCACTAAAGTTAAGATAATCCTCAAAAATATGGTTAAAACCAACGGTAGCTGAAGGGGGCCTGGAAGGTGCATAGGAGAAGAACATTACGCATAGGAAACCACATTAAGAAAGTTACCCTGAAATTTACCGTAGGTAGCTGATTCTTTTGGAAGAGTTAAATTCCTTCCGTTTGTTTAGGCCTAGGGGGAATAGGGTATTCAATGGGCAAGCCAAAAACCTTCTCTTTTTTTGTAAGGGCTGTGTCCCATTATTAGACTTGCCTGTAAGTCTGCTCTATAATGATGAACTTAATGTCTGACAGTTGATGAGGAGGAAGAATTATAATGGACTGCTAATTCGCATCTCCCGCGATTATTCAAGAGGTCGGGATTTGTGATTTCTAAATCTTACTTTAAATTCTGTGGAAGTAGACCCAACATACTGCAAATTACACTTAAAACAAGTTGCTACGTAAATAATACAAGCACTAGTACAGGAAAAACATAACTTTTAATAGATAGGATAAGTTTTCTTAGTGGCACAGCTAGAAAAAGTTGGAACTCTGCAATAAAAAATTAGTACAGAGGTCACACCTTCTTCGCTCACATTTGAAACAACCTACAGTGTCCCCTGTACGGGTACGATAAGGAGATTTCGACTTCCTAAGTAAATCCTTAAGGGATTTACATTTTCTGTAAGCAGTGAAGAATGAATTCTCTGGGAAAAAAAAAGATTGGTTCATACGAGGCGAGCTATGAAGGATGTGCATGTGTTTACGAATGATAGAATTGGCATTGGGTAACGCTGGGTTGAAATCCAGGACTAGTGGGTATTTACGATTGAATGCTCTCTTTTTAGCAGGAGTTGAGCAGGGCAGATCTAGGTAATTTGTTTGCTTTTTCAAATTGCTCTTCTACCCAAGTTGGGTCATATATCCTCTGGCTATTAAATAATGCTTAAACTCAATATAACTCTCTTGGCCAAAAGCTCAGGGGTAGAAGAACAAATACGTTTCAGCCTTAAGGCTATACTGTAAGGGATGCTTTTTACTTGATGCTTAGGATAGAACTAGAAGGGTAACAAATATAAATGACCATCAGTTGGCTTAGAGAACACATCAGTTGAAATGATTCCATTATTCAAAATTACCATAACATCCAGAAATTCAAAGCCTTGACTCAGAAAACCTCAGTACAAAATTGGATAGTTTGGATAGATAGAGTTAATAAACTTGGTAAATTCACATGGAGTGCATCGAGTCCATGAGGCCAAAGCTCAAAAATATCGTCCGTTGTGTTTTTCCTAAAACGCCACCATTTTTTAGGTTTAAAAGGACCTTCGGTTGTAGCTATTTTGTCTATGTAAACTCTAGCTAGGTGCAGCGTACTGCATGCATTTTTGGGTCCCATAGCAGTGCCATGGATTTGCACGAAGTTATTACCTTTGAAACTAGAGTTGTTGTGCTTTAAACAAATATCGACTGCTTCAACAATACAATCGTTACAAGGTAAATCGGACTTTCTACTAGTTAATGCTTCCTTCACGGCTTTTAACCCTAATGTATTGTCTATGTCATATATATATATATATATATATATATTATATATATCAAAAATTGCAGAGGGAAGAAATAAGGTAAGGGGGTTTTGACCTTGAATCGTGGGGGAAGCATGCTTCCCCCTACCATGTTTTTGTTTTACATGGAGTCTTAAATTTTCGTCTCACAGAAGTGCCTGATCATCTAAAGAATTAACTGTTACTTAATTCGCATCTCTAAAGGTAACTTTTAGGTCTCCGAAGGACGCTGTTGCTTTTCAAAATTTTTCATTCATAGTCTGAGGCAATTTCGTTATGTATGTCTTTGCTCTCAGGTGCCTTTGAATTTTCAGCCTATTGCACGTCATGTGTGGCAGGCTATTCATAAAAAATACAGTGCGTTATGGAGCACCAATAAAAATGCCCCCCACCCCCCAAGTGCAATCTGGCCTTTATCATCATTAGCTTCTCCACAAAGAAAGTTTCAAGTTGAAATCTGCTGAGATCCAGCAGACGCGTCCTCTTTGCTGGATAACGTAGCCTAATCCTTAAATTAAATCACCATCCACCAGTGTGATCAGGAGTGTTAACCCCAGTCGTTCACAAGTAAAATTTTATATTATGTCACGATGTCTGTGATCATGGAGTTGTTCAGTTTTGTTTCGGTTTTTTTTTTTTATTACTCCTTTTTGTCACCCATAAAGCCTTTCGTACAGACCAAGATATATGAATGTCATGCATATACGATATTCTCTTCATGGGGCTCTTTCTGTTTTGTTTTCCATGTCTTTCCTAAAACTACCTAGTGGCTGGAATTCTCGACGGGATACTCATGTCGTTTTCGTGTGTTAACAATGGCTTGAAGATACTGAATTGTGAGAAGACAGCGGGAAACTTGGGCGCCCTCAATGGTATCCGAGTCATTAGTATGTTCTGGATTATCTGGGGTCACACAAATCAATTTCTTCTTTTCGGAAGACTAGGTAAGATATGTCAAGATAATCTTATTTGAGATAAATTGCTTGCTACACAGTGGTATAGAGGGATTTCATGTTTAGTGGAATTCCCCCACTTTGAATGTCAATCACTCATCCTTGCATCTAGGAACCTTCCGTGAGCACCTGCCAATACGGCAGCTTTTGCTCATGGGCTATGACGGCTAGCACTGTCAATCGGACCCATGCTGACGTCACAAAAATTCCCTTCAACACCAATGTCATAAATGGATTGACTACGTAGCAATTACTGTCAATTGATAAATTCAAATAATGCTAAAGTGTTCCTTACTATAGTTACAACGAACATAGTTCACACTAAAGACCAATTAAAGTCATTCGAGTAATGCTTGTTGTTTCCGAGTAATAGCTGCTGTCACCGGGAAGGGGGAGGGGCGGGAGAACGGGCAGGGGAAGGGGTGGGTTGAAAAGGCAAGAATGAGAAGTAATTACATCCATTACTGCAGTATCATGTTTAAAGTACATCACCCTCGCTTGAATATCTTTGAAAGGTAAAAAATGGATTACAGAGTGTAATAGGTTGCTAGTGCGTATTAGGCGAAATGACCCTAGATAACAGTGTCGTCGGAAGGTGTCTTAGACTGGGGTGGGGGAGGAGGGAAAAACCATTTGTATTGAGAATTAAAGCAAACCCTTCACACTCAAAATTTTTCGGTGTCGTACCCTCACTCCCAATGGCCTTTGTTGTATATTGTAAGTAACTTGTATTAGTTTCAAATCAAGTTTGTTTTCTCTTTTCTTCAGACAATCCATTCGATGTGTTGACGAACGTCTTGGGGCAATTCTGGTTTCGAATTACGACGGAGGCAACTTTCTCCGTGGATACATTTTTCGTGCTGAGGTAAAACAGTACAGCTGTGTCGCAAGGGGAAGGGGTTGACCTACCGTCTGGCTCTTTCTATTTTGCAATACCCCCTTTCTAAAGAAGAGGAAGAAATCAGATAATTTATGTAATGACACAGTTTTGTACAAAATTAACCTTTTTGAATGACTTGTTCCGACACACGGAAACGAAACCACGTCACCAAACAGTGAAATCTGGTTCATTGATAGCTGCATTTAATAGTGGTTGTATAAATACTATATACCCGAACAGGATCGTAGAAAACTCGAGAATTGTTGAGAACTGTCTTGTCAGAATAATCATGCGATACTTCTATTTCTTTTGTTGCTCTAATGTAAAGTACGGTTCAGGATCATTAAATTCGACGTACCTTCGGCCTCAGTTTTTGTGCTGTGATGCTCCTTTATGATAGAGAATTTGGTTACCATACCCTTGAAGAGACTATATCCGTAGTCAAGGATAGGGTAGGAGGGCAGATGCCACGCTATAGGAAAAATTTTACACCAGAAATTATAGAGAACAAAAATCATTATTGCCGTAATGCATCTCATTATATCTTGCCCTCTCGCCCCTGGGAAGCTTTCTGGGTTTTGACTCCTTGTCTGAGTTCGGGATAGGGCGAAATTATTTGACAACTGCTACCCTCGTATTGCATGGGTCATCGACTAGTGGCTTGCGTGAGTAATCGACTAGCGACTTCATGGCTTAGCCTTGAGGTGATATTGCATTGGAAGCTAACTGTAAAAAAAAGGGATGCAACATTCCCAAAGAGTGTCTCTTCACAAATGACGAAGTAATTCAACCCTTACAATCCCATATTCATACCTACACACACACGCACAAAAAATCACACACACACACAAACATTTGAAAAAAAAATTAAAAATAATAGTTACACATGAGTTGTTCCGTCTATTGAACTCGCATGCCTAAGTTATTACACCTATGTTGACCGAGTTTCCGATGTCGTAGCCTACACGAAGTAAAAGGCAGTCCGACCCGGAAAACTTTTCCCGGGAAGTAAGAAAGTTTACATTAGTATGCAGACAGGCGTTTCCTCGGGGTCCTGGTAGTGTGGCTGGGGAAGATATCGCGCATAGGCCTATATATCTACCTCACTGTTACCAGAAACCATTGTCATATTTTTTTTTTCTTTTCAGTGGTCTCTTGCTGACGTATCTGACTCTGAAACACTTGGCAAAGAGTGAGGGCAAGCTTAACTGGTTTCTTTTCGTTTTCCATCGCTTCTGGCGCATAACCCCTCTATATATGGTGTGCATTGGTATCTGGTCATCTCTGCTGGTCCACATCGGGACAGGACCGGATAAGGAAGAGTTTTATAGTGGTGTTCGAGCAACATGTGCGGATTATTGGTGGGCCAATCTTCTGTATATAAACAATCTGGTACCCTACCCTGGGAGTGTCAACTTGGTAAATATTCGTGTTATCTTTGGCTGTAGCGGTTTGGCCGTATAGGTTAAAAAGTGGATGTGTGGAAGCAAATCCCCCCATGCCTCCTCATGGAACCACAAATGCCCTGGAACCGGGATCCATTAAAGGTATTTTCACATAAACAATTACGGTAAGAGTGACCTTGAGCAGTGTGTCTTCCTTTGTATTCATTAGAAGGAAAAAGTAATAAATATTGTACGTAAGTTTACTCAAGCTTTACAAAGGAAGTATAAAAACATAGCAACAGACAGACAGAAGTGAACGCGCATATTAGTATAGGTGTACCCGGCGATAAGCAATTGGTTGCTATGGTAAGTCTGGCGAAATGAATTGTGTCACAGAATGAGAGAACCAATTAGAATGAGGTTTAGGGGCTCTGGCTGTAGACTAGCCAACCACAACCATGATCGCAGACCTTTGCTAGAGGTAAGATATAGGCAAGGATGGAGCCAGGATTTGTCGGATGGGGAGGGTAGAAAGCTCCCCAACGGGGGATAGGGACAGCAACCCGAATCCCCGACAAAGACGACGGGGTTGCCGGAAGGGAGACGAATGCACAATAATTCGACGCGCTAAGCGGGCCAAAAAGTTACGGCTTTTTATGGAAGCACATTTGAAAAGTCTGGGTTTTTGTTGATGAGAATTTTAAACATTTGGGGGTTTTATTGGAGAAAAATTGAAAACTGTCTTCCGTTTAAGTAAAATCAAATAATCCTTCTAGGCGACTGGCGCCATAGGTATTATGTGCTTTATCTTACCCATCTCTGACAAAAATTGAAAATTTCTCCAACAGTGGGAAGGGAAAGCCTTCCCTAATGGGGAATGAACCCCTTTCCCCCAACTTGCACTGCACCCGTAGATGAAGGTAACGTTAGTGTTTTCTTTACTTTAACAGTGTATTTGAAGATATGCACATCAAAAGAAACCGTTGTCATTTTAAAGGATTATTCTTCACAAGATATTAAATGAGCTTCGTTGTGCGATCACAAAATGTCATATGTCATCAACAGCACATGGAAGCAATAGTCATGGTACATACGGTGCCTTTAGCATGCCATTTGCTCGCGTACTGTTGGATTAAGTCGAGATCTGTGTTTTTGAAACACTTGTCAATTAAAATATTTTTCGTGTCAACCAGTGAAGAGGTTGGAGGAGATGCCTCTCGATGTACTACCCACGAGGATTTGCCCAACCGTTCATGCATGTTACAGTGATTTCATCCAGTGACGCCGTGCAATAGCTTGAGTTTCCCAATCGGCCTGACAGTAGTCCATAGTGTAGCCTACTGATGTACATGTCCATTCGATGTCATTATTGCACGGAATGCCAATATTTCAATTTATCGTAATTGCAAGAAAGCCAATGAATTCGATATGAATTTCCTAGAGTACTGCTGTGATACTGAAAACCGGAAAATGACAGAAACATTAGGGAAACGGAAAACACGGGAAATCACACAAGATGATATTTTTACACAATATATTGACGGGGACTAATCAAAAGAAAAATCGCTAACACATTGGTACAGTTATAATACTTCAAATAAAAAATATCCCACAACGGTGTTGTTTCTGAGACATATACGAGGGTAAATCAAAGAGGGATAAAACTCGGATTTTGACCCCCAAAAAGTCATTCCGAATGTATTTTAGTACATCGGGATACCGTCTGACACTAGTTTCTCTTGTCTTACAGTGTATGGGTTGGTCATGGTACCTCGCTAATGATATGCAGTTCTTTCTCCTCTCACCGATCTTCTTGATCCTTCTCTCCAGGTGAGTTCATAGCTTTCTGCGTCATTTAGTTGCTACGTATGCATTCGCTTACCCCAAATGCAGAAGCATATGCGAGGGGTAAGGGTCGTGCCCCTCACTTCGTCTGATCCCCAATCGGAAAAGTCAGTCACTCTGGGAAAATTGAGAAAAAGAGAAATTGAAGGAAATCGGGATCTGCCAGGGAAATGGTAACTGCACCCAATTTGGACATTTTCAAAAAGCTTTGCACGTGACTGTTTAGATTTAAGCACCAACTTTCTGCAGTGATCAAGACTTGAGTTTGCGTAAACATAATTTATTTCATTTATATATACGTTTCCACTGTTCTATACCTGTTCCTTTTAAAGCGCCTATAGTTTTTGTATTAGTGTAGAACATTAAAGGAATTTTTGACAAGTGTACAAGGTATTTTTTACCCTTCTATATTCCAGCAACACTAGCCAAACCCAACCTCACTCGACCTGGCACCCCACCGGGTCACGTGGTGTGAGTTTCATTAAATGATCAAGATATCAGATATAATAAGATATAGTCAATTGTTACTTTCAGTTACGTCATTACTAACGTAATACCAGTACCATACCAATCTGACAGTAGTGTGGGACATTTGGGGAATGTACATACCATTTTCAGTAACAATTTCGCGTAGGAAGAAGGCTCACAGGGCTGCAAATCACGGGAGTATGGAGATTCATGAATATTCATATACATAAAAGTAATGAATATCTATTTATTGCAGACCTAAGTGGAGAAAGATTGGAATTGGATCAGTCATTGGAGTGGCAATTACGTCATGTCTGATCACGGCTGTTGTAGCTGGATACTGGGGATATCCTGTGGGCAATTATCCGCAGTAAGTATAGTGTGTATCCCTTCTTGTTTTTTATGTCTCTGTAACTTCCTATCTGGTGAAAATAAAAGTTTACTTCATAAGAACTCCATATACTGGAGAAAAAACGCACTTAACAGCAGACGTGAAGGCGATATGATTGAGTTGATAACGGTGGTGGTATTTGAAGCAAATCAACTTAGGTTCGGGGGTGTGATTAGCATTCCAGTCATGATTTTAGGTAGGGTTATTTTTCCATCTGAAATGTACCAATAAATGATTTCAAATTTAATTAAAATGTTGCTTTGGAGGTCATCCGACGTCAGGCACTTACCAGTTTGACTTACATTAATTGTTGTAAAGCCTTGTGAAATCACTGCCTCGAAGCCTAGTCAAAGAAATAACTAAGCTTTTGTGTAAACTGGTAAAAGGTTGGGTTTTCGTGCCATTTTTATCTTTTAATAAAATTTACCGGAGATGTTGTCTTGTAAAGTCCGGATTTAATTTCCTTTCACTGGTTCTAGTTACCAAGTTTTAGCTCACAAACACGGGTTGGGGATGGAAATGTTAACTGCAACCCTTACTTACCAATCCGTCTAGATTCCATTACTTTGAAAAGCAACTTTGCTCCTTCCACCAGAATGAATAGTTTTTGTATATTATTAGTTTTTGAAATTTGATTTAAAATGAACCAAAATACTTAAGTTAGGCAAAAAAGCTTTGTTAAGTTTTTTTCAAAGTGAGATTTTTTACTGGACTTTCCTTCTGTGCAAAAGGTTGTCGAACGTTTGCCTCATATGGAATTCTGGACCCGCAAACCATGGAAGCCCCGATTATTGCAGTGCACGTACATTTTTCATCGGCATTTCAAATAAATTTAAATCGCTAGAAAAATGCCTTAGAATACACCACATAATCCATTCAGTGACTGTTTCCAACACTTTGTTAGTTAAATTCATTGAAACAGCTATTGTGAGCCATCAAAAATGCATGTGTCCACTGTTTTCGTCAGGGCTTTGCACAAAGTGGGGGACAAACAATATGATAAACCCCCACTTTCAAAGTGTGGGGGGACATGTACCCCGTCAACACCCGCTGACGCTTGTGACTGGAGGTAACTCTTGCATGACAAAATGTTTTCTCGTGTTTATTTAATTCTCTGCACCCCTTTTTACCTCTCTTTCACGGGATCCCGTCTACCACCCTACTAACGTACTTGTCCGCCCAGCTAAAAGAATAAGAGATTGACGCCACCAGTCGGATAGAGGGCGGGCTGTCGAGTAGCTGCAAAGGGGGCTCGGGTTTCTTTTCGTTCCTGGCACCATTGCGTACTTTGAGAGATGTAAGTTTGATGTTAAAGAAGTACCCAAACAAGGGCAGCATTGGGTGGTTATTTCGACATCAATGTTCCGGGTATCGTATAACTTAACCAACATCTTTTGCAATATCTCTGACAGGCCTTTTAACAACCGCACAGCAACACAGCCTGCCGACGCTGACCGTATATACGCTAAACCATGGTGTCGCATCCAGTCTTATATGGTTGGCATTTTCGTAGGATACCTTCTGTATAGCGTCAAAGATCAGAAAATGAAGATACCATTGGTGAGTCGCAGGTACTAAGTTTGATGAAAGCAGGGAGGTGTTATTCTCCCTGATGGAAGCTCGGTCTACATTAGCATAGTCTTGGTTAAAGAATATTAGCAAACTTGTTTTTTCACCTTGCTTTCTGATACTTTTAAACTGAATTATTGAGTTTCAGACCTAAAATTATTAAGCAGAATTCTCACAAATTATGAACGGCACTTGATCCGCAAGAAGAAATAGAATAACGAACTATATTTTACGCACACCCTTTAGGCTCATAATTATATAGTCATCGCATTAGGGAATGAGGGTCTTGAACGAAATTAACATTAGCATTTCTTGAACAGAAACTGAATTCGAAAATTTTGGGTAGTTGTCCTTTCAGGATCAATAACGTGTACAATGATACGAGCTACTTCTGGAGGCCGCCTAAATAGTTAGTGACTGGGATGTGTGCATTAAAAATGCTTACAAGAGAGTAAATGTCAGTTCGGAGGACACTGATTTAAATCACGTAAAGGGTTAGTCCATTTACTCAATATGCTCTACCGTATATCCCCGAAGCGCTGATTTATAGGAAGGTGGACTAACCCACAGAGGAGGTCCAACAGGATTGTTGCGTCGACACCCCAGGAGTGAAGCCATTTAAGTTGAACATCGTACAGAAGTATACGCAAGCGCCGTGAAGGCCAAAGAGAGGCAGGGTTATATTTGAAGGGTGATAATAATAGCCGAAATGACCTGATTACCACTGGGCTTTACAAACGTCTGCTTATAATCTCCCAGGATTTCTATGAGTATGATGTGTTATCAGAAAGTAAAGACAATGAGTATTGTTGTAGTCGTATTGCAGAATTATCACCATGCACACAGCACCAATATTTGGATAGTGTTGGTTATGAGCACCCATACATTTATTTCGCCCATGATGGGTGACTACTGAAAATAGGGATTCACCGAGGGAGCCTCGCACCTAATGCATTGAAACCGTGTCCCGGTGGATTCTCGACACCACCCTCCCCCACACTGTCTTAGGTTTAACTTCCAAGACCTGGTGGTCGATAAGTTACAAAAAATTTAGTATACAGGAGGGTGGTTTTGTTACGGTATATACCTTGTATTGTAACACAATTGTGGTTTGTGGGATACACTATAAAATATAGCAGGACGACGACTTTTTAGCACGCATGCATCAATTTTCGTAGTTCACTAGATGCTTGACTTATTCAGGTTAGGGATACCTTCACTGTAACTGTCTCTCCCTCATACATAATGGTTTCCATTATTGGAAACCAACCCCCACCCACAGGAGGTTGGAAAACATTCCCTCGTCTTTAAGTTAAAATGAATACTTATGCAAACATGGCATGAAAGAAAAATTGACCGTAAAGTGTTAATAAGAGATAGAAAAGCAACAGCTTTTCTTGTTTTCACACAGATCTGGAATTTGCTTGGATGGATACTCTCGTTAGGGGTAATGTTCACATTAATATTTTCCCTGTATGGATCCAGTCATACCGATCCTCTTCCAAACTGGTTTGCTGCTCTTTGGCTTGGATTCAATCGATTCATCTTTTCGTCATGTGTCGGCTGGGTTGCATTTGCCTGCTTGACTGGCAACGGAGGTATAAAGTTGCCCTTTCTACAAGCTATAGAATTGATATGGTAGTAATTATAATACTGGTATTTGATAGCACAAGCCACCCCACAGATAATAGGGGGCATGGGGTGGCGTCCCCAGCAATTTTTCACCCTCTAGAAAATTTAAAATTACTATTGGCTTAATACTTTTTAACACATCTCGCCCGGCTCTAGCACCTTGTCTTTTTACGGGTCTAGCACAAATTTGTTCTAAACATGTAATATTGGTTGATTTTTTTTTAAACTTGTGCGTTTCTTTTTGTCACAAAATGTTAAGTTCATTGTAATGCAAGAGGTTTACAACACTTGTTTAGATATTCATAAACACCACAGGCACCCAGTTTATGTGTCAAAGCTAACATTTATGTTTGGTATGGAAAAAAGGAGTTAACCATAATTATTCTGGTGAAATTTACCCGCAAATCTCAATAATTTTCCATAATTTCAAATTCCTGAAGTAATACAAAATGAAATTATAACATCTGAAACCTAAGTTGACTCGAATCAAAATTAAAAAAAAAGAAAAAAGGTGACATTAAAGCCTTACATTATAGATACTGTTTTGCTATCATGAAGTTTTACAACCGATTATGTCCTTCGAAACTTTATGGCCTCGCAATGTCTGAATGCATTAGAGGCATCCGATTTCATCAAAATTCATTACTATGCCCTGCACGTAGTAAAACGCACATCCGTATGTTTTCCATGCATGGTCCGTCACAACACTTGATTTTAAAAGCAAAAAAGCAGCCTTCATTCATCGCTTTCATTTGCTTCAAATTCGCTTAGCGTAACAGATGTACTGGTAGTAACTTCACGTTATCCCTGATATCTTGAGAACCGCACATTTACCTTTTGAAAATATTTTCACAAGAATGTAGATATATTCAGTTTTTCTTTTAGATATATCATTTAAGCTTAAATCCCTCGCTGTAAAAATGGAATTCAGTGTTTATTAAAGAGTAGTAAATTGTCTTTTCCCAACGAACAGAATTTTGAAATGGATTCAAGTATGTGCTCGTGTGTGTAACAGAAATACTTCATGCAGTTCATTTGTAGCATACATTAAGACTAGCTCTGGAAGACTGCCAAGAATTTCTTACTGACTCGGTGACAATTATAAAATGGCTGCTCTCCTGTAAACTTACTACAACTTAAGTTTTTGTTGAAGTAGGCCTACACAAGGATTAGGTGGGGAGATAAGGACAAGGCCATCTTCAATACTTTGATTGAGGGGAAGGGAAGACCTTTTCTCACTCCAAACACTTTGGTTATCGGACACAATATTTGTGATGATATTTATGAGTCGAGACCACGTGATAAGTCCAGCTTTTCCCAGTTGTGTAACTTTGTACCAAATGAATGACAGCCACGCATGCATATACAGACAAATATACACTGGTATCGATCCGTATGTCCATACATATTCGTACACTTTTAAGTATACTTGTACATTTTCTGTGGTTAACATATTTACGTAATTGTGAACGGTCCGTTCAACCGTCCCTTAATGTCCAACACCAAACTCTGCCCGCGCAAGTACAATTCATAGTATCGACCCGCTAATTATTTATTAACACAAAGAACATGTCCCTCAAGTATGTAGGCCGATAGACGAAAGAATAATGCTGGACTTGGTGTGATTGACAGTACGATTTGTTCGGTACCAGTGATAAATTTTACTTAGTCACTGTGCGACAAATGAGAATCTAACACTCCCCTCCTCACCTTTTATTTGGTTGGGTATAGTGTCAGTTGTGAAGTCTTCACACGTATACTCACAGTATGAAATACGACCTTTCCTACCTTTTCTTTATCTATTAGGCCCTGTTGATGCTTTTCTCTCTTGGGGTTTCTGGCAACCTCTCAGTAGATTGACGTTCGGTGCATATTTGCTTCATCCAATGGTGATTTTCCTCTTTGTCAAAAACCAAAAGACATCATTCCATTGGACAATATTGGATACAGTGAGTTTATCTCTATCATATTTTTTTGATTCAGTAGACATCAACAATTAAAAAAAAAACTCATAAAAATGTATTATAAAAAAGAATGAATAAATTGTAAATCTGTGAATCTCAATTATCAAAAATACTTAGGACACGTTTTTTATTAATTCTTTTTGTTTCTTTTTGATTTACAGGGTTTCTTTTGTGTCGCAAATATAGTGGTCTCATACGGATGGGCATTCGTCCTATCTCTCCTAGTTGAAGGACCGATGATGGGGATCGAGAAAGCTCTCCTGAAGAGGTCAAAGTAGATGAAGATAAAATGATAAAGAAAGTTTAATGGACTGCTCGTGTGACATCTGTTGAAAAGATATTGACTCAAGAGTCATTGCAATTGAAAACTTTAGCCAAATATGGTGTCCGTTAACTAGTGAATGGGTGAATTTTAAATTTTTCAGTTTTGTTCGTATATGTGGCCATATCTCACACGGCATGTTTTTTTTTTACCTTTTATTTTTTTTTGGTAGTTTTACTATAAATATGTTTTGTGTATTGAGCCCTTTCATTCTTGCTCAGGTCTTCGCATATATCTTTCCTACTGCTGTGTTTAACCACGATTTGTCAATTTCTTTCCATTTCACTCGCGTTGCATTTTTCTGTAGTCTTAATTATTTGAATAAATTTGTGATTTCCGTATCATCTAAAATTGCTTTAAAAAGGTATTGAAGGAGAAGCTGGATCGTTGCCAAAGGGGAGTGGGGCCATATGGGGGCACCAACGCCCAAAGTTTTCAATCATTAGTTTTTATTATGATAAATGGAATACAGATGTTTGTGGAAAATGGAAATTATTGCATCCGCCATTTAGTATCTTAGACCCTAAAAGCAGAAATTTCTCAGACCTGCCCTACGAAAATAATTGTCCTGTGTCGCCGTCCCCCTTCCTAAATTGGCTCCTCTGGCTGGGGACCGTATGATAAGAATATCATTTGTTGGTCTTCGATAATAAAAAGGACTTATTGGTAAGCAAAGAACATTTTCGCTTTCCTTTCTCACATTTCTAATGTACTTTAGCTCGTTTATGCAAACTTAATATATAAATATGAAGCATGATACAAGTTTATCTTTAGCGTAGGCCCGATATTTAAGGCAGGTCGTACACATAGCCCAATGACCCATCGTAATTCGTTGTAACGTTCTTTAATTATATACCCAGTTATGTAACCGCGTATCAGTGTAAATTTTAAGTGCATATGGGGCAATGCTATATTCTTACTATTATCCTGGGTGGGGATGGTTAGCACATGTGCGGAGCTGACAAAGTTGTTTCGTTCAGCTCATTGCTCTGAGGAGCGGTAGCCAAACGTGACCCAAACCAAAGAGAGCCACCCTGCAGGCTAGAGGAAAGTCGGACTTGGTGCATTATTACAAGTTCTAACATAAATATGTATTTTGCATGAAGGCCTACATTATTACATTTGTACTTCAGATATTTGTATACAAATAAACATATACGTTTTGTATTTTGAAAGATCATTAATGTCCTCTATGTCCGGATCATATGAAGACCGTAGTGACCTAAGATATAACACAGGAATCATGAAATACCGTGGTTGAAACTGAAAACATTTACCTCATGTTTACTTTACAGTCGCCGTCCTTGATCCTTTCTGGGGAATAAGAAGGTGGGAGAGGAGGGGAGGGGAGAGGAGGGGAGAGGAGGGGAGGGGAGGGGAGGGGAGAGCGCTGTTCTGATACAGGCAGCTAGAGACTTTGAGAAAGACTTCTGAGCATGAGGATGACAGGACCAGGAACATAAGATGGGACAGACGGACCTTGGGAGAGAGGGAGAGAGGGAGGGAGGAAGGAAGGAGGGAGGAAGGGAGGATGGAAAGTGCAGAAAGGACGGAAAGGAGTCGGGTGGGAGAGAATGGACGTTAAAGACGAGGAAGGGAGGAAAGGGGACGGAGCATAAGAAGGTGAGCGAACGGGAAGTACGAAAAACAGCAGGTAGAGTTTACAGACGGAGAAAATGACGATATTACAAGAAGGAAGGAATGACATTTGAATAATGACGAGATGGAGAGGGTTTGGAAGAAGCAGAAAGTGAAGCAAAGACTTAGTGTTTATCACTATGATAATTAAGGCGTATTTAATTTACATCAATCCCCCGACAAATGTCTTTTATAATGCCACAACTGGCCTACAAGATGTCGGAAAGAGTGGATTGCTTACCGGCAGGGCCATAGCTAGGGTCATATGTTTAGGGGGTGTGAAGGTCCCAAATTTCGAGTAGCTGGATGTGTTTTCCAACTTAGTGGCGGCGCGTAAAGTGCACTTTTTTATGCGACCTGCAGGTTTTGTATGGAGATGTGGGGATCCTTCCTTTGTCACTACGTAAAGGTGCCGTCCTTGGGGGAGGGGTCAAAGAGGAGGGGTGTCTCCCTCCCCTTTGAGAAATTTTTGCCAATTTTAAGGTTTCGTAGATGCAAAATGGTGCTTTCTTTGGGATATTTTTGAGCTGATGATATATGGCTGAAAAATCTCCATATAACACAGTGAATTTCAATTTTTTCCCACTGGTTGGCTGTATGTTTTTTCAACTGAGTGGTGGGGCGCGTAAATTGCACTTTTTATTATGGGCCCTGCGTTAGTATTCAGCAGTGAGGACCCTTTCTTTTTCACTTTATAAAGGTGCCGAAAATTTTGGGTTCTAAAAAGAGAAATTGCCCTCTTGAGAGCAAAAAAAAAAAAAAACAGGTAAACCTCTTCCCACCTGTTCCCCCTGGTGGATATCCTTCCTTTGTCTCTACATAAAGGTGCCATCCTGGGGGAGGTCTAAGCGGAGGGGACACTATAGAGGAGGGGTGTCCCTCTCCCCTTTGAGAAATTTTTGTTAATTTAAGATTGCTTAGATGCAAAATGGTGCTATCTTTGAGATATTTTTGGAGCTGATCATATATGGCTGGAGAATGGCTATAATTTCGTGAATTCTAGTTTATGGTTAGGTGAAAGAGGAGAGTATGTTGTCTACGAGAAGAATACATTGTCAACAAATCTCACTGAAGCCCCCTTTTGGCTACTTTACTGCCTACTATTCGGGCAAAGTTTTTACTCAAAAATACGTGCGTGGAGTCAACAGAAACTTTCTTGGGACTAAAGATATTATTAGCATAGATTACAAACTTAAAATGCCGCGTTAACTCCCCAGGGAGCCTAAAATATCGGGGCGGAAGTGCTGATCACTGTTCAGTCGTTTTGACAACGTACAGAGAAATGAATGTCTTACAAAAGTATTAATACTTGTTATTTCGGAACATTGTAAATGTAAGAAGTATCACTCCTCAATACTTAATTCCCCTTACAAGAAGTTTACTCCTATTCCTGACCGTACGGCATTACACATAAGTACACTCGAAAATGAACACACGACTGTTTTAGAGTTCATAGACTTATTCGCCTATATTCATTGGTCAGTTTCTATGGTACCTTCACGGACTTCTTATATACATGGACAGAGCATATTGCACTAACGTCCTATGCGTAAATTGTCTCCACCGTACGTACACGAATAGGCTTACCAATATGGTTGCCTGCTATAGTCTTGTGTGTAAAAGTTTGGACTTGCTCAAGTGGCTCAGTATTGACAAATTGCGTGAAAAACTTGTAATATTTTCGAAAGAATGCAAGCTCAGGTCAAATTCATCAAATAGAATGGAGGACTGTAATATTGTTTTCCGTTCATACTGATATTTTGTCTGAAATGTTGCAGATTCATCGTCAAATTGGGCAAATGGTGGCAACCCGGCGGCCATCTTGGTTAGCCTAAATTTGTTCGAACGGTGGCGACAGTATTGATTGCGCAATCCTCTGTCCATGTATTGAAGTCCGTGGGTACCTTTAAATCATGCACTTTTATATGCGCGTTTAATTTCTTACGCGCTCACAACGGGAAATCAACTATGGCGTTTGCTTCCCGAGCCCGCAAAAGTGTGCTTCAAGTATTCCGGATAATAAACAGAAAAATGTATTCTTCGCTTATAGAACGCGTTGTGAAAGTACATGCACGCTAACCTCTTTTAACGATGAAATTTCTGTAATGCGTTCTTATTTTTGTACGCAGATCGCCAATTAGAACGACGCGCATGCCAAATTCACACTTCCGCCACGGATATTGGGGTCTCCGTGAGGATTCAATTTTCATAACAGTGCAGGTATAGGAGGTTGGAATCTATGCTTGTAATATCTTTGTCTTGGACTATAAATGGCGCCGCCAGAGGTTGGTGATCGGGCACTATAGAAAATGATGCTTAAGCTCACCCAGACACACCCACAAAGCCGGTGAAAATTGTGCATATTCGCATCGGGCGTAGTTTGAACCCGGAGCGAATCCTTCCTTTGTCACCTTTTGCAGGTGAATATCTTACTTTATCACCTTATGCAGGTAATGTAGGCCTACTGGGGGAGGGTCTAAGGGGAAATTTGTGAAATTTTTGTTCATCTAGGATGACTTAGACGCAAAATGGGTGCTATCTTTGACAAATTTTAGAACTGATCATACTCGTATTTTTACTAATTTTGAGCGAAAATCCAGACGAACAGCTTCCTTCAATGGGGATGAGGGAGGGTACAGGTGTAGGAAACTTGCCTGGATGAAATGGACCATTTTTTTCTTCAGGGGCATTTTAAGACAGAGCTAGCCATATGACAGTGTCTGCACCCCCTTCAGGTTGTCTCAGCCTATTCTTGAATACTTTACAGAAGTCAGGCATTGCTTTCCTGGCGCTTGGGGTATCTGCCCAACCAGGATGCATACAATAGAAGAATATTTCAAGAAACTTCTTGGCCCATTGCTCTGTCATTATGACTTGTCTCTGAGGATATAAAAATATGAAAACTTTGATTCAAAAAGTATGTTATGAAAGAATCAAAAATAAATCTTTGGGGTATCTTTATTCAGTTAGTGATATTCCACCATTTAGTTCCAGGTCTAAATTCCACACATTTAAAGCTGTTGCTTAATGCAACACTCCAAAAACTCTGAACCGACCGGGATAGGATGGGGCAACTAACCAAAATCTGTTCAGACAGATGACTAGATTTGGTTCAAAGTTGAACCAACTTGGTTCAATTTTGAACCAAATCTCGTCAAATTTTTGAACAGATTCCGGTTAGTTGCCCTTCCGACCTTGCCTACGTAGCAGGCTGTACGGCATATTCCTTGTTCAGTCTTATCCCCGTGGTCTGGGAAGCTGAGGAGCTGAGCAAACACAGTCCGCTCCGCGGGGTACTTCCGACCCAGATCGGTTCAAATTTGTACCGATCGTTTTAGGGTGAAATGCCAACATGTGATTGAACTGAAAATTCTTAGCTAACAACTGTTCATCAGTTCTTCAAAACTCTATTCCCACTCGACATTCTTACAAGTTAAAGGCTTGAGGGCCAGAAACCGATTGGCTTATCGATGACTCAGTACCAGAGTGGATGAACACCGGCGAGATTCGCCTTCTCTTTTCGAATAATGCTCACATGTTAAAGAGGCAGGCGTGTACTAATCGCTCCCATCTTGCTCCAGGGATCGCCATTTAACGTCCCCATCCTACGGACGTGAGTGTATCCCCAGTCTTTAGCCACTTTCCCAAAGTCTGGGAGGGTTGGAGGTTCCTTGCTCTGCACCACTGCTCAACAACACGTGCCAGTGGTTCCATCGGGAGTTTTGATCCAGGGACCTCTACAGTACATGCACCCAACCACTAAGCCAACTCCAACTTACAAAAATGAATTTGAACATTAGCAGAAGCCCCAACAGTTGATGCTACCTTTTGATACGCATATGAATACGGCCCTTCAAAACTCTTTTCACTTTGTAAGTTCTTGAGGTCTAATATTTGTGTGTACATGCCTCATGAAGCGACTGTTATCTGTACGAAAGTAGAAGGATTCTTGTTATGACAAAATACTAACTTATGTTGTCAATGCAAAGCTGTATGTCAAGGAATATAACAACTCAAATAAAGTTTGTTTTTAGCAACTAAGCTCATCCGTTTCCGAGCCTTACAATCCCTGCCAGCCGGAAGGTCTAGGATTCAAATCCTGGCCGGGCCGGCCATACCAAAGACTTTAAAAATGGAACCTTCTGCCATTTTGTTTGGTGCTCAGCATAAGCAATGGAGTAGGGAAAACAAGCCAGTGCGCCACAACTGGAATAAAGGCCGTGGCCGGCCCGACTTAAAACAATTGGTTAGAAACTGAGCCGTAAAATCTCATCTATCTCAACCTACCAACATATATATATATATATATATATATATATATATATATATATATATATATATATATATATATATATATATATATATATATATATATATATATATAGGTAAAAATGAAGTAGTAAATAGTGCTAAAAGTTTGTGAAAAATTCCACGACGTTTCGGGTTTAAACCCTTCATCAGGTGGCAAAAATGCAACTGATCGTTGACACGGCCAAACGTACAATTTAAAAAATACACAAAAAAATTGGGCAAGGTAAAACTCGGCTAGGAAAACAGACAGTGCTAAGTGGTTACCACAAGTCAAAACAATGCAGGAATTGCTGCGTTATAACAGTTCAAGTCTAACGTTCAGACCATGTGGGGACAGGGTTCCAAGTTTCATGATTAGGCGGTTTTCGGCAGCTAGGCGGTCATGATCGGAACCTCGACACGAGATGGCCGCCGAAACCATCAAGTCACGGATCGAGCATGTTGACGGGGGATTGAAGTGTGTGGCTACCGGGAACCCTGGGAGGTTCTGTTTGATTGACCTCAGGTGCTCCGTGACTCGGTTAGCAAGACGACGTTTTGTTTCTCCCACGTACAGTATATTACAGCGTTTACATACGAGAACGTAAACAACATTGGCCGAAGTACAGGTGAAATGCTGATGAACGTTAAACCGGTTGTTGTTGGGACCTACAATGGAAAGGTGTTTGTCATAACTAACCACCGGGCAAGTATTGCATCTCCCACGGTTGCAAGGAAAAGTTCCTGGGGTGTTAGGCACTACTGCTTGAGGTTGAGAGGCACGGACCAAGTGCTTAGATATGTTCTTTTCAATTCTGAATGCTGTGATGGGGGGTTCAGGGAAATGGTCACGGGTGGATGGGTCATGACGGAGGGGCTCAACATTCCTGTAAATGGCACGTACAATGGGAGTTACAGATGGGTGAAAGGATAGGACCAACGGGATACGTCTGGTGGGTGTATGGTCAGTTAGGGGGGCACGGGCAGAGGCTCTATCAATTCCTTGTATGCGTTTCAGGGCATTAGAGAGCACTCTTTGTGGATACTGGCGTTGTTCAAAGAAAGAAATAATCTGCTTGGAAACTTTAGCGAAATCCTGGTCGTCGGAACAAATCCGTCTGGCCCGTAAAAGTTGTGAGAAAGGTATCGAATTGGTACAAGATCTGGGGTGGTTGGAAGGGTACATGAGGTAGTTGTGGGAGTCAGTGGGCTTAAAGTGGAGATTGGACTTGATTTTACGGTCGGAGATGGATAGTTCCGTGTCTAAAAACACTACTGAGGAGTTGGAAATATAGTGAGTGAATTTCAAATTCGGGCAGAACGTTTCAGCAAAGTTGATGAACTATTCCAAATCGTTTCGAGGACCCACTGCGACCCCAACAATATCGTCAATATACCTTTTATAAAGTATGGGCTTGATCCCGGTGTATCGAGAGAACATCTGCTCCTCAAAGTGGCCCATGGTGAGGCAGGCCACAGAAGGTCCCAATTTAGTGCCCATAGCTACTCCTTTAATTTGGCGGAAAAAACGACCATTGAACTGAAAGCAATTTTGTGTGAGGACTAGCTCTGTCAAGCGAAGAAAGGTGGTGGTAGGGATGTTAGGGTCCTGGCGTTGATCAAGGTAATGGCGTATGGCTGCTAAAGCAGCGTGATGGGGGATTGAAGTATAGAGGCTGCTGACATCCATGGTGAATAAAGTACGTTCACTGGGATTCTCAGGAAACTCAAAATTTTGAATTAACCTAAGGAAGTGAGGAGTATCCTGGATAAAAGAAGGTAGGGTTGAAACTAATGGGGAAAGTACAGAGTCTACGTACTGTGAAATCAGAACCGTGGGGCAGCTGTGGGAAGACACAATGGGACGACCAGGATTATTGGCCTTGTGAATTTTGGGCAGTAGATAGAAATTGGAGATTTAAGGGCAAGGGTGCAGAAGGGCTTTAGCCGATTCAGGAAGATGTTTTTGACTTACAAGGGTAGCTAAGGTATATATATATATATATATATATATATATATATATATATATATATATATATATATATATATATATATATATATATATATATATATATATATATATATATATATATATATATATAGGTCGATAAAGGTTGTAAAAAGTGCTTAAAGTTTGCGGAAAATTCCACGACGTTTCGAGTATAGACTCTTCATCAGGTGGCAAAGAAATGCAACTGAATAACAAAGAAGTAGAAATAGAGAAGAAACACATAGAAGAAAGGCACGATCAAACCGGTCGCACAGAACGAACACGGTGTAAAAAAGCGAAAGAAGGCTGAAAAAACTGGTAAAAAGTAATGAAAAGGGGAACAGGTTAAAAAAGGTCCATTCTAATGTTAAGACCGTGTGGGGAGAGGGTCCCGAGTTTCATGATAAGCCGGTTTTCGGCGCTCTGACGATCACGGTCAGAACCTCTGCACATTAAGGCTGCAGTAACGGCCAAGTCTTTAATTGAGCACGGTGATGGGGGGTTGAAATGAGTGGCGACCGGATAACCTTGAAGGTTTTGTTTGATGGACCTGAGGTGTTCAGTGATTCGGTCAGCCAGGCGGCGTTTGGTTTCTCCCACATACAGGCAATTGCAACGTCCACAAACTAAAATGTAAACCAAGTTTGTGGAAGTGCAGGTGAAGTGTTGGTTCACACTAAATCTGTTGCCAAAATTTTTGAAATTCACACATTGTATTTCGGACACTTCAGTGGTTTTCCTCGACCTTCAATTGTCAATTTGCGACCGTAAAATCAAGTCAAACCTACATTTTAAACCCACCGATTCCCATAACTACCTTTTGTACCCATCCAACCATCCCAAATCCTGTACCAAATCCATCCCGTACTCACAACTTTTAAGGGCCAGAAGGATTTGCTCAGAAGATTCTGATTTTTCAGCCGCTTCAAAAAGTGTACTATCATTCTTTGAGAAGCGTCAGTATCCCACCAAAATCCTTACCGGTGCTCTACATAGAATACAAGGAATCGACAGAGCGGAGGCTTTGAGTAAGAAGTCTAACACGTCTACTAATCTACGAATTCCTTTGGTAATTTCCCATCACCCATCGGTACGCCCCATCATTCGTGCCATTTACAGGAATACAGAGACTCTTCGAAAAGACCCTTCAACCCCCGACCTTTTCCCTGAACCCCCCATTACGGCCTTCAGAGTTGAAAAGAACATTTCCAAGCACTTAGTTCGGGCTTCCCACCCACAACAACCAACTGACAACACCCCAGGTACATTTCCCTGTGGTCGTAGTAGGTGCAACACATGCCCAGTGGTTGGCAAGAACACACTTATCAATATTTTGGGTTCTAACGGCAACAGATTTAGTGTGAACCAACACTTCACCTGCACTTCCACAAACTTGGTTTACATTTTAGTTTGTGGACGTTGCAATTGCCTGTATGTGGGAGAAACCAAACGCCGCCTGGCTGACCGAATCACTGAACACCTCAGGTCCATCAAACAAACCTTCAAGATTATCCGGTCGCCACTCATTTCAACCCCCCATCACCGTGCTCAATTAAAGACTTGGCCGTTACTGCAGCCTTAATGTGCAGAGGTTCTGACCGTGATCGTCAGACCGCCGAAAACCGGCTTATCATGAAACTCGGGACCCTCTCCCCACACGGTCTTAACATTAGAATGGACCTTTTTTAACCTGTTCCCCTTTTCTTACTTTTTACCAGTTTTTTTCAGCCCTCTTTCGCTTTTTTACACCGTGTTCGTTCTGTGCGACCGGTTTGATCGTGCCTTTCTTCAATGTGTTTCTTCCCTATTTCTACTTCTTTGTTATTCAGTTGCATTTCTTTGCCACCTGAAGAAGAGTCTATACTCGAAACGTCATGGAATTTTCCGCAAACTTTAAGCACTTCTTACAACCTTTATCGACCTACATACTACTCTAGTTTTCCGCAGTATTTCGACCCTATATATATATATATATATATATATATATATATATATATATATATATATATATATATATATATATATATATATATATATATATATATATATATATATAAACTGAAGAATGGTGGGAAGCGAACACCGTCGCATAATTTTTAAACGTCATTTTTTAAACGTCTTACATTGGCAACCTTTGCCTTAGTAAGAAAGACGATACCACCAAGTGATGGTATGAAAAATGAAAAACTTAAGCCGAGCTGGGTTTGAACCAACGACCTACTGCTCAACGTGCAGTACGCTCTACCAACTGAGCTATGAGAACTCTGCTAGAAACATTGGTCAATTTAATTTAAATACCAGACGGGACAGTTTTCCATGATTACGTCACTTTTAAGCTCCGCCCAACTTGTATAAATACGGAAGTGTAGATGTGACGTTGCGACTTCTAAATATAGAAACTGAAGAATGGTGGGAAGCGGACACCGTCGCATAATTTTTAAACCTGTGGAATATGCGTCTAACATTGGCAAACTTTGCCTTAGTAAGGAAGACGATACCACCAAATGATGAAAAACTGAGGTCCGAGCTGGGTTTGAACCAACGACCTACTGCTCAACGTGCAGTACGCTCTACCAAATGAGCTATCGGAACTCTGCTGGAAGAACTGGTCAATTTAATTCAATACCAGACGGGACAGTTTCCCATCGTTACGTCACTTTTAAGCTCCGCCGGCGGAGGTCCAAGTATTAGCTCCATGCTTATACTGTCTTTAATATGACGTAACGAGAGCCCTGGCCTTTCCACTGTAATGAGAATGCTCTACCACAGGGTCTCTCTCTAACTTACCGCTGTTGCATTTTCATGTCTTGACAACAATAATATTAATGTAGAAGTCAAAACATAGGTTCCTAAGGAATCTTTGGAGAAGTTCTTTTCAAGGACCTCCTTTGTGACTTCCTTGGTGTTGTACATAACTCCCGCATTGCTCACCTGATAAGAATAATTAAAAAAACCCTAAAGCTTAATGCACATGTCACTAACCTTGTAACCATGCCCCCCCCCCCATCACCATACAGGCATTGTAGGGATTAAGCAAGAATGTGGTTAATGGAAATGAAACGATTGTGTCACTCTTGGCCAGGGGCGTAGCCAGGAATTTGTCAAGGGAGGGGGCGAAGCCCATAGACAGATTCTCAGCGCCTCGCCCCACCATGAGTTGGCGCAAAGCGCAAGAAAATTTTGGCTCAAAATGCCACCCAGATAGCTGGAAATGGCACTTCCCGTGCCTACTTACCGCACATAAATAGGGGAAACACTAGCAATATTGTACAACTAAACACTAAACATTACAAAAAAATATGCTCAAGGGAGCGACTTCCCCCTTGGCTACGCGCCTGTTCCTGGCTACTTTCAAAAGAATGGCCACGTTATGTTTGCAACATTTCATTGCAGAAGCGTTCTCAGAAAGCTCTCGGTAGGGTTTATTGAAGATGTGTTACCATGCTTTGGGTTTTCAAATTAGGGCATAGGATAACTAGCTAAAACATCTATAAAGAATAAATATGTGACGAGTATATGTGTGTGTGTGTATGGAGGGAAACACCAAACCTGTTTTTTCATGCATTTAGCTCCACTGAGTTTGGAATGTTTAGTGCTTAATATTAACATTGGAGAAAAATACAAAAAAAAATACGAAAACTAGGATAAAAAATGAAAACGACAATTACGATGATTCGAAAAGGAACTAGCTACAGGTTTTCAATATGGATTTAACTAACCTAGTGTCAGTAGCGAATGTGAAGATGAATCATTCCTTCCATAAGTTGTTACCACTGTTACGTGAGAAGCAATCTAAAAATATATTTTCAGCAATCTTTGTAAACAGAGGTTTTATTGCAAACATAATTTTATTTTGATATACCCTGTTAGATTTGTCTCATGAAATAATAAATTTTAAGACCCTGTCTCATTGGAATAATTAAAATAGTTTACTTGTAAACACTGCCAGCAGAAGTGAAAATTTATTGTGTTGAATGTGTTATTTTTTCCTGCGTTCATTTGAATGAAGGATAAATCATTAGCATAGAATGAAGCTAAATAGAAAGCACTCAGGTAAATGTACTATTTAACTTGCCAAGTAATAGATGCATTTTTCAAACGTCTCACAAAGTAATAAAATTTGAAGCGCATGTCTCGTCAGACCAATTAAAACGTTTACTTCAAAATATTGCCAGCAGTAGTAACAGTTTAATGCTTTAACTGTTTTGCTTTTTGTGTGTGTGTGTGTGTTTACGTTTGAATGAGGGTAAAAACATTTGTACAGACGAAACTTCACTGAAAAAAATCAGCTACATGTTATACATAATCTACAATCTACAAAATCACAGATTCATCTTTCAAACGTGTTAGCAAAGGAAGAAACACAGCATCCATTCTTCATCATGATGCACTATACTCTTGCAATTGTACTCGTCAAAGTTTTGCTCATAAATTCTTTGGCTGATGCAACTCTCACAGAACAAATAACTGAGAAATATTTATGGGATGGTGTTGTAGCCTTCATATCCGTCGATCGTCAGGTCATCCAAGACAAGTTAGATGAATGGCACAACTCCATCTCGGGTGTATGTGAAGGTAAGTTTACAACTAGCTTGTCATAGCTAACAAATGAACGGTAAAATAGATTGAGATCTATTTCATAAAGCTGATAACGAAACTAATTCTTGTCTCCCATAACTGTGTGTGTTTGATTCTATGATGGCTAAAATAGTTCCAATCTCCTGATTCCTTATAGATAATGACTGGCGTTCACATTTCATCTCTATGGGAACAAGAGTGTATTTTAAGTATCATTTAACGGGCTTTCTACTTTTTAGAAAAAAACGCCTTGTATCTACCACTCCTGGGTGAATCCTGAAAGTACTCCCAAACGGAATTACCTATATGAGTAGACACGAACTAACCGATACCTTAAAATCAGCTCTTAGTAGTGTAGTTCAGAGGTTTTTAATCTAGAGAAATTTTCTCCTAGGCAAACTTTTAGCTTTGTAATTAGGTAGACCCTTTTGTTTTACTCTGACCAAGTATCTTTTGTTAGATAGTTCACTCGTTAGAATTGACATCATACAGTATAAATTGAAAATGTATTGTTTGCCAGTCAAATGAAATGAGAAGACAGCAGAGCTTTCACCACACCGGTGCATTTTCACGGACTTGTCAGAGAACAATTGAAATTTTGGATTTTCATGCATTCTGTGCTGGTCACAGTTTAAGAATTAATTGTTGATGAAAGCACGGAAAATGTACTTTGTCTGATTATGACTCCACTGGGCCGCAGAATATAGGGAAATAGCAGATCCTCCTATAGCCTTATCCTAGTGTTCGATAAAAACATCATGATTCCCCCAAATTAAATTGGGGATACGAAACCCTTTTGTACCCCCCGTATTTGGAAAACGATCCTAATATTTGCTGTTTTACGTGAGTATGAGACAGTAGGCCCGTAGCCTGACCAGGGAGTTGTTATTCGAATGGAGAGAGGCTCGCAAAAGCTTCCTTTGAAGTGGGGTTTACGCATGGAAAGTAATCTAGTAGTCATTCGATTATCTTGCTCAGTAAGATTTCTATAAGCACTAAACTGGATTGAAAAGTTAACACAAAGAGGTTTGTCTTCTGCTACATCTGGAGTTAGAACTATGATTATTTTACCAATTGCCACAGCATTGCCAGTTGCCTGAAAAATAAGTATATTTTCTCTGTGGTGTTGCTTGGTGTCGCAAATGAGACCACATCGGCTTGATTTTATGTAAAATTGTGAACATAGATTTATGTCCGGTTATTTTAGGAAACTTGAGGAAACTTTTCAGAATGCAGTAAAAGAATTAGGCTTCTGTCTCTTTAGCTCATTTGCATATGGTCTCCTTAGATAGA
The DNA here is from genome assembly GCA_029531755.1 of Holothuria leucospilota. NCBI lineage: Eukaryota > Metazoa > Echinodermata > Holothuroidea > Aspidochirotida > Holothuriidae > Holothuria > Holothuria leucospilota. Next base: position 41,265,710 of record CM055982.1, read on the forward strand.
GTAGGCCTAGGGCAATTGTAATGATCTAGTTCTATCACACAGCCCCTTTGAGTTAAAAACGGTATACAAACCTACACATCAAAGCATTTTTCAATTTAAGCCCCTTGTTAATTAAAGTATAACTAGAGGTGAATGTTGTGGCAAGGAAAAAGAAATCAAGTTGACGGCATTAAATAAAGAGCCTAAGTCCTTATAAGCCTTATCACCAGCTAATAGTTGGTAATCTTTTAAGACTTAAATAGATCTTAAAGTATAAGCATAAATTAAACTTCTCGTGCTACCTCCATTCGGACAACAACTCCCTGGCCTGACAAGGTATTGAAGGGAGCGAGACAGCTTGGGCGGGGGGCGGGCAAAACTTTCTGGTGCCTCCCCTGGCCCCACTTGGCGACGGGCTTGGTAAGACATAGTTCCCTCTAATAATTTGGTTGAATGAACAAAATACCTTTGATATTGGAAAAAAGTCGCATTATTTGCTGATATTAGTATGGATATTAGATGAATTTTCAGTGACTCAGTGATCATGGAAAAATGTTTTTCTCTTCACGCTTCGGGCACACCCATATTTCTTGCATGTATAATGGTTATCAAGATATACGTAGGAACACAAACACTATATACAAGAGAGAGATCATTTCTCCCTATAATTTAGCTGGGGTCAGAATATCTTTTGTTCATCGACACTAGTAGTTGGTAACCACTGTTTGGTGATATTTGTGAGTAGAAAACATGGTCCCCAGTAATTTACTTTTTGTAGCCCTTTTAAAGGGGGGTTGGCCGACTCTCCAAAAACTCAGTGACGTGTTCGCAAACGAGATATGCTCGGGATAAATAAACCGTGGTGATAGGTTTAGTCTCTTGAATTCGTTGAAAAATTCTTATGTGATGGGGTATCTGCCCTACTAGGGTGCATTGCATACAATAGAGGTGTATTTCAGGAAACTTCTTTGGCCCCTTGCTTTGTCTTAGTTTAAGACTTGTTGTTTCTGTGGAAGTAAAAATATATGAAAATCTTGACCCAAAAAGTATGTTATGAAAGAATTTAAAAGAAATCTTTGGGGTATCTTCAGAGTTTAGTGATATTCCAACATTTTAGCTGCTGGCCTTATTTCCACACATTCTTAAGCTGATGGTTAATAAAAAAGCATGAGATGGTACTGGAAATTCATAGCAAACAACTTTCTAATTGCTCCACAACTCTACTTCAACTTCACATCTTACAAAAATGAATCTGCGAAGAAGTACAATCCACAATAGTTGATTTTACCTTTTGATGAGCATATGAATATGTCCCATCAAAACTTTTTTCACTCTGTAAGTTCTCGAGGTCTAATTCTGTGTGTACATGTCTCCTGAAGAGGCTGTTATCTGTTAGAAATTGAAAGGTTTCTTGAAATTTAAAAAAAAATACAAAATTAAGTTTTCAATGAACTGCTGTACCTTCAATTCTGCCAGAAGGGATGTAACCTCTCAAATAGGTTGCTTCTCTCCCAATTTGTATATTTATTTTCGCAAATCTGCAAAAGGAATGTTAATTACAGATATAGATATAAAATTGACATCAACGATAAAAGTGACAGTCAGGTTTTTACATAGCCCCATGACACAACCAGCTTTAGGTCTCAAAACACTTAACAAAGGTTTGCCATAATCTTTGCACCCTTGAACATTGAAAATTGTACCAAATTATTGGTATTGAGACAATCACAGTGTTAATATCTTACAGTGTCTGTATTCTTGATCCAATCACTTAAAATTGTTGAACACCAAGAAAGAAAGGCCAGAAGTTTAACTTTTACTGTCTTCAATATGACCCAACCAGGCTTTAATCCGTTGCCTCTCGACTGCATCATGGGCATGCTCCACCACAAGTTCAATCTTTGTCATAATTTAATTTTGTAAGATTCATAACTTATCACTCTTGCATTTTCATGTCTCGATAACAATGGTAATAATGTAGAAGTCAAAGCGTAGGTTCCCAGGGAATTAGTGGCAAACTTTTTCTTAGCCCTCATTGGTGACTTCTCTGGTGTTGTGCATAACATCAGCATTGTTCACCTGATAAGAATAATCAAAAAGCCAAAAGCTTAATGCACTTGTCAGTTGTAACCATACCCCCACGACCACCATACAGGCATTGTGGGGACTTAAGCAAGAACGTGGTTCTTTGAAATAAAACGATTGTGTCATTCCTGGCTAAATCCAAAAGAATGATGACGTTACGTTTGCAACATTCCATTGCAGAAGCGTTCTCAGAAAGCTCTCGGTAGGGTTTATTGAAGATCAAAGTATTACCATGCTTTGGGTTTTCAAATTAGGGCACAGGATAACTAGCTAAAACATCTATAAATAATAAATATGTGACCGGTATATGTGTGTGTATATGGAGGGACTAATACCAAACCTGAATTTATTTCATGCATTTAACTCCACTGAGTTTGGAATGTTCAGTGCTTAATATTAACATTGGAGAAAAATACAAGAGAAAATACGAAAACTAAGATAAAAGAATGAAAACAACAATATTACGATACCTCGAAAAGGAACTAGGTGTTTATATGGACTTAACCAACCTAGTGTCAGAAGTGATTGTGTAGATGGATCATTCCTCCCATAAATTGTTGCCATTGCTACGTGAGAAGCAATCTAAAGAGATATTTTCAGCGAACTTTGTACACAGAGATTTTATTGCAAACTGAGTTTTTTCTTTTCTTTTTTTTTTGTGGATATACCCTACTGGGTTTGTCTCAGCAAAATAATCAATTTTAAGACCCTGTCTTAAATCATTAGCACAGAACGAAGCTAAATAGAAAGCACTCACGTAAATTTACTATTCAACTTGCCAAATAATATAGATGTATTTTTCAAACGTCTCAAAAGTAATAAAGTTTAAAGCGCCTGTATCGTCAGATGACCAATTAAAACGTTTACTTCAAAATATTGCCAGCAACAGTAACAAATTAATTTGTGAACTGATTTGCTTTCGTGCGTTTACGTTTGAATGCCGCAGTGTAAAACCATTTGTACAGAACGAAATTCACTGAAAAAAAATTCAGCCACATGTAATATACGAAATCACAGATTCATCTTTCAAACGTGTTAGCAAAGGAAGAAACACAGCATCCATTCTTCATCATGATGCCCTATACTCTTGCAATTGTACTCGTCAAAGTTTTGCTCATAAATTCTTTGGCTGATGCAACTCTCACAGAACAAATAACTGAGAAATATTTATGGGATGGTGTTGTAGCCTTCATATCCGTCGATCGTCAGGTCATCCAAGACAAGTTAGATGAATGGCACAACTCCATCTCGGGTGTATGTGAAGGTAAGTTTACAACTAGCTTGTAATAGCTAACAAATGAACGGTAAAATAGATTGAGATCTATTTCATAAAGCTGATAACGAAACTAATTCTTGTCTCCCATAACGGTGTGTTTGATACTATGATGGTTAAAATAGTTCCAGTCTCCTGATTCCTTATAGATAATTATTGCGGTTCACATCTCATCTCCATGCGAACAGAGGTGTATTTAAGTATCTTCTAACGGGCTCTCTACTTTTTAGAAAAAACGCCTTGTATCAACCACCCCTGGTGGAAACCTGAAACTACTCCCAAACGGAATTACCTATACGAGTAGACACAAACTAACCGATACCTTAAAATCAGCCCGTATAAGCACTAAGCTGGATTGAAAAGTTAACACAAAGAGGTTTGTCGTCTGCTACATCTGGAGTTAGAACTATGGCGATTTTGCCCATTGCTACAGCATTGCCAGTCCCTTTTAAAAATAAGTATATTTTCTCTGTGGTGTTGCTTGGTGTCGCAAATGAGAATTTTCTCATCGGCTTGATTTTACGTAAAATTGTGAACATAGATTTACGTCCGGTTATTTTAGGAAACTTGAGGAAACTTTTCAGAATGCAGTAAAAGAATTAGGCTTCTGTCTTTTTAGCTTATTTGTATATGGTCTCCCTAGATTAGGGCAGGGGATATTGTATTGATCTAGTTCTACCAAACAGCCCCTTTGAGTTTAAAAACCCTGACATTACTATGATGGCGGTATACAAACCTACAGATCAAAGCATTTTTCAATTTAAGCCCCTTGTTAAAGTATTACTAGAGGTGAACTTGATGTGGCAAGGAAAAAGAGATCAAGTTGACGGCATTAAGTAAAGGGCCTAAGTCCTTATAAGCCTTATCACCAGCTAATAGTTAATAATCTTTTAAGACTTAAATAGATCTTACAGTATAAGCATAAATTAAACTTTTCGTGCTACCTCCATTTGGATAACAACTCCCTGGCCTGACAAGGTATTGAAGGGAGCGAGACAGCTTGGGGGGGGGGGAGGCAAAACTTTCTGGTGCCTCCCCTGGCCCCACTTGGCTACGGGCGTGGTAAGACATAGTCCCCTCCAATAATTTGGTTGAATGAACAAAATACCTTTGATGTTGGGTAAATTTCGGGTTATTTGCTGATATGGATATCAGATGAATTTTCAGTGACTCAGTGATCATGGAAAAATGTTTTTCTCTTCACGCTTCGGGCTCACCCATATTTCTTGCATGTATAATGGTTATCAAGATATTCGCAGAAACACAAACACTATATACAAGAGAGAGATCATTTCTTCCTATAGTTTAGCTGAGGTTGGAATATCTTTTGTTCATCGACACTAGTTGGTACCCGCTATTTGGTGATATTTGTGAGTAGAAAACATGGTCCCTCAGTAATTACTTTTCGTACCCCTCAATATTTTGTCAACGATCGTAATATTTGGATCAATTGATCATGAAGAGCCAATTTCCTGTTCCCTAAGACATCTGTAGACACACATGCAAATACGGTATGCAAATAATACACATAAGGACAATAAATTAATGATCTGAAGGGGATGCCCCCCCCCCCCCATGTAGCCCTGCAACTACCTCCCCGTGAAGAATGTTTCGCCCAGGAAATGGCCTGTTCTTGAAACTATTGCTTGGATGTTGTAAAAGTGGGGCATTCTATTATATTTCACAGTTGGAATTCCTCATCTTTCTCCATCTGCCAATCATGATGAATATGTTCCCAAAGCAGTTTGCATCAACCTTAATTGGATGGCTCACTTGGGGGCATCAGCTTACTATAAGGATATGAAAAGTGTAAAGCTTCGTGGAACTCTCGGGTTGTTAGTTTGATATTTCCTCTTCTTTATCACTATAAAGAGTAAACCTGAAATTGAAAATAAATTATTTACTTAAGTTTCAGCCATATTGACCCTTATAACTAGAAACAAGGAATACAAGAAGAGTTGTAGCATCATCTAATATACTTCAAAAATATTTTCGATCCTCTTCTAGGTCATCATCAGTTAGATTGACAGTCAGAAGTGAAAATAAATGATTGACCAAATAATTGTAAGACTGCAGCTGTGGAACTTAGTTTAGATTGTTTTGACTGGAGAGAGCATACTCAATGCAGGTAAGGGCCCGGACGATTTAAACACCCTCGGGCCCCGCGGATTAGCGAAATTCCGACCGAGCTGTAGTAATACAAGCGTGTAGCTAGGTCTGGGTGATGGAAAGGTTGGCGCCCAAAAATGATATTTTCAAGGACAACCTGGTAATTTTTAATTCATTTCACAAATAAATAGTTATCCAAGTAACAAAATGAAGTCTCATCAGATTTTTTCAAAGAACAGTTAATTTCAAGAATTACTTCACGTTTGGGTTCATGGGCAGGGGTGGGTTGAACTTCAACCCCCCTTCCGTGTTGCTCTCCTGCAGTAATGTGATGTCGACTACATAGCTATACACATACACACACATATACGAAAACATCTACGTGTGCCTTTACATAAACGTAAACATTCCTTTACTTATAGGCCTATACAATCATACTTATAGGTGTTCATATAGACCATAATGAGCTTTCCAATCCCCACCCTTGAATGGTATTCCTGTAAATAATCAAATAAATTATAAAAGACAATGCTCAAAAAACAAAAAGAATATCAATGAGTTAAAAAACCGACCTAGTTTATAAAGATGCCTATAATAATGAGGAAAAACTTTCCCAACTGTACGATTAAGTGCCATGGCGACTATTGATCTACGTTTTCTAAATATTAACAACTTCCGCTGGTGTAAGATTCGACAAAGGTAAGTAATTTAATTTTGATGACTTGTACCATGAGATGAAATACTTTACCATCACCCACACCACTTCTAAAAGTATTTATTGCGATGATCGGAAGCAAATCCCCCTAAAAAAGTGTGAAACAAATTGCAAAAAAAGGCAATGTGTACTTTTTCACAATAATTAGTTATGGCTTAAGTGGCCTGATATTGTTTGTAGACACGATTTGGAACAAAAGGATTCAGACGCAAATGCAGAGTGGGTGTTCTGGAGGGGCGATATAATGCGCATAATACATATAAGAAGGTCCAAATTAAATATGTCTATTCCATAACACTACACTGTAAATCAAACATGTACATGAGGTGCAAAATTTTGACAGCCTTTTTGTCCCGAAAAACTGCACACCCCAGCTGCACGAATAAATATACTCACCTCAAATTTTTTTCTCACTTCAGGTGGAAGGGAAATGTTTCCATGAAGTTTGGCTCAGCTGCGGATGTTCTCTCACCTTATGTGGGGGCTAAGCTCAGATGCATCCACACATGCACATAATCACTAGCACTATTGTGCTAAGGCCTCAGTATTTGTCCCAGAAAGTGAGCCCATGAGCAATTGTACCTCAAGTGCTAGTCAGGTTGATCCGTTCAGTTCACGTTGTCTTTTTTTCAAAGCACCCTCGACTCACATCAGGTGGTTTTTCCAAAGTTCCCTCGACTCTCTGGCGAAGAGCCAAGGAGCGAAACCAAACAATTACTCCCGAAGGAATTCTGCTCCCTTAACGAGCTACGTCCGCGAAAGGACACAAACTTAACTGACCAACCTCTCGACTAGCAGACCTCTACATCAAGGGTCTGTCATGCGTGGTCCCGATACTACACATGATCTTAGCCAAAAGGCCGATGCAGCTGTTACAACCGATAATGTAAAAATCAACCGATAATGTAAAAACGACCGATAATGTAAAAAAAAATTACCGATAATGTGAAAACAACCGATAATGTAAAAAAAATTTACCGATAATGTAAAAAAGTTCGTCTACCGATAATGTAAAAAAAATTTACCGATAATGTAAAAACTGTCCTAAGGACGTTTTCATATGGAATTGGAAACGTGGAATTTTATCAAAAAAGTCATACGTTAATTCAGAAAGGTCGTAGGTCATACCCCAGGGGAAGGGGCTCTCACCCCTATTTCACAGCGCCCTCTTGCAAGTATATTTCCCTTAAAGAGGTACATTGAAAGACAGCAGAATTAATCTTCACTTTTTCTAAATTTTCTAGGCCAATACATAATGCTATCATAGTTCTCCTTCATATACTTAAAGCGCCCTCACTCTCTGTTGTTCCGCAAGCTCACCAAAAAGAACATATCTACGATAAAAAATATCATGAAAGGACTGCAACATATTTTATTACATAAAGGTGGGTCATATTGATGGCACAGCTTATTTATATAGGTCTATGGCTCAATAGAGGGCGCCCTCTAATAAAGCCAGATATTTCAAAAAGTAAACGAATGAAAATTATATTTTTGAAATGAACATGTCCGAAATCCCAGGAGTGTTATTATCGTTATTCTGAAGCTGAAGGAAGGTTATCCCTCTCACCCATTCCCCACCTCAGGGGAAGAAGGGGATGAAGGGGATGAAATCGAAGCTACTCACGCTTGATAAGAATTGGTCCTAAAGGCCTGATTTCCCCACCCCTAGTTAAGTCGATGCATGATCACCTGAGATTCACACTGATCCCATGAACTGCAAACGACATACCACAGATGAAGCCAACATCTCTTGAAGTGCTAAAGGTATTACCTGACAGATGCACTCAGGGGATACCAGAAAGAATGGGCATATTAAGTGCTACGCGCAGCACTTCAAGCAGAACAGTGAAACAGCAAGCTCATCCGTCTGCTTCAGTTTTATCCATATAACCGACTCACATGACGCACATGTTTGATTTACAGTGAGGTTACATATTACAGGTAATGTACCCGTGGGTTAAATTATAGAAAAAAAAATCACGTAAACAAACGCGTGGGTACTAGGCTTACTAGTTCATACTGTCCGTAACAAACAAAAGGCAATGCCTTTATTGCTTTATTACGTGTACGGGAGATGGAGTATGATGGCAGACATCTTTTCCGACTCTTCTTCCAGAGCGCAATAGTACCTGAAGTGCATGTGTTTGACCCCAACACGCATGGTGTAACCATGCAAACCTCTTCACGTGCCTACAGGGCCGTCGTCACGAAGGGGTGTGGGGTGTCTCACCACCCCCATCCCCCCCAAAAAAGTTCGTCAGAGCGACGACAGTCGGAAAATCTGAAATACCAGTTGGGATATCTGATATCTCAGTCTACAGGTCTAGCACATTTTTCCGATTGAGGCTATGTCAACCTTGTATATATTTTCCAACTAGATCAAGTGTGTTTTCGACCGAGTGATGGATCTACTGTAATCATTTTCCATCACAAATGGTTCTCAAGCTATCAGAACTTTTGCAAATCCTTTGCAGTTATCAAAATTTTCGAGCGCTCCACGCGCTTCAAACCTTACCTCAATGTTGTTCTCATTATCAATATCTTCCGTTAGCAGCTCCCGGGGAGTACAGCAGCAAAAGTTGAAAGCTGCTTACAACTTACCTGGTAAAAGACTGTCTTTGTGATTGGCATAAAGGGTTTGTTGGGGAAATGGAATTGAAAGTTTCTCGATGCAGAGCCTAAATGTAGATTTTGTCATAGGAATCTTATTTAATGAAGTTTCCGTTCCCTTCGCGCGCATTTGCCGCGGCTCGCACTCCATTTCATGACCGTTATCAAGGTAATAATACATGCAACTATTCTGGTCACACAGAATAACAGAGTTACATCTCCAACCTCTGTAGGGGCTTCGCTTTAATAATTAGTGGCTTGATGTGGAAGGTTGAAAGTATGTATTTGCTGTAATCCATTTTTTCAAAAGTTTTTACCGAGAGCTTTGGACACAGCCATTATCGGTGTGAATGATGATTGTTAATACACTTAATTACGACAAAAAAGCATTCTGAAACACGCTTGTTAGTCCTTGACCCCTTTTGCTATATACCTATCAGGAGGTCTTGTATCTCCTCCCTGCACCTATACTCTCCCTCTCTCCAAATCCCCATTGCTGGAAGCTGTTTGTCGGGACTTTCGTTCAAACTTAGTAAAAATACGATAGTTGTAAAGTGCTCAGCGTCATACTCTATGATTTCAGGTAATAAGCATCATATCAGTGAGTGACCCATTTTATACAATTGATCCAGAGCTTCCAGGAGGCCCAATACTGGTATCTGCTAGCCTTAGATACCCTTTTATAATACACAATGAAGGAAAGGAAAGTTTTCGTAATAGTCCAAGAATGTTTCTGTTGACTCCACACACGTACTTTTGCGTAAAAACTTTCCCTAATAGAAGGCAGTAAAGTAGCTGAAAGGGGGCTTCAGAGAGGTTTGTTGACAACGTATTCTTCTCTTAGACATTCACCTAACCATAAATTAGAATTCACGAAATTATAGCCATTTTCCAGCTATATATGATCAGCTCCAAAAATATCCCAAAGATAGCACCATTTTGCATCTAAGCAATCTTAAATTAACAAATATTTCTCAAAGGGGAGGAGGACACCCCTCCCCTAGGACCTCTCCCCTAGGATGGCACCTTAATGTAGAGAGAAAGGAAGGATATCCACCAGGGGGGCAGGTGGGGAGAGGTTTACCTGTTGTTTTTTGCTCTCAAGAGGACAATTTCTCTAATAAGAACCCAAAATTTTCGTCGCGCTCCGCGCACTGTATAGAGTCACTCCAGTTTCTTCAATAGATCCATTCCGCATAGCTAGATAGCGGTAGTCCTGTCCACCTTACCAACTAACATGTACGCAGAATACACAATTTATACAGAGGTCGTAAATTTCATCCCATATAGCAAAGCCTAGTTTGTTCTCTTGTGTGTGCCATGCGGTACTGTCATTTGTTGAGCTTCTCTGGGAGCAAAGTTTGGCTATTTCATTGGGTAGTCCAGGTGGTTTCGGTACAATGTATGTTATCCCCGATGCGGTCTACAATCTCTAGACCCACATTTTTATTTTTTATTTTTGTTTTTAATGATTACATATGTTTTTGTGTAAGCCTACCAAAAATGTTGCTTTGCAATTGCACGATTCAGATTCAAACGAACACAGTGACTATCAGTGCGCAACTCGGCTCTTGGAGTATTAAGTGATATTTTGCAAAATATGCCCTCAAATGGCATGGGACATTCCCGGACAATTGACCTACATAAGCTTTAAATAAGTACAGATCATTTTTAGTGTAGGCTTACCCAAAAATTTTCGCGCGCGTGCAATTTGACAGTTTATATTCCGGGAAAAGCATTAAATCAGCGCCAAACTATGTTCTTCTAGTATGTCTAGTATATAAAATTTTATGCAATGTATACCCCGCAATGACATGGTATAGTTCACATGTTTTCTTCAAATCCCCCTCACCAACCCCTCGACAGCATTGAAACTGTCTGGGCTTCGGCTCGCCCCCCCCCCGTCGGGGAGTATGCCCCCGTCGGGCAAATGCTGGCGCCTCTCCTGATACCCACTGCTGTATACAAAAAACGTAGGGCGCATAAAAAGTGCAATTTACGCGCCACCACTCAGTTGGAAAAACATACAGCCAATCGGAGTTTTGTACCTTCACACCCCCCAAACATATGACCCTAGCTACGGCCTGTGTGCACATGGAGTACTTGGGGTCGGCGCAATATCAGCTGAGGTAAGGAAGGCTCACTTGAAGCTAGTGCAGATGACACTACTTGAGGTGAGGTTAGTATCACTCCACGTGTTAGCAGTATTACCTGATGTACGAGGTCTGGGACCACGAGGAAGAACGTGCAGACAATTGCTATCGGTAACGCTTCAAGCAGGACAGTCTGACAGTGACTTACTTGAAGCGAAACTACACAAGCTCATCTACGTCATGCTCATCATGAACTTACATGACGCACGCCATTTGATTTACAGTGTAGACAGAGTGGTATGAAATGAAGCCACTTAGCATTTAATTATGCTGGAATAGCAACAAAGATATGATAAAAAAAGACTTCCTCCACTCTACCCAGAGAAAAATTCAAGTCAACGGGTAATTGTTGTGTCGGGTTTTGTTGGGTTTTAACTGGTTTTGTTAGGCACCTGTTAAAACCCTACACCAAATACTTGTTACTTGACTGGAATGTTCTCCTGGTTTTAACTGGGATTTTCAGGTACCTGTTAAAACCCGACACACAATACCTGTTCTTGACTGGAATTTTCTCCCGGGCAGGTAAAGGTGGTTGTGCGTGATACCATTAGTCACCTTCCACCAGAATTGTAGCGTTCATCCAGGGACGACTCACGCCCTTCGGGTGTCTGTGCAATAGGAAGTACTGAGAAGTTTTACCCATATGTTAATACAAACATCTTTTTGTCGGTTACCTATCTTTTCGATGGAGTTACTCAATGTATAACATAAAAAGAAAATTTCATTCATTTTCTGCTTATAGGTCCAAGATTATACTTACCAACTTCTCCTGTATTTCCTGAAATCCTTGACGAAAATCAACATGTCGTGTACATTGGTACTGGCTACGTGGACTTTTATGACTTCCAGGACCTCCGTGATGAATGTGTTTCAATAGATGGGATGGAGTTTGCTGTGACAATTCCTTTCCTTACCGATCATCCTGACGGAAACCCGCAGTATTCGTTGGCTTTGAAAAACTTCTACGAGCGAGGCCGAGGCGATATTCCTAAACCTAATATTGCTCTTCCTTACGTACCAGTGGATGAAATAACCAGAAAGGACAACAGTGTCATCGTGAGGAACGGCAGTGAAGAAATACGTCTCTCTTTTAAAAGACACACCGATCCATGTGAGCAAGTGGAACCGACAGTCCGTCATGAGTTTGATGAATATGTTGATCAAGATTTACAGTTTGGCGTAACGGAGCCTGACTTTTCCTTTTGCGATCGTCACCCCGTTGAAAATCGGTATTGCACGATTAGCCAAAGTATCAAATGCAAGGTTCATAGGTCATACCCCAATATTTGTCAGACGTCGTGGAAAACACCAAGCAGAGTATCATGTGATACTCCTGTGCAGATTGAAAAGGTTACTCCGGGATTCCGTGACATGATGCTCTTGGGTACGGGTGAAATAAATATCATTGCTACTGAGTCTTTCTTTGGGAACTTTTCGCTTGGTCTGAAATATCCATGTATTGAATAAATATTAAGCAAGATTACTTTGAGTGCTTGGAAGGAGAATAAAAAGCAAAAAAAAAAAAAAGGAAGGAACATAATTTAAACGAAACTCCAGTAAACTAAAAAAAGATAACTGTTCATAAGCTTCCTCTCTCGATTTGTTATATAAACAATGTTCCATTATCAATTGATGCGCATTATTAACTATCTTAAATAACCTCATCAGTTTAAATACTGCTGTGTAAGAACCACAATCTAGCTATGATAAGCACTTCGTTTTTGTCCCAAATAATAAATGGTAAAGTGTTGCTTGATTCAAGTCAAGATGCCAATAAAGACATGTACACTGTCTATCTCATTAGTATTTAATAATATGAACCAATGTAAATGAGGTGGCGGTCTTCTAGTTTCCTTTCACAACAAATTACGTTTGACACAATTGAACAGCAAGCCGTGCCACATTACCTATTTCCGAATGAAAGACATATGAAGCACTACTGCAAGACTGACGTTTCTTTAATTGAAGTTTTATGTTTCTTTGATTTGATTAATCATGGTGTACCATAAAATGCCAAGCGAGTTGATCATCCACATTTACTTCATTTATTGGAAATGGTACACATTTGCAGACAGGGGAGTACATACATATTTGCGGGTCGTGGGCCGATTTTGGGTATGACTAGCTCTTTGAGACCTGGTGTCAATGGGGCAGCCACAGCAGTGGCGGTGTGGAAGATCAGAATGGGGGGGGGGATTGGACTTTCAGCCTAGAAAGACCCACCGACATCGACGTGTTTTTCCCAATGTGTTTAGTGTACCGGCTGGCTTAGGAACCAGAGTGGGGCTTAGGGAAACGCCCCGGTGGGGAATACAAATGAACTCCCGTAAGCCCAGGGTAAATGATTAAAATGAAGCGTTTAAGTACCTTCTACTAGCATTAATTGCACACTAAGCACACCACGAAAACACAATGTAATATTCGTTTTAACATCTTAACTTAGCCTTAAACCCGTTGATCTTATGACGCAGGGGTCTTACACTCTTGGTGGGTAAGGTGAGTTAACGTTAGAAAAGTTTGTCCACTCAAGTTTTCCTGTGGGTACTAATAGTAAACCGAATGTCTTATCTAAAATGAGTGCATGCAAAGGCCCCTTGAACTCTACCACAAACCAGAAAGCCAAAAGGCTTTGAGATTCCTTGCCAAAAGGAGGGGGGGGGGTGCATTTTTACACTGATGTTCATCTCTCAATTTTTTACTTCTTGACTGTATCATTTTTTACCATGTTGTAATAATTTGACCTCTGCTGACTCACATGACCTTTGAACTCCACCAAAATTGGCTCTCAAAAAATTAAACAAGTGTCTGTGCTTTCTCCCTTGAAATGTCATGTTTATAAAATTTCACTTTTTGACCTCTGGTGACCTCAAATGACTTGTGACGACCTCCACCAAAAATAACAGGGTTCCTCCTCTCACCATGACAAGCCAGTGAGCCACAACTGGAAAAAAGGCCGTGGTCGTCTCGACTTGAACCAATTGGTTGGAAACTGGGACGTTAATACCTCATCTAACCTAACCTAACCTCACCATGACAAATCTGTATAAAAAGTATGAAAAAGGTCTGTCATTCCCATCTTCACATATCATGTTAACAAGGTCTTTAGTTTTGCCTCTGGTGACCTCATTTGACCTTTGATCTCCACCAAAACAATAGGGTTCTTCCTCAAAATGACAAACCTACATACCAAATATGAAAATGCGTTTGTCATTGCTAGCCTGAGATTTCGTGTTTACAAACCATTTACAAGGTTTTTGTCGTTTAACCTCAGATGACCTCAAATGACCTTTGACCACCAAAGACAAAAGGGCTCTTCCTTTCATCATGACAAATCCATATACCACATACGGAAAGTGTGCGTCATTGCTACCTTGAGATATCGTGTTTACACGATTAACGGTTTTTGACCTCTGTTGAACCTCAAATGACCTTTGACCTCCATCAAAATAATAAGTTCTCCTCTCAACATGACAAATCTATATACTAAGTATGAAAAGTGTCTGTCATTGCTTTCTTGAAATATTGTGTTTTAGGAGGTTTTCGGTTTTTGACGTCTCGTGACCTAAAATGATCCACCAAAAACAACAGATTCCTTTCTCTTAACATGAAAAATCCATATACCAAATATGAAAAGTTTCAGTCATTTCTACCTTGAGATATCATGTTTACATGCCATATACAAGGTTTTCTTAGTTTAACCTCTGGTGACCTCAAATGACCTTTGATCTCCACCAAAAACAATAGGGTTCTTTCTCTTACCATGAAAAATTTTTATACCAAATATGAAAAGTATCAGTCATTGCCATCTTGAGATATCGAGCTTACAAGCTAAGTGTCACATACACTCATACACCTACCAGCCCACCCACACACACACACACACGCATACACATACACATCATGGTTCATAACTTAAAGGCACTGTCTGCTGGCATTTTGTAGGGGTATAATATAACAAACAGAAAATTCCAGTACATGTCCAAACCTCCAGTTTTCCTCAAGGTCACAGAAGGTGATGCCAAGTGGGCATATGGCCTCAGATTCCTTTTGTTATTCTATTTAATTGAAAACCGTTGAATTGTTTGGATACCCGACAAGCCTAACTACAGTGCAGTGGTTACTCGGAGTAACAGTTGTTTCCTGGTGAAATTCCCTTTTCAGTCAGGGACTTGTTACTCCAAGGAACTCCCCCCACTCTAGGAAAACTGAGCCTTCATAGCTGGTGCGAAAACAGGTGAGGTTTAACCGGACCGGTCATTTTCACAGTCTGACGAAATTTACTTTTATCTTCTTAAATTTTCAAGAGTTCCGTATTCTTAAAAGCACTGTCTGCTGGCATTTTGTAGGGGTCTCGTCTGAAAAAGAAAAATTTTTCAGTTTATGTCCAAATCTCCAGGTTTTCTCATGGTCACAGAAGATGACGCGGAGTGGGTTAATGGCCTCAGATTCCTTTTGTTATTTTTTTTAAATAGTTGACCGTTGGGTTGTTTGTATATTGTTCTGTTTAGATTTAGTATAAACCTATGATAGCAAAAAACTGTTGTTAAATATTCAATTATAGACGAATCCGGAGAGCAAGTGATGGTCTGATTTCAGTCGGCCATACCTGGGGTCTATCACCTTTAATCTTTCAATTTCCTTGCTTACCTGTATGATGGATGGTTGGATATTAAATTGTATCTTGATTCGTTCAATTTCACTGAATATGTGGGTTTGAAATTCATGTAGAAAATAAATGAAGACGATTTAAGGCTGGTGGACCCCATTAATGGCTGCCTACAGTCACTAAACACAAGCGCTGATCGGATTCGTCTATAGGTGTGTTAACATTGTTCAGTAGCTTCTCATTACGCAGAGGAAATACAGTGTTTCTTCCAAAATTTGTGTCTTTCAAATGTAACATCCTTTAGGCCTAAAGATGGAATTTTCACGGTCTAGTACAGAAACTTTTACTGTATTATTGAAAAATCAAATTTGGTCACCTGAACATACATTTAATGTATCGTGTTTACAAGTTTTTCGGTTTTTGTACCTCTATGAAACTGAAATGATCTCTGACCTCCCCAAACAACAGGGTTCCTTTTCTCTTCATAAGAAAAATCTATATACCAAGTACGATAACGATCCACACCGTTACTGTCTAGAGATATTGTGTATACAAGCTAGACATACACACACACACACACGAACAGTTGTGCTTTACACACTGTTTGAGGACCTCATTGTTTTCTCTATTGTGTTTGCTTCCTTAACCCTAACTTTAACAATAGACTCTCTATTGTTAAACTTCTGAGGACATGAGAAATCTATTGTATTTCCTTCTAAGGACCTGAAATCCATTGTTTAGGTCCTCAATCTGAATGGAAAGTAAGTGCGCACACACTCACGTGCATTCACACATACACACACGAACACATACAGACGTCATCCTTATTGCATAGATTCTTTTAAGTTTGCCTTCAGAAAAGAATAAAAAAGGAAGAATAAGGGTGGGCAGAAAAAAATGTTTCGGAATAAGTGTTCATATGAGCTGAATTTCACTAACAAATCGTCACCATTGATAGTTGAGAAACAAACTAATACGACATATGCATGAAAATTTATATTACAAGCTTTAAAAATAAAACAAACCCTGTTGGGATTTGTCTAAGAAAATAATCAATTTTAAGCACCTGTCTCGTCGGACCAATTAAAGCGTTTACTTCAAAACATTGCCAGCACTGAGCAGTAACAGTTTAATGAGTTAACTGTTTTGATTTTCTTTCGTGAGCGTTGACGTTTGAATGAGGGTAAAATCATTTGCACAGAACGAAACTTAACTGAAAACATTCAACTACATGCTATATTCAATCTGCAAAATCATAGATGCATCTTTCAAACGTGTTTGCAAAAACAGCATCCATTCTAAACATCATGATGCTGTATACATACTCTTGCAGTTGTATTCTTGAAAGATTTGCTCCTGAATTCTTCGGCTAATGCAACTCTCACAGAAAATGTTACTTCAGCGGCTTGATACTTTGCCATAACTAATTTCATCTCCCCCAAGCGAACCTTATCTTTGGATATATATATATATATATATATATATATATATATATATATATATATATATATATATATATATATATATATATATATATATGAGAGATGGTCACCTCATATGTTTGGTGAAGGGATCAAATACCTTAAATATTTTGGTAAAAGCATCGCTTCGGCTGATATTTACGTTAACATTAGACGACTCTTCAATAACTCAATTGTTATGGGATGATTGATTTTCCAGCGCGGAATAAGCGCTCATCCGATTCCATATCCATGTACTTGTTTCATGATTACAAAGATAAAACTCTACAAACTTGTACTGACACAAGCAGTAAAGAAGCTAGAATGACAAAGGTGGAGGGCAGCAAAGCGGAAAATAGGGAATGTAGGCCTACTGACAAAATATTTGCAAATGTGCCGACACACCGGCAAGTTCGTTGGTACTTAATAAATAAAAAAAAATCCGAAAGGTTTAATGATTCCTTGCCTCTTGCGTATAAGTTTAGTAAGATGGCTTGCTGTTGACCAAAATGGTGAAGTTACTGTGCTATATAGAAAGTTAAAAATCTATTGGCATAAATCAAACAGATTCATATCATGTCAAAATTATCATTAATTAAACTTACAACAACCTTGTAGTGATGAGTTCCAAATCTTCAAGTTTTCACAGGTGTGTGTTATGTATAATCACAAGTATTTTGAGTGGAAACCTGTTTTCCCGAGACATTCACACAATTTGACCAATTACCACACTTTGCCACAGGTTTTGACAGGTTTGACATGCAAGAAGTGTGGCAAATAAAACTAATGTGAACATGCATTTCTGAGACAAAACCCGCTTGAAATTGAAGACAGGAATTAAAGGTGTGCCAACCGGTATCAAACCTGTGTTAAGAGGGTTCCATAGGCAGGTTTGCCACCCAAGAACACGTCTGATTTTTTTCTTTGTTTTTCACTTGTGATCCTGCTTGTTTACAGGCACACCGGGTTGAAACACGGTTTTTGTAAGGGAAGTTTCTTTTTCTAATCTGGCCATAAAATGCCAGGTGTAAGATCCAAACATGTTTCATAACAAGATTTTCATGTTTTGGTATTTCAAGTTTGAACTTCTCAAAACATAAACAAATACTGTAACACACTCAGGGGGCACCTGCATGCCAAGTGTAAGATTCATACAGGATTTTTTCCTTGGGATATCAAGTTAAGAAGGTTTTATGGGTTCTTCAGTGACCTCAAATGCGTTTTGACCTCCACCAAATATTGTAAAGACTACAAGCTCAATATGGAGTATACCACCTGCAAAGTACTACATTCATACACATCATACACAACAGCGGTCATCTTGTCATGTAGAGTATCTGCCTACCAAAACATGAGATCCGTAACTGTCATGTATCTTGAGATACTGGTATTACAGGCAGTTAAAGTTTTCCCTGTTTGACCTCTGGTGACCTAAAATAACCTTTACCCTTCAACAAAATTTTTTAGCGTATTTCTACTTGATGTGGGGTCCTCACAAACTAAGTATTAAATTAATTGAAGTTTCCCTTCTTGACATAAAGTGTTTACAGTACTATGTTTTCAGTTTTGACCTCTGATGATCTCAAGTGACCTTTCACTTTCACCAAAACAACGGAGGCCATCTAATCAATGTTGGGTATCCACATGACAATTATTAGATTCATCAGTGTTAACTTTCTTGAGATATCATGCGTACATACAATTGCACTTCCCCTGCTTTCTACATTTTGACTGTTTGTGACCCCAAATGACCTTTGATCTCCACCAACTATCACAGGCACTAAATACCCAATACGGAGTATCCAACTGAAAAGTTTGAGATACATATACAGATACTTTTCATTCCTTAGATATCACATTAAAAATTTCCAACACTTTGACCTCTTGTAATCTTAAATGACCATGTCCAACACCAGAAAACAATAAAGAACATCTAGTTACTCAATGTGGGGTAAGCCTACTCAATGTGGGATATCCACACATCAAGTGCGAGATCCCTTGAGGTTAAGCATCTTGAGATTAAATGTTTAAGAGAAAATTTTCGAGGGTTTTTTCAGTGTGACCTCTGGTGACCCCATATGACATTTGACCAACACAAAAAACAATAGAATCATCTTCTCAACATGGAGTATCTTCGTACATTGTTAGAGTTCGCTTGCCCCCCTTGAGATACCACGTTTACGGGCAGTTTTCAAGGTTTTCACTATTCGACCTTCCGTGACTCCAATGGCCTTTGACCTTCACCAAAATCAAGGGCCCGTTTACTTAATACGAGCTATTCACAAGAAATTCATTGAAGTTCCAGGTCTGGAGATCTCGCTTTACAATAATTTTATGACTTTTGCGGTTTAACCTCTGGTGACCATAAATGATCTTTGAACTCCACCAAAAACAACAGGGATCGCCTACTTTCTATTCAATATGGGGTATTCAGTATTCACATGCCAAGTATGAGATCCCTTAAGCATAACCATCTTGAGATTTTACAGGCAAACCGAGGTTTTCAGTTTGACCTCTGGTAAGCCCGGATGGCCTATGCCCTGCACTAAAAAACACCGTGACAAGGGATCATCCACTCACCATGGAGTATATCTACAAGCAAAGTATAAGATCCCTCACGCTTGCCCTCTTCAGATCAGTGGCGTAGCTAGAGGGGGGGGGCAGGGGGGCGGTCGTCCCCCCCACAAAGCCTCTGAAGGCCTCTGTCGGAAATTTCTAGTGTCTGTCGGAAATTACAGACAGGCAGAATTACACATCGAAATGTCAACGTGAAAATCAAAATTCGGTCTCAAATTGCCCGGAAAGCAAAAAAAAAAAAAAAAAGGTCCTCAGATAATAATCTGTCGGAAATTTTTGCTTTTGCCCCCCCACAAGAAATGTCTAGCTACGCCACTGCTTGAGATACTGTGTTTACGAGCAGTTTTCAAGGTTTTCACTATTTAACCTCCGTTGACCTCAAATTACCTTTAACAAAGTCAGTAGGGATCGTTTATTGAATAAGCCAGGACTATGCGCATGCCAACCATGAAATTTGTTGAAGCTTTCCGTCAGGAGATATCGTGTTTAGAAGCATTTTCCAAGGCTTTTACAGTTTGACCTCTGGTGAGTCCGTATGCCCTTTGACTTCCACCAAAATCAATAAGAATGATCTACTCAATATGGGATATCCACATGTCAAGTATGTAATCTCTCAGAGTTACCCTTCTTGAGATATCGCGTTTACAAGCAAAGCATCACATACATACACACATACACAAACATGGATTCCTTTTGCCATTGGCAAGGAAACAAAAAGGAAAATAAGAAAAAGGAGGAGCTGACTTTGTGAGAGCAAGACCTGCGTTTCCCAGCACCAAAGACGAAAAGTACTGACAAGGAGGGGATCTTCAAATCGTTCGGTAAATTGGTGCAGACTATGTGCACTTACAGCTAACTTGCAACAAACAGTTTTACATACAGCCAACTGAATGGTGCCATCAAAATGTTTTCATTGTTTTTACTATTCAAGTTTAAACGGAGAAGAGGGATTGGCTGAACTCTTTCGCATGTTTGTCACTTAAATGCAGTTTCTTGGTTTAGAGATTTATAACTTAAAAACATGAAATAGGCCTAATTTTAAAAATCTTACTTCATAGACTCTTCAAAAGGCGTCCATCTCTTTGTTTTGTTCTGCTACCACTCATTCTGATGCAAACTTCAAAAGTCATAAATTAAATTTGCTTTAGGCACGATTATATTAAATTCAGTTCAATCAAAGAATGAAAATGCTTTTTGAGAGCTTTATTTTGGTCAAACAAAATATTGCATTTTGACTTAACACCCAAGGGTAGTTTGCCGTTAGAGTACGTTACAAAATAATACAACAACCATGTTGGGATTACGTAGAACTTTTGCACTTCACAAGATTTCAGTAATCTCCCATTTGGTCCATCTTTCTGAGGGCTTGGAAAATGGTCACGGCCTTTATACGATCGAAAGTTTCCTTCAGATAGAAATGCTCAATTTCCGGCCATATTACTATAGAAGAAGAGTAGGCCTACGAAGCCTTAGCAACCGACAGAAGCATGTAACACCTTCATCAACCTCAACATCAGTGCACCTAGTCCACAAGCCATTGGGTCATAAAAGGATCAGTAGCATGAATAATATGCTTGGTTAAGTCAGATAACAGCATACCATATACGCGGTACGGCTTAATATAGACGGCGCACTTTTACAAAATAAAAAAAATACTTGGCATGCGTGTTGGCAGTCATTATGGAATTCCCGCAATACGTCAAGTAATGAATTTCCAATTATCCCTATAGTAGAACTAAATTCTTTCTTCTTTAATCTTGAACGGTACGAAGTGTTAACTTCAACAAGAACATTAAAATCGGGGGCAAAAATGTCTTTTTGAATTTGGTAGAGGGGAGAACAGCTGCCGGGGGGAGGGGGCGTTAGACTCCCTTTTCGGCGTGGCCTTTAGGGGTCCAAGGGCAATATGCCCCCGAAAAGTCCGACAAAGAAGCCCCCGGAAGTTCTATTCTGTTTTCGCAAGATTGGGATATTTAAAAAATGTTGACATTAGAATGAAGCACTAAACTATCTACGAATAACATGGTTGGGCACTAAAAAAACCCCACAAAATAGCTGTTTTACTGTTTGTTCCCATGATAGCTAGTATAGTTCACAATGCAACGAGTTGATGGTGGAGATTTTCATAGAGATTCATGGGTCTTGCAATAATTCCAATCAAGCTCTCCTCAGTATCTGCCAATAGGAAGTTGTAATGAGACAATTAGAGCATAGAATACTTGCATGTAAAAATAACACAATTAAGCACAATTCGTTTCACTTCAAAATGCATTGCTGAAGTAATCCATTGCATTAAAAATTACCGCCACTTTCAAATTATTTTGAAACTTACTATTTAAAGTTTTGGGGTAATATGACGGGTTCTGCCTCCCCAACTTTTTGTTTTTATTTCATATCAGAGACCACAGCCCTCCTTGCCTCCTCCTTCCCCCTCTCCGATTGCAAACCCTACTTGATTTTTGTTCTCTGATGTTTACAAGCACACAACAGTGAAGAAAAGACCTATACACGTAATAATAGGCGTCAAGCGTCAAAACAGAACCTGTCGTAAAAGGATAGTTTTCCGTACTACTTTCAATCTTTTGTGACAAAAGAAATTGACTCTCAAAACCACAGTTGTACACCAAAACTGAAATGTAGTCTTTACGACCCAAACTTAGTTTATGGTAAATAGCACAATTTTCATAGCTCATGTAGCAGGGTACCCGGCATTTTTCAAAAACAACTTCCTCTGCATTTTTCGTGATACTTCCCTGAGAACTTCAAAAACTTCCAAAAAATATCTCCACTTCGACTTGAGAGTTGAATGTGTGTAAGCATAGTAGATACATGACACTGCATTGTTCATAGCTGATGTTCTCCCTACTCTCATCAGAGCAATCCTTACCTTAACATTTGAACGGTTGTTTCAATCTCGTGGTTCAAAGAGATGAATCAGTACGCCACTTACGCAAGCAATGATGATGTGGAGTTTTCTGTTTACATGTAGAGCAAATAAAAGAGTTTTTGAATTGATAGCTTTTTAGGAGATTGCATACGAACTGAAATATTATGGAAGCACCAGTAATTTTTTCTTTAAAGTAAAATTTATCTTTACGAAAAAGGAGTAGTTTAAGAGTAAACTAAGTAATAGGTAGCATAGCCAAAAATGGCGCATGCAGTATCCAAGATTTTCAAAAGAAAAACAATGCAATAATTTTCATGTTTCAGCCTCCAGGGAGTACAAAGTCATTTGTACAACATTTTTCGGCAATTTACTTTTCAATGAAGACTGCACTATTGTGTTCCATTAACTCGATGCTTTTAAGGAGGATCAAGTGTCCATGTTTATTGTTTAATAAGCAACTTCGCTCAAATTTACAACCGTTCTTGGCAGGGGCGGCGATCTGTTAAAATATTGCCGGGGCACTTGCTTGATTGAACACTTTGCGACTCCGGCAGGGGTACAGGGTACCATCATAGGCAGACCCGTAGCCATGCAGGAAGTTAAATGTAGGGGGACCGGGACCTCATATAGGGGGCATCGAAGAAGATTATGTTTGTAGTCAGTAGTGCCACCATGTGAAAATACTTTGAGTGAATCACAGGATGTATCTCAAGCCTACCACAGATAGCTTAAACTTATCTGTGATATGTGTGCACATATCGAAGCGCGCGAAAATTCCACTCTTCTGGTGGGAATCTCCCCCTGCTTTTGCAATACAGAGACGTGGAAACTGGAAAGTCTCTAGAAGTGAACAAAGCTGTGATCACGATGGTGATTCTTCAGCTCCACAAACGCGGGTGAAGAGTTAATTACTTTGCGAACGGCGAGGTGACCGGGGACTGCCATTAGGCAGGCATAATGGTGTGATCCAGTTTGATTTTGTTAGCATCCAAAGGAAATTTCCCCGAATGTCCGAGGAATTAACAAAATGGGACTAGCATGGGGCTTTGAGCAGCCGATGAATGACAGTGAGAGCCGCCAAGCTCTTCACAGCTCACAATTCAGATAATAATTACAGTATTTTTGATTGAAATTTTGCATGAAGATAAAAAGTAAATTTTGAATAAATTGTGATATGAGTAATTTTAGTTTATAGACATCACGTTACACATGTTACTCACGGTATTAGGTCGGTTGCTACATGGAGACCCCTTATTGCCCGGCATATAACTTTGACAATTCACCATTTGGCTAGAATGCGGTTCACTGGGAATTTTTGTGCTAACAGTGTTCATAGGTTATACAGCTCGTGAGAACTGTACGCGAGGAGCGCCGAAATTTTGCAGGAAAATTATTTGCCATGCATGGTAAAACTTGCTGGCAGACTCAGCTGGCAGTGGTGAACTGAAAGGGTATGCCTGACGCGGGGAACAAGCTAGCTACCATAAGAAGTCTAGCTACCTGAAGGCCTGCTAGCCTGCGGGTGCCAAAAGGAAGCCAAACGGAAACGCTTGGGCGGGCGAAGGGCGCCGAAAAATTTGGCATTCCTGTCACAGAAAAATTGAAAAAATTTGGTTCTTGTTAAGAAAATTTAAAAAATTTGAGTTTTATGGAAGAATCTGCCACTCCTCGTCCCAGAAAGCTCCAGTTTTTCCAACTAAGTTACTCCTAGCCAGTCCCAATCTGTCTTGAACTCCTCCTTGAGTAGAAACAAACCTATAGTACATTGTCTAAGGTCATATCCTGGTGTGCATACGAAGCCGTAATATCACATGTAATCCGAGAACACTAGTGCTATGGCCCTGAACATAGGTCCCCTGTTTGGGTCCAGGGGCGAAGCCCCTGGAGGAGGCAAGCAATTTGGTGCATTCTAGAGGACACAGATCACACATTTCTGATCTTAAGTTCTCCCCAGCTGCCATTAATACCGTAGGCTAATATCGCAATCATTCATATCGAAAATGTGTGTGACAACATTTATTTTTTCTGCATATCTCTAAATGTTGGGGGGGGGGGCATTTGATATGTCCCCACTAAAAATATTGGGGGGACATGTCTCCCCTGTAACCCGTGATCGCCACCCATGGTTCTTGGGATAATGTTTCACTTAATATATATATGACCGCGGTATTGAAGCTTATTAGCCAAAATATTACTGATCCATTTGAAAATGTCATATGCTGTCCCCTGGACGCCCAAAAACCGACAATGTTATATGGTCTTTTTTTCTGATATCGGTACAATGTTGGATGAATACTGAGTCAGATCTTAGTCCAAGCAATGTCTAATGGCCGGACGGCTTGCTAGCATCAACTTTTATGACGATAAATCAATTACCGACCGACGAACTTCTTGACCTTGCCGCCTACGCCCCCTGTACTGACTGGACCTAACGGTGTGGCGGCTATTTATTCCCCTTAATGCTGGGGTTCGAACTTGGAGAAATTTCACCATTAACCCCCCCCCCCCCACCACCACCACCACCACACACAAACACACCCACACACGACGGTAACTCCTTTTCTGAAAATATAAGTTGTCTAGATAAAATTGTAACGGCCTTTTGCTTCATTACCGGTTTGCCCGCCTGGGACGCGTTGAGAGCTATTTGGTTATAATTAAAAGTTAAATATTGATCACTACGCATGCCATTAATTCAAACTGAACTGAAAGCAAGAGAAGGAAAGTTTAGTATGTCAGTTTAAAGATTTTATTTTGTGAGATATAGACCCTAATTTATGACTTTTCATCTTAGATTGGGGCACCTCCCTTTTTATCCATTTCCTCAGTTTTCTCATTTTGTACTTTGGATTAAAATTTAGTTTCGGCAAAGCTTTATTTTGTGCATGGATGCATACACCTCCTTTAAGAAGGAAAAGTACGAAACACTGGACACACAGAAACTGAAACCGTCAGGTAATCTTTATACTTACGGCGGTAACTCAGTCCTCGCGATATAACACAAGGATGGAGCACGCCCCGCTAGCGTATGTTTCTAATCTGACAGGTAAACGTCATCACCAAGTTTACCGAACCTGCACTGTACATGCGTAACGTAGTATGCATTTAACGGTCATACCTCTTGCCAACCATAGGTGTACGTAGTAGTACGTACGTAGGCGGCTACATATTGCGATTGAGCAAATTAGGTTGCTATCTTGGTAGTGCATACACAACGCGATCGCGACTTGAGGATATGATCCGAGTTACTTAGAGATACCAAGCTATACACTCTGGTTACAGTATTTGTCGGCTATGTAACTAGCACGATGAAAAGAAACAAATCTACGGTGAATTTTGTTTGAGCGAATCTTTACCTGCTCATCGAAAATTAGTTTTAGCCATGGCCGCCAAAGGTAGCAGTAAAGTGCAGGTGGCTGTGCGAGTGAGACCTTTCAACAAAAGGGGTAGGTTTGTGTATCATGTAGGCCGAGGCCTATGTACTATGTAGCTTAGGCCCAAACGTTGAGTGTTGAATGTACCATAGAATAGGCCTAATACTTACTAGGCTATTCCATAGATAAACTGGTACTCCGCCAGGCCTAACTTTTAGCTGGCAGGCTAACCTTTAGGCCATAGAAATTAAAGTGGAGATACTCTGACACAGTGCTTCGCTGCATATTTAATCCACAGGCGTTTGAAACATTAGGCTATGTACATATACTACACACTATATACAGGGCTGGAAAAAATGCAGATTTCCCGGCAAGCCGGAAATTATTTCCCGCGTGATTATAATTCTTTACTATCTAAGCGGAGCGCGACCATGGGTTCACGCGTAGGGTACAGAAAATTTTTGGCAAAATGAAGCCTCCCAAATTGCAGGAAACAGCCCTCCCAGGCCCTGATGATTGCATCTCAGGCCAGGGCTCAGAAAATAGTTTTGACAGAAGTAGCCGTCGGGGTTTTTTGTATCAGACTGTACATGGTAGCCCGACAGGGCTTTGTTTGAACCCAACATAACTAAATTCACGCATATACATCTGGCACTCATAACACTGTACTTTGACTTGTTTGTGCATGGATTATTAATAACATGTAAAGTCTCCTTGTGTTTTGTTCTTCAAAGTTTGTTACATTTATTTTAGTTTTGTTCCTTTGTCAAGCGATCTAGGCTCAATTCTCTTTCGCGCCGTACAGTCAGGCCATTAGGCTCAGCACCTACATTGTACGTACTGTTCATACATGAACGTCAAAACACAGCTGGGAAGCGTGTTTTGCAAGCAGTGCGTGTGGATTGGGAACGTTCCGATACTTTGTCCCAAAATTCCCCCCAACTCTCTGGCGAAGAGCCAGGGGCGAAAACCAAACATTACTCCCGAAGGAGTTCTGCTCCCTAAAGGAGCTATACGTCCCCAAGAAACAACTTACTTAACAGCACTACCGACCAACCTGACGTGCGAAGTCACATTCTAGACTGGCTGAATAGAACGACCTCCGCCAGGGAGTTTCGCCGTCGTGACCACGGATACTCCTGCGCCAGATAAGTATCTGTGGGCACATACACTTCTATGTCAGATTGGTCCCGTTCTTACTAAGGCCGAGAAGTAGAGTGAAAGAAAGTGCTGAAAATTGGCCATTGCTGTAAAATGCATACCCAAATAGATAGGTCAATTGGCTTGACTTTGATGTTACTGTACATTTCATACTCACCACTTACATTAAAATGACATGCTTTCCTTATCTAAAGAAGTAAATTTTGGTAAAAAGTTACGCTACATAAACTATGCACATATTCCAACCACAATAATATTCTCGTGTCTCAAATCAATCGCTAAGACTTCAAATTTTTGGTGGAGAGACTTTTTTTGGAAACAAAATTCACTTCATCAGCTGTAGCATCGTGCACATTCTTTCAAGGGGTATATTGCGCTGTGTGCTCAGAAAATATCTTCTATCCTGTCCTATCTATCTTGTTACTACCTTAAGAACTAAAATGATTTCTACCTGTATGCTGCTCGTAAGTTTTCATTGCTATTCAAACTATCTGTTTCCAAACTATAAGTTTCCAAATATATGACAAAAAAGAGCAAAATATTTCCCATTTTTGTGTACCCCCATTTGCTAGTGGATCGTGCCAAAGTCACGTGCACTGCTTCAGTACAGCATATCGAAGAGAGCACCCAGGCAACGAACGAACGTTCGTATGTGATAACGACATGCACAGTGACTGCTGTATCTTACCGTACATAGTTAACGGTACTGTATGGGTGAAATCTCGGCCCAGGACATGCATTAGAAAGATTTTTACTGTAATTATCACGACGGATCAGTGTGTACAGTAGATAATGGATTTTGATATACAAGAAAGCAGTTTACGAGAAATTGGAACACATGGTTGAGGTACTTTACTGTGCAGAAGTTGCAGTGACAAATTTAACGTTATTTTTTGTTACCATGCACGTTACGGCACACTGGACACAAAGCCACAGTAGGTAATGGTAGGAGTGACTCAGTATCCGAAACATTTAACATCCTGTAGTCTGCACTGCATTAGCTTTGCGTACAGTGAGATTTGTTAGAGGTGCGCGGCGGCTGATTGAAGCCGCAAGTGCATGACCAAGGTATTCAGTTAAAAATAAAAGAACAACACACATAAACAAACCTCCTAGTAAGCTGGTAAATTAAAATGTTTCTTTCTTAAAGGTTTCAACTAGAGTAGTGATCAGTTATTTTTCTTCATGCAGGTGTTAAAATCATTCCAAATTCTCACATCGTTATAGATTTTTTTGGGACTTTTTTTGGGGGACGCGGCGGGATTTCCCGCGAGACGCAAAATTTCCCGGCAAGGAGCTTCCCGTTTTGCCGATTTTTTCCCTCCATGTATATATATATATATATATATATATATATATATATATATATATATATATATACCTAATTGTGGAATAGGGGGAAATTTTTGCTGAAAAAATCAACGTTAGGGGGAAATTGCCGTTAGGGGGAAAATTTGCTTTCCCCTTAACGTTTTCACACACTATTTCTATGGGAATACGTAACTGTATGGTAAATTCCATATAGCAACACGTAATATACGCAATTACTTCAATGTTGACTAAATTACGGACACCTATATGTTAACATGTATGGCTGAGGGGCCATTGAATTTACGTACATGTATACTATTTTACTTAAAGGCGAAATATATGCTTATGTATTTTATTGTTTTTCTTTCCCCTTAACGTTGTTGTGATATACAAATTTCCCCCTAATGTTCGATCCAGGGGAATATATATATATATATATATATATATATATATATATATATATATATATATATCTATATATATATATATTATATATATATATATATATATATATATATATATATATATATATATATATATATATATATATATATATATATATATATATTATATATATATATATATATATATATATATATGTATATATATATATATATATAATAAGACAAGGTATGACATTTCT
The DNA here is from genome assembly GCA_029531755.1 of Holothuria leucospilota. NCBI lineage: Eukaryota > Metazoa > Echinodermata > Holothuroidea > Aspidochirotida > Holothuriidae > Holothuria > Holothuria leucospilota. The sequence goes on from CM055982.1 coordinate 41,294,656, forward strand.
CAGGACGAAGCACGAATGTTGGCCAATTTTTACTCTACTCTTACTGTGAACCTCAAAAGACTTGGTCGATCACGTCATCTGTTCCAGCAAAATATCCAACACCTCTTCGGATGCAACTTTGTGCATAAGATAAATTCTAAACAGTAAAAAAAGGTGACAAAATAAAATAAAAATAAGAATAAAAACTAAGTAAGAGCATCGGCCCAGTCGCACAGCCAGTGCTTCCATACTTTAAAATCATTTTTCCTGAAATGGCCGATTTCAGGTAATTTTAGATTCCATTTCAGGAAAAATGAATTTAGAGTGTGGAAGCACTGGGTGGCAGTGCAGTCACTGGGCCGAAGTCTTCTCTTATGGAAATGTCCTACCTTGTCTTATTATATAGTGTGTAGTATATGTACATAAATGTTTCGAATGCCTGTGATTTAACCAATGAAGCCACGGAAATTATGAGAACACTTTTCAGGGGTCAAAATTTAATTTTTTTGCTGCTGCTCCACGGAACAGCGCTTTTTCCAAAACTACTATTCAGGATCAGATTTTACTGTTCCGGAGCACAGTACCTCACCATACGTACTGTACAGTTCGTGCACACGTGCAAACTGCAAAGGTGCAAAGTGCTGTCTACTGTGTTCGAGTGGTATGACTGCACGACTTGACCGTAACGTGGGGAGGGTGAATTTTCGCCTACAGCGGGGATTAGCCAGTGGGATATCCTGATTTTCTTTTGGTTCTTATTTTTTAAGCACAAAGTTATCCCCAGTAATCTTGCATTGTCCCGAGACCTAGCATTGCAGTGTCCCAGAACCTACTGTAGGATGAAATACACTCAAAATTGATGCAGAAGGCACAGCAAGCAAGGTAAGTGGGATTTGAGTGAGAGCAAAAAGTTCCATCGTAAAGGAATATTTTTGCCTGATTCATTCTTTGCATTGCGGTTTATTGCTATAGCAAAGCAATAAGTAGGTTCTCCAACATATGACTGCACATACTGTTGTTATTTTCCAGTATGGAAAGTATGGCAACTGTACACCTGAGATTTTTTTCTAGATTTTTATTGCACACTTAAAAATTCATATTGCACACCTCATTTTTTAAGCCGACAGTGATTGCCTCGTATAACCCTAGGTAAATGTTATATTGACTTGGCCTATTGGCCGCCTGCATACTATGTATGACTCAAGAGAGTGACCATTAACTTTCATTTTTCAGTCAGTTAATTGTGACAGGTGCATGTGGTATGTTAGGGAGGCCTTCAAGGGTTTTGTTTAAATTTCTCCCAAGTATTTATTCCACACTTGACTTTTCCTGTGCACACCTGAAGTGTGCATTTGACACCTTGTTCCGCACTGCACACTTCAATTTTTTTCGTGCACACCCGAGATCTCGGCGAAAAGTGCCATACTTTCCAATCTGGGTTATTTTCTTGCAGCAAATTTACGTGAAATCGTTCTAGGTGTATCCTTCGCCATTTCCACACAGTAAGTCAATGGGAAGATCTTAGGAGGAAAAGCAAACACTTAGGACCCATTGACTTTGGTTGCGAGATATCAGCAGTCAGAATTGCTTGTAGTCATTTCAAGTTTCGGTGCTTCTGAGTTGCTAGCTTGGAGGGAATATTAATACAAAGCCCCTTAAAAACACAGTAAAGTGGAGGGAATATCAATGAATAGTTTAGAGGTCATTTGGAACATATCACATAAGACAAGGGGTGATGCAAGATGACCTTCGCTTGCAGGATAATAAATGACATACTGTTCTAAAAGTTTTTATGCGTGTGGTAGTAAAACTTCAGTATGTGCGTTTACACAGCACTGTACCATGCAGCATAGAGAATAACACGTGCAAGTGTAACGGACTTTACTTGATAACGGTGGAACGAGATTGCTTTTCATACTTAAGCCAAAATTTACGGGGATTTTTTATATTCACAGCATCATTACTTTATCAGAGATTAGCATGTGCGTATATATGCACTTTGCTTCTTGTGGAAAAACACTGTTCCTCGGAACAGTGGCTTTTGAAAAGTTACTGTTCCGACACTAGAAGCACTGTTCTCGGAACAGCAGAACAGTGGGAATTTCGACCCCTGCTTTTCCTGTACGACACAAAGCTGGTTGATTAACCTACCTAGGCCTAGCCTAAGTGTGTCTCTGTATGTGCAGTGTGCAGTTAGCTTGAAAAGTTAAATATTTGTCATTTTATCTGTATTTCGAAAGATTAACTCGAGTAATTTTCACAACAGGTAGGCCATAGCCTAGAAGTCATGGTGTCCCTAGGCCTTCTCCTAATTTGAAACCTAACTTGTAGGCCTAGTCATTCCACCAATAACTGGGGCAAAAGGCAATGATGTCAATTAAAATAATGTAGTTAGGCCTATTGATGTTCTTTATTTTTTAGTTCGCCTTATTTTCCTTTTTTGTAGGGCTGTGACCGTTTAGCGATTAATCGCTAAACGATCACATGTGTAATAAACGTTTAGTACAAAGCTACCAGGGATTAATCGCAAAACCCGTTTTTCCATACGCAATAAAAAAGAAGCAGCAGTCATTACAGAAAATTAGATACACTTTAACTCTTTTTGAAAAAGTGAAATGCATAATTATACAAATGACACACACGTAAACATACGACATCAAAGTTGAGTTTTTATGAGGATCCGTGTTTGAGGTTCATGGAAACCATGTCCCCCAGACATCACTAATACATTTTACGTATTCATCATGTTCAAGGGCACATTTAAAGTCTCTCTGTTGAACATACAGTACGTACTTGCGATTAATCGCTAAAAGATCGCAAAATTTTGCGATTAAACGTTTAGTGATTTTGCTAAACGTTCACAGCCCTACTTTTTTGGGGGGGAGTGGATCTACTTGTTAAGCCTTTAAAGGTTTTTGGGCTTCTTCCCTTCTCTTTGTCCATAATTATTATGTTCATTGTAAAATATTATATGTCCTACCTCATTCTTTAAATGTGCAAAGAGTAGCAAAAAGAAAACGACATGAAATGTGATGTTTTTATTATGTGCTCATGCTTTGTTGCCATACAGAGAGCCAAATTAATGACTTCAGTCTAGATAGCCAGATAGTATTCTCCCATACTTTAATATCTATGGCCAGCACTAGCCTAGCCCTACAATGACTTTTTTTATAGTATGACAATACTATGAGGCTATTGTGCTAAATGGGGACTTAACAATTCACGTTGGGAATTTGCTACAAGCCTCGGCTAAGTACAATGATTTGTGTGAACTAGGGCTAGGCCTAATTTCATGCAAAGTCACATTTGGAGTGTAGCCAGAATGTTAAGTTTGGCTTATATTGGAAAGATTTTATGCTCTTCCCCACAGAAGTAGCCTATGCCTAACTTCATGCAAAGTCACATTTGGAGTGTAGCCAGAATGTTAAGTTTGGCTTATATTGGAAAGTTTTTATGCTGTTCCCCACAGAAGTAGCCTATGCCACTTTTGTTATGCGCCATGCCTCATTAGCTTTTTCACACCCCAGTCTCAGTAAAAGGCCTACCGTAGCCCGTAAGTTAGGCCTAGGTTGAATGACACACCCCACTACCCCCAGACATGGTCAGTCATTGTCTGCAACAGTGTTGACAAAACTTGTACAATGACATATCCCTCAGTCACTTTTGTGACTGACAACTTAATGTAAAATGACTCTCACCTCAGTCACAAAATCGATGCACAATTTGCAATTTTGACTGACATGTGGGTCACCGTATGTTGACTGCAAAATTGAGAATGGCAATTGGTATCCCTGTACAAAGTGTAACAATTGACTCACAATGATTCACCCCTTTGTCACAACAGCGACTGACAATTGAGGTAATGCGACTCACCCCTCAGTCATGCTGGTGGCTGACAAAAGTGGTTCAATGAGGGACTGTGCGTGAAACTGTCACTGGTCAATGACCCACATTTGACTGACAATGTCAGGGGATAGTGGGGTGCGTCATTCAGTTGATGAGTGCATTATAAAGGCTATAAATTTCCGGAATATAGAGACACTGGAACAAAGAGACATTGGGACAGAAAGCAGTTTCACCATCAAATCGTAAACTACTCTATAGCTATACTTCTATGTGAGGGGGATTGAAGAAAGATAGTGCTTCGGTATGTAAATTCATGAATGGAGAGTGAGTTTTTTGTCACAACAGTACAGGCCTATACTGTAGCTCCCTCAGATCCCACGCATTCCATTATGCATGTAGTCACATTGAATTCGTACAGACATATTTTGTAATTCCCTTAGAAATGTCCTAGAATGTTAATTTTGGCTGTCAAACAAATTCAGTTGTGTATGTTCAGGTTTTGACTGTTGGTAAAGTCACATGTATTTTATTTTAATTTGTATAGAAATTGATCTGGGGACAAAATGCTGTGTGGATATGGAAGCCAACCAAACCATTCTAAAGCCAACTGGCTCCAAATCAACTGAGAGGTACAGTATCCTTATACTATGTTGACCTCATTTTAGAATGTGGGGTAGATTGATCACCATCCTAAGGGGGGGGGGGCAGATGAGATTAGAAGTGGAGAAAGGTATTACATTTGCCTGTGTCAAATAAAGGTACAGTGTGGAGCAGGAATCACAGTTTTTAGTTGCTGCCAAGTGGACATGTTTAGCACTTTGTGGAGCTGTCCATTGTTGCTTGGCATAGTCATATATCCCAGACCCCCAAGGTACAGTATAACAGAAGCAGGGCATAGTCAGGATTTTGTCCTGAAACTCAGGGGTTTCAGACCACACTAACCTACTGTAATGGTAACAGGGGAATTGGTGATTGTATACATGGTCCAGGAACTTCTTGATGTACTGTAGAACCGTGATCGAGTTTAGGTATTGAATTGATGCAGAGTAAGGTAGTTGGATAACTATTCTTTAGAAACAATTTTCCAAAAGATGTTTACTGCATTTTAGCTCATGAATAAATTTAATTTGTTCACCAAAAACTTTCAGATTCCTAAATGATGCAAGATTTCCAAATCTTGTGATGTAAATTTTTGTGGCAGAAATGCTCTTTCTGTTGTTCAGACGGAATGGATTATCATTTTTTAAAGAGCACATTACCTCCCTCAGCCTAGAATGTATTTCTACCCTAATCTCTTGTTCATATAAAATTGACTGTTTACTTGACTGTGATATGGTAGTCCTGAAGCATATCAGTAAAGTGTACAGTGCAGTCACTTGACTAAATATATGAACAGTAGCTTGTATAAATTTGTGTTTGTTCTCGTAGTTGGTATTTGACCTTTGACCCAGTAGGACTTGTTTTGTGGACAAAGTGTGTATATATACACAAAAAGTTGTCAGTGCTTCTGAATGCCTTCATTGAACCACTTCATAGTACAGTATCTATTCTATACCTCACACATATGGTGTCAGCCTTCCTATGTTTGTTACTGTACACTGTTTGAAGTGAAGTTACAGAAAAGAACATTTTGTATTACCAAGCAAACAACAAAAGTAGGTCTGCTATGTATTTCTTCCCGCACCAAGTACAGGTAGTGCACTTTTTACAGCAGACTGTCATAATATGAAGATTTGTTCTGTATGTATGTAAATAAGTTATGGAAATTGATATTCTGTTGTCTCAAAAAGACCTCAAGTGGCAAAATTATGTTTGAAGATTAAGAGAGGCTACAGGTGTAGAGACACACAGTACAGTAGTACCCTAATGGCAGGCTTCAAAGTGATCCTATATTTCCTATAATTTCCTATAAATTTCAAAAAATCCTATATTTCCTATATTTATATGATTTTAGGCTTGTTTTCCTATATTCTCCTATATTTTTCTGATCTTGTCCAAAAAACATTTTTCTTTTATATGGTGTTTGGGGTGAAAATTTCAGATGAAATTTTATCTTTTTCTTTTTTTTTATCATTTTCCAAGATAGTTTTGTAGACTTAGACTCAGAGTAGCTTATTCAGACAGGTAGCAGTGTATAGATGCCAAGTATCTTAATTAGATGCAAGTACACAATGGCTAATTATAGGATTCAGAAATATTCTCATATGAAACAGCATTGGACACTAATGAACACTTATTTCATCACCCATAAATGTTCATTCTCACACCTGTGATTTTAAGTACTCTATGATTTCATCTTTTTGAGGGAATTTTAGTGGTATTGTGAGGGGGTAGATTAGAGCCCTTTGCCTGGCATCCCCTGTAGTCATGCAATCTTCCATGGTTTTAAAACCATGCTTTGTATGCACAGATAGCTGGTCTGCAATATAACTGGTTCTTTAATTCAAAATATTGTAGTACAATGGTTTGAAATACCAATATTTTCCCTGTCATCTGCCATGTTTCCTCAAACTTTGTTAACCATTAGATCAACTGATTGTCCAAAGTGTTGTACAATTTAAAATTTTCCCCCAAAGAATAAGAACTTAGTGCTTTGAGAAAATTAAGAATCTCACTGTAATGTTCACAATGTGCAAATCTCTAAGGAGGTTTTCCCTAAACTCCACTAGAAGCTCTGCGGTCGGTCTCTGGATGCCACATCAATATGTCCAACAGGCCAAAGTGAAAAATGTAATCCATGTATGGGTCTGGTGGTGTGGTTCCCATCATTGGTGACAAGTAGGGCACTGCGAAGTTGCCATTTCCCTAATTTTGTCATGTAATTTCCTCAATTGAGATTTTAGATGTTAAGTATGTTAATACACAGACAGTTTTGCACACTGTAGGCATCATGACATATGTGGACTACACTGTTCTGCCAAGTTGTACAGATTCAAAGTGAGCAGTGGCATTTTTAGGTTGAGGGACCATTGGGCCATGCCCACTTTCCATCCCTAATGCTGATTTTTTTTTTCTTTTAATTTAGTAACCTAAAATCTGATTTTGGAAATAAATTTTACTTCAAAAAGGTAACATATATAGCACCAAATTGCATGTAAGTGCACCCAATCATTCAAAAAATTTTCAAAGGGGAGGGGGACCCCTCCCCTTAGACCCCTCCCCATGTTGGTAATCACAGAATAAACTGCATGGCCCCCATGAGAAAGTTCTGGCTATGCCACTGGGGGAGTGAGTTGGAAGGTATTCATAGCAACCATACAGTTGTCATAGGCCTGTGATCTTGGTCTGACTATCATCAACCCATATGTCATTTAACTTAATATCAAGATTGACTAGCAATACAGTGTATAGTTTATAGCGAAATGTTGTATTGAGAGACCATTTCCTGTTGTATCAGCAGCAAAAAATTCAAAAATTTCCTCATCTCAACCCCATTATTATTGCATGGAGCTGAGGTGAATTCTGTCAGTGTACTTTAGGACATAAGCAACAGTTTATTGTCCACATTAACTACCCATCCATTCAAAGCACCATCATGGTCACATTATGTGTTCTCACCTTCTGATATTGCAAATTTTGGTACCTTTTTGGTATGCACAAGTAAAAAGATTTATGGATACTTTATTCCGGGGTCAAACTATGCAAATACACCACCTTCAGGGGATTTACTTTTTCCCTTCCACCAAAATATTTAGGTGGTTTTCTTAATTCCATGTTGATGGTAGAACCACACTTTTCTGCCATATAGCCCACACTTGTGATACTGTTAATCACATTTGTATCATTTAAACAGTATAGTTCATTAGTTTCCTAAGGTACCACATTTTCCTCATCCACAACTTGGATGAATTTTGAAGATAATTAGAATGGCTAGTGTATGACATTCCTATATTTACTCTATATTTTCCTGGAAAAATCCTATAAAACCCTATATATTCATTAGTATCCTTCCTATAAAACCTCCTATATTTCTGTGATGGACCACTTTGAAGCCTGTAATGGTTGAACGTCCACTTTTTCCAGGCCTTGATTATAAGTAACAAACTAACAAAGCATGACAGTTAGGGCCAATGATTTTAGGCAATCGCAGAAAAGTGCGGAAAAAAAAACTTTTCTGTATGGAATTTCACAGAATTTAGCAGAAATTATCAGGCTCAAAATACATCATATTTGACAAAAAAACTGAGATATTTTTCTTCAAAACAATGTGAAATGGATGCCTAAATATACAGTACCAAAGACATAAACAGACATTTTACCATCTAAAATGGTGTGAAATTCACCTTAAAATCATGAAAACACCTTGAAGTTACGATTAGAAAACGAGCAGAACATTTACGAAAATCGGCAAAATTTTGCCGGTATAGGCTCCAGTTTGCCTTTGCTTTAGTGTGTTAGGCTAGGTCGTATGTATGTTACAAGTATTTGCTGCCTTCAGGATCGTAACCAGACAAGTTTAGGACTTGCTTTCAACATAATTACTCAAAAATCTGAAAATCATAGAAAGGGGTTATGCTTGAAACAAAATTTTGTGAAATTTGAAAAGTTAAAACACAATTTTGTGGTTTGTGAAGCGGAAAATCATTGGCCCTAGACATTATGTACATTGCCATTGTTTTTGATGTGTGTGTTTGTAATCAGTTTTACCCAAAGTTTAGTCACTGGCACAAGCTTCAGTTTTGACCATGATGGTTAGTGATAATAGCCATGAATCACAGTGTAAGCAAGAGGGTTCTAAAATCTCCTTGGTGCAAGGAATCCACTGGGTTCAAGGAAGCCCTTATAGCAACTTCATGGCATTAAACTGTGGTGAGATTTGCCTTTTCAAATGTGCAACACATGCATGAATAGGTTTAATAATGACTAATGAGGCTGGGTGTGGTATGGTACAGTACTTCACTGTACATCCAGTGGCATTGTACATATGCCAGTGTACTGTATACACAATATTGCAACACAGATATTGTAATGGAATAAACTCTTTCCACCTTCCATGAAACTTGAACTTGTAAATTTTACACATCAGTATGACAAACTTACAGTACTATTAGGCCCCCTATAATGTATAGTGAATACATGTACAGGACTTGTATGATTTTTAAAGCGGCTCATTGAGTTGGTTCATGAAATTCAACAATTTTTTCTAAACATGTTAAGTTTTCTTCATATACCAATGATAAATGGTCTAACTTAGACAATCCCCATATCCTACATACAAATAATTGTTTTATGAGTGAGTACTTAACGGTTCAATTTGGCTTTCAAAAATTTGTGACCAGACACTTTTTCAAATTATGCACAAAACCGTTACAAGTCAGGACACCACAAAGTTCAAAATTTGAACATTTCCCGTAACTTTTGGATATGAAACTTGACTAATTATGCTAATTATAAGCATTGTCATGTGGTAGTACCCTTTAACACTCTCATTAAGTTATCGATGTCAACTCAATGAGCCCCTTTAAGAACTTTAATCTTAGTACAAACTAAAGGTGACAGAATACCATCAAATCCAATGTGTGTCTATCTTCTTTAGTTCTGTGTATCACTTAATTCAGGATATTGCACGACATGGAAGAAAGGCCAAGTTTTTCCAAATCAATAATAAGGGAAGGAAATAGGATATCCTACATGTATTAGGTACCAGTTACGTACAGTACAATTACACTATACAGCATGGTAGTCTATTAAAGCGAAATTTGCTGTAAAGTCATCCATGCATTATGTAACATGGTCCCCTAGAGCAGTAAAGACTTCATACAACTCCAAATATTGTGGTGAACATGCATAATTGTTCATTGTCATGATTGTAATAACCTTATACCTGTATGTGTCAATGTAGACCTTTCCACCTAAAGCTTAACTTTTGCACAAATTCTTGTTTACACTCTAGGAGTTTATTGAGTGCATGTTGTTATCACTTTTAGCACATCTTTAATTAAGTTGAGGTTAGAATTTGCTTATCTTTTGTTCAAGGTATTACTGAGAGCTACACCTTAGGTGTTGAAGGAAATGTAGGTGTCCTACAGTTGTATTGTGGTTTTGTTGAACTGTCTGTGCAAGATAAAGGAATCTAAGTTGCTACACGTTTTAGCACACATCAGTATCCATGGGAATTTACATGTACCGTCGTGATAATGTACTGTATCTAATCACAGTGCATTCAGTCTTACACTTGTATGTATTGAAGGTGTTTTCATTTTGAAAATAGTCAACTTTTGATTTGCCAAAATTAAAAAGAAATAAAATATCCGAAATTTGAAATTTTGTTCAATATATACATTTTAATGACATCACACTTCTGAACTGCAAAATGCAACACTTAATAAATAACAACTTTTATATGTAGAGAAATTCTTCTTCCCCCTTCCCCTTCTTCCCCTTCTTCCCCCTCTCCCCCTTCCCCTTCTTCTCCCTCTCCCCCTTCCCCTTTCTCCCTCTCCCCTTCCCCCTCTTCTCCCTTCCCCTGATCTCCCTCCACCTGCCTGTCAGTCATGTTAACTACTCTACCCTTGTATAGTGGAAGTGGTTTGCTAATTACCTCACTACACCACAGGTTGTTGCTAGCCATTAAACCTTCTGAGTAAATCTTAGAGAAATTGGCTGAAATTCTCGTTTGGTCCAAGAGTGAATCACTTTAGATCATAAATCCGTTCATCATTTTACAGGGTACCTTAAAGGGACTCATTGAGTTGGTATGGATTATTTTGTGACTCGTTCAAAGGAAATCTTTACATAGCAATGCTTCAAATGAGTGTCATTTTTAATGTATCACCTCCTATAGTTACGGAGAAAGTGAAAAATTGTAATTTTTATGTGAGCTTTTAAGTTTGTAGTTGGTGTTGCTACTGCAGTCCAAGCCCTTGACAGACCCTCCCACCTTTTAAGTATACCGTACAACATATGCAGTATACAGCTGAAAAAGCTGTTTGTAAGAGGAGTTGAGAGCCTGTTAATCTGTATAGGCTAAGCTTCACTCATTGGTCATCTTTGAACAGGGGTTCATAATACTTAATTTTAGAAAAGTGTCTGGTCACATACTTTTAATAAATGACTTAAATGGTAAATTACCCTATCATTACCATAAAGTTGTGTGTTACAGTACGTAGATGTGCACAATGACTTAGTTTGACCATTTACCATCAAGATGCGAGTAAAACTCAACAGGTGTAGAAAAAAAACTTCAAAATGAATGAACCAACTCAGTAAGCCCCTGTATTGTCTGTTGCAATCCGATCATTCTATCATGAAGCTTGCTGAAAATATATAGTGCAATTTTGATATGAGTTTCTTACACACAGTGGCTATATCAAATCAAATTGTAAAAGCCATTAAAAGGTGAAATTTGCACCAGCATTCATTTGGAGAAATTTCTCCTCCACCTTGGAAGTTCCAATAAGGGAAATCCCTCAAGTGATTTGTTGCATGAATTACTGAACAGGTCATTTTGACATTTGCAAAAATTTCTTGTGGTTTTTGAATGTGGTGAAAGTCACTTCCTTCCATCCACCTTTTTAAGGTTACAATTCAATAAATTTGTATCATTGCAGAGATGATGTCTTTTTAAGTGAGGCTTAATTAGTTTAGGAGTGGGTGCTGATGTTGAAGAGTCAGTCCTAACTCCACAAAACCATAGGTTTAATAGTACAGTATGTTTCATTCTTAAGATTTACTGTAGTACTACAGTAGTTGCAGTGTGAAAAAATGATTTAACAATGGCAGCCTAGTAGAGCCTACTCCATACTGTAGTGCTACTAACTTGGCTCTGTACTTGTATGATATACCCTGTTGCAGAATAAGTTTTGCTTTTAATTAATACCTGTAGTCAGGGCTTGAAAGTAAGCTTTTCCTCTCTGGAGAACAGCTTCTGACAACCTTCAATTTTGAAGCTTTTCTGGAGCTATTTTACGGTACCATTGTCTGGAGCTGTTTCCAGTTTTTTAAAGAAACCACTGTTCCCTACATGAAACATCCTCTAATCGCCTCCTAATGTTACTTGTAAATTTAGTAAAAGAAATTCAAAGTATAAGAGACAGGAAAATAAGACGGAGTATTTCTTGGTGTAACACAAGGCAGCACTATATCTATAAGCAAGGCATGGTCATTCCATCTAAGAAAAACTTGGATGGAAAGGGACAGAGGGCTGGGTGCAATTAGACAGCAGCTTTGGATTGCCCTCATTGGCATGTTGAATGTGGAGTAAAGGGGAGGCAGGAGTTCATAAGTTCTATCCCCTGCCCTATGGCCATGGACTCATCTTTGATTGAGATGGTGCAAGGTTCCAACTCTACTGTTTTGGTGTAATTAGACACTTCTGTGCAGGGAATTTTTCCATGATTTTGAGATTGCTTGCCTCATGCACCTGGCACTATTTTTAGCTCCAGACAGACACCCACTTTTTCGTTTTTCTGAAGCAGTCGTGGCCATCTCTGGAGCTTTTGCTCCAGAACTCCAGTCTATTTTGGAGCCCTGCCTGTAGGTCAAGATGTTTCTTAAAGTCCATTCATTCAGTGTAAAAGGTCAATATTCATACTAAAAATGCAAAGGTACAGTGCAGTCACTTAATCTTATTTTAAAACAAGAACAAAATCACTCAGATCTCTTCAGTGACTTAGCTTTTATGTTTCAAGACATGTTCTCAGCTAAGAAGTTAATTTATGTAAATTAAACAGTGTTGTTACAAAAATGTTGCTATTTATGATTGTAATTAAGTAAAGAACCGTACCAAAAGAAGCCAAAAGGGTATGCTGCTGTAATTTATGTATGTTGAATGACTGTACAGTATAATTTTTGCCTTTTAACTGACATTTAAATAAGATCACGAAGCTTTACTGATAGCTTGTAGCCTTGTACAGTGACTTAAAATTTCAGGACTATGTTTGTTGCTCAGTGGCATTATACATGAAATATGACCATTTGCTATGGTATTTATTTGCCCAATGCTCTGGTACAGCATTGAACAGTTGGCATGTTGAACAGTAATACTACCTTCCAGCCATAAATTAAATTTCAATTCCTTTTGAACTGTGGGGGCTATTTCCTCATCCGTTTCATCTTAGGACCTGGAAGGAAATTGATGTAGGCTCTACAAGGGGTCAAGCATACTTCTTTTGGAAAAATTCCAGGTGTGCTCCCAATTGCTCTCTGAAAATTTTCAGATGTGCTGTAATTATGTTTAAATATAGAGTACATTAGTACATAACGTAGTACATATAGCTGTAATTGGATACTTCGTTAAGTTCAAACTTCGGATAAACAATTCATTTGACTTTTAATGGCAAGTGATCATGCTCATTTGCAACTTAAAAGCTTGTATAAAGTTTGAGGGCTGGGCACTGTGTATTTTGCAGGTTTAAAGGGAGTCAGCAGTCTACCCAATTTTATTTTCAAACATTTAAGCTTAATCTTGCAAGTCCCCTCTTATTCCCCATACAACAGTGGCATAGCTAGGGAAGGGGGAGGGGGAGGCAGGGGAGATGGTTGCATGAGCATGAGCATGACCTCAGCCATTGAACTCCATTGTGGGGAAGGGTTTAAGGGAGGAGAGGGAGTGTTATTGGTTATAAAACGTTTTCATGACTAATCTGGCATGGTTTAAAAACGTTTTTAAGCCACTGATGATTAAGCTACCTACCTGTATAGCAACAGCAACAACATTGTAGCTATGCATAATCGCAGGTAGCGCGAGAATTTTGGAAAAGTAGGCTAGAAATACATCCTAATAGAGTTGTAAATGATTGGTGATGTGTACAGATATAGGCATGAAAATATTGTTCTGCCTGTTTGCAATTGTTTAAGTTCTATCACTACGATCACAGAGCTCTATTTCTTATATTTTTACTGCGTTTTCTCTGTATATTGTCAAAGTTGGAAGCGGTGCACTTTGAAAATTTCTGGGGGTAATTGCCCCCCCCCCCCCTGCTGTGTACAGCCATGGATATCATATTGAGCTGAGATAGTACAAGAATCATACTGAATTATGCATCCCTTTTCATTTATTCTGCCTGCAGTTCTCCCATATTCACCTTCTAGAATATCCATGTTACATTTGTCCATCACCATATCCATAGGCTACATGTCCACTACTCACTTACATATCCACTACATCATACCATTTGTCTCCAGCCTAGGGTTACCATTTTTATTTTCTAGTAAGGAGGACATAGATCACTGTCCTGATGTAGGGGTATAAGGGTGTCCCTTTCCCTTTGGAAATTTTTCCAGTTTTCAATGGTGTCTAGATGCAAAATGGTGCTGTATTTGTTCACGGACTCCAGTCATCGGTATATTACCTGGTCAGACCTATAATACCACCAGTAAATCTTTCAAACTATATAACCCGCAAAGCAGAAGTAGGGATCGTATAGGAAACACATGAAATCCGGACCTTGTTGGCAATTTTACGAATCCACCCAGACTCCAGTGCAAACTAGCAAAAAGAAGACTTGTCGAAAACAATCGTTCTATAGTGCACTTGTCATGGGCAAGGAGAGAGACACAACATACTTGTTAAGGATAGAAGAATTATTCAAACGCAGTACCTTACCATATGGCAAATTTTGTGTATGATACGGTACAGGAATGGTCATGTAAGAATGGTCTTCAGTGTATGGTTGCCATGTTTTTGGTAAATCAACTAGCCATCCGAAAGGCAGAAAGGGTCTAAACCTGACAGTGGGACTTTTGTTCCATCGTCCAAGAGACTTTACTAATATGAGAATTAAACGACAGTGCAGATTATATACCTAGAATTTAGTGAAAGTAGACATTTTAAAGTTATAAGTTGATTTCATACGTGCGCAAAATGTGTTTTTCACACATTTACTTTTTCTTAACTCTTACACATTTTATTTATTTATTTTTTGAAGGAAATACTTCAAATTTTATTTCCGTTCAAACATTTATTTTTTCTTAATTCTTACACATTTTATTAGGACACAAAAATCTGGGGGGGGGGACTAGCCCCCCCCCCTCCTGTAGCTTCGCCGCTGCATTTGACCTGGTTCTCTTTGCCTAGATGCACCCAAAAAATTACCAACACAAAAAGACATTCTGTAACATTGGCTTTAGTGCCCATCTGCATCTGCTGTACATATACTTAGTGCCCTGCACAGTTTCCAACTTAAGTTTCTTGTTGATTTCATCTTGGCTTCTATGTTGCCCTTTATTTCTCGAACTAATGGCCATTTTGCCTTGCCCCTTCCGGTATTTCTTTTAGCTTGACTGCCGATGCTGTACAGTATGTCTGTGTGCATTCACTGCACTTTAAAGGCAATAGGCAGTTGCCCCAAAATTTTCTTTGAAAAATCAGCAAACTCTTGCAAATCTCCTCATATTGCATTACAAGCACCTCTGAAGATGTTTTGAACATAACTATTACAAACAATAGGTAAAGCAAGGTGAAATTCTCCTTGAATTCCACAATTCACTAACAAAAATATTGTCACATGATCAAAATAGGCCAATCATGAACTAGAGTGCCAGGATACACTCACTCTGTTTGGGGTGACTGCCTACTGCCTTTAAGTAAGTGTGGACGTGCATGTACAGTACTGTATTGATGTCTACCAGAATTACAGCATGTGTTAGTGCACATTCATAAACCTGTATATATATGCATACCTGCTAGTATGATAAAATGCTGTGATGTGAGCTTTGTAACCCTTCAGCTGTTGATTCATGTACAGTAATGAAGCCAGATAACCATCAAAGTGTTTATCAAACACAGACAAACTATATACCAGTTAACAGGTTTCTACCACCAAGTATACAGTACAGCTGGCATTAAGTATATATGTGTACCCTATATATGCACAGGGTACTGTGCAAAACATGTTCTGCAGCCAAGCTGTGTGGATAAGGGTGGTAACACTTAAAGTAATAGGTCCTTGTTACTGAGAGTGTGTGGGATCAATCAATCCCTGGGTGGGTCATAGAATTATCCAGGGGTAATGTACATTTTGCTCAAGGTATGAATTCTAAGTGATAACAACCCAATTCTTATCAAACTTGAAGCATTGCCTGCACATGAGAATAAATTCCTACTGTGCAGTGCTTGTCACAAAACTATTTTTAAAAGCATTACACAGTGCCAAGACCTACTATACTGCAGGTTTGCTCAGCAATAACTGTCCCTTCAAAAGGCCAACTGAACACTTGGGAATGTTATATTCAGGATTTAGGCATCTAGTATAAATAAACATTTGGTATATTGACAGTGAAGTCAGGCCATAGCCTGAGAGGGGTGGAGGGTGAGGACTGGTGTGAACTAAGGAGGGGACGAGAGGACTAGGCACTAGATGTGGTACCCCGACCTCCACTTATCAAGAGAATTTAGTCTTTATTTGAGAAATCGTGGTTTCTAAGGTCAGTGCCTTCTTTTGCAATGCAAGTCTTCCCCCCCCCTTTCCCCCTCCTCATTTCTAAACAGTTATCTTTTTTCATGAAGATGATGTACATGACACAGTACAGCAAAGTATTGCATTTGAAATTTAGGACTATCCTGAATGCATATTTTTGTTCATGCAGCATACTGTACTATAGGAACTAGTGCAAGGCTTTTAGCCAAAGAGCATGGCCAGGAGTCATGTACAGTAGACTTCCTGGAGTTCTGGATTGCCTAAATATTTTATACTTCAGTGCAAGTACAGTATTTTACCAGTTATCACAAACTTGGATTCTCTGATTTCAATACCCTGGCCAGCTTATAACCCTACAGAAGTGCAAGGTGTTTTGATGATTTGAGGTGAATTTGCCACTATTTCAGATGAGAAAATGTCTGTACAGCATGTCTTTGGTACTATGCAGGCATTCATTTGACATGGTTTTGAAGAAAAATAAGTCAGTCTTTTGTCAAAAATTTACATTTTTGTTGAGCCTGATAATTATTTGCTTAATTCTCTGAAATTCCATGCAGAAAAGTAAATTCCAGTTTTTCTGCTTTGTTCCATGATCGTGGAAATTCAGTGGCCCCTAGGAACAGTCTAGGAGAGATTTTATCTAAGAGTGTACTGTCAGTGTATGTACCTCCCATATTCAGTTCTACAGGTCTGCTGGTCATGCTGCTTTGAGCTTTCATGTATTGACTGTACAGTCAATTGACTTTGACAGAGCTTTAAAGTAAATGACATAAGGTATATGAAAAGAAGACAGGAAAATGTCAGATGTTGTTGACCATTGTAAAATTGAAAGGGCACCATGCAAGCAGATAGTTTCAATACTATAAAGGTAATTATTGCAGCTTGTGGTACCAAAGGTGGGATTTATTCTGAGGGGGCACCATGACAGGTAGTGTGAACACAATATATACACATTGCCATCATTGTAATAGCTATTGTTACAGTAATGTTATGTCAACTGTTGGTTTTGTGAAGTGATTGTTCTGTCTGTGGATGAATGCCATACTGTAGCTGCCTGTAAGTTTACCTGTTGTGGGTAATGAATAAATGGGCTGCTACAATAATCAGTTCATTTATCCATATCGCCAACATTTCCATGACGATATCGCGATATCACGTACCTCCACTGTAGCCTTAAATTTGCCATGACTATGCTAATAATCGTATTGTCTATCAAGGATGTACATAGTGTTTCTGCTATGACACGATTTTGACGCAATGACTTTACGATTTGATGCACTGATGTTCATCTGTTCATGGTAAAAAATAAAAAAAAAAGAGGATTTCATTTGTTCCTAAAGTTGATGCAGTGTGAATGCATGGCATTGAAATTTCTAGTGATACAATTTTCTCATATTGGGCATATTGACCTATTAATGGATAATTTCTTAGGGGAAACACTGCATAGTACATTGAACAAACCCAACAGAATTCAACTTTAAGCTCAAAGTTTCATCAAAAATTTATTTTCAAGACCTAGGCCTTTGCAAAACTAATGAAACTGAAATATAAAGTGCTGTTTTTCATTTCTTGTAACAATTTGAATGATAACTATTTTATGATAATGACTGAAGAATCAGAAATTAGAGAACTGCAGGAACAGATTCCACAGAGGTGTAGTCCTTTATTTGATTCTGCTGCGATATCATATCATGAAAAAAACTTACGTCGATATCATCAGGGCAAAAGTATAGTGACGATATGGCGATATTGCGATTATCATGGCAGCACAAGTCCTGTACTGCACTGTACATTTGAAATAATGTAGAATGTTGTTCAAGATAACCCAACTGAAAAAAATGAGCAATCCTGTCATGAATGTAGAAAATCATGAGTTTACAGTCAACCCCTCTCCCCCCTCCCCCAGAAGAAAGTGAAGTACAAGGCAATGTAATATACTGGGCATATTGCATACATACATATAGCAGTATGGTACGTACTGTAGAACAACAGGACAAAACACAAACACATTTTGCAATACCCTGTCACACTGTACTGTACAGTATGTCTGATGTGTACAAACTCCTGTGTCTTCATTTAAAACCTTACATATGTTGCACAACAGTTGGTACTGTACCATGCAACTTCCACAGACTTGTTAAATTTTATACATTTCAAGGCCTTTGTCAGATCACTTATTATGAGGTTTGTTGGAAATATTCAAACAATAACAAAGGGTTCAAGGCTAGTTAAATTAAGAATGGATCTTACAGTACAGTAGGTACTGTAGTTTGGTAGGCACACATGCTACAGGTTACCGTATGGTATTGACATAATTTCTGCTGAATGTAAATAAACAAATTTTCTTTTTTGGTCCTTAAATTGCATCCTTGTATTTATTTAGCCTAAATTTAAAAAATGTGAAATTGTCAAATTTTTGTCATTATTTTGGTGTTTTTTTTTTATCTTTATATAGTGATATGGTACAGTGCATGATTATAGCTGTAATGTAGTGTACAATACTGTACAGTATCAGAATGATGTAAAGTGTTGCACTGTGGCTTTATAGTATGTTGTTTTAGTCATGACTACTGTTAAGTGGAAGTTTTGTCAAGTTGAATAGTAACTTCACTGAAGGTAGACCTATGTACATAATATATGGTTGGTACAGAGAAAACTTTACAGTAATTGCATTGTATGTGTCCAAGTTATTTCCCCAAGAATATTCACTGTAAAATACCAGTTTGCCTTTTACTGTATTAAATGATCTTGTTTTTAACTGTAAATTATAGTCAAACCTCGTTCTTTCATGCCCGGCATCATTCAGATCACACTTTTATGGCAGTATTACAGACAAGTGAGGTACTGCATTACACAGTATTAATACCACTTTATTATGGACTTACAGTAACTTAATGTTTGGATCAAATTGTTTTCTTGGTATATAAGCCTTGTGAGGGAAATTGTTACCCATAATTTTGTTTACACTGTAGGGTATCAAAACGATTCATTATTCATGAGGGAGCTAAAGTTGTCACTTTAAAAGAGAATATATTGTGTTTGTGAAACAGAAATTGTTCGTGCAATAAAGGCAAAAATATGGCAGCTGGGGAACTATTGTTAAGAAATAAGGTTCTCACAGAAAGAAAGTTTACAGTATGTAGCTCAAATAAGAACTAAACTTCCAAATTTTTCATGTTATCTATATGCACAACATTCAAAAGGACTGTAAAGTGCATAGTTGGAGAAAGCTAGTGCTCATGCAAGTTTATGAGACTGAATTGGTTTCATAATGATGAAAACTCATTTCTCTGTGCATCTGTTGATGCAAATAAATTTATACCATCACAGTATTTCCCTTTAAGCGAAAGAAGGACAGGTCTTTCTTTGGAATTGAGCTCATGGCTATACATGTTGGCCTCTCATACTGTACAGTACTGTAGGTCTATTGAGCACATTAGGCCTACTGCTCCAAAATTTTACAGTCAGATACTCTACTGTAACAATTAACTCTCATGATGTTCCATCAAACAAGTATACCAACTGACTGACAGACAATCATGATCAATTTGCCTGCTTAAGCATACAGTACTCAATATTTTTGTATAGTTTTGCCCACTCTACATATGTGGATAGTTGAAAAGTGAATTTACAGTGAGCTCAAACACACGATCAACCCATAATTTTCCCCCAGAAATGCATTTCAAAGCTCTGTGCATAATTTGCAAAGTCTGCCTTCGGTGATGATGTGCATGGGATGATAATATGGTGTACCCCACTTAGGCAATAAAATGGTGGGGTTTACAAAGCTTCTTTACACAGTGAAAATGCATCTTATTAACAAATTTGATAATTTATTGGGAAGGAATTGTCATGTAACCTACGTATTCATTCCAGATTAGCAGCAACATTCCTGGGTACATGTGAATTTAAATTTCAGGGGACTGCATTTCTTCTGTGAAGAGGAAAAGGTTGTCAAAGGCTGTTGGCAAAGAACATTCAGTACAGGATGTGAAAATGTTGTCAAATTATGTACTGGAAGGTACTTTTGAATGACCTTAAACTTTTCCAGAATACAGGTATATTAGACCATTAATTACAGAATCCAGTGCATTTTTTAAGTACAGCATGTATACAGTAGTCTGCATTTTAAAATAAAAACATCAATTCAACAGGTGGGGCCTTATGAGTCAGCATGCCAGTTAACTTTACAAGACTGGATTGGCGGTAAATCTTCTGGCTGTTTGGAGCACATGGTAATGTGGGGTAGTTTGGGCTTACAAATGTTTGCTGACCACGAGTAGATTGTTCAAACAAGTAGGCCTGTGGCAAGATATTGCTACACATATTGGCCTATAGGCCTATAATTCCACACTTACCCTACGGTACATGTGTAAAGGGTACGGGATAAATTTGATTTTTTTCAGAGTGGCTTTTTTCAATCTATACCTGCATTTTGGAGAAAAATAGCCACTGAAAAGTTTACAGTGTTATTTTGGGGTCCACAGGGTCTGGTACTAGAGGTTTGTTTGCAGTTATCAAAGAGGAACTCAGCCCAGGAAGAGCGAGTTTTATAATGTTTGGTTTATTTCATCGGACTCCTAAATGTCCTTCTTGGGGTGACTTTGACTGTAGTACAGTAAGGGCAAAGTGCCCATCCCCTCTGTGTATAATGCTGCATGACCAGTACATTATGACACAGACTGTACACACTAGAGTGTAGACCTATAGTGCTGCATAAAGGTGACTGTGTACTCTGTGGCTCTCTGTAAATGTTATACAGAGTAAGGAATAAGTATGTACATACACAACAATACATGACAAAAGAAGTAATTTACATTATTCTAACATGACAATGCTGGTTGTTATTGTAAAATACACTATGTAGGTTCAAAGTCCAAGTACTGATTTTCTTTGTTTTTGTCTTTAAATTCTCCAGTCTCCATGGACCTTTGCCATTAATGCCCTTGTCTCTGTAGACCTTTAATATTTGCTCAAGACACAGTTTCAACAGATGGTCGACATTTTTTGGGTGGTGAGAATGAACCATGCACAGTTCTTGAAGCCATTCATTAACTGGCTTGTACATTCAGTGTTTTGTAACTTGAATGCTGACTGAAGTTTAATGGAGGGCCTACATGACTGTGTTGTGGGAAATTATAGCACTGCAAATATCTTAGTCTAGTGTACCCTGACCTTAGCTGGACGTGTGAAAAGTGAGGTATGGATCCAGGTAGGGCTCATATGGCGAGAGCCCACTTCCCCCCACCCCCTCCCCCTTGGCCCCACTTTTCTAAAATTTGAAAAATAAAATTCTGCTATTGCTTTTACTTTTATTGTTTTATGAAAAATGCTGAAAATGCCACTGTCATGAATATAGTTGTAAGGCCATCAGAGCCTGGAAAATGCACTGGGCTAGTTAGGTTAGTTTTTTTTTCAAACCACCTTGACCCCTCTGCTGTAGAAGCTGGTCTTTATCCAGTGCTCAGTTTTAAGGGGTCCCTAAGGAACAACTGCTCTTTTTCCATTTTGGATCTGCCCCTAAAAGTATAGTTATCATCACACTGAGTCATGAGTGGCACTCTACTGCACAGGTCTCCATGTGCCCTTTGGGATGCTTGGAAATAGAAACCATCAAAATGATGTGTACCATACATTACTGTAGGTAATAGGCCCTATTGACAGACACTCTTGAAAGCACAAAACAGTATCTGCAGTGGAATCTAATGAAAATCCTATTTATACCTCCAAAGGGTTCTTTCACCTGCTGGCTAGGAAAGGGTTGTGAAGTCATGCATTACACTTGTTTGTACTGTTTGGTCACATAAACAGCAAGGCTAGACACTCTCCTGTGTATTACAAAGTGACCTTCTGACCCTCAAGGTTGGCTTGCAGGGTTGTTTAGGAGATTCTCAAAGGTTGCCTTGACATTTTTAAGCAGACATCATAATTCCTGCAATCTGGGTCTAATCGAATAATCAAAGGAGGGCCTATCTGACTTGCCCAATGACTTTGACATTCCATTGGTGTTATCTTGTGTGGGTGGTATCTGAACCATGGAAGAACTACCTGGGACTTCCATGCCTGAACTGCATGACTTGGGACCAGTGCAGTTTTGTACTATATACTTTGTACTGTAACCATGGAAGTAGTAACCAAGGGCTTCCATGTTACAGTATAACTCGTTTAACCAGAATTTCAGTCCCTGAGTGAGCTCTCTGGGGCCTTATGTTACTTTTGAATCCTGGATTGTGTATTTGATGTACTGTTTGTTGCTTTTATGTGAAACAAACTTTATTCTGTAGTTTTCAACCTTCATGAAACAGGAAATAATTAGGCCTATAGTATGCATAGGCCTAGGTACAGTCTGACAATACCAAATATTGGGTACAGCATGCATGGTGTGCTATTTAGAGGTGATCTAGTTCCACCAACTAGCAGAGTTTGCTCTTTTCTTCCAGGTTCCACTAAAATATTCTGTGCTGCATTGCTCCACACTGCTTCTTATGCAGAACACACTTGGTGCAGAATGTGGATGTGTACATACAAGTCATCTGGCCTATAGAGTTTTTGTCACTGTGGGACCTTGTTTTCCCTGTTTACAGAGAACAACTACTGCCTGTGTTTTTGGTTTTGAAGAAAAGAGAAACCTATGCAGTCATGATGGTGTATGTGTGTATGTACAGTATGTGTGTGTGCATGGGTGTGTGTGTGTTTGTGACACTTTCCTTGTTTACTCGATATCTCAAGAAGGGAAACTGACAGTTCTCAAAGTTGGTAAGTAGATGCCCCATATTAAGAGGAAGAACCCTATCGTTTTTGGTGGAGGTCAAAGGTTGTTTGGGGTCACCAGGGGTCAGACTCTGAAAACCTTGTTTACACGATATCTCAAGGTAGGAAGGTTGGATAGATTTCATACTGTACTTGGTGTGTGGATGCATTATGGTAAGAGGAAGAACCCTATCGTTTTTGGTGGAGGTCAAAGGTCATTTGGGGTCACCAGGGGTCAAACTCTGAAAACCTTGTTTACACGATATCTCAAGGTAGGAAGGTTGGATAGATTTCATACTTGGTGTGTGGATGCATTATGGTAAGAGGAGGAACCCTATTGTTTTTGGTGGAGGTCGAAGGTCATTTGGGGTCACCAGGGGTCAAACTCTGAAAACCTTGTTTACATGATATCTCAAGGTAGGAAGCTTGGATAGATTATTATACTTGGTGTGTAGATGCATTATGGTGAGAGGAAAACTATTGTTTTTGGTAGAGGTCAAAGGTCATTTGGGGTCACTAGGGGTCAAACACTGAAAAACTTGTTTACAAGATAGTTCAAGTTAGGGAGGCTGGATACTTCCCATGGTGTTGCATTTAATCCATCAGAAAACCCCTGTGAGTTTTGTCACAAATCAGAGGCCAGCTGAAATCACCAAAGGCCATTAAGCAAAAATTCCCGAGAATTCACAAGGTCAAATATGAACATGAAACTGTAATTTTCCAGTACTTTAAGATCACATTCATCTAATGACTGAAAGAAACAGGACATCTTGGCATTTTTTGGGATTACACATTAAATGCTATATTCATCGAAACCACAATGCAATTTTGCATTCTGGTTTGAAACTGCATGCACGGCATTACCAAAACCAACTACTTATCAAGATTTATTCATATTGTAACCCACCCTGCAGTACATAGTCTATTTCTGATATCTAGGCCTACACAGTACTATGTGCAACTACTGTACATTCCTGGTCACTAGCTCTGACGAACATTGCTTGGCTTATGGGAGCTGTCCAAGCTGTTAGCTAAGCTTAGTGTTTGCTATCATGCCACAGTATGATATGCTGCATGGACCTACAGTTAGAGTACCACAGAGGCATACCCAGGAATTTTCAGTAGAGGGGGTGCAAGGTTTGATTGAACGCTGTCCTGGGGTAGGAGTATAAGGGGAGGGGATTTACCCTTTTGCTTTGGAATAGTTTGCTTTTTGAAGATCGAGGGCTGAGATGCAAAATGGTTATATATTTACACATTTTGAAGCATTTTCTTTTTTTGCGTTTACTTTTTTTTCACGCATGACGGCCTATAGGGGAGGCGGCCTGCCTGGATCCACCACTGGTACCATATATTGCAAACAGTGCAGTATGCTGTGGCAGTCCAGTGTGAAAGGGCCGTAGGTATTTCCTGTCCTGTTTTTCTCATCTTTTAATCTCCAGTCATACATAGCCTACACTGTTCAAAACAGAACTTGTCTTTTGAGTTTCTGTATAACCTTCCAATTTACTTTAATTTATATCTGTGGGCATCTGGGAAAAGTGCACCAGGTTACTGCACAGATCACACTACACGGTCAGGTTGGGTGAATGGTTCCCAGACACTCATCACCCCAAGTACATGTCTGGTTGGGGGAGCCAGAATTCTCAATTGGTGACTGCTCTTTAATTGACATCAAATTTAAAATATGGGGAGTAGCTCGCATTGCACAGTATGCACAGAGAGTTTCCTGATGGTTAAGGCCTTGTAATGTATGCTCATCCCCAGGATATGGCCTTAAAGATTACCTGTAGTACCTGTGAAAAGACTGGCGGTGTTTTATTGTGTTGTACCAGGGAGTTGCTATTTGACTGGAGATTTGTCTTCACAATCTCTTTGAAGTCACCAAGTTACCGACATGTAACATAACACTCTTATCAAAACAGCTAGGTGCAATAAACCTCCGTGTGCGGTAGCTAATTTGCATACACCGCACACACTGTACTACAGCGCTAGCTTCGGCTCTCTGTGTAAACAGCAACTAGCCTAGTAAGAGTAATCTCGATGTGAGAACATGTATACATAATGGTCTAATCACCTCATACAGTCGAATGTTAACTACAGTCTGGGTTACCCTGATCAGGTTTCGCCATAGCTGCGTAATACAAGCTGCATGCTTTGACTGCACACACTAATGTATATAGAACAAACACTTGCCGTAAAGACAACGAGAACTAAAAATAAAAGCAGCAAAGACCACAAAATCGACATAAATCACTTAACTTATTGCCAATTCACATTTCTACCTAAAATAATAACGGTGCTGAACTGAAAAAAGGTTATTTTTCTATCCCGATAAAGATTTCGCAGAATTGGTATATGGCATTATGGACTAAAAGTAACGTTAAAATTTCCGTTAGTTCCGCTCAGCAAAAACGCGCCAAAATTCGTCAACTTCAGTAACCATAGAAACAAATGGAAATTTTGCAAAATCTAGGCCCCGAAAAATGCTCTTTTCGGTAAACTGGCGCTTGGTGCCACGTTGTTTCTCTTCGTGAAATGTACGTATACAAACATAGCTACCTACACAGTACGTTCAGAAAATGCGATTCATTGCGGAAAAGCACGAAAATACTCAAATCTGAGGCCCTGAAATTGCAGTTTGACCACCAAGTTTTGTCACAATACGATTTTTAGGGTTCAACAAAAACGGAGGAAATCTTAACTTAGAAAAAACTCTGAAAGAAAAGGAACTTACCCATCGATAGATTTATGTCCAAGCTTGAACTGCACATATATTACAACTGTAACACCTCACTTATTTTCTACTGCGCATGGTATAAAAATAGGGAGAGTCCCATTAGATCATCGATTTCTGTACAGAGCAATGGTTTCAAAACCAGCTCAACCGATAGAGGGCGTTTGGAGCTGTCGGTAACATCCTTGTCTTCAAAGGATATTTTACAGGTCCCCTGGGGAGCCTGTCCTTGGTTAAAATTCAAAGAGTTTGCAAAGGCAGGATCGTGTGTCCTGAGGTAGATTTAAGGACAAGGTTCATAAAATTTTTGAAGACAAATCTCCAGTCAAATAGCAACTCCCTGGTTGTACCGTCTTGCGTCGTAGTGTATCACGTACAGTGTGAAATGGGCTATTAATTCTGTACTGTACAGAATTTCCACATGGAGGATTGGATTTCATTTGTCCCTGCATCATACTGTGTGATTTCCATCTTCTACCCATCCACACATTGTGTGATAGTTCTGTCAGCAGTATCAAGATCTACTTGTAGGGCAGTTCAGACCAGGGTCAAACATTGCCACAGTATCTCCAACTACTCTTCTCTTTTGAATTTGTGCACTGTGTACATGTATGACATACATTGAAACCTGCAGGGCAAACATGAAATGACTTCCAAATTCAATGCAGTGTCTACATGTGACCCTGTAGTTGATCATTATACTAGCAATTATACCAACAGTTCCCAGCTTGTGTTAGCCCACCTGCTTGGTAGGAAGCTCAACAAAATTCTTATTTTGAAGGGGCATAGGAGGAAAAAAAAAGGGGCAGGGTGGGTTGCCCCTTTTAAAAGCAAACATTGCTGTGAGTTATGACTTTCTTTTCTGTAAATTATGTGCCATACTCTTACTGAATTCAGAATACTGTAGTGAAGCCATTATACTGTACAGTGTAAAGTACAGTACCGATACAGTATAGCCACTGTACTAGGGTGTATTGTACTAAAGTACAGTACTGTCCTTGATATGCATTCTTTTGTATACTGTGCTGCAGTTTAATGCACCACTCCATGAGTATTCTTCTATCAGGATTAATCTCTGAGTTGATTATCAAAGAATAGAGAGATTAAACTGTCACATTTACATCAGTTTAAGTAAAGTGCATGTATTGCGAAGTACAGTACAGGCTAAATTGTAATATTTTCCTGTTTCTGTGAGAAAAGTTGTATTGCCAGGGAAGTCAGGTGCTGTTGCTATACTGTATGTAGGTTCATACAGTACAGTACTGATAGCTTTATATTTAAAACCAGTAGCTATAATATACTGTATGGAAGGTATCCCTGGTATTGAAAGGCTAATTCTACTGTACATATACTGAAGTGGGCAATACCCAGTCACTGTACTTTGCTGCACTGTGAGGCTCACATTGTCGTGTTTTAAAATGTGCTGTATGGCAACTGCATGCACAATTACACATTGAAGAGTCTGCAGATGGAGTTAGCTCTGTCTCTATGTACGGTTTTTAAAGTGATAACTGACTTATAAATGTGCGGCATATTTAATTGACTATGCAAGTTTTCCAAGAATCCTTTGAGGACCTTGGCTATGTGTATAAAGATGCTTTTTGGGCAACTCTTAGGTGCAAGTATCATAGAAATGTTTTTAATTTTTGCTAGTTTACAGTGCAGTGCAGTGATCTGCCGCTGCCGGTCGGCGCCGGTCGGGCCCGACCAGGACGCAGCATTGCCGACCGCCACAATCTGCCAAACTAACTTTTCCGACCGGCACTTATTCCTTATAAGAAACCAAATAAAATAGTCATGTGGTCGAAGGATCGACTGAAAAGAAACTGTTTGTTGGTCATAATTTGAGACTGGATGAAATCCAGTTCATTATCGTTCATAATATCCAAAACACACCACGTAAAAAATACTATAGGCTAATTTTGCATTCCAGAGCAATGACTTGATGCTTGATCCAGTGTTCGCACTAAGGAATTGAAACTGTGCGGGAATTCCCTCTCTAAAAAT
The DNA here is from genome assembly GCA_029531755.1 of Holothuria leucospilota. Lineage (NCBI taxonomy): Eukaryota > Metazoa > Echinodermata > Holothuroidea > Aspidochirotida > Holothuriidae > Holothuria > Holothuria leucospilota. The sequence goes on from CM055982.1 coordinate 41,322,334, forward strand.
TTTTTTGTGCGGGATTTTCAAAATCAAGGCGGGACCTTATCCCTCCCGTAAATTCTTCTTGAGCGGGATTTCCGTCGCCATCGCAAAACTACTCCCCACGCAAGAGGTACTACTTGCTGTTAACGGCAGTTAATGCGTGTCACTAACGTTAGTGCTTCTCTCCAACTTCAAAGCCTCCTCCGATACAGCTCCAATTCGTCACTGGGTGTTTTCCTTCTGAAGAATGAGTGAGTATAAATCCGTGAACTTGAAGTTGAAGTGGAAAATATGAGTGAACTTCATTGGAGATACACATACGATCAGAAATTAACGAGAGCAATGTACGACGTAAAATGAAGAAAGTACATACTGTACATATTCAATACAATTACACATGTAAGACTCCACAGTGCACTACAGCTCTACAGGTGTGTAACCAAACATACTGTACATGATGCAACGTTGCGTTTGCAACCCTGGGACTGTGATTGAATTTCAATCCAATCAGATTCGCTCTTATTTATACAACCAGCAGCCAGCATATAAGAGCTGCACTGTGAATGGCTAGATTACGATGATATTTGTTGCTACCATAATCAGTGTTCAGCTTGGGAGTTGCGATCCGCTTGCTTGGGAACGATTCTATATTGCAATTTATTGTGCGTATTATCATTGCAATTTCTCTGTACAATCACAGCTGCGGAGAAGTGCGCTGGAATTTTGGCTGGATTCAGAACACCAGCTGCCCGCTTATGATTTATTTATGTGCGGGAGCGGAGAAGGTGTGCGGGATTTTCCCGTATTAGATTTAATTATGTGCGGGATTTGAAAGACAAAAGCGGGATTCCCGCAATCCCGCGCCTTAGTGCGAACACTGGCTTGATCATCGCGCTGTAGTTTCACTTATTAAAAGGAGCGATGTACAGGCAACCAGCATGCCAGAAGTATTGTTATTGCGTAAATCATAAATGCACAAAGCACAATTTACACCATACGAATATCAGCGTTTCCCCTGGTAGCCAACTTAATGTACGAGACGGCTGCCTTGCTGCTTTTTTGCGACTGCCTCGCCTTGAAATTACCGCCTCATACTTTTTCTCCCATGAAAATTACTTGGAAGGCACGGACTAGATCTTTCCCTTACACATGTAGAATATTTTCATGTTGACAATGAAACCATACAGAACTCCTGAGACATTTCCCATGCTTTTGCAATTGCCTTTAAACAACTTGAATTTGCACCCGAGTTCTAAATTGGTCAAAAATATCCTCCGAAATCTAAATGGTGGGAAAAACTTTCGTAACAAGAATTAATTTGAGGCAGACTCTTGAAAAAGTGACAAGAAATGTCGGAAAGAAAGTGTATAATTACAGGCCATAATCAATGAATTACGTTTTGTTTTGCCAATACATAGATGCAATCATAAAAGAATGATTGTGATTGGCTACAGTCCAAGGCTCCAAACTGAAGCATGGATAGTAAGTGAAACCATCAGACCTCGAAAAAAGTGTTGACCGTATCAATTTGAATTGACTTCAAAAAATGACTTAAATTGATATTATTTTAGAGACAGCTTTGGCACATGGTCAATTATGGAGACAAATTCTATTTTAATCCAAAAAGGAAAGGATTTCAGTCCTGAACACTGGTTTGACCCCTACAGCAAGCTACAGTCCTCTGCATACACTTTGTACTGTGTAAAGCACAGGTAGCATGTTTGATCGTCAGAAGAATAAAAAATAGCCCAAATCATTAAAAATGCAAAAAAACATTTTCCTGACCTGTGCAAAAGACCCCAAAACAACAATTCGCATGATAATCGCAAGCTCTAGTCAAACATGTTTTCTCTACCGGGTGTCTTTCTTCATAGTGGCTCAGCACATTGGCCGTTGCCTAACGTGTAGTACGTGTGTACTGAGAACCTAGCCTTACACGTGTAATTATTTTGTAGAAGCCCCCTTACAAGTTGAGCTACATTGCCAAGAATTTTGATAAAACTTCGTTCCAAAGTGCTTCAAAATATGTAATGTGTTCCAGAAAAGGTTGTTTAACATAGAAGGGGCGATATACTGACAGGGTGGCTTTTTTCCTTGTGAAGATGACTTTCATGAAATTTTAATTTTATTACCATATATAAAACTGTTACGTGGAACAAACTCATGTGTCCAAGTCCATTCAAATGCAATAGAGTTGCTGCCACCTACCCCACTCTTAATTAAAGATGTGTCCAAAGCCATGAGGGGAGTATGAAAAGAGTCGTGGCCCCTGCCCCGCCCCTGCCCCACCCCTTCCCCCACAAAGGACCCTCATATTGCTGTTACTAGAAAATAGTACTATGCCATGCATGATTCCAATCTAAATCCGTAATTAATAATTTAAGTATGTTTTGTAGCAAGATAATGAAAGCCTTTCCATAAATTGTCCTGTTTTCATTATCCAGCACATAACTTGGTGCTGGTGCCACGTTTAGTTACATAGGCCTAGGCCTACAGTAATTAAGTTATTTACAGTCGAGAATTCTATAGTCCTACCTGTTAAGTACAGTATTTCTGATTTGACCGCCATCGATATACCCATTGTATATCTTTATTTTTGTTTATATTGTTAAGTCTCTAATACCTCTTATAGTGGATACATGGAGAATAAACTTCAAACTGAAATCCATTGTATACAGTACTGCACTAAATAGTAAAGATTCTGCTGCACAAATCGAACAGAAATCTAAGAAATCCACCCATCGATCTTGCCAAAAGACATACCTGTAACACAAGTTTTTAGAAACTCTATATGGTGCTGCATTGTTCATTCAATCTGAGCTCATAGATTCTTTGTTGAGGTTTTGTTGTACTGTAGTTCGTTGTATTGTTTTATGTATTAACCTTACATGTAGATATGTTAACATTACTGCATTACTGTACCTATCATCTTTGTCTTCTTACTGTTTATGCTACAGTACTGTAGTTATTCTTCCTCTGAATGTATTTTATTACATACTCCGATTTATAACAGGGCTGTAGCCTGGATGAAATCCCTAGGGGGGCAGTTCATGACACTGTCTAAGCCGAGCACCAAGTTGCCTACGTAGGAGGCTATACGGCATATTCCTTGTTCAGTCACATCCCTAACGCCTGCCAAAGTGAACACCGAACAAATTCTTTTGGATATTCATAGAAATATGTGGCCTCAAGACTGGTTGAATGTTAGTGAATATTTAAAAGAAGACGCGTTCAAATCTTGCAGTAGCCTATGCCACCCACAGAGTTGGTATGTCATTGTAATAGCCACTCCTGGGTATTGCCCACTGCACAGGTGGTTATGCAACACAGTAATGATAAGACTTTGTCTCAGGTTTCAGTCTAGGATTTGAGTTTACGACTACAGGAGTACACACACTCACTCAACAAGAATAAAGCATGAATAATGAGAGAGTACATGAATAAGTCACATTATGGTAATGAAGTTTGCGCCAAAATTGGACGCAGTCCTCTTCGCTTTGGCGGACAGTGGTTTGGGAAGCTGAGGACCTGAGCAAACAGAGTCCGCTCTGTGGGGTAAGCACCAAGTGGCATTCCTATAAATAATCACTCAGGTAGTGATGCAAAATTGTGCTATCGTTGACAAAGCATTGAACTGATTAGGCGTATATCTTTACAAATTATCATTATTTAAATTAGTGATATTCTTCCTATTTTTTGCTGTGCATAAGGCAAGAGGTGCTGTCAAAGAGAAGGGGACATCCCCTGCTCTTTGAAAAAATTTTGTGTATACATGTGAGGTGGCTTTACCTGTAGATGCAGAATGGTGCCACCTTTGGTAAAGCTTCATCAAGCGTTGAACTGATTAAATAGAAATTGTCATAAGTTAGCAATTTTTTTTCTATTTTGGTAGACCTGGTGTTGCAGTTGAAGGGGATGTTGCATACTTGGGGAGGAGTGACGACAACTCTACTCTTGAAGAAAGTTTTTTTGTTCTTAGACTTCCTTGATCCAAAGTGGTGTTATCTTTGGTAAAGCTTTGAAAGGATTACATGATTTGAAATTTTACATAATTTACTGAATTTTTTGGGTGTGGCATGGCACTCCTACAATACCAGCCAGTGATGGCTGCTCCCTCTTAGGATGTCACTGCCAGGCACCATAAGTTGACATGTAGCTGTAGAAAATGCTAGGTCAAAATGACAGATAGAGAAATATATATATATATATATTTTGCTAATTTGGGATTTAGGCGAAAAACCGTATGAAAAAACGCGACTGTTGGGAGAACTCGACCCTTAGGCAAAAAAATCGTTTCACCTTAACGTTTGACACACTGTTTTATATAGGAATGCGTAACTCTATACGCAAGTCCGATTTACCACGTAATGTTAATGCAATTACTTAGTTCCACACCAACTTACGTGCATGTATCCGTTAACACTAAGGACTTACGGGCCATTGAAATAACGTGCATATATATCTCAAAACCAAAAGGGGAAATATAATCTTATGTATTTTATTGTTTTTTTCTTCGCCGGTTGTATTGGCGGTATACCGATTTCGCCTAACAGGTCGATCTAGCGTTATATATATATATATATACATATATATATATAGATATATATATATATGTATATGTATATGTATATGTATATCTATATGTATATATATATATATATATATATATATATATATATATATATATATATATGTATATATATATTGCTAATTTGGGATTTAGGCGAAAAACCATGTATCCGTTAACACTAAGGACTTACGGGCCATTGAAATAACGTGCATATATATCTCAAAACCAAAAGGGGAAATATAATCTTATGTATTTTATTGTTTTTTTCTTCGCCGGTTGTATTGGCGGTATACCGATTTCGCCTAACAGGTTGAATTAGCATTATGTATATATATATATATATATATATACTGTGTATCATGTAGTCCAACTGCAGTGGCCAAGTGGTTAGAGCATCCGACTTGCAGCTGGAAGGTCTAAGGTTCAAATCCTGGCCGGGTCATACCAAAGACTTTAAAAATGGAACCTACTGTCTTTGTGCTTGGTGCTCAGCATAAGCAATGGAGTAGGGCAAACAAGCCAGTGAGCCACAACTGGAAAAAAGGCCGTGGTCGTCTGGACTTGAACCAATTGGTTGGAAACTGGGACGTTAAACCTCATCTAACTAACTATCATGTAGTCCGGGTTCCTTCATCAGAAAGAGAAACCCACTTGAGAATGTATCCGTGACAGGCTGGGAAAATTTGGGGAAAAAAGAACCCTAATATGCATTTTCCCTTGTTCTTTGTTCCTTCAAATCATAATAATGACAGTGACAGTATTTTTGGCTCATGTAGGCCAGTTTTCATGTACGGTTCGGAAATCTCGGGGGGGGGAGGGTAACTGCTTCCCTACACCCCCTTCTGCAGGCTGTGGCCTTGTATAAATTTTACATTTATACAGAAATGAATAAATGAATGCAATGAAATCAACACAAACATAGAGTAGTGACACCTTCTGGATACAGAGTATCTCCCAGAGAGTATTCATTTGCACATACTGCTTGTGTACTGTACACAATATCTCCTGTTAGCAATGTAAACTGTGGTATGCACTGAATATATATGTACTGTACTGAACAGTACATACTGTAGTGTAACAATGTACTGTAGCTTTAATATGTCAGCTATGTACAAAGAGGTAAAATGACCACAAAACAGACCACTGACTTGAGTGATAATAATGTTCAGTAGTGCACATAGTTACAGTTACCAGCAAAATGTGTGGCCCTATTTATGTGGTACAGCCTTTTGCAATGCAGTACCACATACAGAGCTCTGCAACTGCTCACTGTACCCAGGCGGGCAGTATTCAGTAATTGTAAAGTACTTTACCAGACTTGGTTTATTCGCTTCACAAAAAGTGAAGTTACAAAAGCCAAGTATTTAAGGTCATACAAGGGTTAAAATGATTATTTACAGTATGTAAACCAAGCACAAACCTGGATTAAAAAGAGTTCAGTGAATTGAAATCACTGAGCTGGGTCATTATGATAATATGTAATTTTCTTATATAAATATAAAGTAAACAAATATTACGGTAAATGTCCGAAGAAAAAAAGAATAGCCATGAGGTGATGACAATTGGCTTGCCCTGACATGAATGAGGTTCACAACTATTGGATTTGTCTATAATGGTACATTAGAACAGTGCCTTACCCTCTATTGGTAGGTTAGTAGTTTTTATGCCAAATACTGTTGGTTTACAGTACCCACAATGCAGAATACAAATTACATTGCAAGCATCATGGAAGCTACTGTACTGTAGACCATGGAAAGGGAAATGAGAAATTTTTGAAGATTTAGCTAATACCCTCGATTTCAAAGTAAGATTGGGATGACTCCTCAAGCCCATTATTTACCTAATTGAAGTTGCTGGCATACATCAATTTATATTATAGTCTCAAAGTAAATCTTTACTGTGTAATACAGAGAGATCACTATTATATGTTGGAGGGATTTTTGACTAGTTTAATAAAAGCATGGCAAGATAGGTGGATGGAGCAGCATACTGTGTTAAATCTATGTTCAGCAGGCATATGCTGAAAAAGTTCCGTTCCGTTTCGTTTTGTTTATTTGTTTTTTTACATCATTGAAAAGTACCGATACATAATATAATAATTACCAATATTATAATGAAGTAGATGGAAGTAAAACTAAAAACCCTGAGGGGCTTGTCAATAGTTTTACTCCCCATCACTACAAAAACAAAGGTAAATGACGTAGCTGAGTCAGAAACAAAGAAAGCAAAAAGAACAAAGAATTAAAGATATAAAGGCTAGAAAAAACAACTAACTAAACAAAAGTAAAGACTAAGATAATAGGACCAGAACTTTCCCTCGAAGACCCCACCCCTTTCAACCTGTGCTCCCCCCCCCCCAAAGACCACGGCTTTCCACAAACAAAATTCGTAGTGACAAAACACACATGTAATGAATACATTCAAACAGTATAAGTCAATCAATAAGATACATCGTTACAATAAACCTCGCATATAAAAAGTATGAATGTCACTATCACCATACAGTAGGTCACACAGGTCTATCTCCTAGAACATCAGTGAGGGCTACTTTGATGAATGATCTGATATGTTCAACACACTGATCTGTTACTGTCTACACATTCTGCTTCCAAAGTGACTTTGTAATGTTTTGATGTTGGCAGGCTGGCAGCTATTTCCATGTCCTCATTTCCTAGAATTCTGCCATATTAAATTATGATGGTGATACTTATTGTATTGGATGTTGCTCCTGTGGAAGTCCTGGGAACTGCTGTAGACCACAGTATGCCACCTACGGTTTATTATGTACCCCTGTACGCACTACTGTACAATGTGTGGGGACTGTAATTTTGCTGAAAATTTGAAGGAGTGTACAAGACGTAATTCTTTGTTAGCGTACAGTATGGCTAGAGTGTGCAGTACAGTACTTCGTACAATACCCTGTATATTGTATAGCCTCTCACAAGCATGATTTGGAAAAAAAAATGTTTTTTTGTGGGAAGTACTGTAATTTTAATACAGTGTCCCATAATTTTTAACATGCATACATGTTTCCATACATGTACAAAAAGACAAAGTTCCTTCCAATTGTCAACATTTCTTTTTAACACCAGAATTTCTGGCAATAAGTCCCCATACTCTAAATTTTTCAACTAATGCACACCCATCTAAGTATCACAGATGCATACACTGAAGGTGCAGCATTTAGTGACATGTATCAATACATACATGTATGTTCAAAAGGTGATTGGAAGGGCTCTTATGGTAACTTTGTTCAGTGTGAAGCTTAATGAAACAGCACAACCTGGTCAGGGTAGCAGTTTCATAAAAAATTTCACATTGGAAGTATAGCTCATAGATAACTTATCATAAACCAATGAAAATGTAAAAGTAGGAGGTGGGATGGGCCGGGGGAGGGGGATGAGTGGTGTATGAATGAGGCTGATAGGTGGTCTCTAGAAATTTAAAGTATATAGACAGTATATATGCAAACTCAACCTTAGTCAATATAAATTACTGCTACCTTGTTCTGTACAGTACACAAGACAAAAAAATCGTTGCCAATACTGTAAATTTGTGTTCCTAGTATGCCAAGGGACAAATGAAGGATTTTAAAAGTTAGTTGAATATCAAAATTGTTTTATAGCTACAGTATGATGTCCATAGATTTGAGTCACAGTTGTACAGTACAGTGCAAATTAATGCTGTTTATTGCATCTCAATTGCTGAGACATTGATTCATTTATGATTCTGTTGTCTTCTACCTAAAGTCCAGAGAGTACAGTGCTCTCAGTAGAGTGGCAGTTGAATGATTGAACTGCCCAGTCAACTTTTTTGTCAATAATTTCCTGTAATAATGTAATTTCACCATTTTGATTGAATTTTCTCTGAGGCATGCCTTCCCCCTCTAGGCTGCATGCTAGTGTGTCTTAAGATTATAACATCTGTTTTGACTCTCATGTTGGAGGCTTCTGTATTAAATACGTTTCAATAAGTTTGAGCATCGCAGATTTTTATGCATGAATGACATATATGACTCCTGCTAATGAAATTTTTCTCTTTTTTTTACATTGGTTTCATAATTACCCTACAACACGTGCCAAACAGGAAGACAACCAAGGTACGTAGCTCTTTTCTGCTTTCTCATGTTAAACCATACTTCCATTTGTTAGACTGCGGAACAAATGTGTAGAGCGCGCATGGCTTAATGAATGTCATGTATCATGAGTATATGTTGGACCATGTCATTGATTATATGAGTTACTCATCTTTTATCATGAGTAAGGAGAACAAATTATTGCATCAACGCTATATAAACATTCAGAATCTGTGTAGAATCTGAGTACAATACATACAGTACAGGTCTGCAAATGGTAATTGACAAAGGCTTACATTTAGCATGTGCACAGTATATGCATACTGTACAGTAAGTTTGCTGAGTAGTACAGGGTAAGTCTCACAATTACCTAGGCAGGGTTTCCGCCAAAGGGGGGAAAGGGGGGGATTTGTCCCCCCCTTTCCAGAAGAAGGTGGGTAAAATCCCCCCCTTTTCATTTCCATAAAAATTCTAGGAGTTGATTGAGAAAATAATTGAAAAACAGCCAACTTTGCATGCAGTACAGTTTTTCATTTGGGAGGGGTGTGCACTGGGGATTCCACCATTTGGGAGGGGTGTGCATTGGGGATTCCACCATTTGGGAGGGGTGTGCATTGGGAAATCCACTATTTGGGAGGGGTGTGCATTGGGGACTCCATCATTTGGGAGGGGTGTGCATTGGGGACTCCACCATTTCATGGAGGCTTTAAATACAGAAGCACTTACATTTTTCACTCATGACTTTTCAGATGGGGAGAGGCAAGTGGTGCATTTGAGACTTGTGGGGATGGAGGGTTTGTGATCTCCAAGTCCCCCCTCCCCCCTCACCACTTCCTCTCTACGGCTTTATAATTGCCTGTGGGCAACATTAATTTACATGCACAGAAACAATATAGTTACATGCATCTGTGCACATTTCAGTACCCACTTATAACTGAGTACTGAGGATACAATGTACTGTACTGTAGCTATGAATAAGTTTGAATAATTTCTCTATATTGCTCCTTATCACCTCCTATTTATAGTTGATGTATTAGATTTCCAATCTGTTTATATTCTATCAAATGTCACGAATACATGTAAATATATTTAATATTGGTATAGAGATGTACTAATTTAAGAGTCATTTCACATACAGTATATACTGTACAATGTTATTGCAGAATTCAAAACTTTCTGAAGAAAGCAAATGTTGTACTTATACACACACAGTAGTAGCATTCACAAGAAGAAATTGCATCTGATGTTTTAAAGCTACTTGCTGGGTGGAAAAGAAAGTGCTGAATATAAGAACCATTATGACAAAGATACTGTATTGTAAATGTAAATGAAATCTGATGCTAAACAGCCAGTGTGAAAGCTTAAGGTATCATAGGCAAAAATCCTGAGGGGGATGAAGGGGGATTTGGTACCCTCCCCCCCCCCCCACTTTTTGAAAATTTTCCCATTGACTTTCACTTTTTTACACAGTAACTTTTGCCTCAGGGGCTCATTATCTCCCCCTCCCCCACTTTTCCACACAAATGTCTGCTACTGAAAGGCATGCACTTATGCAGTTTGGTTGCAATAATGTCAAAATGTACATTGCCCTTCCTTACCTCCTGTTTTATGTACAGTAACCCTCACATACAGTACCCACAGTAAAACCCGGCGTTGACTCCATTTGACATGCAAGCGAGGAATGAGTAGGACCCTCAGCCAGAGGGCTCTTTACCAGTAGGCTATCTTTCATTTGCTGGGCATTACTCTGGGTACTGTAAGTGAGGGTTACATGCAAACAGGAGGTTACTGTAAGTACAGTACAGTATCAGGGCTTGCAGATTCCAAAACTTGGGAGCTTTGTGGATTATATGCCTGTGCACAGTTTTCCTACTTGTGTTTTGTTGTATAAATTTCCATCCTGAACAAGATTTGTTATGAAAATGGAAGGAGATATTTAAAAACAATTTTCAGTGCCTTGGGATCAGTTTTTGACAAATGAGGCTACTACAGTACAGTTTTGGTATAAAATATCAAACTTCCAGGATGGTGAAAACCATGAATACATTACAGTACAGATGAGTGATAGAATTTTTCAAACAGAGAGATTTAATTCATGAAAATTGAAGAAGCGTATCATCCCATTTAAGGCTTGCAAATTTTGTCAGAACATGACAAGTAAATTTAATCTTGTTACAGTACATAGCTTCTTAAATTTGGTAGAATTAGAGCTCTGCATTTGATGGTGCTTTCGTGGTGAAAAGTCAAACTTGGACCTATTATGGGAAACTCATGGAGTGTCATGACATTTTTGTTAGAAAACGTATTGGAACCTACAGAATTGGACTTTACATACATTAGCTAGGTTATTGGTTTTGAGTAACTTTACAGTACATTGTTGACTGTAATCACATATCCTACTGCAGTATTCTGTAGCACATGTACACAGTGGGTGTACATTAATACTGGTAATTTTTGGGTGGAAAATGGGCCGAGGGGGAGGGGCATGTATGGTTAAGTGAGAAGAAACACTGCCAGTGGTTAGGGTTGGGCGATAATACAAAATATCGATATCATCCCTAGGAACTCAAATCATGATAACGGGTATGAAGAGCAAGTTGTTGCAATATCAAGACATATAATATCGAATCATCAAGTTTACAAGATGTACACACTAAAGTCAATGCAGAAATGATGCGAGTATCATCTTATCTTTGTGTTTGTATCTACAGTTTTGCAAAATTAATATCTATTGGTTTTTTTCCTTTCGTTTGTTTCTAGACCTTTGCATTTGATCACTGCTTCTACTCTATGGATGCCAACAGTAAAAAATTTGCTGGTAAGTAACACTCAAAAAGTAACTCATTAGCGAGGCACAGTGTACAGACACTTCTTACCACTTTTCTAGGACTCGCTGCTGAAATTGACTGTGTGCACACTATCAGATGTCATACTGTACCCCTCTATGTGTGTCATTGTGGCCCTTTTACTTCTCTCAAACATTTAAGGTGTGAGACAAGTACTGTGATTCTCTTTACCTCTTTCCTGACTTGTCCCCCTACAATGCAGCCAACTGACCTGCTCGTGTTTGGATGTAAGTAGCCATCTGGGAGGGTCTTGTTCAGAAAATTTGGGTGGTTTGAAGGAAAATTTCGCAATTGAAAAGAAATCTGGCTGTTTTGTACATGAAAAACGTCAAATATTATCTGTGTATTATGTTACATTAATACATATTATCTGTGTATAGTCTATGATTTCGGCAGTGGTTGTGAGTAGACTGGGTACCTAGCTGTGGGGAGGGAGAGACAGGTAAGTGGGGTGTTACTGAATATCGAAAGCAACAGACTTTTGAGATTGTACGTGAAGTGCGCATTGTATGTTCAGAGATACTGTAGGTCATCAGCTTTCACTCTTGTTCCTCCCTATTTCTGTTACCCATTCCCTACTTGTCTCCCGACAGTCTTGAAGATGTTTGATATTTTCTCTAGGAATTTTCAAAAATATCCCTTCCTGACATCAACCATCTGCTTTCATTTTCCCTCTTTCACTAATATACCTTGTGTGCATCATTTTGTTAATTCTTGAAACCTGAATGTTGCTCCATACCTTTTGTCTTCAGTGGTGCCCTTTTATTACCTGTTTGATGTTTTCCCTTCCCTTCTTCACCCTTATGCTAGCTCTGGAATAAATGCACAAAGTCCCAAACTTCATTCTCTTGTCTTTTGTCCTCACCTTCACCCCCATCCCCCAATCCAGCCCAACTCCTGTTCCTGCCAACCTTTTGCAACCTTCAAACCTTTCTCCAAGAGTACTTTTGGTAGGGACATTATGGCAGGTGTAGAAATGCATTGTTATCAATTAAGCAATAGTGTCCCTTGTCACAATTATCTGGTACTATAACTTCCTGTTCTAATTGAGCGAGGTCTGAATCATGGGACTTTAAATCTGTAGATGAATCAAACAGTAGCTGTTAATTACACAAAAAGATTACTTTTTATCTTCAAATGACATTTTTCTTCATTTCCTTTATCAGGACAACAGGATGTGTTTAACTGTCTTGGCACGGATATATTGGACAACTCATTTGAAGGATATAATGCTTGTATATTTGCTTATGGCCAGACAGGTTAGCATATTAATTCTCGACATGCAATGTACTGATTAGTTTAAGTTCAGGGTTAGAAAGCCAGCTGGGCTGAGCATACCCGCAATAAGAAGGTATTCATAGATGAGTTTAATCTTCCTAGCCTTTTGACAGTATTCAGAGGGTAGCATATGTATATGGCTTCTGTGCTTGTATATTTGCTTATGGCAAGATAGGATTGTATAAATTCTTGACATGATATGCACTGTTTAGTTCAAGTTAAGGGTTTGAAAGGCAGCTGGGCTGAGTATCCCCCAATATGAAAGTATGCCATACTTTGAGATTATTCCCTTTTTGATGAGTGTTCAAAGGGCAGCAAGGTTATATGGCTACTGTGCTTGTGTATTTGCTTATGGCCATACAGGTTGGTATAAATTATTGACATGATATGCACTGTTTACTGTTTACTGTAGTTTAAGTTCAGGGTTAGGAAGGCACCTTGACTTAAAAAGTATGGCCCTGTTATCAAAAAAGTATACAGTAGTTGTGGATTGAGACTTACCTTACCTTTTCAACTATAGTATTCAGAGGGTAACAAGGTTGGTCTCATTAGCACAAGTCCTGCTTTTGGAACTCCCACCCCATCATTTAAATTCCTCAGTTTTGTAAACCTACTGTATTAAGGGCCACTGCAAATAGCTTTGCAAAACAGGCAAGCTACAGTAGTCTTCTCAAAATTTATAATTTTTCATTCTGGGAGAATGCAGAGCTCATTCTCTAGCCACCAAGCTAGCCTCCTCTCCAAGTTAGCCAAGTTAAATTTAAGGGAGTTCCAGTGCAGAGTGCTCTGTGCTCTTACAAATTTTGACAAGTTAGAACATTTGAAGATACTATCCAAACCTCATGCCAGAGAGGAAAATCAGGCTTATCTCAGGGTTTGTGTCCATGTGCATGAAGATGGTGACATTGCAGTTAGTTGTGGGAACAACTCTCCAGGAGTCATGATGGATTACAACTTAATGTGGAGTGGTTTGCAATTTAAAATTTTGATTCAAAATGGGAATCCTTCAAATTAGGACATTACTGAAAAGTATCAGTGAATTGCTCTTGGATGAAAAACCTACCTTGACCCCACCTGAATGGGGATTAACCCCCCACCCCCCAATGTATTAATAAAGCCATTGACTGTTTGCTTTTGGTTGAATCTATAAAACCATTTTATAACCTTGGTAGTGAGGTGCAGCTAAGTAACAACCTGCATGGGGTCAAGAGTTCAGGGGACCTAGAATTACTGTAAAGGTACAGCATATTTTTCCTATCTGAGCTGACCTGTTTGATTACACGAAAGTGATTGAGCAAAAATGTGTAAAATGTTGGCTACTTTGCAGATATTTCAATCAAATGTGTACATTGCTCTGAAGGTGATACAGACTGTTTTTTTCCTCTCTTAGTGTTTCTTTAGGAATCATCAGGCTTTCATGTAGTCGTATACTCTGCTGTTTAGACTGTGATCCCAGTGATGTGCACGAAGGGTAGGGATAGGAGGTTATTGCCCCTTATGTCTGTAATTCAGTCAGGGAGAGTTGGGAGAACTTGAGAAATATCTAGAAAAATAGCAGAAATGGTTGCTTATTGGAGAGATGGAAACTTGTTCTCCCACCCCGAAAAATCTGAAGTCTTGTACTTGTCACTGTGTTATCTGGTATATTCCTATTAAATCAAAATTGAAAACAGACATAAAATTGTTATGTATTTTTTTTTCTGATTCTGGGAAGAAAAGGGCAATGAGTCTAATTTGGGTGAAGGTGATGGGCATTTCAGACAAGTTCCAATTAATAGATGTCATTTCATTTATCAGGTGCAGATAAGGTGTTGGGGGGGGGGGCACGATCATGGGGTTAAAACATTGAATAACTCTCGACAAGGAATGCAGTTAGTCAGTTTATGTGCTACCATTGGAAATCAGGTCAAGAAGTTTAGAGTAAATCCCATCACTGGCAAATAGAAATTGGCTTTAGTGGTGAAACCAGACATTTAATTAGGTAACAGGATGACATAGAGCCACATTAATGTAAGCATCATCAGTGATGATGTTGGATATTAAATAGCAGTCACAGTGCTTATAAAAACACCATCCTAAGTGTGTTAAAGTACGTACATATGCCACATCGTGTATGAAGGTGTCACTGATTTTGCAGCAGGTTGTTTCTTTGGTTTACTATTTGTTGGTGGTGTTGTTGATATGATTGTAGAATTATAACTTATTTCTATTCTTGCCATGTTTTTTCTTTTTTACCCACAGTACTCTGATTTTATTTGTTGTCTTATCCTATAAAAGACTAAACCCTGACTTTAATTGTTCTTCGTTTTTTGTGTTTTTGTTTCCACTCGCTTGTCTCATAGGGTCTGGAAAGTCATATACAATGATGGGGACAGAATTAGACAAGGGAATCATCCCAAAGTTATGTGATGCTCTTTTTGAGAGGATTGACAAGGTCCAAGGAGAAGATGAATCTGTGTCATTTAAAGTAGAAGTTTCTTATATGGAAATATATAATGAAAGAGTAAAGGATTTACTGTATCCAAAAGGGTGAGTAAAAAGTATTATCTGGCAATTTAGGAAGCAATGAATACCAGTGTACATCTCTCTGAATACTAGTAGTATGGTGGTATGCTTACAAACATTTATTAGAAGCTCCTTTGAAAGAACAGCTCCTTTGAATAATTTTGGCTGCTTGGAATTATCTGTCACTAAGTGTAAGAAACTTTTAATTTATTACTTGATTAATAGTAATCACAGTTGTTCTATAGCTGTGATGGATTGGTTCAGTTCAGGATGTGTTTAGTTATTGATTTCATCTGAAAGATTGATTGATTAAAGACACAAGGTATAGAGAAGATTCAGAAAGCCTGATAGATGGACACATCTCCACTGTGGTTCCTCTACATATATAAGTATAATACAGTAAAACAACACAAAAGACAGACTCTCATCCAAAAATTATAAAAAAAAGAAAAGTTGGCTCACTACCCTTTATAGCATAAGAAACCTTCTGACTCTTCAGCTAAAAATAAGTCAAGAAGTATATTTTTCTTCTTG
This sequence comes from Holothuria leucospilota, assembly GCA_029531755.1. Lineage (NCBI taxonomy): Eukaryota > Metazoa > Echinodermata > Holothuroidea > Aspidochirotida > Holothuriidae > Holothuria > Holothuria leucospilota. Next base: position 41,338,118 of record CM055982.1, read on the forward strand.
AGCCTGTATAACAATAGCATGGCTCTGCATGAAGCTCAATGGGAAGAGAGTTCCACACATTACTATGTAGTGTACGTTGACATACCTAACTCAACTGACACTCTCGTTGAACACCTTCTGTAATACAGAGAAGAAAGTTGAAAATTCGTATGTTCAACATGCTGCATTAGTTATACATAGCTCTGTTTTTACTGAAATGAAACACAAAACTGCCACAGAAAAGTAGGGACAAGGCACTAAATCTTTCGCAGTTGTTAACTTTAGAAAAACCATGGGGGTGGAGGAGGCATTTTATGACAGTTCCCTTCAGGTCTGCATTATTTGCCCCCAGATGTTTGGAAATACAGGTTTTCAGTAAAAGACACTGATGGTGGTTCCATGCAAGTGCTCAGGGCATTATGAAATCCAAGCCATACCATAGGAATGTTACATCCATTCAATATTGACAAGCGCTGCAGGCCCAGTTGACATTTTCAAATAGGACAGTTGTACTTTCAGTGTGTAAAGACATGTGTGTACAAAGTCTGTCTGTCCATGGTGTGACTTTCAAATATTGTATTCAAATTTGCATGCAACTGAAAAGTTGCATACTGGCCTTACAATTACTTGAAGTAATGTACATGTACAGTCATGTTGTGTGTATACAATACATGTTCATACTGTCACTGTGTTGTAGTTAATTAACTCTGTCATGTAAAATGCAGTGAGTACTCCTTGAAATCTGAATTGTGCAGGTAGCCTCAGTTTAGTTTACAATCACTTGATGACATCACTATTGCTGTTAATTTTGCCAAAGTTTCAGACTTACAGACTGTACCAATGTGGGGGTCTGGAACCAGCTTCTCAGTTTCATAAGGGCAGAGTGTGGTTTTTGTAGGGGGAGCTTTTGTTTCGGGTGGACATTTGCATGGACCCACCATGGGGTCCATAAACAAAAACATGAATTTCAAAATAATGGGGGAGGGGACATGATTGAAAAGGGAGGGGGATGCATAGCTGCAGAATGCCCTCCCCATCTTTATAGCATGTAGGACTACTGCACAGTAGGTATTTGTGTGTCATTTCAAGGGTGTGCTCTTTTCCTTCTGCCTCGTAATTGAACAAAGGGACTTTGGTCACCAGTTGTGTCTCCTGTTGGTCTGCTTTTTTCCCTTTACCCCTCTATCTCAAAAAAAAAAAGAAAAATGACTTGTTCTTTGTAGTGCTCTGCCATTTATTCCTTACCCTTGCTACACCAAAGGAAGTAATGGACAAGGGCATTAGTTGAACGAATTGTTGCCCCCGGTGCTCTGTTCTCCTGCCCTCATCCCACCTTACCTCAAGAAAAGAGTTGAACAGGGCCTTAGATAGAAGCATGCTGAGTTCATGTTTTTTGTGCTTTTGTAGGTATTACCCTTTTACAGATTGAAACATCTCTCTCTCAATCAGTAGCAGCCATGAAGCAACTTATGATCTTTCACATTTATTCCAAGGAAACTGTTGAATTTACATCATGAGTGTATGAGTCAGATGATTTATAATCAGGAAATCTTTGTTTATAAAAATATGAGATGATTAGGGTGCAGATTGAAGGTGATTTATGAGAGTGAAAACAAGCCTTATCTTAAAGCAGCATCCTAGTGTGAGCACAATGCTGTGAGTACTGGGATATTAAAGTGTATTATTCTAGCTTGGGATAGGGTAAGTTAATTAATTGTTCTTGACAAACATATTTCCATTCCCTTGAGGTAAAAATCTCAGCATGGAACAGTATGTCCAACAATGCATTATTTGTATTCTTTTCTACAGGAAGCAGAATCTCAAGGTCAGAGAACACAAGATTTACGGTCCATACGTAGATGGGCTTTCAAAACTGGCAGTGTCGTCTTTTAAGGTTGGTGGTGCTGCTTTATAGGTTCCAAAGAAGGGCTGGAGAAGCTCAGCCGTGGGGGGATAAGAGAGGGTGGGACATACCATGATTCATCATCCTCTTGCCCAGTCCAGATGTCCTTTCGACTTGAAAATGAAAATCCAAAGAAAAGTAATCAACATTGACATGTTTATCACATAGTTGTAGGCCCACTCAAGTAGCCCATTGTGTATGGAATTTGTTTCCACTTCTGATCCTTTACTGTAGGCCTATCAAGAAAATTTGAGTGGCACTGTATGTCCCTGATGAAAAATCAGTGCCATCTGCATTATATAATTTGAGCCATTGCTTCCAATGCTGGGAAAATCATTTTTGGAGAGATCCCTAGGGTGCATATGCCAATAGGGTACAAAATAACAAGTAAGCTCAGCAAAACATATGTCATGGGTGTCCTTTATCAGTTTGGTCAATCAGTCAGTGATTAATGTGTGAACATAAGCCTTCAGCACCTTACTGTCCTGGGTCTTGTGTATGTTACCAATGGCTAGAAAAGATTGCCAATAGACAGGTAAAATGGATCACAAGAACATAGAAAATGTGGGATAGTTGGGAATTTTTCTTTCTTTTGATGGATTTCAGATGTCAGTCTCTCAAACAGCAACGTTAAAAGATAGGCTAAGATCAAGTCAGTTATGGATTGGAAATTTTTTTATAACAACATAGGCAACCCCAGAATACGATTCTACCAGGGATGGTGGGGGGGGGGGGGTGGCCTTCAGCTAGGCATACTGTTTGATTGCAAGATTTGAGGGGCTTCCCCAGAAAATATAGTAAGCAGACAGATATAACGCATAAGCTTATGCTTGAATAATGTATTTATTCTGAATTACTTAGAATAATACATTTTAGAAACTTAATGTAATTCTGAAAGGGGCTATCTGCTCCCAGCTTCCTCCACCCTTGCTAGTGTCACCAGTGGTTCCTAAAAGGTTGGTGTTTGTGAAATGGTGCTATAATTTTTTCAGAGTAACAATTTTCTTCAATGATTGTTTATTTCCTAGAATATTGATGATTTGATGTCAGAGGGTAACAAATCAAGGACGGTTGCAGCTACAAACATGAACTCTGAAAGCAGTAGATCTCATGCAGTGTTTAACATTACAGTAACACAGACCCTTACGGATCTGGAGGCAGATGTAAGTAAAGCAGTCAGTAATTAAATGGTGTATCAGATAATGAATATTTAGAGCCCACCCTACCTGGACTGTGCAAGTTCATTGGAAGGCTTGGGCAAAAAAAAGTGTGTGTTTCAGAGTTGGAAATGGAAAGGAAAATTTACTCTGTGAAGCCCCATTTTTCTGTGATGGAGAGGACAGGTGGAAGCAATTTCTTATACCATGTGCAAAATATTATTTTGCAGTAATCTTTGGAGTCATGGACACCTCAAACTACTATTTTTATATTCAAATTGGTATGTGTGATTACCCTAGAGGATAAGGTTTCACCTATTTTGTCATGACGTTTGCATGAGTACAAAATGAACAGTGGGGAGGTGGGAAAGGAGAGGAGGAGGAGGATGAGAAGGGAGGAGGAGAGGAGGGTGTCAGAGACTTGTGAATACTTTCCAAAATGTGACAACGACAATTTTATCATGTGGAAAAATAAATTTTTACTATTTTTAAAGGAATTGTGGGAGGGGGAAAGGGGAAAGGGGGTGGGTTGAAAGATGGCTGAAAGAAAGTTTATTTTAGTACTCTTCTTAAAATTATGAACAAAATACATTTGTACTAAAATTTATCATGGTGAGCGGCAATCATAGATCCTGTCATTCTGTCACTAAGTAACAGTGACCGTGATTGTAAATAAATTGCAATGTCTTGAAACAAGAAAAACAGTTATATATTGTTGGCATTCATGATAGGACAGGTGTAATGTTATGCACAATACGACTTGGTGTTGTGTAAACTAATACTTAAAAGCATAACTTCAGTCCTCTCAGTTTTATATAACCCCTTCTCTATCTATACACCCGGGGTGGGGGTAGGCATCAGTGTTCTAATGGGAGGGGATGGGAAAGAAGGGTTGGGAGAGGGGCGAAAGGTGAAGGAAAGTAAGGAACATTATTACTGTGGTGTCTGGAGTAATGACAAAACAAAACACAGTCTAAAGTCAAACGAACCCCCCCCCCCCCCCCCGTTGAGCTTCAGAGTAGCTCATTAATTTTTTTTCTCAGTGAAAATTTTAACATACCCCCCTGACAAATGATTAATTTTCACCTTTAATATTAACTGTTAGTAACTGATAGTTACAGTTGCTTAAAGTACTGTCCAGTTTGAGGAAGCAAAAGAAATCCAATTGAAACATCTTGAAGCATGTTTATTTTGTTTTGTAGCAATGACCTGTTTCGTTTAGACTAGCCATTGTCAGGAAATGTAGCTCGAGGAAAGTTATTTTCAGTGAAAATTTGTGCAGTATTTTTTCTGATTAAAATGAAGACAGGGAAGTCTGTTGGGCTGTTACTTTTAGCACCTTCTGGCTTCCTTTATTAAACTTTTATCTAATGCTTAGTAAGATTTCATGTTGTGTTTGTAATCTTTGTCTTTCCTCTCCCCTGACCTTTGACCCAAAGCTGCTATTGAAAGGTGGTGTGGTAAGGATGTACTGGTTTTTAAGTGGGTAGTTGTTCATTTTTGTGTGAATTAGTTGTTTTTATCACTCGGTTTCAGTTTTCCTTAAATTTATTTACTGCTTTTATAAATGTGTTGCATGAGCACCATGCCCCTGGTCCAAATCAAGTAAAATCATTGGAATATTTATTGAAACATAAAAAAACATACAGATGTTAGACATTCTAAGTGTTGAAGTATTTATTTTCATCAACCCAAAATACAATCACAGTAGAATGTTGCTCCATAAATTTGTGACTGGTCAGGTTCTTTGGTTGAAACAAATTCATTTTAAAAGGGGTCTCTGGCAGTCCAGATGAGAAAGTAGCTGATTCCAAATGTCATCAGCATTGAGACTTTGCTTGATTTAGCTTCCAGGCAATGACACAGAGCCAGGGTCTTTCTTGACATGAGGGTACATTCTCGTTTGTAGGGTGGGGACATTAAATGGCAACCCTAGATGCAGTGTTGGGAGAAATAAGAGGATACCTCAAGTTACTCTCTGAATATTAGTCAAGAAGAAAGGCAAATTTTGTCAGAGTTCATGTGTGATTAATGACATGTAAAACAGCTTGTATCCATTGCAAAATGCTATACACTTTCTGGAAAAAGGAATGTAATTCTTGAAATATATAGCATAAAATGCAATGCACTGTGATTGCTATTTATGAAAAAGTGCAATTGTATGAAGTAGCCTCACACTGTGGATGAAGTTCCCCCTCTTTTGGACAATTCCCACCAGAACAATTTTCCCCTTCACAACTTCCTTGGGGCAATTTCCACCTAGCCAATTCCCCCTTTCTCCGGGACAATTTCCCATGCTGGAAAGTTCCCACCTAAGCAATTCCCCCTTCTCCTCAGGGACAGTTGCCACTCTGGACAATCCCCCTCCTCTTGGACAAGTGCCACCCAAGACAATGACCCCTCAGACAATTTCCTCCATGGTCCACCAGAAAATTTGGAAATATGCAGGGTGAGAATTGTCCCATGGCAATTGCACATGTGGGGATTATGTGGGAGGAGTTTTGAAGAACCACCACACACAAGATAAAAATTATTACATAAAAATGAAAAATTAGCAACACAGAATCATTTTTGTGCAATATTGTTTGCTACTTAAAAAAGTGCCTTGTAAATGCCAGCAATGAACTTGGTACATGGTCCTTAATCAGCTCAAGTGACTTGTTGACCACAGAATTCATTGAACTTAAGTATACATCCAGCTTTAGCCATGCAAATAATTATAAAGGACACTTTTTGATCAGTGATATGTATGTAGATGACTGTTGCACAGCAGAGTGGCTGTACAGAGAAATGAAACATCACTTTCTCAAATTACATGATGGTATGTTGTTTGGGGAGGGCTGGCTTATTACATCTTCAGCTGGTAAAGATTGCCCTCAGAAAATAAAACTGCTTTGTGAGAGGTACATCCAGTTAGTTGATGAGACAAGAGAAGGGATTAAAAATTACTTTTGTTTGGAAAATTAGAGTTATTTATGATGAGGAGACTGACCTTTGAAGACACATCTTTATTTGCAACATAATTGCTAAATATTAGAACTTGGTACATTGATGTAAGCCCCATACTGCTTCTCAGTTGGTAGCATCCTTTATGTAGAATAATCACTATGATGGGTTACGTACAAATCATATTATTAATCCTGACAAATTTTGTTAGCAAATATGTTCAAGTGATTCTCAAAAATCAAAATTACTTCATGAGAGGACAGAGAAAACTGAGAGTATAAGGGTATGTCTTTTATGAACTGATATAATTAAAGTCAGCATGTTATGCCATTGAGTGTAGCAATGTGGAAGCCTATTAATATACTGTGTGTTACCAGCATATCTGTAATATAATGCAAAAATTGCTGGTTGGCAGATATACCTGTATTCAAACTAAATATCTGTGATACAGATCTTTGGCAGTATCTAGATTGAAGTCATAAAAATGTCTTCTGTAGTAAAATGAATATTAGAGCATTTTGTATAGTGACATTTTATATATTTATGCTTTGTAGGTTAGGTTAGATGAGGTTTAACGTCCCAGTTTCCAACCAATTGGTTCAAGTCGAGATGACCACGGCCTTTTTTCCAGTTGTGGCTCACTGGCTTGTTTTCCCTACTCCATTGTTTATGCTGAGCACCAAGCACAAAGGCAGTAGGTTCCATTTTTAAAGTCTTTGGTATGACCAGGCCAGGATTTGAACCCCAGACCTTCCGGCTGCAAGTCGGATGCTCTAACCATTTATGCGTTGTAATACTTCATCACCATTATATTATACATGAAGGCAGGTTCATTATGAGTCATCCTCTGTACCAGTTTTTCCCCAACTTTTGTAAAAATTTATTGCTTTGTTGTCTGTATTAAGTTGTATAAGATTCTGACTGCAGTCATTTGGACTTGTAAACATGCCAGATACCAGCTGGAAGTTGTTCAAACTATTGCACATCAGTTAGGAAATAGTGCAGCTAATATGGTAGCATCTAGGTGACACAGTGTCGTGTGATAAAATTTTGCCATTTGATGGATGGCTCTGTAGACTGATGAAGTAGACATTGAGAGCCAGATGGTATGGATGCCAGGTAATGATAAAGTAGGCTAAGGATGTATAGAACATGCATGTTGGCCAGGTTTCTTCTGAATTAATTTCTTGTACCAACTGGGCCTGCAACGGTCTCTCAGCACTTCTGTGATGATGCCTTATACTGTATCAGGGGTTCCTGCAACAGTCTTTCAGCTGTTTCAAGAACCTTCCTTGATGCTAGTGTTGTTGCGATATGAAATTTTTGTAATCCATATCGGGAAGCAAATTCCTTCAACCGCCAAACGATATTGCGATATCATGAAAGTATATATAACCATACGTGAAAACCCTGTGGTATACACTTTGTAATATGTACAAGTAGGCTAAGGCCTAACACTAATGTGTATGCAGTATTGTACTGCTGTACAGTGATCATTTTGTACAAACTGTACGGACTCTACTATCTAGTCTACTCTGTTCATTGGTAGTCCGTGCTTCCATGGGCAACCAATTCCCAGGTGGAACTTACAGATTTTTTTCAAAATCCTTGTTGCAAATTTCCTTCTCTTTGTGTCTATTCATATGTGAAAGAAGTGATAGCTTCTTCAGATTAGTATGCCTATCATGAAGTTTGTGCTCAAGTTTGTGAGGCAGTTATGTCCATGAATTTTAACAATATCGTTTGTGCCATTTCATAGACGATATCGCGAGCAAAGTAACATATCGATATTTTTTGCCGATATCGCAATATCGCAACAACACTACTTGATGCCTCGTATCAGGGGTTCCTGCAACAGTCTTTCATCTGTCTCAAGAACCTTCCTTCCTGCCTTATGTCAGGGGTTCCTGCAACAGTCTCCCAGCTGTTTCAAGAATTGTCCTGGATGCCTTTCATCAGGGGTTCCTACAACAGTCTCTCAGCTGTTTCAAGAATCATCCTGGATGCTTTTTATCAGGTGTTCCTGCAACAGTCTCTCAGCTGTCTCAAGAACCTTCCTTGATGCCTCATATAAGGGGTTCCTGCAACAGTCTCTCAGCTGTCTCAAGAACCTTCCTTGATGCCTTATATGAGGGGTTCCTGCAACAGTCTCTCAGCTGTCTCAAGAATGTTCTTGGTGCCTTTGGTTCCTGCAACAGTCTCTCAGCTGTTTCAAGAACCTTCCTTGATGCCTTATATGAGGGGTTCCTGCAACAGTCTCTCAGCTGTCTCAAGAACCTTCCTTGATGCCTCATATCAGGGGTTCCTGCAACAGTCTCTCAGCTGTCTCAAGAACCTTCCTTGATGCCTCATATCAAGAGTTCCTGCAACAGTCTCTCAGCTGTTTCAAGAACCTTCCTTGATGCTTTATATGAGGGGTTCCTGCAACAGTCTCTCAGCACTTTTGAGAACCTTCCTTGCTGCCTCATATCAGGTAACCATTAGATCCTGATCAACTGGTCAGTTAGCACCCCAGACTGCCTTTCAGGTCAGTCATTAGTTTGTGTGGGTATATACATGGAAGCTCCATACCTTGGCTCCTTATTTAGACTCTTGAGTTCCAGCTGACTGGCAACTAACTGTAAAAATAGATCGTGATCGAAAAGAGTTGAAACACCCTACCTTAGATATTTCAAAGCTTGTATTGGAGACAGTCAAGTCAAGGAAGGATATATGTAAATCAAACTCTTTATTAGACTAGAAACATTTGTATGAACAACTGCACTTAGGTTCATGTCTTGCAGGGGAAGTGTGGTAGTGTTAAATGAGGCCTTTGCCTTGAGGCAGATATTATAGTGATACTAACAAAGAATAAATGTTAGAAAACACTGTAAAGGGCAATGCAGTGCAACTTAAAGTTGGGTGGTTTCCAACTTCATGTTGGGTGGTTTCCAACTTAATGGTGGGTGGTTTCTAGCGTAAAAGTTAAATTTCAATTTGGAATCATTTTGATTTAGGACATTTCAAATAAGAGAAACCAAACATTGCATTGGGATGAATTTTAACCCCCATTTGTGTGACCCAGGAAGACAAACCAGTGTTATTGTGGGTAGACCTGTTTCATAAAGGGTTACACTCAACCTTACATTGCTTTGTATTGGCCTGATGCATGCCATTCAAACTGAGGATCAACATGCAGGGCCCTCGTCAGATGTCGGACCTCCCAATTGCAAAAGCCTAACAGAACACTTCAAATGCCACTGCCTCATCTTCACAGTCAGTGCTTTAGTCAAGACAAGTCTTGTGATGTGGTGTACTTGAATTCCTCTGTACTGGCATGATGTGTTTTCAGTCTAGTAGTCTCAGAGTTGCTATGGAAGAAACTTGGCATGAGTAGCAACAGGAAGCAAAACTGAATTAATTGCCTAGCAGAGTGGTTCCACTTTGCTTTTACTGATAATTGGCAAACCTTGTTTTGAAGATGAGGTCATTACATCCAGGAAATGCATCGAATATGGAGAATTATAAACTTGGCAATGTATATGCCTATATGGGTTTTCACTTTTAGGGGGTGTTATGTTCTAGAAGAAACAGAGCACAAAAGAAAATTTACTGCCTTTTTCCCTACTTCCCTGCCTCCTTTTACATATTTATTCTAAAAATTGCCTGCAATATTCCACTTGGTGAAGTTGGTAGCACAGTTGGTGGTCTCAAACTAGAAAGCCTCAACCCCTTGTCCTTCCATTTTGTTGCCTTTTCAGAACTACTACGCATGTAGTAGATTATCTGGTGAAATTTTTCAGATTTTGTACTTCCTCTGGATTCCAGTTTTATCCCGTCTGAAATTGTGGGGACAAGAGGTGGAGGGGTTGGTAAAACTTTTATTGCATTTGAATTGACAGTTTATTTATTGGAATATTGCAGGAGTTATCTGGCAGTCAGACTTTCACGTTTTGGTTTTCAACATTAGCAAAGATAAAGTTCAATGGAGATGAAGGATAATTTTAGCAGGGAATTCAGTTAATAATTGACAATTGATCAGAATCATTATAAAATGTATTAAAATGAACAGGAATAGGTTGTGGTAAAATTAAGGAACTTAACTTGGGACTCATGATCATGCTTGTTGAAAACTGGACTTTGGGAACTAAAAATAGTGATGAGTCATACCATACTCAGTAGGGTTTGATACTTCTTCCTTGGTTATTGCATTACATCATGTAGATATTTCTTTGATCACATTTTCCCTGTGACGTAGTTTGTTCCTGATCACGTAGGTTTCTCCATTGATGGGGAAAGTCATGATGGTAATTATGTCAATAATGAAACAGATGGATATGTGGTTGCTTCCTGAATATTGTAATTGAATACAACTGTTTTATGTCAATAAGTCAGAAAACTTCAAGTGTAAGGGTATTAATTTCCCTTCTTAGCTCATCAGGAAGTCCTGTTGAAGCTCTTCTTGAAATAAATATTTTTTAGTTTTGCAGACTATGGTAGCCTTGAAAAGAGAAGCTACTGTATAATTGTTTACAGCTTTCTTTAATAGACATTGCAATAATGCTTGCTTCTTGAAAATATGTTAAAACTTTTCTGAAAATTTTGCTGTAATTGTAGACTCAACCACTCTCAGTTTCTGGAAGAAGGCTTTCTCTAATAGCATTCAAGGTCCCACCAAATTTGTTTGGCTAAACAGCGAAGGCTTCTGGAGAATCAATTTACACTTATTTTAAAGAAACATTCTTTAAATCTCTAAGTGAAGATGCTCATCAGAAACAAGAATCGTGTTAATAAAGATGTTTTAATGGGGGTTACATACCTGTACATAAATTTGGGTAAATGTGCAGAATGGGTAAATTTAGTGATCTAGCATGGTGTCTGCTCATTACCTACATTACAGTACGTATCTTAATGTATGTAGAGTATCTGGTGTCATGATTGAAGTAAAAAAAGTGAATAGAAGAAAGCAAAGTGGCCATGATAGGAAAAATTTCCAAAAACACCCAGGAAAAGCAGAAGATGATAGAATAAACCTTATGCATATGATGTCACAAAGCAGAAAGGGCTCCCTCGTTTGAAGGAAAAGCACGTGTCATTGCAAGTTTCACCAAGAAATGCCGACAGCTGATTTGTCAACCAGTCACATTTGCGCGTAAGTCTACTACACGTGTGTGTGTGTGAAATCTACGCCGTTCGTGACACATGGGCTTCATTTTTTTCCTCCAAAATGACATTGGCCTGATATCAGTGCATAAAGTCTATAGAAGGGCACGAAACAGAAATAATAAAGAGAAGTATCCAGAATGTAATGGCATTCTTTATGCATGTGAAGGTAGTGTTTGGTTTGGGGCATCAACACAAGGAGAAGGGTGCACACTGCCATGGTCCCTGGTGCTGATACTTTTAGCATTGTGGTATTTTCATGATCAAATTTGTATGTTTTCAGTTTGCCTGAAGGAATTTTAGGTTCATAATGTACTGCTCTGCACGTGATATATTTCTTATGGAATGAAAGTCTGTTCTATAGTTTATTCCTTCTAATTTGTAAGAGTGTGACCTTTGTGTTATAATTTTCAATTTTTGCAATGTCTGTGTCATGTTTTATCATCTTCATGCAGTGTTTGCTTCAAAAGAGACTGATTTAGATTGAGTAATAGTGGTTAAACAGGGATCTCAGTCCCTGCTCCTAAGGCATTCAGTTGGTTTGTAAATGCAGCCAAAGACTACAGCAGTGGTCTGGATTAAAGGAGGAGGGAGTCAGAAGAAGTTGGAAGGGAAGAAAATGAAATGGGATGGGGATGTTGTGCCATGGTATGGTTGATAATGGAGGCTAGAGGCTGCAATGGAAATGTTTTTCAACATCACATCGTAAAGGAGTGATTTTACTAGCTTGATATGTTATCTCTGAATTGTGGCACAGTAATATTTTCATTTGGTTTGAATACTGTACTGTAGGTTTTTAGTGCTAGATATGCCAAGTGTCAACGTTGGAAATATCTAATTTGACAGGTTGTGATTGACCGTGGGTAATTAAGGATGAGGTGTTTATAGGGATTACTGAAGTAAAGGCGTCTGGTATTAAATATGACTAATACATTTAATTTTTAGCGTGATGAATTTTCCTTTTTGTTTCAAATAGGTGTCAGGGGAGAAGGTCAGCAAGATAAGTCTGGTTGATTTGGCTGGAAGTGAACGTGTCCAGAAAACTGGGTCGACAGGGGATCGTTTACGGGAAGGAAGTAACATAAACAAGTGAGCAATTTCAAGTTCTTATGGCATAGTTAGGTTAATAAGTTAGGGATTGGATCAGTGTGTAGTGTTGTTGTATTTAGTGTAGATTGAAAAAGACAGCAGTATCAAAAACTGCAATTTGGTTGATTGTTGTTGCAAAAAATGAGATTCCCTAAAGTGGTGAATCAGACTTACAGAAAGCAATAAGCAAACAGGAAGTTTTGTTTGTTGAACTGGACTACATGTAACATGTATGTGCACCCTCATTATCAGTTATTTGCGTGTGTGTAAGCGAATGTGTGCTGAGCTTTTATATGTCACTGAAATACAGCTAGGCTCATAAAGATCCCTAGATCTATATAGATGTAGTGGTACTGAGTTGTGCTACTGTTGTAATTTTGTTGATAGTGTAGGCAGTCTCATGTATGTGCTGATAAATTCTGCATGTGTTATGCATATTAAAGTACTTGACAGCCTTGGTAATTGTGTGCATATTAGTTTCCTTTTTACAGATATTTGTTTGGACTATCTTTATGTTGGGCATTACAAATTAACATCTTTGGTTAAATTTAAAAAAAACGGCAATAAACATCATAAAGCACAAGTTGCACCACAAAAACCACAATTGCACTTTATTTTGTAAGTTTGAATCATTATCAAATATCTCTAAGAAGGGTCATTCGTTTATAGTTTTATATTCTCTTAGATGCTTTAAACTTTAATACCTTGCTTAAGCAGTAAACAGTGATCCATGGATCTTTTATGCAGACTTAATCGTTAACAGTAGACCCTTTTCCAATTAGCAATTACAAAGGATTGTGGGAGAGAGTTTTGGTATGGGTCGTTTTTGTCAATGGCATTTTACTGTGGACAAAAACGACGCACACCAAAACAATATCCCACAATCCTTTGTAATTCCTATTTGGAAAAGAGTCTATTGAGGAAAGTAGAATGTAACAAAGTCCCAAGAAAAATGGACAATAATTAGAAGCATGCTGAAAAAAACAGGATGCTTTACAGTACAGCTCAGAATAAAGTGGACGTTAGTTGCGTTAATCGTTAGAGCTCTAACGTTTCCATCGTTAGTTGCGTTACTGTTGAAGATACGGTAACGCAACTATCCATGCTTGCGTTTGCAACGTGAATCGTTACCTGCGTTAGAGCTCTCGGCAGGTGTACGGCCTTCATTCAAGTAACGATTGTATCGTTATTTGCGTTATTGCAAGAGATGACATACAACAGCATCAGCTTTGTCAGGTAATGGCGAAGCCATGCAATGGCGTTCGTAACGCTACTTGTGATACATGCGTTAGGCTTGGTCGGTAAGCAGAACCCGTACTGTGGCCAGCCTACGGTAGATACAGCACTTCTGTCAGTCCTTCAAATTACGCACGGTATCGCTGGTTGTTACCTACTTATACTTACCTTCACAGCAGGTTTCGTATGTATGCTTCACTTTTGACGTACATACTCTAGCGTGTTACGAGTGCAGTTTTTTTAAACATGCGAAAATTTTTTCGAATGTTGGGAAAAAAATTGTTCCGTTATGGAAGGGATTTTCAAACGATCAAGAATATTTCTGAACATGCGGAAATATTTGCGAGGGAAGGTACGAAAGCATGTAGAACGTTCCAGATTCTTTCTTTCAAAACTTACAAAAGTTATTCATAATTGCAAAGAGATTTTCAAAAGAAAATTGTGGCCCTCCCGTTTTAGTTTTAGACTGATGTAATTTTCAAAGAGCAATTGATACATTTTTTCTTTTTCTTTGAAGGTGCGAACATTTTTTCGATCGTTAAAAAAAGTTCGTTGCGGGAAGGATCAGCAAAGGCGCGACAATATTTCCAAACATGTGTAAATATTTGTGACTGTAGGTACGAAAGCTTTTGAAATGTTCCAGAGTTTTTTCTTTGAAATTTGCGAATTGTATTAATAATTGCAAGAGAAACTCGAGAGTAAATGGCGGCCCTTCCCTTTTTTTTTCTTTGTATATAAAAAAAATCATGAAGTTTCAGGCAAACTGCTAAGTTTCAGAGGTCACGCAATTGATTTTTTTTTAAACATGCGGACATTTTTTGGAATATTTGAAAAACATCGTTCCGTTACGGGAGGAATTTTCAAACGATCAAGAATATTTCCGAACGTGCGGAAATAAGCCTAATTGCGACGGAAGGTACGAAAGAATGTAAAACGTTCCAGATTCTTTCTTTCCAAACTTACAAAATTTATTCATAATTGCAAAGAGATTTTCAAAAGAAAATGGTGCTCCTCCCGTTTTAGTTTTAGGCTGATGTAATTTTCAAAGCGCTGTGCAATTGTTAATTTTTTTATTTTTCTTTGAAGGTGCGAATTTTTTTTTGAACGTTAAAAAAAAGTTCCGTTTATACCGGAAGGATTAGCAGAGGCGCGACAATATTTCCGAACACTTGGAAATATTTGCGACTGTAGGTACGAAAGCTTTTGGAAAGTTCCAGATTTTTCCCTTTGAAACTAACGAATTGCATAATCATAATTACAAGGAAAACTCGAGAGTAAATGGCCGCCCTCCGTTTTTCTTCCTTTGTATACACATAAAAAAATACATGAAGTTTCAGGCTAACTGATATAATTTTTAGGAGGTCACGCAAGTCATGCAGTTGATTTTTTTTTTAAACATTCGGACATTTTTTCGAATGTCTGAAAATATCGTTCCGTTATGGGAAGGATTATTTTGCAAACGCGCAAAAATATTTCCGAACGTGCGGAAATAATTTACGATGCAAAGTACGAAAGCATGTAAAGCGTTCCAGATTCTTTCTTTCCAAACTTACAAAATTTATTCATAATTGCAAAGAGATTTTCAAAAGAAAATGGTGCTCCTCCCATTTTAGTTTAAGGCTGATGTAATTTTCAAAGCGCTGTGCAATTGATAATTTTTTTCTTTTTCTTTGAAGGTGCGAATTTTTTTTGAACATTAAAAAAAAGTTCCGTTTATACCGGAAGGATTAGCAGAGGCACGACAATATTTCCAAACGCCTGGAAATATTTGCGACTGTAGGTACGAAAGCTTTTGGAAAGTTCCAGATTTTTTCCTTTGAAACTAACGAATTGTGTAATAATAATTGCAAGGGAAACTCGATAGTAAATGGCAGACGACCCCCCCCCCCCCCCGGTTCTTTCTTTGTATATAAAAGATTCATGAAGTTTCAGGTTAACTGATAGGATTTAAAGGTCCCGCAATAAATAATAATTCTAACCAACCTCCCTATGTACCCTACCCTCTACGACGCAATTGCTTAAATTTTTAATCTTACCTATTTTACAAAGCCTTTGAAGTCCGATTCCTTAGGAAAAACGTTAATCCAGTTATATTCCATTTAGTGAGAGAGATAAAGATGACAATTTTGGCAATCAATTTTCGAGACTTTGCTCCAGAATTTCTGATTCAGGGCCTTACTGCGGAATGCAATACGATACTGTTTTCCTACCATGTCTTTGCCCGAATCCCTCATCAATTCACCCGAGGGTACTGTGCTAAAGTGATCCGAATTTTAACCCGGCCCCTGGGATACATCTGCACTGTCACACGCATTATACGCTATGGGCTCCAGCCATGCAAGTCTAGACATGTGCAGTGCCGTTCATATTCACACTTGGGCCCAATTCTGTACACTGATCTACATACACTGTACAACGTTAATGTTCACGCCGCACCACCACTTGTTGTATGAAATGCATTTATTATACAGTGAGTGTCACTGCAAATGGCTGGGAATTCATAAATGGGCCAGCGCCCATTTTTGCGTAACCTTTTTTGGAAGTCGTATGCCCATTTAGTTCTCGTACGTTTACGTGACATCACGCACATCGCCTCAAATTTTTTTCCAGCCTTCGACAGTCGGCGCCATCTTGGAATTTACACATAAGCGAAATATTGTCCAATACCAAACTCTTACCGAATACTTTTCTTAAGAGTAGACTTATTGTGCACCCAAAAGTAAGATATGATACAAAAATTAGCTCGTGATGGCTGATTTTGCTGATAATATTCATGCTGAATTTTCGACCATCTGCCCATGGCAGCTAGTACGTAACGCATCAGGCTGCTTAGAGCGACACGTTACCCAGGATACGAAATTTACTTCGTAAGGTAATGCACAGAATGCAATGCAATGCACAGAACGTTGCAAGCAAATGAGTGTAGACCATTGCAGGTGCCTGTGAAATTCTAAGGTTTCTCATGGAATTGTATACAGTCAGTACCTGTGGTATACATTTGTTATGTACCGACGGGCTAGATAGAAAGTGTAAGCGAATGATGTGGGCCGGCTGGGGCTATACGATCATGTACGGCAGTACAATGATGGGCTGAAAAATAGGACAATGCAGTGGGTTGTGGTTTCATTTATGCATTCCTACTGACTGGATAAGGTCATTCGGCCTCCATATTGCCGCGGAATATTGTATACCGTAATTTGCGGTTCCCCGAGCGGATGGGTAAGGACACACCCATCCATGACCGTTAAAGCGACAGGGGAATCCAACTTTTTGTATTCTCTGAAGGTGAATTAAGACACAGACGAATGCGCCGCTCATTTCTCAAACTAGGATATAGTAGGATATATATTTAAAGAATGGCGGTTCGGGACAGCTGATTACCTTTCATACTTTTGAAGGTAAGAGAATTTTCTGAAACGAGTGGTTCATGAGAATGGGTGGGGTGGGGGGGAATTCAGCCCCACCCAAGTGGAGAGGGCAAAGCTATTTCTTTGGAAGGTACAGTATGTAGAAAAATCGGAACGTACTTTAGGTAATGCAGGTATTTTCAGGCAGAAGCGGTTTGCCCCGCCACCGACCCCCACCAAGTAAATGGCGGCCCTTTCTTTGAACGTTCCAAATGCTATGCACCTCTTTCAAAATATTTCCGCACGTTCGAAAATATTGTTGCACGTTTGCATATCCTCACCGTTTTTTTTTTCAAGCGTTCGAAACAATTTCCGCACGTTCCGAAGGAAAGAAAAAAAAAATGTATTAATTGCGTGACCTTTGAAAATTAGGCCCTACATGTTAAATTAAAAAAAATTAAAATTACCTGAAACGTCATGAGTCTAACATAAAAAGCAAGAAAAAGGGAGGGACCCAGTTACTTCGAAAATCTCTTTGGAATTATGAACAAATTTCGTAAGTTTGGAAAGGAAAATTCTGGAACGTTGCAAATGCTTGTGTACCTCTTCCTTTAAAAAATATTTCCGCATGCACACTCTAAATTCACTGTGGTCAAAATTGACCATTAATTGGTCAACTATGCACCGACTCAAGTATGGTCAATTTTTTGAACGTAATTTACATTAAAAAAGTTGACCATATTTGGGTCGGTGCATAGTTGACCAATTAATGGTCAATTTTGACCCTAGTGAATTTAGAGTGCACGGAAATATTCATGCGCGTTTGCTAATCCTTCCCGTAACGGAACGACTTTTTTTTCAAATGTTCCGACATATTTTTTCGCACGTTTAAAAAACAAAAATCAATTGTGTGGCCTTTGAAATTTATGCCAGTTATCCCGAAACTTCACGATTTTTGTATATACAAAGAAAGAAAGGGGGGGGGGGGGGAGGACCAAATTACTTTCGAAAATTTCATTGAAATTATGAATAAATTTTGTAAGTTTGGAAAGAAAAAACTGGAACGTTTCAAAAGCTTTCGTACCTTCCGTGGCAAATATTTTCGCATGTTGGGAAATATTGTCGCGCCTTTGCTAATCCTTCCCGTAACGGAACAGTACATTTGTTTTAACGTTCGAGAAAGATTTTGCACCATGAAAAAAATAATTGCGTGGCCTTTGAGAATATAAATAAATTTCTTAAATTTGGAAAGAAGAAATCTGGAACGTTCCAAATGCTTGTGCACCTCTGCCTTTAAAAATATTTCCGCACGTTCGGAAATATTGTCGCGCTTTGAATATCCTTCCCGTAACGGAACGGTATCTTCTTCAAATGTTCGAAATTTTTGGCATATTCAAAAAAAAAAATCAGTTGCGTGAGCTTTCAAAATTACATCGGTTAGCCTGCAGCTTCATGAGTCTTTTATATAAAAAGAAAGAAAAAGGTAGGGCCGTCATTTACTTTCCAAAATCTCTTTGTAATTATGAATAATCTAAGTTTCGTAAGTTTGGAAAGAAAATATCTGGAACGTTTCAAATACTTTCGTGCCTTCCGTCGAAAATATTTCCGCACCTTCGGGAATATTTTTGCGGGTTTGCAAATCCTTCCGTAAGGAAACGATTTTTTTAATGGTTCGAAAAAGTTTCGCACGTTGAAAGAAAAGAGGAAATTTTCAATTGCGTGACCTTTGAAAATTACATCAGTTAGCCTGAAATTTCATGAGTTTTTTTTTACATTATACAAAGAGAGAAAAGCGAGGGCCGCCATTTACATTGATGTTTCTCCTTGCAATTATGAATACATTTCCTTAGTTGGCAATGTTCCCAAAGCTTTGGTACCTTCGTCGAATGTCGATTGATTAAGAGAGATTTTCACCTGTAAGGCCCTACCCTTTTTAACAAGTGCATGCAAATGATGACTGTAAACCATTTCATCGTAGTAGTGTAAGCCCGATCGTTATTGCACGTGCTATCACAAACGTGCAGACCAGAGATAAAATGGACGTTACAGAATTTTAGTCGGGTTAACTCAGTTAACGCTAGTAGTGTTAGGAAAAGCAGACGTTTACTGCAAATAACGATTCTAGCGTTACTAGTAGTAGAGTTGCCCCTCTAATGATAGTAACGCAACTATCGTGATCGTTACTAACGTTAGACTCGTATCAGTAGGAAGGTTTTTTCTAACGCAAAATTTCTAACGATTAACGTCAACAACTAACGTCCACTTTATTCTGAGCTGTACTGTAGTTTGTCTGTGTTGCATGGAATGTTAGCTGGTTTTGAAAATTTTGGCCTTTTATCATTATTTGAGTTTGAAAGGGATGCATACCATATCATGTTTTAGTAATTTATACATCCTCTCCCATTATCTTAGGGGTTTTAAATTAGCTTTTAACATCTTTTTCTTTATAGATCTTTAACCACTCTAGGTCTTGTTATATCAGCCCTTGCTGACCAGGCAGCAGGCAAGAAGAAAAATAACTTTGTGCCTTACAGGGACTCTGTTTTAACATGGTTACTGAAGGTAAGCATAACTGTAAAAAGAAAAGAGGCTAGGGGGTAACACAGTTATGATCAGAAGTGTAGTAGAGTTTGATGGGTAGAGGGGGACATTTTTAAACACTGCTTATCCATCAAAATGTAGGAAATATTTCACATACTGGTGTAATATTTGCCACATTAGATATCATTCATGAAGCAATAGCAAATATAACATTGGTGAATGCTGTAGCTACTTTCACATGGTATCCAACTGTTGCATTGAGACCATCCTGTGGCATTCTCAGTTGGTACGTCTTTGTTGGAGACAATGGAACAGGTTCGGTTCCTGGTTACAAAATTGAGGAATGCCTTGCACTGTTTGCAGTGTAAATGGTGTCCACACTTGATAATGCAACAAAATGGTTATAATGTAAATGAGTTGTGCTGCATTGAGTAGCATAATGGACAATGGACTTAAGATAAACATTGCCTGATAAGGTATTTAAAGCAACCCTCTCCCTGAAAAACAAATGCTTAAAAATAAAAGAGATTTAGTGCATTTCTGTGCAGACCTATTGTAGTACAGAGTAAATCAGGTGGGTGTGAGGGGATGGGGGTTAATTCCTTTACGTCATGTTGATGAACAGCGTGTCTTCAGATTTGTTAGCATTGTCTGCACAAAAATACTAATGCTTCATTTTCTGTTGTTTCAACCTTTTGATGAACTAACATATATTCTTATCCTTTGTCATTGAATCTTACAGGATAGCTTGGGAGGAAATAGTAAAACTGTTATGGTAGCTACAGTCAGTCCAGCGTATGACAATTATGATGAAACATTATCAACTCTACGGTATGCAGACCGAGCAAAGAGAATTGTCAACCATGCTGTCATCAATGAAGATCCTAATGCAAGGGTAAGAAAATACATGTATACTTCAAAAAGACAAGTGTAGCTGCCCCAGTTTATATATGCTGACTCTAGTTCCCCCTCCTCCACCTCTGGGTCCTCTGGTGAAGGAGGGGTTTCTTCAGTAAACCAGTATGTTTCACAAGTACCTGGCCTGGTATGAGGTATGTTGCTTTTCTCTTGGCACTCGTGTTTTCCTCCCCCTCTCACCACTTGATAAAAGTTGATATAGCCTTGCCATAAATATTGATTGCTCAGTTCATGATAAGTTGGATGTACATTATTGACCTGTGCACCTTTGTGTATATCAGCTAGATAACTGACATTGCAGCTGTCTTGCAAACCCCACACATATCCTGAAAGATTTTGTTTTTGTTTGAAGTGGGCCCAGGACATTAACAGAAGTACTTGGAAAAATTAAAGGATAAGTTATCCTTGGGTTAGTGGCATTTTCAAATCTGCCAACTATCAGTATTTTTGATCATTTTATTAGCTTCAAAAAATTTAGTTGTGTTAACATCAAGTTAATGTGAACTTACAACAACATTATTGGAAGTAAACATCAGTTATTTTAATAGTTTGATGTGGTGAGCTATCTCTCCCCTGCAATATACTCTTTAGACAAAACAGATACTTCATAACATATTGTTTATGTTATGTTATTGTTTATGTGAATATTTTCATTTCTGTTTTCGCATTTGGTGTTATTGTATGTCCTGTACAATTAAATTAAATACTGTTCATAAATAATCCTTAGGGAACTAATAAGTCTCAAACAAGTATAATATAACTATGGTACAATTTTCTGTTTGTTTCTGTCTTCACACAGATAATCCGTGACTTGAGGGAGGAAGTGACTACTCTTAGGAATCAGCTCATAGAAGCAGAGGTAAGAAGCAAATATCTACATAGTGCAAAATCTTGCCCTAGGGTTGTGGGGCACACGTTCAACCTGACCAAATATGCCTGCACGATCGGGTTAGAGCACATTTGATACACCCGCTCATGATTTTCCGCTACACCTGGCCTGCTTACACTTGATCCGCCCGTTATCACAGGGATTTCACGCTCAGTCTGGCTGCTGTAATTCTATAAGACAGCAATGTATTCAAACAAGGAGAGCTGTGGAGTGTGCAAGCTTTACAATTTCTTTACACTTCATTGCACTCACACAATAGACAGAAACAGCTCTGGCTGCACTGCAGATCTTGTGGTTGGTGGGGAGGAAAATCACCTAATTAGCTGTGAGAGTCACAAGCTACAGTGGGAGATAAGAGGTCTATCAATGCCATCTTCTGTAGGATAGCTAACTTTTGCCCCTTATTTCCTAGGCCCTTGAATTTGCTGTGTACATGTGCAGCACCCCACACCAATGGTGTTTTGTTTTGGACTCATTGTTATTGAGATCAGAAATAAAATGCAAAATAGTTACATTTACAAAGTGCTCACTTTCAATATTTTCAATAAGGCTGTGGTTTTCAGAACTGGTATTTTGTGTATGCTAAACAGTTGACAATTTCTTCAAATTTTCTGAAGTGGGAAAAGCTTAGGAGAGATTTTTATCAAAAGAACTCTTCAACTTTAGAAATTGGTATCTGAAAGACTCAAATGTGATAAAGAGTAGCTCTAGTAATCTTACATTGTACATAGTGCCTATAATGTCAGATTTGAAGCAGGTAAAGAAGTTATTGTCATTTGTAAGGATTAACTGCCTACCAGAAATGCTATTTTCTTTGTCCAAAAGACATAAAGAATGAAAAGAATCAACTTAAATGATCACATGAATTATGACTACTTCTTGCCAATCTAATGTTCATTTATCTTGTCCAATTTCTGACTTGAAAGTCACTTTGAAAGGATACTATGGCCCAGATCCTGCACTCCTGTCTGATAATCTTTATCAACAGTATTCTGAAGATACTTTGTACAAAGGATAACTCTTGCTGAGAATTCAGTGAGATGATTCAATATGTATGAAACTTATCTTTACTGCAGTATTTCCTGCTATGTCTCTGATGAAGCTTAAATTGAAGCATCCCAGACAAACCTGAGTTGTTAAACCCTTGCTTCTTTCCCCTTCCCCCTTTCTTCCCCCCCCCTTTATTTCCATGAATTATATGGCCTCAAATTTCAGGCTATTAAGTCACTCAAAGAGAATAGATTTCAGCACTCGGGAATGTAAAACTTGTGAAATTAATGGACCTGCACTTGTAGAGCTTAGATAGAATGGTTCATTATAAATAAGTGACCACAAATAGCATATCAATTTTCAGTGCTTTCAATTTTTATCTTTACAGAGTATGAAAGCAGAGAACCTGAAGGAGAGGTTAGCAGAGTCAGAAAAACTGATTAAAGAAATGACTCTCAGTTGGGAAGAAAAATTGCAAAATACAGAAAAAATTCATAAGGTAAGATTGACCATGTAAACAATTTGAAAAGTAGCTAAGTAGGGGTAATTGGTAAATTGGTGGTCAGAGGAATAATCCTTTTTTTCTCTTTCATTTTTTCACAATGCCATGTATAACATAAAGACAAGGGTACAAAATAAAAAATGGCAATAAAATTACATACTGCTTTCATAGTGAGAAGTACAGTAGTTGAAACAAGCTTTGCTGGATGTACTGGGTGATGTCCCTCCCCCAAGTTAAACATGTTTAACATATTTTGTTTTCTTTCTCTCAGTGCACTGTCTTTACTTAGTTTGAAGTGTTAAATGTGCATTTTATGAGTTGTCAAAAATGGCTAAAGATTACCCCTACAGAATATGTTTGAGTGTGGGACTTTGTGAAATAAAAGTAGGGTTGGGATTTAACAAACTTGGATTTTAGTTTAAGTTAGCCTATCAGGTGGGAAATATTTCTGCTCACAAAAACATTGTTTTGCAGAATTTTAGGAAATTTTGTGGTTATCCCATAACAGGGCATCGTAACGTGAAACATGGTGGAGTGTAGTAGGATTAATTTTGACATAGCCAGTAAAGAGTTCTGTAGATAAACATTGTTTACAATTTTTAAGTTGGATGTCAGTTTTGAGATGTTTTAATCAGACTGATGGGTTGGATGTTTATCTTGTGTAGATGTTATGAAATAATATTTTGCACTAAACAAAAATGATGGTGACAGAAAATAGGTCTTTATTGTAAGTTGTAACAATCCACCAGGGGTACAAGATGAGCCCAGGCTAGAAGCAGTGGTTTCCATTAGTTTACTTTCAGAGCAATCTTCAGTTTTGCTTTCTTTTCTTCCCTTTGGTGTTAAATTATTAGTTAAATCTAAGTTTTCAGCATTTTTTGTACTTAATTATCTTTCCAGGAAAGGCAAACTGCTTTAGAGAAAATGGGTATATCAGTAGAAACATCTGGTATAAAGGTGGAGAGAGATCGGGCATTCTTAGTCAACCTCAACTCAGATCCATCCTTAAATGAACTTCTTGTCTATTACTTGAAGGTGAGATGGAATGATTGATCAGTCGATTGATTGGTTGATTCTTTGCAGTATTGTCTACACATTGGTAGAATGTTGGAACACTTGACAAAGTTTTTAATACTGTCATGAAGCATGGTCAGGAATTCAAGCCCTGACTGAGAGATGTTAGAAGTGTTTCTTAGTCAGCCTCAACTCAGATCCATCCTTGAATGAACTCATTGTTTATTACTTGAAGTAAGGTGGAATGATTGATCAGTCAATTGATTGATTCATTGCAGTAGTGTTTAGACACTTCTAGAATGTTGGAACACTTGACAAAGCTTTGTGAATCATGAAGCACAGCAAGTGGTCAGGAATTCATGCCCTGGCTTAGACATGCGAGAGGTGTTTTACATCAAAGTATTTTCTAATTGTTTTTAGTCTGAACTGACCTAATAAATTAATTAGATTGCAAATCTTAGCTAAAGTGAAGTTGTTCATTGATTTATAAGTTCGTGTGTGTTTCTCCCACATCTTTGGTTGCTTAGTGCCATAAAATAATTGATTGAAGGCCTGAATTAGGATTATAACTATTAATTATTAAACAAAGTTCAGAAGTGATAAAGTTTCATTTGCATGTACTGTTTCCTGTCATGCTGTTTTCTCTTAATCTTTTGCAATAGATATTTCTAAAACAACTGAATATGTAGGAAAAAAAGCGTATTTTTCAGGACTTTTGTAACACTATGACACAAAATAGCAGTGTTTCTTATCCTGAGGGGTCGGTTACATGGAAAAAGTCCAAAAAGTGAGTCTGTTGATTAACCCATTTCATACCTAAAATTGATAGTAGCATCTTTTATTTTACAGGAACACACAGTGATTGGTCGTCCAGATACTGACCCCCCACCTGACATCCAGCTGACTGGTCTCGGGATAATGCCACTGCACTGCACCATCTCAGTTTTCAACCTTTTAGATGTATTCATTACTCCCATTGAGAGTGGAAGGTAATGTGAAAGGGATATGAGGTGATGTTGGCAGGGGAGGGAGGCCCACAGTCATTTGGGTAAAATGTTTTTCTTTTGGGGCAAACATCACTTTAAGATTTCAATGACATATTTGGCAAGTGCTCACTCAAGTCCCCCTCCCTCTTCCCTAAATTGAAAGTAGTCTCATATGTTACTGGTGTGACCAGTCCTTCAGAAGTAACCCCAGTGAAGGTAATAGTTTCTGGCATCACCTAGAAATTTCCATAATTATTCATAAAGAATACTTAAGTGCCAAAAGTGGTGTAGGTCAGACCTACACATTTATGTTGCTTAGGAAGTATTCTGAAAAGGAAAAGTGTGTTAATATTATGGGCAAATTTATACAAGCTTTAAAAGTTTGCATAATAACGAAAAAAGTTGTAGCAACAAAGTACTGAGGCATATTGCACTGTAGTGTACATGCAGCAAGGTGTTAGGAAGGAGATACAATGACCAAATCTGTCAGACAATATGTACTTGAAAATGGTTTGATTCATATTTAGGCACCATCATTTGCTTGTCAGGTCCCTTTGTTCCTACTGTCAAGTCTCTGTGGACTAAACCCTTCTAATGATGAGCTCCTCCTCTCTTTTTCAAGTTTTCCCAAGACAAAAGGTCATTGTTTATTCATGCTTTGAAGTGAGGTCTGTTGCCACCAATGACCAAGCATTAGTCAGGGTTTCTAGTAAAATGACTAGCAACAAATGTTTAAATCATGTACCTAAATTGTGCCCCACAATTTTACTACATCACCTGCGGGAAACATTGTTCAAGCCTATACATTTCTCTCAATTTTTAGCAAGTTTTCCCAGGGGTGTGTCTTCTCATTGTCATTTTGACAATGCATCACTAATCCTAGGTGATCTAGGTATGGAGATGAGAATTTTGAGAAAAAAAAACAAGATTACGGTTGGAAAGAAACATTGCTTCAAAGAGTCTAAGGAATGTTGGATCATCTTTCCTAACACACCTCCCTGGTACATGTCATACAGTAGCAATTGATCATGGGTATAAACATAGAAGACCACTAGTGCATTGTTTCAACAGTACTTATCTATTGGATTGGTTTCAAATGTGGCACAACTTGTTCTTATAGCAAGTACTACTCATTTAGTACCTAAAGTGCTGTTTCACTGCATGCATTGTCAAATGGTGTATGCTAGTTGTGTGAATAACACAGTTTGAGGAAGTGCATATGGAAATGATATGTGAACTGAAACAAAAACTTTACACAGTTATTTGTAAATATGGCCACTGCTTAAAGAAGAAATATTGGAACTTTGAAAGTTAAGCTTTGGCTGATAACTGTTAAAGGTCTAGTCTTGTAAAGTGCTGATAATGGAAATTTATGTGATGCTCAAATTACTGGGCACAACACTTTAAATGTATGAAGGAAATTAATATCAGGAAATGGAAAAGTATAAAACAGGGAGACAAAAAATTTTAGAATGAAAAGTCAGGTATAAATGAGCCATAATTCAAATCTCAGTGAGACATCAAAAAGGTCTGAAGCTTCTTAAGTTCAGTCTGAAGTGGACGTAAATGGTAAAATGTGAAGTGGTTGTTTGTTGTAAAGGAAGTGTTTGTAATGAACTACAGGAGGTCTTACTTTGGACATAACGGCCATTTTTTAATCTGGCACAGTTCCTTTGAAACCCTTCATGGTTATCTAAGCTTGGTTGATGTAGTGGAAAGGGAATGGTTTGTGATTGTGGTATAATCAAAAATATTCATTCAAAAGTGTCAAGTAAATTGAGACTCTTTGGGAGTGATGGAGACAGACAGTACAGATGAGATGTGATTAGGGGATGAATTGCGGCAGATTGGGCTAACTTGGGACTGACTTGAGCTAATGGACTGATTAGGAATAATGCAAACAGAGGGGAATTTACTGGGGGCTGATAAGAACTGATGGAAACAAATTAAGACTGATTTGAAACTGTCACTGCTGTTGCTTTCGAATAAACTGCTATGGCCTCTTATTTCATGTTCACCAGCAGTTATAAGTGTTAAAGAAAAATTTTACCGATGTGTACAAAATGTGCATTCTTTATTCTTTTCAGGATATGTGTGAATGGTACTCATATACAAGGGAAGACACCCCTTAGGCATGGCGATAGGATACTTTTAGGAAACTACCACTTTTTCAGAATCAACTGTCCCAGACCTCCTGGTGTGGGTAAGTCCTTAAACGGCAGTCAGCACATCATGTGACAATACTTTTGTTACTTAATTGTGAATACAGATTTATACTTCCAAATTTTCACACACTATAAAGCTGTAAGAACCATATACCTTGGTCTTTTGGGCCAATGATGCACATAGCTCAAAGTTGAAGAGAGATCAACTTTCATAGCTTTATATATAGCACTATACTGAAGTATGAATCAGTCATTCAGCCCATGACTTGAGTTACACTGTGGGCTGATTTGTATTTACTTTGAAAAATATGGTTTTAAACTTGTCATACCTGTGCATTATTTAAAAAAAAAGAAAATGAAAATTGTAGTAATAATGATAATAGCAAAGTGCAATTATGGTTAAACTAAAATGATTCAAGTGGCACACCTGACACCAGGTAAGTTTTAACTGTTACACAGCTTCACTAAGGTTTTGAAAAAATCTTAGACAAGACATGGTAGTTTAACACTTGAAACACTCTAATTAACAAAATGTGTCGGCTGGAAATTCAAGAAAGGGAAGCACTAGGTGCCTTAAGTAATTCGAAAGTTTTCTCAAAATATAATTGTGCTGGGGTCATTCTGTCATTGAGCTTCATATTATGGTTGTATCTTTGGAAACTGAAAAAGATTTAAATTTTATGACTTACCCAGGACAGTATTTGAAATGAAATAGTTTTGTCCGGGAACATATGGGTGCCTAGATTTGGTTGAAGACCTTTTGTAAAGGAGAAAATTTGAAGATTCACTTTGTGAAATTGTTTTGATACAGAAGACAGTATTTAAACACCCTTTAGTATCATGTAGGCACCTGCTACAAATAACTATCATGTTCTTTTAGTGTAAGTATGTTACTTTCAGTTTCTTATCTGCCTCATGACATAAAACCGAGTGTCTTTTGTTCTTTGAATGTAGGTTGTAGTGAGACTACCACTCCAGATGTAGAGACACAGACCCCAGAGACAACCGTGAAGAGTTATGACTTTGACTATGCCCAGAATGAAGTTGCCATGCAAGAAATGATGAATGGTAAGCTCAAAAGTGGAAAATTAACATAGATGTAGTAGACGCTAAATTAATGAAACAGTTGTTCGGGTTACCTGAAAGCTTGAGTGGACAACGAGTAATGGAAGACCTAGAAAAGTTCTTACCTACACTAGCACTGCACTCAACAGTGCTGTGTGTGTGCCATGATTTACATCATGTATGGTGTCACATTACATAGATCAGAGACTCCAGTTCTTTATTTTTTTCCCTTTCTTGCAAGTTTTATGAAATGGGTGAATGCAGTCTCAGATTAAATGTTGAGGCTAGCAAAGAAAGTGGAATCTAAACCAAAAGACTTTTCCAGTAGCATTAAATGGAACCTACATTGAAATGTTCTGTGTAGAAATGAACAACACTGGGACAGAGTTAGGTTTGACCCACGTGTTAGGCTCTGTGTTAGGCTGTGCAGTGTTTTGAAACATGGACCCATAAAGCATGGTGACAGGGATGGTTGAATACAGCTGTTGTCTTCAAAAAGGTACTTAAATTACTTTGCAGAGATAATTCACCCAGTTACCCAGTTTTACAGAAGTAGATCGTGGGAGTTCATATTACAATAGGTTGGCATCTCTGTGTAAATTGGAGTAACTGCTCCAATCGCAAACCCTTACAGGCATACCACACTGTATATGCCATGTTTATAGGGCTTTCTTACATGGTAATTCATTTTGCTATCTACCACTTATCCCACAGTTGCTGAGATACCTGGGAAGTCAAATATAGACAGTAATGTCGTCAAAGGTACTGGTCATCTTACAGCACTATTATCAAAGTGTCAAAGTTGTGGCATTGTTCAAATATTTCAGGTTTTAGTTAGTGAGAATGTTTACTAGTTATAATGTAGTCTGCAGTCAATACTGATGGTTTGTCAAATCAGTCACTTATCTGCTATTATATATGTACACCTTACACTTATATATATATATATATGCATACTATGTATCTGCTTCATGGTGCAATGGCATCATTTTAACTTCCCTTTAGCCATGATCAAAGATGCCCTCACTTATGTTATCTGCCAGTATTCAGTTTTCAAATGGGCTCTCTGTGGCTCCTACTAAATGGGCTTCACATTTATTTCTGCATGTGAGGTAACAACAACTTTTTCTAACATTTTCTTTCATTTACATTTGAAATTTAGGGAGTGTGTTTAGGGGTGCTCATCTGTTTTTGTTTGTAGCAGATCAGGCAAGAGATCAGACAGTATCATTTCACAAATCAAAAAAAAAAAAAAAAGAACCATGGGAAAGGGTATTACAGGTCCTATTAAAAAACTGTGTACACTTATCCCCAGCCTACCATAGTGACAGGTTTCAAGCATGATAGGTGAAATTACCTGAGCAGTACACTAACTTTTCCTTTTCTTTGCCCTTTTATGTAAAGGCTGGCCGAGTGGTGACCATGGACCCCAAGTCAAGAGGACATAGTGGTGCTCAGCTTGTATAAATACATTTTTTATGGCTTCTTTCTCCTTTAAGCCTGTAGAGCTGATAATGTAGGGCCACTCATCTCAACCCAAATGAGATGGGGTTGGTTTGTGGAACTGAGTATTGTATATCCATTATGAAAAGGTTTAAAATATTATTTAGAGATGAGAGGATAAAGTTTTCCTGCAAGTGAATGCAACCACAGAAATGAATGGAAATATTTGGAGTAGTGGGTCAACTTTCAAAGAAGATTCCATATGTCATATTGTATTGTGGGCCCCACCCCCAGAGATTGCCCCAGAGATTGCTCCCGAGTGATGATGCACCATTGATCTATTTTGCATCCCCTTACCTGACCTATTACTCCCATGTAGTGTGAAACAACTTCTGCCAATGCTTTTAATTCCTACTAGGTGGCACCCTGTAGACTTTCCTGAAAGCTTGCTCTAAGCACCCCTTTGCTTCATTTGCAGTGGAATGACAAGATTGCTCCAGAGTGCAGGATCATTGTTGTTACCGCAATCCCTAAAACATTATGTAATGAAACAAATCTAATTGTGCAAATAACAAAGCCATAAGCACTAAGAAGTTCTTTTTTATAATTGAGGGACAAAACACAGTACAGGGGTAATTTTTGCACACAGGTGATTTATTTAGTGAGAATGGGGCACAGGAACAGGAACCTGAAGTCACACCCCAGTCACATCTGTAGGAGGGTAAAGCATTTCCTCTTCCAATTTGTAGTGTAGTGGCAGGCATTGGGGTCCAGGGACCATGCTCCAAGTGGAAATCCAGTAGGGGAGCCATAGAAGCTTGCAGCTTTTGCAGTGTTGTTGATATAAGAGCTGTGTGCAATTTTCAAAAAGCATGTAAAAGTTAACTCAACTCCTAATCAAAATCAAAGGTTTGGATGAATGAATAACACTAACTACCATTTAATAATGTGAAGAAATATTGTATTATTTATGCACCATTGAGGGTATTTGGTATAATTAATTTGCTTGTTCATTTGAAAAGATTTTTGGGATTAATTGCACTTTTGGTGGAGGTGCTCTTATCCTCATGTGCAAATATATTGTATGCAAATTTCTTGCTTGTGCATTTATTCTTACCCAAAATTAGCTAGGGTGGTACACCTCCTAATGGTATCAAATTTTAGGGAAGGGGAAGGAATATGTCCTTACACCCCATTTTGGATGGACCAAGTGGTTATAGTTTGAAACACCAATATTTGAGTTGAGTAGTTCATTGCTTTAAGAGTTTATCTAGCTGGGGAGGATAAAGGAGTAGGACAGGAGTATGAAAACCTGGCAGCTTCTAAGACAGATTTAGGAATGCACCCTGATAAATATGTGAAACTGTGACAGTTACATGCTACCTGAAAGTTATGACTGCATTTAGAAGTGTTCCAAAATTCTGTCTTTAAAAGAAATTAATATACAGCTTTAAAATAAATTGATATATCTGCAATACAGTGAGTTAACATTCTGCAGAGCAAAAGGCATCATTGATAAGATGAATGTTTAGAGGGAATTAGCTGTTTACTTTGAGGTGATTTATTATCACACTTAATTGCATACACTAGAAGGACACTGAAGAGATAATGTGATCATTGAAAGAACTTTGAAAAGCTGGTGGAGCACCTCTCTAACCCCTAACCCACCCCCCCCCCCATTCTGCCACTTAATTTCTCTTGGGTGAAGCGCCAGCCATAGCAGTACACTCGTATCAGAATATTTTGTCCCACATTAATACTTTATTCATAGGTAGCAGTGATGAACCTTGCCACAGTAGTGCTATTTACAAGGTATTCTAAGAGAACAGGGAATTTTGTCAGCTAGAGATATACTATTCTGGCTAATTGTGCCTTTTTGCTTGGCTGATCAAAGAGTGCACCTGGTGAGGCCATTCCCCCACAGTTCCCCTGGACTGTTTGCCCCTGGACAACAGACAAGTGCCCAGGAAAAATTTTCTGCCAGATAATATTCCCCTCCTCTCCACACAAAGTCCCACCCCAGACAATCCCCCCCCCCCGACAATTCCCACCCATGTCAATTACCCATTGGTGCAGACAATTTCCTGTATCAGAAACTTTGGAATTGGCCTGGTGGGAACTTGTCCAGGGGTGATAGTTGTTTGGGTCATGATTGAGGCCAATGTCTAACAGAAGAAAATAATGAAATATTTCATAAAGGTAACTGGTAAGAGAGTTGTCAGCTAAATTTGTAGTGTTTCGTATGTTTGGTTTACTTCTAGACCCTGTAGCAGCTGCCATGAAACATCTTGAATCTCAGCATCAAAAGGACAAAGAGGGCGCCCTTGCCCAGCAACGAGAGCAATATGAACAAGAACTTGAACATTTACGAAAACAAATCTTGCCTCAGCAGCAACTCTTCAGCAATATGTCATACAGTGAAAAAGTTGAAAGCAGTGAGGCATACAAACAAGATGATGAGGAGGATGGATACAAAAAGTGGGCCAATGAGAGGTTGGTCGTTAGGATGGTGGTTTTGAGAAAGAGATGTGGTTGCATCATTCTCTTGCAATATTTATGGATTCGCAGTTTAAGGCTGTTTACATTATTCATTTGGAGAATTGCAGTGCCTGTTTAAGAGAGTGTACGGCATTTTTCAATACAATACTGGCTATTTCAGACATTGCTGATGTCATTTGTGATGCTGTTCTCTTTTCTCACAGGTCATGAGCATATGGTACCTTAGTTTACCCCTTAGGAAACCAAAATGTTAGTGCCTAAAAGCCAACATAATTTGTAAAATTTTAAGAGGCAGAAAGTGTAACTGCATTATTAGCTCATACCAGCATGCTGGTGTGAGCTATTGTGATCATGCGGCATCACTCTATCTGTCTGTCTGTCTGTCTGTCTGTCTGTCTGTCTGTCTGTCTGTCTGTCTGTCTGTCTGTCTGTCTGTCTGTCTGTCTGTCTGTCTGTCTGTCTGTCTGTCCACATTTGCACACTTGTTCAAAATGCTTCTCCTCCCACATGCTTTACTGGATTTGTTTGAAACTTGGACACAATGTTCCTTGGGTGGTGGGCCATTTGGGGTGTTCAGGAATTTTTGGTCCAAGGTCCAATGTGGACCCTAGGGCCCATTTTATGAAATTCTACAAAATACTTCTCCTCCTACAGATCCTCTTGAACAATGCTGATGTTTTGCCATAATGTTACTCTGTTATTGGTCCCTTCGGGGTGTTCAGGAATTTTCGGTCCAAGGCCCAAGATGGACCATTGGGTCCATTTTGTGAAATATTGCAAAGCAATTAACTTCTTCTCTATTTAATGTTTAAAGAGAGGTAACAGCCTCTCATTATAATGCTTGGTTAGTGATTTCATTATGGTGTTCTTGAATTTTGGTCTAAGGTCCCATGTGGGCCCCAATGGCTCATTTTATGAAATTTTACAAAATACTTTTTCTCCTACAAATTGTGTTGTACAGTGTTGATGATTTGTCATAATGAAGCTCTGTTAATGGTCCTTACAAATTACTTCTCCAATTTGGGATGAAGAATACTTTTGATACCTTTCTAACCAATTTTGTGCCACCCCTCTATTTTACCAGTCTCACAAAATCACTTTACTACCTATTTTTCTTTGTACTGCACCCTCTTTAAAACTGTCTGTGTAGAAGAGGTCAATCCTGTGCAGTTGTTTAGGTTAGTTTAAAGGGAGCTGCTTAATAGGATTTCCATTGGGTATTTCCATTGTGTGTGCATTGTCAGAGCACGTGGGTGTGTTTGTCATAATGATCCTCTGTTAATGGTTCTTTTAGGGTGTTCAGAAATTTTGGGTCCAAGGCCCAATGTACCCTAGGGTCCATTTTGTGAAATATTGCAAAATGGTCAATTCCTCCTCCAGTTAATGTTAAACAGAGTTGAAGGCCTGTCATAATGATGCTTCGTTAGTGATCTGTGTATGGTGTTCTGGAAGTTTCGGTCTAAGGTCCCATATGGGCCCTATGGCCCTTTTTATGACATTTTGCAAATTGCTTACTCCTGCAGATTCTCTTGTGCAATGTTGATGGTTTGTCATAATTATATTCCGGTAGTGGTACCTTCAGGGTGTTTAACAAGTTGGGGTCCAAGGCACAAGATGGACCGTAGGGTCCATTTTGTGTAGTATTGCAAGTAATTGACTTTTTCTCCAGTTAATGTTTAACAGAGTTGACGGTCTGTTATAATGATGCTTGGCTAGTGATCTGTTTCTGGTTTTGTGGAATTTTGGTCTAAAAGCCCATGTGGACCCTATGGCTCTTTTATGAAGTGTGCAAAAGTGCATCTTCAGCTACAGATTCTCTTGCACAATGTTGATGGTTTGTCATAATGATACTTGAAATTTGGGGTCCAAGGCCAAAGATGGGCCCTAGGGGCTTTTGCTCTCTTAAATGGTATTCGTGAAACAACTTACAAAGCAGAGATAGCATGACAAATTTTTTGTGACATTCGGGAAGGTGCCATCAGGGTATGTGAGATTTGGGGTCATAAGCCATTTGACGTCATTTAAAGTCATATGATGCTTGTACTAACAAAGACTAGAAGCCAGGGACCCTTCATTGGTTGAAGGTATGAGCTTCAGCACCATTGGTGCTCTAGTCTTAACCTCACCCAGTGATTGTAGAATGATTTTGAAAGTGTGCATGGGAAAGATGATATAGGGTGGGGTAAGATGAAATTGTTGAGGTTGCAATAGTATGTCAGCTTCATAAGTGTTGTATATTTGGGTACAACTGGTGTAGGGTGATTAGAACCAATGTGGGTGGGGAAAATGACAGCCATTCAACCTGCACAATCATTGACTGCTAAGAAGAATCTAAACAGTTAAACTTCCTCACTTTTCCAGGGAGGAACTCTTCCGTCAAGGCTTGAGCAAATTAAGAGAAGAGGTTGTGAAAGCCAATGCTCTGGTTCGAGAGGCCAATTTTTTAGCTGAAGAAATGGGAAAGCATACAGAATTCCGAGTCACCTTACAAATTCCAGCTTGTAATTTATCAGCAAATAGGAGGGTGAGTTGTGTTTGACACTTTGTTAGAGTAAGTTTGCATTATTCTTTACTGTTTCCTGGGGGGGGGGGGGGGGAGGGGAGGTAGAAGAATGGGATGTATGTAATAAACAGTAGTTGATGTGGTGTCTCATTTTACAACAGGATACAGTCAAATTGCCTTGTGAATGTAAAACTGTATCAGAGTATTTTTGACACATGTGAAATGTCTGATTAGTAGAATTTTCAACCATTCGGTGCTAAAAATGAAGGAATGCTGGTTTTGTTGGTCTGATAAAGTGATACACAGGACTCGGAAAAGTGATAAAGTTGAAGACATTAGTTAAGAATAAAATACACCAAGTCAGTTTGCATTTTATGTAAATGAAGTAATATAGCAAAGTGTTGGTAAATGAGTTGAGGAGGGAGGAGGGGTTTTATTAGGAAAACTTTTTTAGTACTTGAAAATGTGATGAAAGTATTATAAATAGGGGATTCCAAAAGTTCAGATATTAGAAGAGAATAGTAAAAATTTTTATATAATGTTCAATGTGCACCTTTTGTGAATAAGGTTGTTCAGGGGAGGAACAAACCCATACATTAATTTTATGAAATTTATGCAGTTTTGAAGATTGCTGGTAGAAGTATATTTCACAAAATGGAAAAAGTAATAGTTTTGCCTTTTTTCTTCTTATCTTTTACCTTCAGAGAGGATCTATTGTGAGCGAGCCAGCTATTCAAGTTAATCGTAGAGATCATACTCACCAAATCTGGTCAGTTGAGAAATTAGAAAACAAAATTATTGACATGAGGGACATGTACAATGATCGCAAAGAAAAAGGTCTCCCGATGAAGGTAGGTACTTATTTCTTCTAAACTGAATAAATAAAAAAAGAGAGTTTGCTGCCTTTGTTTTGTATCTGCTTATCAACTAGAAAGAAAATGCTTGCTTTGGGGTACTGGAAGGGATCATTTCATTTTTGTGCCTATTAATGAGGTAATTGGCAAGATTTACTCAGCTAACTGGTATAGTTGAAGTAAATTGACATCCTGCACATACATTTCTTTGGGTGAGAAGGGAAACTAAATTAATTTTGTGTGGTGATTTGGTAAAATTTAACATTTTGACCTAATATAACTACAGATGAGAGTAAGGATGATGTGATATAGTGTAGATATGAAGTATTCTTGCAAGCTATAGGGCAGTGATGATGAAAAATGTAATTTCATTGTAAAAAGGATCTTGAAAATGGTTGATGAAAATGAAGTCGAGACCTGCTTTAGCATTCATGAAGATAATTTTATGTATAAGAAACTGCTTTCCTTATGCATATTTCTATTATCCATTCAGCAGAAAATAGAAAATTGAAATGGCTAAAAATTAAGCAGTCTTTTCTGGTTACCTTCATTCATGGAAATTGTGAAAATTGTTAATAAAAAGCTTTATGCCGGGGAAATGTAAAAAGATGAAATCTTAAGTAGTAGTCTAATACTAAAACTGGCATAATATCTTTATATCATTGGAATTTACTGTGAGCATCATGTTGTGGTTAATTGTGATTGGGCTGTGACTAAGGCTAGGTGTGAAAAAATGATTTCATGGAGGAAAACGTAAATTACTGAACTTTGCCGTAAAGTAGGAAAAATGACAAAAATCTTGGGAAAGTCTGGAATATTTATATTGCCTTGAAATCATTTGAACTTTGAGGAATGGCCTATGAATATTGTTTTGTGGTTTTGAAAAGAGAAAAGCTAAAACTAACTGTACTTCAGATATTTTTACATGATCCACCTTGTGAAAATGCATATATAACAAATGAGGGCATACTGGCTCAACCACATCACTGAGCCATTTTAAAAGCAACAAGATAGCTAATGCCATTCAGTACACACACCATGTTTAGTAGGCCAAATTGCACAACCATTTGTTTAATCTAGACTGTGTCTGTTAGCCTTAGCAAGCATCCTACCTGGCCTTTAACCTTGTGGGATTTGATTTGATTACAACTTGCTAGCAAGACTTCTTGCCATACTATTGTCATATGTAGATGGGTTCATTGCTAAGATGGCTCTATATGCATGAACATTACTACTAGCATTCATTTGAATAACATTTAATTAGAGGGTACATCAGTTACATTTTATTTTGGGGTCTTATTAAGTGGTGCTTTTATCATAATAGCATCATCCAAGCTTTTATGTAACAGAGGGTTTCATCTAATGTATGGTGACTGTTGCTTGTGGTGCTTCACATAAACAAGAATGCTTAAAGGCATGTCTCATCAGAATAAGAGAAAAGGGAATAAACAGGTTAAAAAATCTGTGTCCTAAAGTTGCTTATCAATGCTTTGCAAGTTCTATGTGAAAATGCTTGATGGCTATTGAATCACAGCTTTGCCTTGAGTGGCTAACTAATGCAGTTTGAAAGCAAAAGTGTTACATTTGAAAGATTTTGTGTGCAAAAATTTGTAATTTTTTTAGGCCTTTAGTTTATTTAAGTATGAATAGGGTGATGAATGGAACATATAATTCTTTTGTTTTGTCTTTATATGAATCTTAAATAAGCACAAGAAAAAAAGAAATGTCGTTCTTTGAAATGAAAAAGGATGATGAGAAACCAAGTAGGAAATGAAAGATCTGGTTGCAGCTATCTATCAGCATAGAAACAGACTTCTAAACTTTATCAGAAATCCTGGAAAAGTCTGAATTATTTTACCTTCAAGTCAGTTTTCATTCTAGGATGAAGGAGAGGTGGGGGGGACATTAATGGGGGGGGGGGAGAGGTAGGGGGACATTCGTCAGAAATGAGTTGAGATAATTTTACTTGCAAGTTTGTTTTCATTCCAAAGTGAGAGGGAGAGACGGGATGGAGACAGGTAGTAGGCAGAAGGTAATGCAGTTAATGTTAACTTTACATTATGGTGAAAAAGGGGTGGTATGGGTCACTTATGTGATATCCAGCTTACTGTGTGGTAGGTGTCAATAGTTTAAGACAGTGGCATTTGAGGTAATAAGGCTTAGTTATTGGTAGGTCTAGGTAGGGTTCATTCCTCTACTGGATCATAGTTAAGTTGGTTTCTCATCCAAGAAGGCAATTTACTGTTTTCCTAATCTAATGTTACCTACATTGAAAAAAGAAACCAAATTTGGGTTATCACATTGATTTGGAATCCATCAAAAGTGAAGTTATGAATTAAGAGCCATTGCAGGCTTCTCCCACATTTGCTGTTGCTGGGTTCATAAAATAGTAACCTGTCTCAAGGCCTGAACTATTCTTATACTGATCATTAGTCTTCGGCAACTAGAATTGTCTCACTTGGCAGAAAAGTCTAGAGAAGGTTTAAAAATCAAAGCAGAAATTTGAAAGCACATCTGATTATGTGATGCATGTAAGCTACCATCTTCACCTATTGTTGATCATATATCTTTCATCACACTTTTTTTATCCTTCATGCAACTTCCATCACTTGTCATCAATTTTTTGCCCAGGATGAGGATGATGACGACCCTCTGCGGAAAATGTCGTTTTTTGAATCCCAGGTGAATAACCTCTTTTTGTCTTTTATGGATTAACTTTCTCTAATGTATATCATTATTTTGAATTATGTACCTAATCACATGCACTTAACCTTCCCCTTAGTTATTCCAAAATTTTTGGAAGACACTAGAAATAGCCTTTTGTACTCAATTGAGTGAGGTAAGACAATCATACTATTCTTTTATGGAGGGTTTGATGTGTACTGTAAAGTTATTGAAGCAGAAGTGTTCTCTAGACTCTTATTCAAAGGTTTTCTGGTTCACTAAATGATGTTAGGATTTAAGGCTGCAAACACCCAAAATTAAATTGTTGACATAAAATATGAGTTGGCCACAAAATGTCAAAATTTGGAGTGAGGACACCTACTTTGTGTCTAGATAAAGTTTAGTGGAATATTTATTTGAGTATGTTGTTAAAAAGAGTGAACTGTTTAATAATAAGTTGTTCTTTCACCTTTTTTAGGTTTTCTCTTCAATTTTGTAATTATTATTTTTTGCTGTGCAGGAATCATTGGCATCTCCTTCATGGCTTTTTCCATTAAAACTGAAGGTGACTTTATGTATAAGAGTTGTCTAGCAAAATGTTTACCCATGTGATTGCTGTCCCCTCAGCATTAAATGTGGTTTTCTGTGTTTAGTAATTTAAATGTAATAGTTGATGTGTTTATGTGAATGCTTGAGAATATTTGTGATAAAAGTGAAAAAGTATTGAAATTCCTTGAGTTCTGCTAAAAGTATGTAATCTCAAGAAAAAGGATGCTGCCATGTATGTCAAATTCTTATCTCAAACATCACAAAATGGTACAGGATATGTGGTTATGTTGAATATGAGCATGTCAACTCTGTAGTTAGAATTGGGTAAAAATAACAGAAATGTGGATAGAGCATTTATGAGAGACTGAGTAATTATTATTCATATCAGTTTACATTGTAACCTCTGTATTATAAATATTTATGATTTTAGAGTTAAGGCACTCACTCTTTTATTATCTTTTTCTGTGTCTTCAGTAACATAAAGTGCATTGCTCACAGTTTGCCTTCTAGCTTTTTAGCTTTGTGTGTTTGAAACCATGCATCTGTGACACATTGCAGCTAGTCAGTGTTCATAAATGCTAAACACTTTGTACCTTGTCTCATATATATATGTTGGATATTATATTTTGCTTGTCTTCTATTGTCTCATAATAACATCAGTAATGGGTCCTCCATGCTTGCTCATGTTTATTTCTCATATTTTTCTTTATTTTGCATGTAATTCAGGATATTTTTGTTTTTGTTTTCCTTCCTCTCTGTATTTAAGGACTGGCTGAGTCCTGTTTTAGTTGGCGTTATGCCTTCCCCATTCGGACAAGAGTTCTTCAGAGTCAAGGTGGTACCTCCTTTAAATGTATTCCCACTAATTCCAACTTCCCAACCCTCAAACTGACAGCTTTCAAAAATAATTGTGTGATAAACCATTTTTCCCCTAATCTGACTTTTGTGTACTGCTGTTTCTTACTCCTTTAATTACTTTTTATAACCAGTTTTAAAAATTATTTTACAAGATATGTATACTGATCATTCTGTACAGTAGGTATACCGATCATTCGAAACGTATAACAGCCATTCTATTTCTACTTGTCACCAAAGCTTACAGTTGTATTTTTACATCGCATGTTGGCATCCTTTGGGTCATGATGCAGTATTTGAGTAAACAATATTTAGAAGATGACAAGATTGTTTCAAAAGAGGGGAAATCCCAAAATGACAAAGTTGAATTATGGCTTGTCATGGAAGATTTTAGTGAGCTGTAGCCAAAAACGTTACTGACCACAAATTGTCACTTGTCAGAAGGAACCTAAGTACCACGCCTAGAAAGGTCAGAGGAGCATCGGGCCAAGCCTGTCAAGGGTACATATTTTGAGCCTGGGGTTACACCAGTGTCTGCTAGCCATTCCAACTTTGACTTTGGCCCTACATCATATTCCAGTTCATGTGTTAATTGTCATGGTACTCTGGAAAAATCACCAATTAGAGGTGTGCGGCATCTTACAGAATACACCAAGTATGGTACTGAGACTGTTACATTTAACCCTGGTTGGTTAAAAACTCAGCTCTTAAATTAATGTAAAGTCAGAAAATCCTCATAACTACATGGGACAAAAGTGAAAAGTTCTTTAATTTCAAGGCAGGGTCTGTTCTGTTGCTGTTAGGTAACGGTCGACAACTAATCATATTTTGCAATCAAATATTTGTGTAGTTTCAGAAATATAGGAAAAAGAAAGAGCTTAAAATGTTTTGTACCTGTAAGGGAAACTCCAGTGTCAATACTCAGCAAAGATTAAATTAGAGGTGTCATTCTCTGATAAGTACCATGTGTGTCTGTACTCAGACAAACACTTTAGTGTGAAGTGTCAAGCTCTATCAAACAAACAACTTGAGGGAAATAAATACTTGACAGTGAACATAGTAGAAAAGAGTAATGAGAACTTTAATAGAAAATTTTTGCATGATAGAAAGGACTTTATTAAAGGGAAATATTCAACAAGAAATACAGGTGGATTGGGGAGGGGGAGATACCGTGCAAAAGCTTTAGGGATATAGTCCTGGTAGGCTAGATTTGATATAGTTTGGAACATTCTAAAAAATTTTCCAGTTGCTCTGGATGTAAGGATTTCTCTTCAGTTCTTTTCTTGGGATGTGTTTCCTCCTTTCTGAATCTTGTAAAGTCTTTTGAGGAAAACTCAACCCTAGAGTGGTGACCTGATTTCTTTACATTTTCCTGTCTGTAAGGGTTTTGGTCTCTCTCTTCTAAGGACTTCATAAACTTAAACGATTGTTTTTAAAAGTTTTACTTACCTGGAAATTTCTCTACTTGCTGGTGTTTCAAGGCTCTTTCTTTCTCTGTTTGTTTTGTTGTGACCTCCAGTTCTTTGTGATCTAGTGTGAGGTTTTCTTTTGCATTATTTACAAGTTTGAGTAAAACTATGGTATCTTGCATCTGTGTTTTGCTATTAAAGGTGGGGCTGGGACTGGATTTTCTTTATCATGTTTTAGAATAGCTAGTCTGTGTTAAGGTTTTTACCTGTGGGTCATTACCTGTGGGTCAAGAGGGTGGGAGGGGGGTTTAGGAGGGAGTAGGGGTTTATGAGTGAACATATCAGAATGGATGTCAATTGAAACAATAAAGTCTGCAGTTAACTTTTCACAAACAGACAGATTATAGTAAAACTGGTCTTGAAATGAACACTGTGATAAACTCCACTTCAGAAGAGCAGACGAGCTGTAATTTTAAAGTAGATCTGTGGATATGTAAATACTAGCTTTATCATATTGAAGTCAAGATTGAGTATCCATCTTTTACTTGTTTTCTGCTTTCAATGGCAAGAATTTAAGTACGCTGATAATGATTGCATGGTAAAGTAGGTATATATCATTGTTGTAAAGGTTACTAAATGTTTGGAGAATTTGAGACTGGTAGACTTTGACAAAGTGCATGCCCTTTAACCATGAATATTCATCATAATGTAGACCAAACCATTATCACCTTCATTCCTATCCATTCACTTAATCTGAAATGTGTCATTTATTTAGAATTGCTTTTGTAATGCTATTACACATGTTATAATGAGACCTTGTAGAATACCTATTATGTTATGAAATCCTATACAATTGTTACAGAAAGGTTACAAAAGTGACATGGATTATCAAATCTTCGACAAATTTGCTAATTTGCAGTGGCAGTGTGTCATGTCAATATGTTTGGTTCTCTGATGGCATAGTGAATGCCACATACTGCAGTATTTCTAATTATACTGTATCTAAAAGAAATATGTAATTAATAGGAGGTATTATATCATATCTTCAAGGTTTTACATACATGGTTGCATTGGCTAGAGTAAGTTGTTCTACCCTTTAAAAAGATTAAAAAGTATGAGAGAAAAGGGGAAGGGGGGGCGGTACAGAGTCTGCCTTAACTTTTAGAATGTGTGGGCTTTACATTTTCTCTGTTTTCCATGTACAAAACCTCATAGTCCTTGTTGTTTCTCTTAACTCTGTGCACATCTGTGGACAGTCTGCTGTTTCCTAACATTTTGAATTTGGTCTGGCGGAGGTTATTCCTTGGTATTCCTTGGTAAATACTTGTGTGTCAAAGAGTTTCTGCAGTGTAAAGTTCTCTTCAATCATACTACTTGAGGTGATCATTAGTTTAATGCAATGTATAGATTTAAAAACCTTCTACAGTACTATAGTATTAAAATATTAATAAAAGTTTACTTCAGCAGAATAATCCATTCTATAACTACACAATCTACTAGCAACAAGGACAGGCCTAAAGCAATTGGGTCAGTGTCTTAGTGACTCTGGGGCAATACTACCCCATATTTTCATCCACTCTCCCACAGATATGATATCATTTACAGATTTATATGATATGTCCATGCAAAATATAAACTTTGCCCCTGCAGATCTGATGAGCTAGGTATAGGCCTGCCTCACAGTTTGCAGTGTTAGCATGTCAGTGCTGCTTTGAAGCTCAGTCATATGAAGCATTGATTAAAGTCAGTGTGACCTCATGTGGAATGGTTGATCTTTAGGTAGAAATCTGTCATTGTATTTGCTAACAGACAAGTATATCCAAAATTTACTTGTAATTTTACAGATAACCTCATCATACACCCTGCAGTAAATTTATAAAATCGTGTCATAGAATGTTTGATCAATGTAAACTGCATGCAGTATTAATATCTGGCATGTTTGGACATACTAAGGTTACTTACAATTTATCGCAATATCCATCACAGATGCAGTAATATTTTCAAGTCTAATTGAATGATTTTTACACATCATCACAATACCCATCACAAGTTCAGTACAACCATCATGTAACATTTTATTCCACCTGTTGAACCATGATAGAATTATATTCAACTTTACAAGCCAGGTATGCAGCTTTCAGTGGTAAACATTTTCTTAGTCTTGCAGAATGCTTTATTAACCAAATCATACTTATTTTAATGATCATGTGACTTGTCATGTGATAATATTTCAATATCAGGGCCAGGAATGTATCATCTCCCAAGATTATTAAAAATCTTAAAGAAAGTGCACTGTTATTCTCCCTGTCATGTGTATTACTGTAGTTAGGATCTCACCATCAAGGGTGAAAGGAAGGATTCAAGCACCAGGAGCCATTTTACCCCAAAGCATGCCCTGATTTATGGATATTTTGGAAACAGCAAGGGCCACTAAAATCTAACTACAAATGGTTTCCTTAAGTTTATGGTTGGCCTATGTTACCGTTTAGCATAAATTGACTTCATGAGAATAAGTGGTTGTGCAAAGTTCCAGTGAAACCAGGGTCACATGAAGTGGACCTGAGCACTAGTCATATGACACCTGTCTCCTGCTTATTTCAGCTTTGCCCAACTGTCTTTGAATAAAGTTTTTCATCTCCATTGTTTATCAGTGTTCTAACTTTGAATTGACTTGTTTTCTTCCAGGAGATGGACTCTAATTCAGACCCATTTTATGAGTCACAGGAGAGTCATTGTTTGATTGGTGTTGCTAATATCTTTCTCGAAGTTTTGTTTCATGATGTTAGCCTGGAATATGCTGTACCTATTATTAGCCAACAGGGTGAGGTAAGCACTTGATCTGCAGATTTGTAACATACTTATTTTATTTATACCTACTGATATACTGATCTGTGTCATCCATGGGTTTCTGTATTTGCAGTTGTAACCCATAACTTACCTCAATTAGTATCTAGAAACATTAATAGCAGCAGAAGGTTGCATTGACCAGAGCTCCCTCTTCTAGATGTTGGCTTGCTCATGTATAATGTAAAATAGGACTGCAGCAGTTTGGTCTGATAGACTTCTACACAAAAAAGTTTAGAGGACTGTCACTCATTATACTTTAAATTGCTGAGAGATTACTTTAGATGCTATTGAACAACAATCTGGAACTTTTATAAAGATAGCAGCCTCAGCACATAATAGTACTGACCACACAGTACTGTAGCTCTCCCTCTTGAATTTTCTTCCATTCCAGTGTGGCCTCCTGGCCTCTGGAAATATTGGTGATCCAAAAAGGGCTATGCCCCTCTGTTAGGACAGTTATTCTGTAATAATTGGAGCTGTTTGGATACAAGGGAAATGTTGTGAACTACTGTATATTTATGTATTAGTGAACTGGAGGAATTGCTCAAGGAGTGAGTGAAGAATGGCGAACCTTCGACCTAGAGCCAGACCTGTATAGTAATTTATCGTGAATACATAATGTGGACATTTTTCTGTACCCATAGAATGCATTTGTACTGGTACTCACCTTTGAGTACTTGTACTCACATTCTGAGATACAGTGCTTGTACTCTCATGTCATTCTACTCACACTTCAAGTCAGGTGCTCTTACTCACCACCAGAAACACTAGACGTGTACTCATGACATAGTATTCATTCCACAACTCTCCTTGTAGTACAGCAAAATGTAACATCCTTATATTTTACTTTCGCTCTTTCACTTTGTTCTAGGTTGCTGGTAAATTACACATGGAGATACAGAGGGTCAGTAATCTGCCAGAGAGATCTCATGACCACTTCTCTGTAAGTAGTCATGAAGGATCTGAGAACCAAGAAGATTTAGAACCAGAAGGATTGTCTGTTGGTGCTCCATTAACCTGCAAGGTAAGACCAATGTTATACCAGTATCAGGTAGTTACCTCTGCAAATGGGGGCAAGGGGAGGGAGGAAGGTCAGGGGCCATTTCCATTTCTCCCCACCAGTGCTTAGTTGTTAGTACTAACATGTGATTGTTAAGTTGTTTTAGTGCTAAATTGGAGTTGTATCAAGAAATGGAGAGGGTCTAGTTGGGGGGAGGGGGGGGGGATATGAACTTAGCCATCAACCTTTGAAGTTTTCTGCATTCTTTTGTACACCACTGACATCTACTTGAACCATTATACCATACTTTATGTCTCTGAATTGGTCATTACAGATCAGATATTACTATCTAGCAATGGATCCAG
The DNA here is from genome assembly GCA_029531755.1 of Holothuria leucospilota. Taxonomy (NCBI): domain Eukaryota; kingdom Metazoa; phylum Echinodermata; class Holothuroidea; order Aspidochirotida; family Holothuriidae; genus Holothuria; species Holothuria leucospilota. Next base: position 41,382,975 of record CM055982.1, read on the forward strand.
GAAATCATAGGCTGTTTGGGTATAAAAAAATGACACTTTAAAGGATTTATTAAAAGCTGGAAGTACTCAGAACTGCCATTTTATTTTCATAAGCTTAATTATTGGGAAGTAAAACCATAGATAAATAAAGTAACCATTGTTTGAAATAGTTATGTAGATTGACTAGTATCAGCATTTGAGGCAAATTTTATGGATGTCTTCACCAATATTGGACAGATATGACAAGTATGGTATATGTTGATCTTGAATACTGATAATTTGTCCAACATATGTGAGAGTGCCCATCCCCCTTCTATGTGGATTATGGGACAGGGTAACTTTTCATGAGGTCGGGTAGTTGTAAAGGTTTGAAATCTGCGTGGGTAGTCATGTTCAGGTTGCTGCCCCTTATTTGGACCTAGTGCCACCAGGGGAGCAGAACTCCTTTGTGGGTACTTGCCTGGTTTTGGCTGTTGAAGATTGTTGTTGGTTGATGTAAAACAGTTAAAGAGCCACATTGGGAGTGTGCCCAACCATTTAAGGGAATCATAAAAATGACTGACTATGTTCCCAGATTGAGATAACTGGGTTTTAAGTGGTTTGAGGGGGAAATATCATAGCCATGTTGGCATTTTTAAACAATGTTATTCTTCTAAGTTAACTTGTACAGTAGCCACACAAATACAGTGCAGTTCTATCAGATATTGATACAGCAAGGCTGTTTTACCTATTACATTTTGATTATCACCTCTCCAAGAAGAGACTGCAATAGAATTTCTTCTTACCTTTTCATTAAATGTCCTTTTATTTTTCAATTCAGGTTCAAATCAAAGAAGCTGTCAATCTTCCCCATGCCCTTGCCCATTTTGTCTTCTGTCAGTACACCTTCTGGGGTCAGGATGGTCCTACAGTGGTCCCACCCTACATCAACCCTGACCAAGAAGAATATCACTCTAGGTTAGGGGAGAGTATTAAAGGTACCATGAAATTCCAGCACAGTAAGGTGAGTAGCATTCCTATCAGTTATCAAAGTAATTGATAAGAACCCATAGGAAGAAGGATATGGCCCTCCACCCCTTGAATTCAGTGGGAGGAGGGAGGAAGGGTTATCTGGCAAAAAAATTAAAAGAGGGTCAGTTGAGGTAAGTGAGAAGTTGTTCAATATTTTATGAACTTCAAGTTGCTACATTTAATGTTGTATTTCTTTGAAGGAGTTGCATTTTCTTGCCTTTTCCAGGAATTTACTGTCAGTGTGACAGAGGAATTTATAGAACATGCTCTGGAGGGATCTCTGGCTATTGAAGTGTGGGGTCACAGAATAGGAGGCTCTAACTCACCACATTCTAATGGATGGGAAGTAGACAACATAAGTGCTAAATCCAGAACATTAGCTGACAGGTTAGTAAACATTGACCGAGATCAACTGTTTCTTTTTAAATTCTTTCACATGTGTGGAACTGTGAAGATAATGGTAAAAGCTGCTACCAAAAAGGAGAGTCAAACCTAGTCATTTAAGTTGATGCCTTGGATAAAGCAAAACAATCTAAATGTTACAAAATACAGGGTCATATCATTTTGTTCTATGTACATGATATGATCACTTGTATGCTATAACATTAGGGGTTCACGAACCCTGATTGGGCACCTTAATCCAACCTGTTAGTCCCCACTTAAGGTGGGTGCCAAACTGTGGTTATAAATTTGTGTTTCATAGTGCAAATTCTTGCCATCAGGGGTATCTGGGATGCCAGATATTCATGTATCAGGTACCTTATGGTAAGGAAATGTGGTTATTATGTTGGTGCAAAAGTGTGGGTGAGGGTGTTTGTGTTTGTGTTTTTTTTTTGTTTTGTTTTTTGTTTTAGTCAAAGGGGAGAACTACCCTCTGATGACCTGTGCAAACAATGGTAGCTTCACAACTGCAGCATTCCTTATTGCAATGAAGATGGAGCTGAGGACACTTTAACTACTTAGTTTTGGTGTATTGTGCTGTATATCAAAGGAAGTTGAAACAATGTCTGGTACTTGTAATATCAGGCAGATAACCTCCAGTGGTGGTGTTCACTCACTGATAACACTCTGATGATCTGACAGTAACCGTTTAAGTAGCTCTGCATGATAAGCTTATACTTTCATCACTTCAGTTAGGCCCCACTGAGGACAATTCATCTAGCTTCACAGATAAGTACATTACAATCCATCTAAAGCTTTTAAACCACAGGGCTGATTGTTTCTTTGACAGGTGGAGTGAGCTGATACGAAAGATTGAAATGTGGGTGGAGATACAAGAGTTGAATGATCAAGGAGAGTATGTTCCAGTAGCATGTATTCCAAAACCTGACACAGGGACAGGAGGAACCTTCCAGATACGACAGGTAACAACTTACAAGTTTTGCTATATGCAGTTGCTCAAAGATGTGAGAGATCAGGATATTTCCTGATTTCAGGACATTGGAAGTCTTGAGCAAGTAAAACCATAAAACACTTTGATATGAAAGAAAACAAGGAGAAACAACTAATGCATTACAGCTAGTAATTAATTGCTGGAAGTAATATGTTTGCATTACAGGAATTATCCATGTTTGTGAACTGTAATTAAAGAAGTAAAAAAAAATTGAAAAAGTTTTTGCAAGAAAAGGGAAAATAAAGGAGTATGAAACTGTTAAATAAACCTCTATAATTATATAATGTACACTACTGTAACACAAATGGAACATTTGTCCTAGAAAATTTTCATCTTTTTCTTGTGCTTTGAAGGTTTTCTTTGCCTTAGATCAGGGTCAAGACTTTGTTATGGAAGTGTTCATTTGCTACTTTGGGGTTCATTACTTCAGCAATGAATTAGTAAATAAAATAAAACATTGGAGAACTGCAGTCTGCAGATAAATTACAATGTTTATTCCATCCAACTATTAAATCCTTCCTCTCATCAGGGACAGTCAAGAAGAATTTATGTGAGTGTCAATCCAGTCCAAAACTCAGGAACACTACCAATCATCTGTGAAACCATCACATCAATATCAATTGGGAGTATATGTGTACGGAAAAAGATTCAGAAAGGGTTAGATAGCTACCAGGATAATGACCTGAACAGATTAAGGGACCGTTGGTCGGAAGCATTGATGAGGAGAAGAGAATACCTTGATGAACAGATTAATATGATAATGAAGAAAAAAGGTTAGGACAGTCAGCATTAAATCTCTTTAAAAGGAAAATTTTCCCATCCAAAATAATGTGTTAAAGAGAAAATTGCATTAATTAGCATGCCTTAAAACCTATGTTGCTATGTCCAGCTGGTAAAGTGTAAGCAACTCAACTCACATTAAGTAAAGTAAGGGTAGGCGGTGCACTATCTGACGTCACATGGGTAGTTGGTGAACCTTGCACATTTGAAGGAAGGGTCTGAAATCATTAATCGTGATTTCATATGAAAGACTTGATGGGATTTTTCAAGATTATGTGCCAGAAGTATAAACTCTTAGTCAAGCAGGCATAATTTCATAGCTTCCTGTTGATAACCATGAATGTTTTGAATTCTGTGATATTACACAATCGAAGATGTTAGTACATCAGTTACACCCCTACGTCCAGCCATCTCTATGTTTCCACACATGTAACCCTAATCATTTCATGGTGACCTAACCCATATCCCAATACTGACCTTTGCATAGACTTCTTGGAACATAGAAGTGTCAGAACATAGGGGTTTTTAGAGCATAGAGCAGTCACAGTTTATTAGTTTCCTTATTTTACTGTGACAGTCCTTTGATCTTGCACACACGATTTATTCCCCTGGCAGGCAAATCTCAGAAGGACCAAGAGAGAGAAGCCAGTCTTATTAATCAGTGGGTCTCACTGACAGAAGAACGCAATGCTGTCTTGGTCCCAGCACCCAACAGTGGTGTTCCAGGATCACCAGCTCATTGGAATCCACCTGAAGGCATGGAGACACATATTCCAGTACTCTTTCTTGACCTTAATGGTTGGTATTTTCATAAACATAATACATCTTGGCACTTTCTGCAAGCTAAATCTTCACAGTCTTTCCCATAGTGGAAAATAAAGTTATACAAGGGAATTGTCAAGGGGATATGTCAGTGAACAAATTATGAAAGTTTCATAAAATCAGTTACTTTTTGACTTTTCTTGGTGTAAACCCCATCTCAATAGCATGTTGCATTTGGAGGTTACGAACATTCAAGCAAATATTCATTTAACAACAGCACATTGCATTAAGCAAATTCTGTGATGGCGTACAGGTAGATGAATTGTACACCTTTTGTAAGTACTTCATATCTTGACATGTGGAGGAGATATGTGTAGACTTTACAACCTTCATCTCACAAAATGTGATTGTAATGTAATATAATGTAAGGATACCATGTAAGGTGTTCCTCTCTTCATTCTGGCAAGGAGGCAACCCTATGTTACATTGGAGTGAATTGATAATAAGTTTGTTAGTGGTGGCAAGTTTTTACTTTGAACTCTCTAGCATGGCAACTGAATGTAAAATTGAAGATGTTTTGTTCATTGTCTTTCTCACTTTCATGCTAACTTTTCGTTGCATTTTTGTCTTATTGTTTTACATTTTCCAGCTGATGAGATGGGGACATGCGGATTACTAGAAGGAGTAAATGCTGCAGGTTACCATTCTTCTATATTTAGGGAAATAAGTAATAAACAAGTGCCCCTACCCATCGTCAAGTACTGTGACAAAGATGTAAGTATCAAACAGACTTTGAAGTGAGCATGTAATCATAGTTACACCTAAATGCAGGTGTGCTAAACCTTTGTGAGCAAAGATCTATTTGAGCGCTGCCAGCCTACCTAGATATTCCATTAGGCTCAGATATTTAAAGTGTACCTAAAGTCTAAAATTTCAAAAATATATGTTACAAAGCTTGGAAAATGCAACCAAATGGTCCAACTCCCATCTTCACAGGACATTCCAGAGCTGAGATATACAATGTTGAAGCTTATTCACTAAATTTAAAATGGTGGATTGCACAATAATTTGTGATGTCCTTCTTGTACTACTCAAATTACAGTCTTTGTTGTTCTTTGTTTTTTGGAAAGCCACTGCACCTTGTGCCAAAATGTGATCATTGTCTTTATACTGTTATAGGGTGACTTGGCTATGTAAGTCCTCTCCGTACAACATACCATGCAAGGAAACTGTAATTGTTTCAAGGTCCTATAAACATTTTAATTTCAAAAGGAAACAAAAGCGGTTCATGTGAGTTGTACAAGAAGGACTTCACAAATTATTGTGCAATCGACTATTTTAAATTAAGTGAATAGATTTTAACATTTTATATCTCAGCAATGGAGTAAGCTATGAAAATGGGAGTTGGATCAATGGAATTCATTTCCCAATCTCTACAATATATATTCTTGTAATTTTAGACGTTAGGTCCACTTTAAGGGAAAATCACCATCATCTGAGGCTTTGTCTATGAAAGTTTTGCCATTGAATTCCCTCTGGTATTGCTGGAAGTGGCACTTCACATTCCTTGTGAGCATGATGAACTGATCTTGTGAAAGTTACCACTTATTTTACTTCTCATCTCCATTACAACAAATGCCCAGGGCTTGACAGTCAAAACACTAGTAATGTCATACAATACAGCTCTAGTGTAAAGAAACAATTGAATTGACACAAACAAAGGCATGTAGCTCTCTACATCTTGCAGTTGCATACAAAAAGTGTTTCAACAACAAGTTGCATACAACAAGAGGTTTTCCATGCAGCCTGCCTCATACTACTGTAGGACAAGGATGCAAGTAATGGCAGTAATAAAGTAGGATAAGGAGGGGGCACCATAGTGTTATGAATTGTCGTCTAAGTGGAAAAGAAATCCCATCTGATGATGAGAAATAGCCATAGGTGATGTATTTGTAACATGACAATACCCCACTAGTAGAAAAGAAGGTGAGGTTTGAAAAACTAGTTTTTAACAGAATCAATTACAAACTAATAAGAGAAGCAACATGTACACATCAAATTTTAAGAGATTTTACATTTATAAATTTACACTTCACAAGAAATATCAAAGGTATTCAATCAACTTGATGATCACAGTCATCAGGTGGTGTACCCTTTCTATAGCACGTATGCTTAAGCTGACAGTCATGAATATGCTTTTGCACTCTCTTTCTGTTGTTGATAAAAAAATCCAAGTTAACTAATATTTTGCAGGAATTAATAAAGTGCCAATATTTTGGTAAGTTGTAATCATAGGTGCTGCATATATTACATTTGCTTTACCATCTGTCCAGGATACGAGTTTCTAGTTAGCCACAGCAGATATACAGAGCCTAGTTGACACGTTACCTCCCATGTCTCCATTCTACATTGGTTAAAAGTGGTTATTGAAGTAGAGCATATTGCCAAAAGATATGTGAGGTATTGAACTTTGAATCATGTCATTAATCTTTGAATCCCAATTCAGGTACCATAACGGCGTGCCCACCACACTCTTTGAAGTAAACCATTGATGCTATTGGAAAATGTAGAAGCACTTTGGTATAACAGGACTAGAATGTGTACCCTTGAGAAGTGTTAAAAAATTTGTTTTTCCTTTGCCCACACTGTTTTAATGCACTGGTGGGAATGCAGCCTGATGACCACATTGTTCTGTATAATGCACTGGTGGGAATGCAGCCTGAGACCACATTGTTCTATATAATGCACAGGTGGGCATGCAGACTGATACCCACATTGTTCTATATAATGCACTGGTGGGCATGCAGACTGATACCCACATTGTTCTATATAATGCACTGGTGGGCATGCAGACTGATACCCACATTGTTCTATATAATGCACTGGTGGGCATGCAGACTGATACCCACATTGTTCTATATAATGCACTGGTGGGCATGCAGACTGATACCCACATTGTTCTATATAATGCACTGGTGGGCATGCAGACTGATACCCACATTGTTCTATATAATGCACTGGTGGGCATGCAGACTGATACCCACATTGTTCTATATAATGCACTGGTGGGCATGCAGACTGATACCCACATTGTTCTATATAATGCACTGGTGGGCATGCAGACTGATGACCACATTGTTCTGTATAATGCACTGGTGGGCATGCAGACTGATACCCACATTGTTCTATATAATGCACTGGTGGGCATGCAGACTGATACCCACATTGTTCTATATAATGCACTGGTGGGCATGCAGACTGATACCCACATTGTTCTATATAATGCACTGGTGGGCATGCAGACTGATACCCACATTGTTCTATATAATGCACTGGTGGGCATGCAGACTGATACCCACATTGTTCTATATAATGCACTGGTGGGCATGCAGACTGATGACCACATTGTTCTGTATAATGCACTGGTGGGCATGCAGACTGATACCCACATTGTTCTATATAATGCACTGGTGGGCATGCAGACTGATACCCACATTGTTCTATATAATGCACTGGTGGGCATGCAGACTGATACCCACATTGTTCTATATAATGCACTGGTGGGCATGCAGACTGATACCCACATTGTTCTATATAATGCACTGGTGGGCATGCAGACTGATACCCACATTGTTCTATATAATGCACTGGTGGGCATGCAGACTGATGACCACATTGTTCTGTATAATGCACTGGTGGGCATGCAGACTGATACCCACATTGTTCTATATAATGCACTGGTGGGCATGCAGACTGATACCCACATTGTTCTATATAATGCACTGGTGGGCATGCAGACTGATGACCACATTGTTCTGTATAATGCACTGGTGGGCATGCAGACTGATACCCACATTGTTCTATATAATGCACTGGTGGGCATGCAGACTGATACCCACATTGTTCTATATAATGCACTGGTGGGCATGCAGACTGATACCCACATTGTTCTATATAATGCACTGGTGGGCATGCAGACTGATGACCACATTGTTCTGTATAATGCACTGGTGGGCATGCAGACTGATACCCACATTGTTCTATATAATGCACTGGTGGGCATGCAGACTGATACCCACATTGTTCTAACACACCGGTGGGTATGGGGTATGCAGCCTGATGCCCTCATTGTTCTAATGCACTGCTGGGCATGCAGCCTGATGTCCACATTATTCTAATGCACTGGTGGGTATGCAGCCTGATGCCCTTTTTTGTGCTTTCAGCAGAGCTTCCATGTAAACCCAACTTATTTGGCTATGACAACAAAGAAGTATGTAATATTCCCCTTTTCTGGGTAACCAAACTTTGATAAAACTGAGTACATATTGCTTTTGTTGTTACAGGTTTCTGCTATTGCATCATGGGACTCATCACTTCATGATTCTGTCAACCTGAATCGTATTACCAGTCCTGAAGAGAGGATCTATCTCATCATTAAAGCAGTCGTCCAACTCAGCCATCCTGCCTCCATGGAACTTGTCTTGAGAAAGAGAATATGTTTGAATGTTTACAAGAAACAAGGCTTTGCTGCATCATTACGGAGGAGAATGGGGAAGATAGATCATATACAAATGTGTGGTGTTACGTATGAGATCGTTTCAAATATACCAAAGGTACTTGTGTCATTTTAAGTCTACGATTTCAAAAAATTTAGAGGCTCAAATATGAAAGTAAATGAATGAAATTCATCAGTCTCAAGTTCTGTCTTAGAGCTCATCTTGATTCTGAGATATAAAAATGTTGAAATTTATTCACTCAATAAAAAAATAGAAAAAATTTGGGCAATAATTTATGATTCACTAATTGTACCACTCAGATTACCTGTCTTTTGTTTTCATTGTTTTTCCTGAGAAAATTTCAATTTTGAAGACTGTGATCAGTGTCATATTGTTTCAAACATTGTGACTATAACAACCATCTTTGCTTTGTAGGATATTGGCCCCCTTCCAAGAAAAAAAGAAAAAGGCATCGGCTCAACCCCCTTTTGTTTTCTCTATGTCAGGGGTTGTAAAGTTTTTACTTTAATTTCATATGCAGTAGCCAAGACATCATTAAGGAGCTCGTTTCCTTAACAAAATTTGGGGCCCCTGGGAATCTTCTGCAGGCCTAGTTAGTGCACATTGTGGACTGCTGGCCCCACTTGAGAACTCAAGCTCTTGGTTGTACCTACACTGTAAAATTGATTCACTTGTATATCATGTTTTCTCCAGGCATCAGAAGACCCAGAGGATAGAGAAACACTGGCCTTGATGGCAGCATCAGGTAATGATGAGAATGGATCAGGGGATGGGGAAACCTACATTGAGAAGTATACCAAAGGTGTGTCAGCTGTGGAGAGTATTCTAGCCCTGGACAGGTTGAGACAAGAGGTCATTATCAAAGAAAAACTAACCTCAAAGGGAAGAATGAGGAAGACATCTAGTGTTCCCAACTTTGTGAGTACTTTCTATTTTCTGAAGATAAGCTTTTAGGAGTGCGCCATGGGTGTGGGGAGAGGGTGGGCATTGGAAATGGGATCAGAGGGGGAACAGGTAGACCCATTCCACATGTCACATTGCTAATGACACCCTGAAAGCTAGGTTGCCATGTTGGAGGAGTAAGCAAGGTGCAGATGTACACACATACAAAGTTACAGTCCATTGTAGTCAGCATCACTGGTCCGTATGCACCATATTGTATATTCCCTTCTATACACTCATTGTAGCGTGCATTATACAAAAAGTCTCATGTCCCATCAAAATGACTGTGTAGACAAACCATGATGTCAAGTAAAAATGCATCTATTTGTAGAGTAGGAAGAACGTCTGATGTAACATCAAGATAAAACAGTAACACTTATGTACAGAAATTAATGTTGTGAACATGGCAAAGACTTCATACTGAGCACATTTTTATCCTAGCCAACAAAAATTAGTGAATGCTATGTAGTGTTACAAAGGAAGGTGAAAGTCAAAAGAAAAGATTTCTTTTTTTCTAGTTTGGCCTTTTTTACATCATAACTTAATTAAAAACATCAAGTCAAGGGAAACTAAACACAGAATTAAAGGGGAATTAAACCTGGAGAAGATACAGACAAGGAAAAAGTAAGGGTCTGAAAAGAGTTTAATTTATGAGTAGTAGATGCTGAGTGCTTTGATGAATATTTCTGTCTTAATTTTCTTTCAGGGATCCATAAGTAGAGGAATGGAATCAAGTCCCTCCATGAACAGCCTTATAGAAGAAGATTTTAGGGTATGTCTATAGTATTTCTAGTCAGTGTTTAAACATGATTGGATATGGGGATGGACAGAGGGTGTTCCCCTCCCCCTCTCCCCAGCCCTACAACCAGTTTCCTTGCTAAGCAACTGTCTAAACCCTTCCACCACTTCTCATCCCCGAATACAAAATCAGGTTGTAGCTTTTAGTATTCATGCTGTTTGGTCTTTCAGAATTGTTTTTAAATCCATTTAGGTTGATTATTCTCCTCAGCAGCTGACAGTCCTCTCAGTCCATTGTTTGCAATGATAAACATTCCCCTTGAAGATAGCAAAACAACTAACATTTGTGTTTCAGAAGTTTAGGTAGTAAAATAGAAATACCTGAAAGTAGGAAGTAGAACAAAGCAGTGATTCAGATTTGGCATAAGGAAAGTTTGGGTTCTTTTAATTTGTTTCTAGTTTGCTAATATCATCTGTGGAATGGAGAAAGTATTCCTTTTGACATATCGTTCTTTAATTTCTTGTTGCTGTTCATTGAAGTGCTTCATTTTCTCTAAACTTTTTTCATGATCTTTTGGTCATTTTGATATACAGAGCAAAGTTGTTGGTAGGACTGCTGGTGATTTCTGCCCAGAAAATCCTAGAAAGTTTTTAAAAATTGAAGCAAATGGGATAACTTGGAAAGCAAGTATTCCTAAAAAGTTAGCAAGAGAGCTTTCAAAGTTTGTGCTTGCTGTTTTTATCTGTCATTTACCAAACAGACTGATTTACTGTGTACCCAGAATTAATTTTCTCACTAAGTCATCTTACATCAGCCACCCCTATAGCCATGTGTTGGGTTTTGATACACTGACAGTGGGGCAAAGGGGGAGGGCGGAAGGGGATATGTGCAGTATGTTATAGACAATTCAAAAAGTGATTTAAAGGAAATCCTAAAAAGTTTTTTGGCTGTCTTCATGAGCCACATGTGGAGATACTGTGCTGTGACAGGCTGATGGAGTAGCAAAGGGAGGGGAAAGATGATATGTGCAGTATATGTACCAGCAATTCATATTTTGATGTTGTAAAAATTGCATAAAATATTTATCTTTACTAAAAAGTAACCTTTAACTTTTTTTCTTTCTTCCCCCTATTTTTGCTTCCTGGGATTAATTATTTATAATTTGATGTGTTTTGGCACTTTTCATATTCTTGATGTTTTGTTGTAAATGTTCATTGTTTGATATTTTGTTACACATCTGAAACTCCAAACTGTGTAATTTATTTCAATTCTGTCATTGCTTGCTTTTGAAATTGCATGTTGTGGTATACTGTGCATATTTGCATAAATTTTGCATATTGGTGAAAATGTTGCATGTTATATTTACTCATGGGCTCTGATTTTCAGTTACCACCATACGGAATGTTCTACTAATCGTGGGATTATTTTGCTACCAGTGAAAACTTAACCAAATATGTGTATAAACTTCAAAAGACTTGTCCATTGCCGGTTGATGGTGCTTCAGTTTTTCATGAGAAAATTTTATGATAATGCAAACAGTTCACTGTTTTTCCTTTACTAAAACAATACTTTTTAACTGGTAAAGCTTGCTCTTTGGAAGAGATGGTGTTTAATGTATTTAACAAATGAGAAATTGGATGATAACATGTGGCAGGCAAAATTCTTGGAAAGACTGAATTTGCAAACTTCCTCCCGAATTCACACCAAAGTACCATTAACAGCCCCATTTTTGCAATAATGCTTGCTTTTAAGATTCTTTAGACTGCTTTTTCTGTTACTTTCTGTACTTTGACCCCATTGCATTACAGATTCTCAGATCAGAGAGCCTGCGTAACTTGAGCCCCAGCAGCTCTCCCAGTAAACCCTTTTATTCCAGCCCCACCCGTCCTCGCTCATTGATTTCAAATGACAGTTTGATTATTGGCATGATTGGGGATTTGCATAGCCCGGAAGAGTATCCGGGTAGCATGCAGCTTGCAGTGAGTCCTGGTCATGGTCCCAAGGTAGTGCAGTATCCAGGAAGCCTGGGAGGTCGAAAGTCAAGCAGTGGAGTGACATCATTGTTTCCTGTGAATGAAGAAAGTGGAGCAGGGAGAATAGCAGATGAGAAGCATAGTAGCGGTCAAGAAAAGATGGTAAGAATGACCCTGAGGTTTAGACATGGACTGTATAGGTGCTCTTGTCTAGATGTCATTTGGAGGAATGGACAAACAGACACACACAAACCTACAGACAGACACACACAGACATACAGACAGACACACGGATACAGACAGACAGACAGGAATTGTTGAACAGACTGGTGGATAGACATAGGTGATTGGACTGATGGACAGATAGAGGAGACTGACGACGGACGAATTAATTTGTGGTTTGTGTGGAGACTAACAACTGAATAAATGGACGGTGGCAAGTGCCTTTAAAAACACTTTAAGTGGAAGCCATTTTGTGTGAATAAAGACCATCATGTCCTTTCTTCCTTATTCAGTTCTTCTAGTCTCAGATCTCTCCCAATACAGCTTGTAGCAGTATTGACTATTGTCAACAATTTAATGCATTTCTTTACTAGTCTTTCTTATTCTTAGCTTATACTAACAACAAATATATAAACAAATTTGCAACTGAAGTTCTTGCTTTCTCTTTCAATTTCCTAACTAAAAATTAAGCTGCTTGCTGATCCTCAGAAATTTATTTCACAGGGTTAAATGCAGAGTTCACATATTTGGGTTGTGGGGGGTAGGGTGTTGAGCAGGGGGTAAATAAGAAAGGGGTGGGGGACAAGTTTGATCAATATTTAGATATGTCATATTTGGATAGCGTGTCGGTGTATGCATGATTGTTGTTACATGTCCATCAATGTTGTTGCTCCTGGCAGATTGCTAAACTTGCTATCAACAATTTAAGGCTGTAAACTGTCTTTTTGTCCTTTAAATTATAAACAAACTGCCCAACTGTGGTTAATGCCTCTCAGAGCCTGTAATCATTAGACAAACACATTTTTACTGTCCTCCTTTTTCAAACTCCTGTTAGCATATCCTTTCTAATGTGACACCTTAGTAAATCTAAAGGGTAGGACATTGAGTGAGCATATAATGTGAATATTTATGAATTGTGTAATGTTGAATATTTATGAACTCATGATGTTGAATATTCAGAATGGTATGTGACCTTAGATAGTTTACACACTTTTGTCTCATTTTGTTTCAGTGTTACGCATTCTTATTTTACAATGTGGTCACTTAGTGTGAGGCTCACTTTACACAAGAAAGAGTCATCCAATCTGTTTTTTGAGCTTTTTTTTGTACAGTTGATGTAAAAACTTCCATCTTGTATATTTCCCCCTCCCTAGGATTATACTGGCAAATGTACCAGGCTCATAGCCTATGCTCTTTAGGCAAATATTCCAAACTGTCCCCTAATCACACACTCAGATTACCCAAATGCTGGTCACATGTTGAGCTATTGTTACTAAACTTATAAACAAAAGAACGATTACAGTACTTGGAACATAGGATTGAAGAATCTTGGAAAGAAAACAAAATATAGCTCTGCCAAAGCCATATCTAATTGTATTTTAGGGTTACAGGATTGGCAGGGGCATTTAGAAAATGAAAAAATAGTTGTTCAAAGTACACATGAAGCATTTTGGCTTTTGAAATGATTGCCTCCTTTAAAGTTGCCACTCAGTCCCAAATTCAAATTATTTATAAAATACATTGCGCACTTTGGAGGTTTGCCTCAGGAACAATTTGGTAGCATGGCATGAATTATAACATATACCATTGTAATGTATGTACATCAACAATGGGGCTTAGCCCTGATGTTATCATAATGTACTGGTCAACACAATTGCACCTATTACTCGCATCACTTCCTAGCAATTTAGTTGAATTGTAGTTTCACCTCTTTGCATGAATGAAAGAATACGAAGAGTTGTCAAGCATGACCAAAGCTTTGAATACAGCATGGCTGATTGGCAGCATTTACTTTGAAGCATTGCAGACAGGAACATGACATCACCCAATTTTGTGTTGAAATGGACCCTTATCAGAACTGTTCATGATTTCACAGAGTCAGTGGTATTCTTAAGGTCACTGTTGCAGAAAATACAGAAAATTTGAAAATGTAGTTTAGCATATTGAAAGACATCCTTAAATGTGCCATTGAATAGATAAGTAGTAGAACAGGCCTGAAGTTTTACAGACATGAGGAATTTAAGTAAAAAGAACTAAAATTTTCTCCAGTTTGGGAAATTTTGTTCCATCCATATCTCAAAATTTTCTTCAGGTTGTGAAACCTAATCTGACCACATGGACATTCTATTAGTGAGATAAGCTCAGTGGCAGCCCCCATAGTAAGATTTTCTGCCCCTATACCACATTGTTCTGGTTATTCCCCCAAACATACAACACTTACAAAATATGTAGGAGAGGTGCTTTTGCTCCCTTCTACCACCCTGTTATAACAGCAGTAGGCTACCCAAAAAATTGCTTTGAAAAATCAGCGACCTCTTACAAGTTTCCTCTTATTTGCCTTTCAAGCCTCAGAAAATGTTTTTGAAAATAACTTTTGCAAACAAAAGGGAAAAGTAAGAAGTTATTTTCCATGTTTTAACAATTCAGTAACAAAAATATTGTCACATGATCAAACAAAGCCATTCATGAATTAGGATAATGGGGTATACTAATTTTGAATGGGGTGACTGCATTTTCCCTTTAAAAGTCTGGTACCACCACTGGATAAGCCTTTCACATGTAGTTATGCATTTCGCTAGACAACATTCATTAAATTTTTTGACCAAGAGGAAATGTACATGACTCATGGATAAGACTGCATGCACTATTGGACATACAAGCAGTTGCATCATTAGACCATGGAGATACTTCATAGTTAATCCATAATCAGACTCATGCTAATGTCCAAATCATGATGTGCATATATACATAGCTGGCTGTTTGCCTCCAGTGACCAAAGTCATGTGAGATGGCCGTTTTGTAGTAGTGAGGTTTATATGCACTGTGCATTTGTTCAAAGTACACTGCTTGTCTCTTATGCTCGTGCACTGCATAAAAATAGCATTATGCCACATCTAATTTAGGTTAGCCTAAATGCACAGTCTCTATTCTACTTCATTTCAAAGTAGATTGAGTCATTTCTTTGTGACAACTGTGAAAGTTCTCTTTTTTTTTCCTTCTGTGCTGTATCTTGTTGCATTATTCAGGATATATCAGTCAAAAGTTTTCTCTCAAAAGAGTATTTGAATATTACCAACATTTGTGGGTTGTAAAGTGTCGGTGTGTGGAGTGTCCTGAGATTGGAAGTGTAATATTGTGATGCCAAATTTTGTTTGTGGGTTTATGATGGTAAAATTGGATTCATTTTATAGAATAGTTCCCATAGAGGAGAAAATATTTTGCATCTTATCTTTTTTTTCAGGAAAGTTGACCTCCTCCTGCTGTCTGAAGATGGTAATTTGTCCTTTGAATGAGGAAGAGCCGGGGACAGAGTCGTGCAATAATCAACAAGAAAGTTTAAGAAAGCTGAATGTCATGGGTTTGGCTTTGTAAAAGGAATGGAAGATTCAAGTGATGGATGCCACCTTAAAATTTACATATTAAATAATTTCATCTTATGCAAAAGATACTAGATTAAGAAATATTTACCATGTCATCAAAGTAAGAGATATATACAGCCTGTTTAGTAATGCAGCAATTTCTTTACATAGAAATTCAAGCTTATAAATGTTGTTATACTACAAAGCGTATGAACAGCATGTTGCAGCATTAAACTGTAGCAACATAAAACATATACGGTCAGTATGAGATATTTCATATGAGTTTAGACTTACTACAAGTCTGAATAACACATTCTGCAAAATTACAAAATATACAAGCAAGGCACTCTTGGGTTACACCTGATCCATTTATATAAAACCAAGTTAGTCAGTATAGGATTAGGTCATATTACACATTTTGCAATGAGTTTTTCTATTTGCAAATGATTTCCTGCATTCTCCACTCCTCCACATAGTTTGTATTTGAAGCTAGTACGTCCATTGGATATTCACTGTACTTGAGGATTTGCTGCCACAAGGTTTTATAATTAACAAATGCTGCCCCCTCCTAATATCTTTTGTCTATCTGGTCCATTGGCCATGACAAAGCATTTGGTAACATTCTTAATAGTAGGAAGAGGAGGAGGGAGAGTTTGACAAATATTGCTGCTTAATAGATGTAGGATTGGTTAGAGAGCATCAAAGTTTCATGTTGTACTGCAGTGGTCTGGGGATGTTTTAGATGGCAGCCCCGTCCCCCGCCCCCTCTTGCAAGACATGGAGTATTGAGTGTCCCACAAGTTTCCACTCACCTCTTGCATAACCTGCCATTCAAGTGTATTCTCTTGGCACAGCAAAAGTCACCAGCATCCCCAAAGGGGCTTCTGAGACTTCTTACTTGGCAACCCTCTATGTATAGCATCTCCCATACTGCAGGCTTCTGCCCTGCTCCCTCACCCCCTCTGTCCTGCTCCCTAACCCATTTTTTACACTTTTGGCCATACATGCATCCTTTTGAGACCCACTTAAAGCTAGTGGTGTGACCAAAAGTTTCACTGTCCCTGCCATAGGCCTCTTGACTGCTAGTATACTTGATAAAAATATCTCATAGGTTATGGAAACACTCAAAATTGCCAGTCTTGTTTCTATATGCTTGTTCTTAGTGTGTGCTGATATTTTAATAGTTAAAGACTTGAATTAACCATATACTTATTTGCATACAACTTATTCAGTTGATAAGTGCTACCAGTGCATTTCTGCATGGTTTGTCTGTTTTTGTCATAGAAATTGTAATTCCAGTTCAAACTGTTTTTCTCACCTTGTATATCAGTAGATACTTAGGTTTCAAATTGCTTAGAAGTTTGACTTTATATGTTTTGATCGTTGATGCAAGTTTAGGCTGAAAACCTTTAAAGTTTATGAAGCTTATATATGCGGAAGCAAAAATGTACCTCAACATAACTAACTTGTATTCACTGAGGAGACATAGTTTGTAGTTTTCAAATATAAGAGACTCATTACTTTATTCATTTCATTCAAAAGGCGACAGAAATGTTTAATTAATCTTTATAAACTGGAAATGCATGGCATTCAAACAATCCATAATCCAAACAGTGTGCTCATCTTGTTGTAGTGTGGTAACACATTTACTGTCTTAAATCATAACTGCTCGCTGAGGAGTTTCCTGAAAGTTGTAACTGCCTATGAAGATTTAATATCCTTTGGTCATTTATTCAGCAGATTTGATTGGCCACTTTTCATTGAAATTGTAACACTTCCTTCCAAATTGAGTAGGCTGTTGTAATTGTTGTGTAATCTTTTCCTATTGAAGTAACACAGAGACCAAACTCTGGTCCATGAAGTAGCTGGATGTAAATCAACATTACTGCAAGGTACAATTGCAGTTCTTAACTATTAAGACAAGCCTAATGAGGATAGGATGTTTAAGACTTTATTAACATTAAAAACAGACTCACTGAGGCAGGTTGATAGCCATCTTGTGAATGGTAGAGTGCTTAGTGTTTGTGTGGAGAGCCAAGTTTTTGTAAGAGCCGGACATTCCCTTGCTTCTACCATAATGGTTCATTTTGGAAACTGTGGATTTGAAAAAATTTGGTGGGGGAGGGGGTGGCCATATCAAAACTTTGCAGCCATGGCAGAGGGATGTCGATGCCCAGAATGTCCCCCATTCCTGAGGACCCAACATAAGGTGATAAGTTGTGAAGAAGCTTTGAGCTTTCTATGGTGTGTGCTGTATTCGTTGGTAATGGTCAAAAATGCCGTCAGAAGAAAATTGTACTATGTAAATAAAACAGTTAATATATAAATGTAACATAATAGAAGACTATCTGCACTGATATTTTGCAAATTTGTGTAAAATTTTTATTTTATATATGCTGCCATTAACAACATATTCAGTTGGAGGGCTGGTTTTGGAAAGGTGAGTGCTGCTAACAGTGGCTGTGAAATTCTAGGGCCTATGAGTAGCTAGAGGGTGTTCATGCTAGTGTGGTACTGATATTAACAATAACAAATATTGCCGATACTGTATGTGTTATTGCAAGTCTTACAGTAGTTATGGCAAATTCTTATATTGTAGGAACAAGCCTAATGTATGCAAAACGATAGGGTATTGTGTAGTACCACCATAGAGTATTGTGCAGTACCACCATAGGGTATTGTGCAGTACCACAATAGGGTATTGTGTAGTACCACCATAGGGTATTGTGTAGTACCACCATAGGGTATTGTGCAGTACCACAATAGGGTTATTGTGTAGTGCCACCATAGGGTATTGTGTAGTACCACCGTAGGGTATTGTGCAGTACCACAGTGCTATTTCATGTACTGCACAAGAGGTAGAATTTACTAGGACTGACAGCCATAACATAAACCTTTGTATGAATTAAGGTTAGGTCTAGTAATGTTGGTTGGATTCTATGCATCATGTTAGGTATATTATTGTTGCACTGACATGCATGGGACGATTATGAGGGATATGGCCTGATACAGGTATTGAATACCACAAATTTGATCCACATATTTCGTAGTGTTTTATTGGGCTCACAAGTAAGTACTGTATCTGTATACTAGACCTACCACCCAGTGAAGGCTGAATATCTGAAATGCAACATTTGCACAAGTTTTCAATTTGTAGCTTGTATGAGTGAAGTGCTTATGTGGCAAAGTTGTGTTCCAACAATTTTAAGGGTTCATTATTTTTTACAACTGTGTGTGATGAAAACTCATTATTAGCTGAGAAAGACTGAGAGAGCATTTAATGTCAGCATAATGGGCAAAAGGTATCAAACTCAATTTTGGTTTGGTATGATAAAGGGATGGGGTTGGTTATGTGTTGGAGGGATGGGGTTGGTTGTATGATGAAGGGAAGGGATGGGGTTGGTTGAATGTTGAAGGGATGTGGTTGGTTGTATGATGAAGGGAAGGGGTTGGTTGTATGATGAAGGGATGGGGTTGGTTGTGTGATGAAGGGAAGGGGTTGGTTGTGTGATGAAGGGATGGGGATGGTTGCATGATGAAGGGATGGGGTTGGTTGTGTGATGAAGGGAAGGGGTTGGTTGAATGTTGAAGGGATGTGGTTGGTTGTATGATGAAGGGATGGGGATGGTTGAATGATGAAGGGATGGGGTTGGTTGTGTGATAAAGGGATGGGGATGGTTGAATGATGAAGGGATGGGGTTGGTTGTGTGATGAAGGGATGGGGTTGGTTGTGTGATGAAGGGATGGGGTTGGTTGTGTGATGAAGGGATGGGGTTGGTTGTGTGATGAAGGGATGGGGTTGGTTGTGTGATGAAGGGACGGGGTTGGCTGTATGTTGTATGTTGAAGGGATGTGGTTGGTTGTATGATAAAGGGATGGGGATGGTTGAATGATGAAGGGATGGGGTTGGTTGTGTGATGAAGGGATGGGGTTGGTTGTGTGATGAAGGGATGGGGATGGTTGTATGATGAAGGGATGGTGTTGGTTGTGATATGAAGGGAAGGGATGGGGTTGGTTGAATGTTGAAGGGATGTGGTTGGTTGTATGATGAAGGGAAGGGAAGGGGTTGGTTGAATGTTGAAGGGATGTGGTTGGTTGTGCGATGAAGGGAAGGGGATGGTTGTATGATGAAGGGATGGGGTTGGTTGTGTGATGAAGGGATGGGGTTGGTTGTGTGATGAAGAGATGGGGATGGTTGTATGATGAAGGGATGGGGTTGGTTGTGTGATGAAGGGAAGGGAAGGGATGGGGTTGGTTGAATGTTGAAGGGATGTGGTTGGTTGTGTGATGAAGGGAAGGGGTTGGTTGAATGTGGAAGGGATGTGGTTGGTTGTGTGATGAAGGGAAGGGGATGATGGTTGTATGATGAAGGGATGAGGTTGGTTGTGTGATGAAGGGAAGGGGTTGGTTGAATGTTGAAGGGATGGGGTTGGTTGCATGTTGAAGGGATGTGGTTGGTTGTATGATGAAGGGAAGGGGATGGTTGTATGATGAAGGGATGGGGTTGGTTGTGTGATGAAGGGAAGGGGTTGGTTGAATGTTGAAGGGATGTGGTTGGTTGTATGATGAAGGGAAGGGGATGGTTGTATGATAAAGGGATGGGGATGGTTGTATGATAAAGGGATGGGGTTGGTTATGTGTTGAAGGGATGGGGATGGTTGTATGATGAAGGGATGGTGTTGGTTGTGATATGAAGGGAAGGGATGGTTGTGTGATGAAGGGATGGGGTTGGTTGTGTGATGAAGGGAAGGGGTTGGTTGTGTGATGAAGGGATGGGGTTGGTTGAATGATGAAGGGATGGGGATGGTTGAATGATGAAGGGATGGGGTTGGTTGTGTGATGAAGGGATGGGGTTGGTTGTGTGATGAAGGGATGGGGTTGGTCTTGTGATGAAGGGATGGGGTTGGTTGAATGATGAAGGGATGGGGTTGGTTGAATGATGAAGGGATGGGGTTGGTTGTGTGATGAAGGGATGGGGTTGGTTGTGTGATGAAGGGACGGGGTTGGTTGAATGATGAAGGGATGGGGTTGGTTGTGTGATGAAGGGATGGGGTTGGTTGTGTGATGAAGGGAAGGGGTTGGTTGTGTGATGAAGGGATGGGGTTGGTTGAATGATGAAGGGATGGGGTTGGTTGTGTGATGAAGGGAAGGGGATGGTTGTGTGATGAAGGGATGGGGTTGGTTGTGTGATGAAGGGATGGGGTTGGTTGTGTGTTGAAGGGATGGGGTTGGTTGAATGATGAAGGGATGGGGTTGGTTGTGTGATGAAGGGATGGGGTTGGTTGTATGATGAAGGGATGGGGTTGGTTGTGTGATGAAGGGATGGGGTTGGTTGAATGATGAAGGGATGGGGTTGGTTGAATGATGAAGGGATGGGGTTGGTTGTGTGATGAAGGGATGGGGTTGGTTGAATGATGAAGGGATGGGGTTGGTTGTGTGTTGAAGGGATGGGGTTGGTTGTGTGATGAAGGGAAGGGGATGGTTTTATGATGAAGGGATGGGGTTGGTTGTGTGATGAAGGGATGGGGTTGGTTGTGTGATGAAGGGATGGGGTTGGTTGTATGATGAAGGGATGGGGTTGGTTGTGTGATGAAGGGATGGGGTTGGTTGAATGATGAAGGGATGGGGTTGGTTGAATGATGAAGGGATGGGGTTGGTTGTGTGATGAAGGGATGGGGTTGGTTGAATGATGAAGGGATGGGGTTGGTTGTGTGTTGAAGGGATGGGGTTGGTTGTGTGATGAAGGGAAGGGGTTGGTTGTGTGATGAAGGGATGGGGTTGGTTGAATGATGAAGGGATGGGGTTGGTTGTGTGATGAAGGGATGGGGTTGGTTATATGATGAAGGGATGGGGCTGGGAGTTGAATGGTGTAGTAAATGGGCATAAAGCAGGTTCATACCCTGGAATTTTCAGGGGGATGGGGGAGGAATTTGGACCAAGTTTCTTGGGTTGGCGATAGGTTCATATGAAAATGCATAGAGGTACAATGACAAATTAGGAATCTGGACCCAAGTTTTTTGTGGGGGAGGGGGATGGGTTCACCATCATGACAGCCTGACAGCCCACTGACAATACCCTCCCCCCTCTCCACATGACTGTGGGCCCTAGAGAAGTACCATCTTTTTCTACCATTCTAATGTTTGCAAGGAAACCACATAATTAATCTATGTCTTCTCACAAAAGGTAAGGTCTTGAGTGCTGTTGCTGCCTGTCAGTGAACAAAATTTATCAGTGTCTGCCAAAAGAACAAAGATTTCATGTTTCCTATTTTTTATGTGATACGTTATCATTCATACCAAAAATGTATAAATTGGTCACAAGGCTGGAACCCTTATTTATCTAATGCCAGTGTTACATTACTTTAGTTGTAACATTAATTGGACATTGATTGAGTATATTCTTTTTGCTATTAAAGCCAGATGTCCTCTTTGCAACCAACATCTTACAATTGCTTGTGATTCATTGACTGTATGTCATAAGGAAGCTTACAAAGTGGGGAAGTGGTTGTACCTGGTTGCTTCTCAAACTAAATGTGTCCAGCACTTGCAAGTTATGTAGTAAAACATGTTGAAATTCTTTCAGAGTCTGTGGTGTTGGTCACACGTTAATCCTAGTTTGCCCCTTAAGTGTAAGAGTGGTGATCTCAAGAAGTTGTAGAGCCCATTACAAATGTGAGGAGACTGGTTGTGGCTCAAATAGTTGTTTGGTTGTAAGTGACCAAAAATGAATTGCAACGTTATTTTTGGTCAATTCATACTGAGTCATGCTTGCAAGTGCTTGAAACTCATTGCAAAGTTGCAGTCTGTAAGTAAAATTTATGGAATGGGCTTAATGTCACACTCACTTAGGGATCCAAGGTGGTCTGTGCATCATATTGGTTTGGAATTGTCATCTACCTTCAGTTTATCAGTAAACTGCAGTCTTTGATATGTTAACCAAGAATGACCAAAAGAACACTTTTCTTTTAGAAAAAAGCCAAACTTATGGTTGCAACTGATATGATTGTAAACAGTTGCATTGTGCGCTATCGATTTGACACAAGACTCTGACATTAAAACTACCATGAATTAACAAACTCTGTGAAGGAGATGGTTGCAAGAGGGCAGCAGACTTTGTTTACCTATGGAAGGTTTATGTAAAGAGTTGTAGAAGCTCCATAGCAGTGACTCTTTGGTTTGCAACATTTTTTTTTGCTCTACACTTCCAAAGGCCTCCAGAATGTAGTATCATTAGAATTATTTATTTATTCTTTATACCTTTTTGGGATGGCCTGTGCATGAAGCCTTCATTGATGCAAGAATTTGGAAAGATATATTATCTTAAATGTTTCTAGGCATGTTTATAAAGTAATCAAAGCCCTCATACTCAGAAATCTTGGTAGTGCATGCACTGTATAGGAATGCTTATATATACCTGAAGGTTGGAAGAAGGGAGGTACATAATCTGAATTCTTGCTATATACCTTTGTCATGTGACATGATCTTTTGTGTACTCAGTCATTTTGGAGGCACAAGTTAAGAGCTTTTTTATGCATTACATATAATAACTCTTTGCATGTGCAGTAGTGTATACACATGCTGTATTATACACCACTGGTACCACACTGTATAACCCTGATAGGTTGTTGTTGGAGTGGTGTGCATGTATAGGGAGGTTTCACGTGTGCAAAAGTCAACTAATGCAACTGCATTCTGGAGGACAAGCAACACACGCGGACGCTAGGTCATGTACTAAAGCAGTGTGGTGCGTGGCGTGGTGTCCTCCAGAACAACCCAGTGCATTCACTGAATTTGACCTTTTTACCTTTGGTGCAAGCTCCCTGTCATGCCTCAAACTGCCTCCAGCACCCTGGATTTGTGATGTAGGTGTAGGTGAAAAGGGTTTGTTAAGTATGGGTGTCAACAAATTGGAACATGGGATGGGGGGATGCATCACCCCACTTGAAAGTGGAGGGCATTATCCTCCCCCCCCCCTTTTCCAAAAGCCCTGATGAAAATAGTCGGCAAATGTCTGATTCCATAGCTTGCAGTATAGTGTAGCTGATTCAATGAAATAAAAAAAAAAAATGGTGGAAACAACCATTCAATGGATTAAAATTGTGGGGAAAATGCCTCAGATTACACCACAGATCATCTGGCCCCCAAATTTTTCCAGGGCCCTTAAGTGAGCCCCAGATCCCAGGTTTCTAGGACTTTGCAAGTTGCACTTAAATTATGTCCCCTCCCCACTTTTGAGACGCTGTTGACGCTCTTGCTTTTAAGGTTGGCTTGTTGGTTGCCAGAGGCTGAAAGCTTAAGTAAATGTTGTATACACAAACATAGTTGCAACTTTTACTCCAGTCTTCATGGGTTAGTCGGACTCTGTGTGAACGCTGCTTTGAGTTAATGGTTTTATTGAAAAGTTTCAAAAACTGTCTCTGCAGGGGATAGTGGATTTGGGGTAAGTTTACTTAATTTGTTGTGAAGTTCACGGTTATCATAATATTAACAAAAAGATCAATATTATCCCATGCCGACAACATGCAAATGGCAACTGTGTCAAAAGTCTAGTAATGCTGGTTTTTCTGGAATTAATATGCATGAGCCTGTCATAAAAAATGCATCTTTTATTTAAATCTTTCAGTCCTGATTGGTCACTTTGGTCCATTCATGTTGGTAGCATATGATTGTTTAACATGGATGGGCATTACTTGCAATATATACATATGATTTGTAAATAGTTATTAAACATAGCCAGTTAATGTTTTATACCAAGTCTCCTTATTCTGTTGTAAATTTGTGGAAAGATGGCCTCTAAAACCTTAAAACATGGAAAACAGAAATAAAATGATTGTGAACTCTGCATCAGAAAGTGTTTTGTGTTTATCTCATTACCAGCAGGGCATGTCTGTCAGTTTTTCTGACTCTGTGGCTGTCTCTCTGTCTGTAATTCACGCTGTTGCATGGGTCCAGTCCTTGGGTGATCTTTATCAATAGTCAAGACCCATTTTAATGTTATGAACTAGAGGTGACATCATCCCCAGCCCCCTACCAGGCCAACCCACTCAGCTCACCACCACCTCCATGTGCTTTAGTGGGTCCCTTTTTGGTACTTAAAAGATTACGTTATCGAACCCCACAATTAAGTGCCACTTATATGTGACTTGCCACCAGCAGTTAGGGTTATAGGTGACAGTTACAGGGCGTTCTTATGGTGCCTACACAGGTAGGTTACAAAGTACAAACAGAATTCCCTGGCTTTTAAATCCGGTTATTGTCGTAACACTAATTACGTAGCCTCTCAGGCTACGTGTACGGAATCGTATTTTCATCATTTGGGAAGGCGAACTACACCCAAGTAGACATTTTTTTACATTGCGCAAAAGAAAGTAAACCTTTCCGTACGGAAACTCTATGAAGTGGATGAATTCAGAGCGGAAGAACATTGTATTTGTCTCTTCGCCATTGATTTTTCACCAAGATTGCGCAGCTTCTAAATGTTCAGGTGCAAACAGAATAAAACTCGCAAATATTTTGGAAATTTACAGCAACAGAGCAAATAAATAGGAAAATTTCTGCAAATTTTTTCCACTGATCATATATTTCACAAAAATTATCACAATTAGATGTTAAACATGGCTTGTTGGGAGAAGAGACGCGTGATATGGGCCCGCTCGCACTGGCCAACTGAATTATAAAAATGTCGTAAGATGTAGTGGCTTTCTTGTATTTTTATAGGTCTATCTTTATAGCACGTACTGTGTAACGCACCATTGACATGTATAATTAACTAGACACATCAGACAAACGCACGTTTGTTCATGACTTGCTTAGACCAATCAAAGGTCTTGACGCATGGTATTGACTTGCGTAGACGATGAGTTACCTGTGATGGCTATGACTTAGATGGTTATGAGAGCGGTATCCGTATTTTGGATAGGGTTAGTCGCTACTGTGGCTTTATACGCAAGGCTAATGGTGTTCAGTTCCCCCAACATGCACGTACAACGTACGGATCTACTTTCGAGACGACTAGGTGTTGGCTTTGAATTTTGGTTGACCATAATCCTTCATTTTCAAATCTGTCAAAGTTTTTCGTATTCTCATTGTCGCCCCTCGACTTAAACTGAAGGGTTTTAATGCTCAAATGACTTCTTGAAAGGTACGAACGGTGGAAATCTATAAGAACAAATTACGATATCAAAATAATGCATAGACGAGACTGATATATTGAAAAAAATATTCGATTTGCAGTTCCGCGCATGCGGGATAGTCTGAATATTTTTAAATTGACCCAATCCCAAGTGGGAATTTTAAATGATGACCAATCGTTAAGAAGTGATTCTCTGTCACGTGCGAATACGGACGAAATTTTTTTCAGCACTTTGAGAAAGGTATTACCAGCTATCAGTGTCACTGGACAGCTGGAGTTGCAGAAGGCGAGTCGAGTAGCGCTAATTCCAGCAGGAGCAGGCGGGGGGGGGGGGGGTCCGGCCGGGAAGCTGGCAGAGGAAAGCCTGTTGATTTAGCAACGAGGTATTTAGACGCGGGCGATTTTCGTCAGGAAACTTGAAGCTTACTAGGCTATATGCTTAATTTTGAGATAATAAATCGGCATGTCGACGTTTATTAAATTGCCAAAAGTTACGACTTTGAGTTTTGAAGGGAGAATTGGGGACTTTCCTGCCGCCGCCAATGTAAAATGAATGGATTCACGTCCATCGTTAAAAGAACACAGCGGTATGTGTAAGTAGTACTACTGTGCACTAGCACTTAGATGATTAGGGTATGATGTACGGTGGCTCTACAGCAAGGGTGAGGAACCTCCGGCACGTGGGTTCGTTAGCCTCCGACCCTCGAGACCACTAATTCATCTGGTCCACGAAGCAACTGATAAAAGTAAATTCAATTCACTTGAATAATAATATCTTTAATAATAATCTTTTAGTCCTCGGTACCCACTGTTTTATCATGCTTATACCTGCGCTTTCAGGATAGTTTACGTAAACTCTATAAGTTCATGTTGTCATGAGCTTGCTTGTAAAAATTAAAATGTCTCTGGCGGTTAATCAATATGCCGTATCATGTTCCATCTCCTTTCTCCTGATTGAAAAACAACTCCCACACCTCTCTCTCGGAAAGGCTATGTCGGATTTGCCATGCAAATTCTAATTTCTATTTAGATATACTGTACCCATAAGTTGCAATTGAAACAGTGGCGTAGCTAGAGGGGCGGTCGCCCCCCTACAAAGCCTCTGAAGGCCTCTGTCGGAAATTTCTAGTGTCTGTCGGAAATTACAGACAGGCAGAATTACACATCGAAATGTCAACGTGAAAATCAAAATTCGGTCATCACCCGGAAAGCAAAAAAAAAAAAAAAAAAAAAAGGTCCTCAGATAATTACGCGTCGAAATGTCAACGTGAAAATCAAAATTCGGTCTCAAATTGCCCGAAAAGCAAAAAAAAAAAAAAACAAGAGGGCAATCCACGGAGTTGCTTATCTCATCGCTAGCACACGCATTGAGCCATATAACTCACTTACAAGAACTTTCTCTCTTCCTTGTGGCATAAGGCCTAGACATAACTGCAGGGATCGTGGAGACGGGGGAGGGGGACTACGGGGACTTTAGCCTCTCACATTTTCCGGGCATTTTTGAGCGCCGTAAACTGCATTATGGGCCGCATAAAATTGCATTTATTTTATTGAACATATTGGGCGGCTTCCAAAGATATTAGAAGCATAGATTCCAAACTTAAAATGGCGCGTTGACTCCTCATAGAGGCCAAAACATCGGGGCGGAAGTGCTGATCACTGCTCAGTCGTTTTGAAAACAAACAGGCAAATGGATGTCTTATACAAAACTATTAATACTTGTTATTTCCGAATGTTGTTGACTGAAGAAGTAGTACGCCTCAATAAATTCCACTTGAACAAGAATACTGTAACTTATTTCTTCAACGCGGCATTCCACGTATTTACACTTAAACATGAACGCACAATGACTGGTTTTGCAAGTTCACCGACATTCATTGATCAGTTTCTATGGTATCTTCAAGTGACGCACTTTTATATGCGCGTTCAATTACTTACGTGCTCACAACGGGAAAGCAACTAGTGCGTTTGTTTCCAGAGCGTGCAGAACTGTGCGTCAAGTATTCCGGATAATACACAGAGAAATGTATTCTGCGCGTATGGAACGCGTTGTAAAAGTGCACGCACGCTAACCTCTGTTAACAATGAATTTTCTGTGACGCCTTCTTATTTTTGTACGCAGATCGCGGAATAGGACGGCGCGCATGTCAAATTTACACTTCCGCCCCGATATTTGCGTCTCCATGAGGAGTCACTGAGCGTAACACTGTAGGTATACGAGTTTGGAATCTATGCTTATAATATCTTTGTCGGCTTCGATGATTAGCCCCCGCACTTCAAAATTGGCTCCCCGGTCTCTGAATAAGTGCACTTGAATATGAACGCATGCACAATGAGTGGTTTGAATTGAAGCTCATAGTCTATCCATATGTATGTCAGTTTCTATGGTATCTTCAAATTACTCACTTTAATATCGGCCTTTAATTTTTCACGCGCTCACAAAGTGAAAGCAACTACCAGGGCGTTCGTCGATGATAGCGCAGAAGTACGTGTGAAGTATTCTAGATAAAAAGACAGGCCAACTAATTTCTGCGCGTATACAATGCTTACGCAAGCTGCGTTGTTCTAACAATGACGTTTTCCGTAATGCGTGCCTATTATATGCACATCACCGAACAGAAAGGCGCGTATGTCAAATCCGCACTGCCGCCCTGATATTTGCATCTCCATGCGCCCTTTTGTTGTGCAAAAAGGACGAATTCAGTGCGCTTTACAGAAAATCTGTGCACACAATATGATATGCGGAAGGCACATTCATCATATGTGCGAAATTTCATGTATGTGGAATGTTTCCTTCTGGAGTTATACTCAAAATACTAAAAAAATGTGATTTTTCACAAAATTGACCTTTGACATTATTTCACGTGACCTTTGATCCCGGTCGCCCTGGCAACCATATATTATGGTAGTATTAGTCAGGTTCATCATATGTGTGAAGTTTCATGTATGTGGAATGTTTCCTTCTGGAATTATACTAAAAATGCTAAAAAAATGTGATTTTTCACAAAAATTGACCTTTGACCTTATTTCACATGACCTTTGATCCCGGTCACCATGGCAACCATATATTATGGTAGAATTAGGCAGGTTCATCATATGTGCGAAGTTTCATGTATGTGGAATGTTTCCTTCTAGAATTATACTGAAAAAACTAAAAAAATGTGATTTCTCACAAAAATTGATATTTGACCTTGGTTGCCATGGCAACCATATATTCTGGTGGTATTCGGTACGTTCATCATATGTGGAAGTTTCATGTACGTGAAATGTTTCCTTCTGGAATTATACTAAAAAAACTAAAAAAATGTGATTTCTCACAAAAATTGATTTTTGACCTTGGTTGCCAACCAGTTAGCGTCGCCGCCATTGGC
Source organism: Holothuria leucospilota (assembly GCA_029531755.1). Classification (NCBI taxonomy): domain Eukaryota; kingdom Metazoa; phylum Echinodermata; class Holothuroidea; order Aspidochirotida; family Holothuriidae; genus Holothuria; species Holothuria leucospilota. The sequence goes on from CM055982.1 coordinate 41,412,154, forward strand.
GGACCGCCGTTGAACCACCGGACATTTCTCCAGCGGACCGCCGAAGTGACCGACAGAGGTCCGTCGTCGGGCCGACCAAATTTTGCTGGGAATAAGTCCATGAACTTGCAAACCAGTCACATGTGCGTTCATATTATGTGGAATGTCCCGATAACATCTTAAGTGGAATTTAATGAGGAGTGGTTCTTAAATTTACAATGTTCCGAAATAACAAGTATAAATACTTTTGTAAGACATTCGTCTGTTTCTTTCCAAAACGACTAAACAGTGATCAGCACCAGTCAACGCGCCATTTTAAGTTTGGAATCTATGTTTATAGTATCTTTGGCGTATATAGCAGAAAATGTGTAGGTCTGAAAATTCGGTAGGGTGAAACGTTGTTGCTCCTTTTCGTCTCTTCGTTCGTGAGGAGGACGAGGTATTGTTGTATTTTTGTAAATTTAGCTATACAAGGCAATGCCCGCTGAAATAGCAATCGTTGCCATGGTAACGCTTAATTTTCCCAAGTCACTGAGTCTCAAAATTTAACCCAATATGAGTCCTATGGAATTTGTTTTGACGAAAATTCCAACTGCGTGGTGCTAGTGACGTTACTAGTATCGTTGGTGAGAGCTAGGAGTCAAAGAGTCCCAAGGAGGCTTAATTTACCCATACTAGCTTCGTTATTTTCAGCAGTAGCGGACCAACATGTTGCGTCCCTGAAGCTGGAACTGTAAGACCCTTTGCAACCTGCCACAATAGCGCAACATCCAACAAGGTCCAAAGGGCCTAGCTGTCCTTGCAATAACCTAGAGGCCAATAGGTCAAAGAGCAGATGTTCGGGCGGGGTCTTGAAAACGGGAGCTATACAGCCACAGACATTCTAACCCTTGGACCCTTAACCGTGACAATTCCAAAACTTGGACCCTTCATTCCGGGATAATATACACGTGTCGCACAATCTACCAGAGCAATTGACTGGGGAATGTTTTATGTAGACAAGAGAAGATAATCGCAAACAACAAGCAAAAAAGCATATTATATGTAATGCGCATTGCATTGGCTTTGTTTTCAATGATTACACACGTTCACAAATTAGAGCTGGTGGCGCCAGGACCTGCCCGACGGGGGAAGGGGTGGGTGGGCCCGGTTTAAGCTCCCCGACCGGAGGGGGCAGCAAATCGGAACCCCGGCAAATGTGTGGGTTGCTAGATAACGAAAGCTTAATTTTTCAGCACGCGGAGCACTCGAAAATTTCAGTTTTTAATTGAAAACTTTCGGTTTTTACCAAGAAAATTCTGAAATTTCAGCCTGGTTCTTTTGGCAAAATTTGAAAAATTGGGTCTTTTTTCTTGTAACAATTGATAATTGGGGGTTTTATTGAAAGATATCTACCTTCCTTAAGAGCAAATTCGGGCAAATCGTTAGGGCGACTTTGTGAAGTCAAGGATTACATGCTTGATCGTCGTACCCCTTAATACTCCCTGACGAAAGTGGAAATTTTCCCGACGGGGAGGTCATGGACTCCACTGCCCCATCCTGGCGCTACCCCCTGATAACTGACTCATATAGCGCCAACCTATCCTATACTACACTTCCATATGAGACCGGTTGGGAGCTCTAGCTTGGCGCTCACCTAAAATTAATAGATCAATTTGGAACAATCAAAACGATTACTTGTTGGTATGTTTCCCGTTCTGATAGCAAGATCAGCTTTAGCTCGCATTCAGGCCTCAATTCCCTGGGCAAAAGGGCCCATATTCTGTTCGGAAGATGTACTCTCCCAGTTATTCCACTCTCCCTTTAATAGTTGCTCTGCAACTTTTTTGTTTTTTTGAAACCGGGACAATTAATAAGCGAACCAAGACACAGGGACGACATAGTCCAAACCGGGACAGTCCCGGTCAAACGGTTGGAATCTTTGCAACCACACCCTCCATACTAAGTCCTTAATCATGACCTACAGAACACTAAGCTCCATTGGCATCACACGTCGTGTGATAGGGCACAATTAAGTCAACTGTGGGTAGTATATAATACCCAAGGCCCTGACTGAGGCTACCTCCGTACCAGCAACATAATACTGGATATTTTTCCATGAGGGAGAGGACGGGCGCCGCTGAGCCGTTTTTGCCCAAGAAAATTGCCCCATTGTTTCCAAAATTCGGCCGAATTTTATCCGAACTCGGGGTGGGGGGTCTGTAACCCCACCCCCGGTTTGCAGGCTTTTGAGGTCTGGGTAAGCACTGGTAGTTTCTCCAATGGGAAATGCCGCTGGAGACTGTCAAAGGGCCCATTTGGGATTCAGTGACGGAGCCCCAGGAAGCTGCGAAATATTTACAAGGAAAAGGTTGCTTCTGGGGTTTTCCAGGATAATAGGCCTTGAAGCTTAAGTTAAAAGTTTTATTAGGTTCATAGAAGATCCTCCCCTGATTCTCAGCGAGCAAAAAAGGGGGCCTACTTAGTCTCAGAATGACCCCAGCCTGTGTCAGCCCCTGTTCAAGGCTAGGTTCCCAACTTGTACACTTGCTGCCAAATAGCTATGCATTACCTCGGGATTTAGGGGGAAAGTGCTGAAGTTACCCCCCCCCCTCACCAGCCCACTTTCACTGAAGCAGGCCGTTACGCCGATATGCACCCACTTTTACCCTTCCCTACATCACTAACCATGCACAAAGCAGTCGGAGACTCCGTCAACAGTAACAACAACAACAACAACAACAACAACAACAACAACAACAACAACCCCTTTTTCCCAATCTCGTGTAGCCCATAAAAAGTCTGAATACGCCCTTAATTGCGTTCATATGAATATACCGGACAGACATAGGCATATACGGAGAAAGAACCATGGACGAATGTTTGATAACTTAATTCTAAAATTCTTTTGATATATCAGTCTGTAGTACAAGCATGATCGTACCGTGATATCATGACAATCACAACAGAAGTTTTCAATAGGAACAGTCGTTAATCTTCCCGAATACATAGGCGTCATACATTGAATATCTTCATACACACTTGCCCTCTTCCCGTCCAAAGATCCCAGTAAGAGCGCCCTCGGATCTATTCTATGGATCCAGAAATGCTCATATCAACAAGTTTGTCTTACATTTCTACCGGTGTCGTACTCTTATATACTAGCAAGGCTACACCGCTGACTATAAGCATCGTACAATCTGTGTAACCAGTTAAACCTATGTACCATCAATTACGTTACATTTAGCTTAGTGGACCGAACAGGGATAGCCATGTAATTTGGCTGACGAGAAAAGGGGGGTGTACATAAACCCGAACTCCCGACAACTTCGGCAGGTTGCCAGTAAAATGAAGAAGTCAAAATTTTCTGCGAATCATTTAGAATTTCTTCGAAGAAAATCTTGTGCTTTTATTTAAGAAAATTGGAAAATTGTTGGTTGATTGAAAATATTGGGAAATATGCCTTCATGAGGGCAAATTCAAGTGAACCGCAGGGACCTTTTTCGGTGTCCGTCAGGGATTTAATACTGTATCGTACCCATTAACCCTTCCTAACGGAACTGGAAAATTTCCCGACGGATCGGCAGCCTTCCCCGACAGTAAAGGTGGAGAACATCTCCCCTTCCCCCACCTGGCGCTACCCCTGGGACCGATACGCTTTAGAAGAGTGTGCAATTCCTCGTTAGGGGGATGCGGAAAATTGCCACAGAAGGAAAACAAAATAAATCTTTATTTACAGATAATGTGCGATAATTTTTCTGCCACAGCTTTTTAATTAATTGCAAATACTGCCATTTATGAACTAAAAGGCACACAAAAAACATAAAATGAACATAGATAGTAAGTATACAAACAGAACCTTACTCAAGCATCTAAGCATTACAGTTTTAACCTCCCCTGCATGTCTGTTTCAAATTTTTGTGCAATAAATTGACCACATGGACGCTCTTCACGTGACGATGAGCGGTTTCCTCTGTCTATCCATAGTGTTCATAGCTTGTGTGCAGAAGGTGCGTTAATAGTATGCGCGCACAGCATTAATGAACATTTAAGTTGTCAATATGCCTAGCAAATAGAGGGATGTGTGACGTAGTGACGTCGCTGAAAACCTCGGTAGAGTCGACCACTATCGTGCTACATGGCACACCATGGAAGTAACTCCTAGGTAGTAGAACTTCGTTTGTTGTCACATATTGTGAAAATTCAAACCTCAGTTGGACCACGTGACCAAGGAAGTCTACCTTCGATGGTTAAACTTTAACCGCACCTCCGTGTCGCAAGCTTTATTGCTGCATATTTCGTCCTCTTCGTCCTTCGTCGAAATCCTGTAAATTCCTGTAAGCTTGCAAGCATGTCAACTCGATTGTTTCTGCCAGTGATGACAAATTTTTTATCTTAAAATTTTGCATGGTAGTGAAAATTTTCGTCTTTCGATGATCTCATTTTCCCATGAATTTAACATAAGAATTTCAATTTTGCAACTCAAAGGATTTGGAGTAGGCACAAATTTGGCTGCTACCATGCATGGGCAGCTTTGGACATTGCGTACGTTTCTTTATTGCTTCAATAAGTCAGTTCACAGTTGTTACGCGATATCTCTGAGGGTCACAGGGATGGAACACATTTGAAGTCACACACTTTTTGCGTATAGGTTTGTATATTCTGCACTATCGTGTCATAGTAACGTTCACTCATACGGAGAGCTGAATACCCTCATGACCCTAATTGGTCAATACTGTAGTAGACTTAGACTAGAGTATGAAACTCTGAACTGGTTTAGCCTATTGTTTTTTTTAATACAATCACCATTTGATTTAATATCCAAAATACAAAATGCTTGATATGCTAAATTTACAGAATTGTTAAATAAATACTTAGGAAGAATTTTTACGTCAATGAATTAAAATTTAAAAATGAATCTAATCTTTCAAACCAATACTAATTCATATATATTTCGGGTTATTTGACATAATTGTCTCGAATTCTTCTTACAGCATTTTAAATACTTTCGCTTACGTTGAATCAAAACGGTTTCTCTGTTATACGTAAGAATTTATTCACCTTAGTTTTAAAGTCACCACTATTTAAATGACATTAACATATTGCATTTATTTGATAATTTTTTAACCTGCTATATAACTAGGGCTCTCGTGATGATGATTGAAAGACACCAAGAGCTCGAAGACGATATATATATATATATATATATATATATATATATATATATATATATATATATATATATATATATATATATATATATATATATATATATATATATATATATATATATAGGTCGAAGAGTAAGTAACTGATTCGATCTGAATTAAATCCAACCCAAGTACTGGCATAGCCTTTTGAACAAGGGAAGAATGAAAGAAGAAACCAGAAGGAAAATTGAGCCACGCGGGTTTGAACCCGGGACGGTCGACTGCCACGCGGGTTTGAACCCGGGACGGTCGACTGCCTTAACCACTGCACCACCGTGACTAACGTGATTCTCGGCTTGAACCAAGGTACAAATACCGCACACTACAATTTTCCCTCCTTGTTACCACACAAAGTGTGTAAATCCCGAAACGGGTAAATTAGATAGGTCGAACGTGGTAAGATCGACTGTAAATGTAGGTCGAAGAGTAAGTAAGTGATTCGATCTGAATTAAATCCAACCCAAGTACTGGCATAGCCTTTTGAACAAGGGAAGAATGAAAGAAGAAACCAGAAGGAAAATTGAGCCACGCGGGTTTGAACCCGGGACGGTCGCTGTCCGGGCGACTGCCTTAACCACTGCACCACCGTGACTAACGTGATTCTCGGCTTGAACCAAGGTACAAATACCGCACGCTACAATTTATATATATATATATATATATATATATATATATATATATATATATATAGATATATATATATATATATTTATGAGGCAATACAATTTGATGATAGAGTGGTCACATTTCCAACCGGGTTCAAAAAAAAAACTTAAAACCTTCAGCCGAAAGGAATCTGTATACTTTGCTTAAAATTATAGAAAAAGCAGGATTTGTCTGAAACTATCGAATTAAATTAAATCGGTTCGTCGTGATATTGATTCCATTATTGTACTAAAATATCTCCGTTAAGGCTATTTTTTCCTTTGGACATAATTTTACTTTTGCATTAATATCCACCAACGTTTGGTAGGAAAATGAATACCCAAAATGACGGCTTATGAGATGTGAAAATACAACTTAATAAAAGAGCGCTGGTAGAAAAAAAAAAAAATTTCACAACCCAGCTACTCTCAGTTGGAGTTTAGAACTCTTGTAGGATGTTCACAAATGTGGATCCAGATATGGCAACATTTTTGATGAAAATGTGCTTTTTACAAAACTATAAACTTAAAAATGAGAGGTATAAGTTATAAAAATACAATATATCAGTCTTCGTCGGTTATGGCAGCGTTGGTAGAAGCCTGTGTGGCTCATTAACCACTTTTCAGTAGATTTCTCTCAGTAGTCCTGCAGGATGCTCAGAAGTATGGGTCCAGGTACGGTCTCTTGTAAGGATGGTACTACAGACGGAGAAAGGTGTGGAAAACAGTGTTGTTAGGATTCGGGATTTAAAAGAAGGGTTTTAAGTCAAAAGCGTATTCGTTCTGATATATGGAAGACAGTAGTCATCTATGCATTAAAGTGAGATTAGCCTTCAATCCTCGAGTGCGATTCCCGGAGTATCAGGCGTATGGCGCAAATAAAATATCTTTTTAGCCCAAATTGAACTTAAAGAAAGCATTAATAATATGTTATTTCAATTATACTCATAAAAGATTTTGTTTTCATTACTTTTAGGTCGATTGTTTTGACCTTCAAGTTTGACCCTCCATACTAGTACGTTTTTTTATTGTGGTTCTGGAAGGGTGTGACGGAGGGGGAGGGATGAAGTCCCGCTGAGTTATTGGGAAAACTAGAGTTCTCGGCAAGAGGTTTGGAAAAACAAGTCGGGAAATTTTCTGAGGCAGTAGGCCTAAAGGTTTTACTTGGGGGAAACGGCTCAGCCCACTAGGGAACTATTTAGTAGCTAGTGAGAGTATAATTATGGAAAATTTAATTACTGATCGGAGAACTTGAAAATAAGGTATTCGTAATCGTGTAGTCTTTACTCGTACTGGGAGCGTTGTACGCGTACTCGAAACAAGAAGCTGGAAGACAAAACATTTTGTTGTATTCGGGGCCTAGTCATGAATTTCAATTGTTCAGAAAATTTAAATATAAAGTATTCGCACTCGTATTCTAAACTTTGTATTCGTTCTCGTACTCGGAGCTTTGTGCTCGTACTCGAACTCGAGCACATCTTCTGCACTGGTGCCCATGGCTTTCGATAACTTATTCGGAAAATGTGAATATGGGGTACTTATCAATCCATACTTATTCTCACACTCATACTCTGAGCCTTGTACTGCATTAAGCACTTTTTCATCACTCTTATTCATGGTTTTCAATTGCACTTAACAATCAGAACATTCGAAGTTGAAAATTTGTTCGTACTTGTTCTCATGACTTTGTACTTCGTATTGTGGGCCTATAATTAGCTGCTTGTTTATTCCGGTTCTCGGGAGTACGTGCTCCTACTTCAAGTATGGGAAACAGCAACAAGTTGTCCTATGCATGGCTTTTTTCCCCAGGGTATTTGACTGCACGAGTCAACAAATTAACCTTGATTCCAGTTTTGCATTTTTTTTTCAATTTCGAACGCAATCAGTCACATTCACAATGGTATCGATTATCTTGTACATTTATTATGAAATACGAACCTTTTGGCTCTGTCACTATAGCAACCCATGATAGCATCCGGTTTCTCAGTAATTAGAATCATTTTGCATAAACAAGTGACTTGCTGGATTAGAAGGATTTTACCAATATCGACTAGTATATATTGAAACTCATATATCTTATGAATCTGAAATGTTCACAAAACGAAACAGGATTATCAACAATAAAACAGAATATCAAGATAACTTACAGAATCAATCTCTTCAATGATTGGACCACTCCTGTAAGCAGGTCCATGATAGCTGACCAGCTGCATAATATGAAAAGGAAAAGTTACAGGTAGCAGAAGGGGAGAATTCAATTGGTACTTTGTAGAAATACATAAGACTACTGAAATTTTAAAAATGTATAACTTTCAGACAAACTATAGATTGAAGCTGCAAACTTTTTAATGCCTTCAAAAGTAAGCCTAGACTACCTGTGTACTGCTTAGACAGTCTATTTCACCATCAAGTTCGACAATCTTGGACGACTTCAATGGTAAAAAATTGGCTGTTCTAGCTTCGGATACTGCCCTACATGCCAGTCAAGATCTTCTACAAATGACCATTTCATAAGTCCTTAACTTAATGAACCTTACATTAAATGTAACGGTCTTGTAAGGATGAGCTGTAAGCCCCTCATTCTTGTGCTCTAGACATTGGTTACATCTTTCGTCTATTTAATGGTAAATCCCACAACTCCAACCGTATAATTATGTCCCACATATTCCCCTGTCTTGAAATTATGATTCACATATCCCTGATTCTTGTAAGTTAGGATCAACTAGATGTATATCTGGATTCATAGCCGTAGGAAGCAGGGGGGAGCGGGGTAAATCCCTCAGTCAAAATTGTGGTGGGGCGGAACTATGCTTCCGTCCCCCCTCAATCCAAGGACAAAAACCCCTTATTTGTTTCCTCTGTAAGAAATGTCAAAAATTTGCAGTAATTTACCTTAAAATTTGTCCAAAATATTGAACCAAATTGCATCTAAGAACCCTCAAGTATTCAACAATTTTTTAAAGGGGATGGGGATACCTCCTCCCCTTAAGCCTTTCCCTCAAGACGGCGATCCGATACAACGTCCACCCCCCCCCCCATCAGTCTCGAACAGCTTCCTACGCCTATGCATGGATTCATTTGTCTCAGTATGAGTGGTTGTTACGCATTCGTTAAAGTGAAGGGCACGATCACCAGTCCCTCTACCCACGTGATCGCTGTCACTGATACATTTGGCGGTGACGTTGATCTTGGTCCCTTTTTGTAGACATCCTTTACATCCAGGTTATTAAACTATTCGCAAATGTTTATGAAAAGGAATCTTCTCGACAAAGTTACAAATACCGGCGCAAACACCACAGAAGAAGCGTAAGACACTCACCGATGATGGTGTGACTGGCTCTGGTACAAGCATTTCAACGAAAGGTTCCTCTTGTATGTAGGGAGGGGGTGCAGAGTAAGCAATAGCTCTTGGTATTCTCGGTGGAGCAATTGCTACTGGTTCTTCATAAGGCACAGGTGGGCTAATGGGGCCTACAACAGGTCCTGGCTTAGGTTGACCTGCAAACAGCATGAAACAACAGCAACAAGCCAACAGCAGTAAAAGTAATAGGAGGGCAAGTGCTCCAGCAATGATACCAATTATGGCTGCTTGAGAAAGACCTTGTAAAAAAAGAAAGAGAACAGTTTGGTAGTAACAGTGCTAAATATAACAACAAGCGCAGTTTTTAAAACCACCTTTTCAAGCATTTTCTGAAGAGAATTACCACACATTTATGCTGACAAATTACATTTCTTACACCCTTTCTCACTCTAACATTGCCGCCTACTTAGGTAACATGCTCACTTAACGTAGGCTAAGGAAGCGTGGGAAGGGAGGGGCGTCCAGTCAATAATTTGACCGAGGGGTCGAGATACCTTTGGGACCCCAATAATTTAAGGATTAGTTTTTCGGCGGATAAACAAATAGCTCGAAAGTAATTGAAAGTTAATCATCATTATCACATTTGATTTGCTATTACACCATGTAAAAACGTAAGTGGTGATGATGCAATATCGTCCTCATTTGATGTGAGTAGGAATGGCAACAACTTAATAATTCGTCCCTTTCTGGCGTACTGATGAATCGCCAAAACCCGAATTTTACGAATCTGTGGTGTTTCCATTTCACATAGTGACGAGTCTTATCCCAGTTGCAGATTTTTTGCTTAATCGTTTAAATGTTTTAAGTTGAAGAAAATAAAATATCTTGCAATGTCATTTCAATTTTAATGCCAACATACAGAGATTCGGGCGAAAATTGCATTTGCCACTATGCCAAAATGACCAAATGTACAGATTCGTCACTATGCCAATTTGGGATTCGTCAGTAGGCCAAAAGGGGACGGATTATGAGAAAATCCTATTCGAAGAATGGTTCAGCGAGCCACTTTCCATCTCTGACGTGAAACTTTTCGTTGGATTTATGAGTCAATGTTCACACTCGATGTAGCTGCTGACAGTGTAATCTGTACTAGAAGGCCACGATTAACAGTTTCAACTGTAAAAACAGCAACAGCTCTGTCGTAATGTAAATCGGTTTAGTTATATATTGCTTACAAATGTGACCGAGTAGCTTAAACCAAGATATCAGTTAGATTTCCAAACTTGGTAACTGTGTACAGTCGAGGATCAGGTGGGGGTTGGGGAAATGACCCTCCGTCAGAAAGGCTACCCAACCCCCTTCCGGCATTGAGGAAATTTCTCAATTTCGTCAAGGAGTTTTGATGGGTATAAGTTAAAGTATGTAACTCCTGGCGACGAACTGTCACCTCGAAGTTTCACATGGGAGGCAGATTCTTTAATAAAAACCCCCAATTTGCACATTTTCTTCAGTTAAACCCAAATTTTCAGTTTACTAAACAAAACTTTAATTTTCATATTTTGCTTAACGAAAAATCTAAATTTGTCCCCCCCCCCCAAAAAAAAACACCCCAAATTTTCGGCGCACTTCTGGCACCAGGAAACCTTTGCTACTGGGGTCCTTCTGGCTACCCATCACCTCGGGCCTCGGTTTGCTGGCCCTCAGTCGGGGTTTGGACCTGCCCTTCCAGCTAATGCTGCAAGGTCACACCCCGTCGAAGATTCGAGAAAATGAAAGAAATGGGGTGAAAGGGGTGGGATAGTCAGTCTCGGAAATGCGGATTTAACTGCCACATCTCTCAAACTGTTTGAAATTTCCCAAAATACATATTCCTTTGCAATGCGCCCACATACCTCTACCGGACGCCACCGTTATTGGTGGAGGGGCAGTGAAGGTTGATGATTCACACTGGGTACCAGTAAAGCCCAACTGACATCTGTAAAAATAAGATGAACATGAAGTTTTCAAGGTTATTGAAGAAAACTTCATATGATCACAAAACCAACAAGACATTGATCTTGCAACTATTGCCATTATCAGTACAATAGGTATGCTATTATAAGTCCTGGAAATTAAAGTTTCTCGCAAATTTTACATTGAGGTTCCATTCAGGTATATCATCTTATATGCCTATATCATCGCAATTATTTTATATCTCGTAACTTTTTTTTGAAGCATGCGTTTGTATTTTACGCACAATAATATACGTGGTTGTACGAATACATTACATGAGTATAGGCAACGGGTACATATGAAGTCTACCGCATTATCTCTAGTGGTCAGGATGGTAAGCATATGAGTACTCACTAGTAGAGTGAGTACTCTGTCATGAGTATAAGTACATTGACCCTGATTCATAGGCGTATGGGCTCCCCTCCGCTTGGGGGGCAAGACCGAATCTGCCCGAAAAGTATAGCACTTGCCCGAATTTTGGAGAATATACAAGTTCGAGCAAAACGAGTGAAATGAGACGCACTGCCACGCGCTTACAGTATGTTTGGATGGATGTAATTTAACAGCATATAAATTGAGTTTAATAGTCGGATACTATCATCCCTCACCCCCCCCCCCCCCGACCCCCCCCCCCCCCCCCCACCCCCCCCCACCACCCCCCCAGCCCCACCCACCCTCCCCCCCCCCCACCGCCCCCCCCCCCCCCCACCCCCCCCCCCCCCCACCCCCCCCCCCCCCCACCCCCCCCCCCCCCCACCCCCCCCCCCCCCCACCCCCCCCCATTGGGGGTACATAGCGTTGGCCTGAACACAAGATCAAAACGCTTCACCAACAGCGTATTTTGCCTTTTATATCTTGATCTTTTTTCACTTTAAAAAACATCTTAATTTCATTTCATGTAAGCTATGAAAAACAGAAAATAGAACCTCTTTTAAAAAATGGGGGAATTTGTCCAAATAGGGGGGACCCCTGCAACTTTTTTTAGGGCAGTAATTACCCAGGGGGGTAGGTCCGGCCCCGAGAAAATTTCTACCCCGGGTAGCATTACTCCACGCTCGTATTTTCTAAAACTTTGAGTGTATGAAATGAATTACATGGAATGTGTACTTCTTAAAATTGGAAAAAAGATACAGTATAAACTTAAGACTTTTTTGTGCTGCTCTTTATTTTTAGCTCCATATTTCTAATGTTTCTTTCCTTCCTCGCCTTTTCATGTTTTAATACACAACATCACTAGTAGAGTCCCCATTGGGTTAGGGCAGGGTTTCCCCGGGGTTTTCAAAGTGTGGGGGGTTTTTAGTTCATGGGGGGTATATATCCAACTTTGGCACCTCATGAGGGGAAACTATAAATTTCCTAATAGTACAGTACGGTGGCAGTTTCCCAAAAATTTCTGGAGGTGGTGCCAAAAACGTGGGGTGGCCACCTCCCAAAAAACAATGCGGGGGAAAACTCTGGAGTGTGTTGCTCTGCGGACAGTATCATTTTTGGGGCACACCGTTTTAATTTGGTATTTTTAAAGACTTTTTGTTTTTGAAAATGCTCAGGGTTTCCCCCGGTTCTCTTTGTGAGGTGGCCCCCCCCCAACCCCCTCAAAAAAAATTTTGCACTTGTCACCTGACTTACTATTTTATGGAAGATTGTAGTTCCCTGATGGTGGCATCATATCACCCCCATGGACCCCACGCTCAACTCTCTAAAAACCCCGGGGAAAACCTGATGTTATCTTTTTGGTGAAAGTAAAATTTTCTTCTAGTATTGTTTTTGACAAAAAGGGAAGCAGTTCGGCCCCCACTGGGGAAAAAATTTTTTGGAAGCTTTGCCCCAGTTGTGCTCCTTTTCCCCTTTTAAAAATTGGCAGTCCCAAATTTTTATGGTGTTTAGTATATTCTTTCCCTTTCTTTTTTCCCCGAAAAAACAAAAGGAGAGATTAATCCGTCTGCAACTTGTCATAAGAGGGTAAAAATACCTTTGGGTCAAAAGACACTGAAACACTCCACAAAACAAGGGAAACTTATCATCCTGGCTAGAATACACCACACTCAGGTGGGTAAGTTTGAAAGCTGGGGAACCATTGGAAATTTTCTGGCAACTCAAAATTTACCCCAAATTTCTGGAAAGCTGTTCACCTTACTGGGGGGTTTTGTTGAGGTGGTTTCGATTAGGTGATTTAAAAAGGGCTTTTGTGTTTCGATATGGAAAAGTTTTATTTTTCAGGTGTTTGTTTGGCATGGTTGCCATTTTTCTACTTCCCACTTGGACAATTCCCCTGGGCAACATGCCCCCTGACAATTTCCCCCACTGGACAATATTCCGCAAAAATTCCCACCCAGGAAAGGGGCTGTTTTTTCCAAAAGTTAAAGGGATGCACTGGATCCAAATTTTTGGTTCTGGCTGGAAACGTATTTTGCTGGATAGATTTCAAATCTGGCCGGAACCAGAATTTTTCACCTGTAAAGGAAACTTTAAAAATTTAGAAACATAAATAGAAAATATGGTGCTGGGAGCAGGATTGGGGTTGTTAGTGCACCCCTGCTTTGTTACCCTCTAATTTCTAGGTAAAAAGAGAAGGCAAATTTCTCTGGAGTTAAGGATGATTTATTGGGTGTGGGGCCACTGATGAGTGCAAGTGGCTCCCCAACCCCAATTTACTGTATTTTACAACAGTTTGTATGCTCTTTCAACAAGATTATAAATTTCAGTGCAGTGCAAAACGTTTCAAGTTCCGTTTCAAACACTGTTAAAATACATTGCAAGTCCTCCCCTTTAGTCGCCTCTTACGACAGGCAGGGGAAAACAGGGGCATATTCTTTCAACCCCCAGCCCACAGGGGGAAAGTGGGGTTGAAACTTTCAAACCCCCCCCATGGCCACCTGCCTGGATGCTTACTTTGAAACATAGTGTTTTAAGCTCTATGCTGGCTGGCTGGCAGTTCTTGCACCAAAAACCCTTTACTTAAATGAGCAAAATTCCGAAAGGAACTTCATTCTTAATTATTTGTCATTGGGCAAAAATGTTCAATTTTTGATTATGTCAGTGATATGATTATCAAATTGATCCTAGGACTTTGGGAAGTATCTTATGAAAGACAATTAAGCTGGCATCCATGACTTTCTGGCTCGTAAGTTTAGGTTGTACTGTAATGCTTTTGTGTGGAGAAGTATCTTGGAATGAACAGAAAAGCTGTCTGTGTCTACAGGGTTTTCCAAAACAGCAAGAGAGATGTGGAAAATTTGGAAACTTTTTGTGTTTTTATCAAAACAATCATCTTGCTTCATGTTCTGAAAAATATAGAATCTTACCTAATGCTTAGTGATTGTTACTGTGTAAGTTTACAGTTTCATAACTCCCGTAAAGGCAAGTGCTATCTTGTTTTATAATTTGCTATTTTTGGCCTTGAAAAAATCTTTAAAAAAACTTTTTTAAATTTTGTTTCTCAAAGTTTTGGGACTGTGAACATCTTGGTCTTTCTCTGCTGCTCGTCATCAGACCTTCCAGGAGTAACCTTTTTGTGCTTTCATTTCTGCTTGTATAGCAAAAAACAAAAAAAACATTTCTTTATAAATGTTGTAACCCCTTGCAGAAAAAGTGAAATTTTAAAATACGCTATGTTTTGGGGGCCTTTTAAAACAAAAATTTTTTTAAAAATTACAAAAAAAAAAAACAAAAGGTGGACTTGAAAAAGGATTGGGGGGGGAAAAAGGGGCCCCAAAACCCCCCGGGGGGTTTTAAAAAAAATTTTTTTTTTAAAAAAAAAAAAAAACTTTCCCGGTTTTTTTTTTTTTTTTTAAAAAACCCCAAAAAATTTTAAAACCCCCCCCAAAAAAAACCCCCCCTCCCCCAAAAAATTTTTTAAAAAAAAAAAAAATTTTTTTTTTTTTGGTTTAAAAAAAAATTTTTTTTTAAAAAAAAAAAAAAAAAAGGGGAAAAAAAATTTTTCAAAAAAACCCCCCAAATTTAAAAAAAAAAAAAAGGGGGGAAAAAATTCCGGGGGGGTTTTTTTTTAAAAAAACCCAAACTTTTCCCCCTTTTTAAAAATTTTTTTAAAGGTTAAAAAAATTTTTTTTTTGGGGGGTTCCCCTTTTTTAAAAGGGGGAAAAAAAAATTTTTTTTTAAAAAAAAAATTTTTTTTTTTTAAAAAAAAATTTTTTAAAAAGGAAACCCCTTTTTAAAAAAAAAAAAAACCCCCCCCAAAAAATTTTTCCCCCTTTCCCCAAAAAATTAAACAAAAAGGGGCCCTTTTTTAAAAAAAGGTAAATTAAAAAAAAATTTTTTAAAAAAAATTTTTTTTAAAAAAAAAAATTTTTTAAAAAAAAAAAAAAAAAACCCGGGTTTTTTTAAAAAAAAATTTTTCCCTTTAAAAAAAAACCCCCCTTTTTTTTTTTTTTTTAAAATTTTTTTAAAAAAATTGGGGGGGTTTTTTTTGGGGGTTTAAAATTTTTCCCCCGGGCCCCAAATAAAAAAAAAAATTTTTTTTTAAAAAAACACCAAAAAAAAAAAAAAAAACCCATTTTTTTTTTGGTTTTTCCTTTTAAAAATTTTTTAGGGGGAAAAGGGGGTTTTTTCCCCTTTTCCCCCAAAAAAAACCCTTTTAAAGGGGGCCCTTTTTTTTTTTTTTTTTTTTTTTTTTTTTTTTAAAAAAAAAAGGGGAAAAATTTTTTCCATTTTTTCCGGGGTTTTTTAAAAAAAAAAGGGGGGGGGTTTTTTAAAAAAAAGGGGGGGGGGGGGAAAAGGGGGGGGGTTTTTTTTTTAAAAAAAATTTTTAAACCCCGGGGAAAAAAAAGGGGAAAAAAATTTTTTAAAAATTTTTGGGGGAAAAAAAAATTTTTTTTAAAAAACCCCTTTTTAAAAATTTAAAAAAAAAAAATTAAAAAAAAATTTTTCCAAAACCCCCCTTTTAAAAAGGGGTTTTTTGGGGGGCCTTTCCCAAATTTTTTCCCCCCCCCCTTTTTTTTTTAAAAAAAATTTCCCCCATTTCCTTCTTTTTTTTTCCCTTAAAACCACAAAAAAAAACTTAAAAAAAATTAATTTCCAAAAAAATTTTTCCCCCTTTTCCCCCCTTCTTTTTAAAAAAAAGGGGTTTTTAAAAAAAATTTCCCCGGGTTTTGGGGGGGGGGAAAAAAAAAAAACCCCCCTTTAAAAAAATTTTTTCCCCCCTTTTTGGGGGGAATTTTTTCCCCCCCAAAAATTTTTTTTAAGGGGGAAAAAAACTTTTTTAAAATTTTTTTTTTTTTTTTTTTTGGGGAAAAAAAAAAAAATTTTTAAAAAAATTTTTTTAAAGGAAAAAAATTTTTTAAAAAATTTTGGGGAAAAAAAAAATTAAAAAAAATTTTTTTTGGAAAAGAAAGGGCCCGGAAAGGTTTTAAAAAATTTTTTTTTTAAAAAATTTTCCCTTGGGGAAAAAAAAAAACCCCCCAAACCCCCAAAAAAAAAAATTTTGGAAATTTTTTTTTTTAAAAATTTTTTTTTTAAAAGGGGAAAAAACCCCCCCCCAAAAAATTTTTAAAACCCCCCCAAATTTTAAAAAATTTTTTTAAATTTTTTAAAAGGGTTTTTTTTTTTAAAAAACTTTTTTTTATTTTTAAAATTTCCCGAATTTCCCCCAAAAAAAAAACCCTTTTTTCCCTTTTTTCCGGAAAAATTTTTTTCCCCCCAAAAATAAACCCCCCAAAAAAAAACCCCCAAAACCCCTTTTTCCCAAAAAAAAAAAGGGGGGGGCCCTTTTTTGGGGGGGGGCCCCCGGAAAAAAAAGGGGGTTAATTTTTTGGTAATTTTTTGGAATTTTGGAAATTTTTTTTTTAAATTGCCTTTTTCCCCCCCTTTTTCCCCCTTCCCTTTAAAAAATTTTTTTTTTGGGGTGGGAAAAAAACTTTCCGGATTTTTTTAAAAAAATTTTTAAAAAAAAAAACCCCCCCCCTTTTTTGGTTTTTGGGGTTTTAATTTTTTAAAAAAATAAAGGGGGTTTTTTAAATTTTCCCCAAAAAAAAAAAAGGGGGGAAAAACCCCAAAAATTTTTCCCCCCAAAAAAACCCTTTTTAAAATTTTTTTTTGGAAAAAAAAAGGGGGTTTTTTTAAAAAAAGGGTTTTTTTTAAAAAAAAAAAGGGAAAAAAAAAAAAAGGGGAAAAAAAAGGGGGGGGGTTTTTTAAAAAAAAAGGGGGGAAAAAAAAAAAACCCCTTTTTTTTTTTTTTAAAAAAAAAAAAACCAAAGGTTGGGGTTTTAAAAAAATTAGGGGAACAAAAAAATTTTTTTTAAAAATTCCCGGGTTAAAAAATTTTAAAATTTTTTAAATTTAAAAAATTTTTTTTTTAAAAAACCCCCTTTTCGGAAAATTGGGAAAAAGGGGGTTTGGGAAAATTTTTTTCAACAAAAAAAGGGGAAAAAAGGCCCTTTTTTTTGGGGGGGGCCCCCCCCAAACCCGGGGGGGGGGGAAAAAAAAAAAAACCCCAAAAAATTTTTTTAAAAATTTTTTAAAAAGGTTTTAAGGAATTTTTTTTTAAAACCCCCCCCCCAAAACCCCGGGCCCCAAAAAACCCCTTTTTTTTCCCCCTTTTTTTTTTGGGAAAAAAAAAACCCCCCCCGCCCCCCCCCCCAAACGGAAAAAAACCCCCCAAAAACCGGGGTTTTTTTTTTTTTAAAAATTTCCTTTTTTTTAAAAAAATTTTTTTAAAAAAAAAGGATTTTTTTTTAAAAAAAATTTTTTTTTTTTTTCCCCCCCCCCCCAAAAAAGAAGAACCCCCCCTTTAAACTAATTTTGGGGGGTTTAAAGGGTTCCCGGGAAAACTTCCCCTTTTTAAAAAATTTTTTTTTTTTTAAAAAAAAATTTTTTAAAAAAAAATTTTTTTTTTTTTTTAAAAAAATTTTCCCCAAAGGGGGCCCGGGGGTTAAAAAAAAAGGGGAAAAAAAAAAGGGATTTTTTAAAAATTTTTTTAAAAAAAAAAATTTTTTTTTTTTTTCCCGGGTTTACAAAAAAAAAAAAAAGGGGGTTTTAAAAAGGGGAAAAAATTTTAAAAAAAAAACCAAAATTAAAAAAAAAACCAAAAAAAATTTTTTGGGAAAAAAAAAAAAAACCCCTTTTTTTTTGGGCCAAAAAGGGGGGGGAAAAAAAAACCAAAAAAAAAAGGGGAAAAAAAAACCAAACCTTGGGGGTTTTTAACCCCTTTTTTTTTTGAATTTTTTGGGGTTAAATTTTTTTCCCCCCCCAAAAAAAAAAAATTTTTTTCCCCCCCAAAAAAATTTAAAAAAAACCCCCGGGAACCCCAAAAAAAAATTTTTTGGGGCCCCAAAAAAATTTAAAAAAAAGGCCCTTTAAAAAAAAAGGGGGGGAAAAAAAATTTAATTTTTCCCCCCCCCCCAAAAAAAACCCCCCTTTTCCCCCCCAAAAAAAAAAACCCCTTTTTTTTTTTAAAAAAAAAAAAACCCGTTTTGAAAAAAATTTTTTCCCAAAGGTTTAAAAGAAAAAAAAACTTTTTGGGGGGGGAAAAAAATTTTTAAAAAAAAAACCCCCCTTTTTTAAAAAAAACCAATTTAAAAAAAATTTTTTTTTTTTGGGGAAAAAAAAAAAAAGGGGGGGAAAAACCCCCCCCCCAAGCCCAAAGGGTTTTTTTTATTTTTTTTGGGGTTTTTTAAAAAGGGAAAAATTTTTTAATTTGGGAAAAAAAACCCCCCGGGGGAAAAAAAAAAAAATTAATTTTTAAAAAAAAATTTTTTTTTTAAAAAAAAAAAAAAAAATTTTTTAAAAAAAGGGGGGAAAATTTTCCCCCAAAAAAAAAAATTCCCCCCCCCAAAAAAAAAAAAAAAAATTTTTTAAAAAAAAAAAAACAAAAAAAGGGAAAAAAAAAACCCCAATTTTTTAAAAAAACCCCCCGGGGGAAAAATTTTTAAACCCGGGTTTTTCCGGGGCCCCTTTTTTCCAAAATTTGGGGGGGTTTTTTTTTTTAAAAAAAAACCCCCGGGGGATTTGGGGGGCCCCCAAAAAACCCCCCCTTTTTTAAATTCCAAAGGGGGGGTTTTCTTTTTTTTTTTTAAAAAAAAACCCCAAAAAAAAATTCCCAAGGGAAACCCGGAAAAAAAAAAGGGGGGGGGAAAAAAGGGGAAACCCCCCCAAAAAAACCCCCCCCCGGGGAAATTTTTTTTAAAAAAACCCCGGGGGGAAAATTTTCTTTAAAAAAACCCCAAAAAATTTTTTCCCTTTTTTTTCCCCGGGGGGGGCCCCGGGGGGTTTAAAAAAAAATTTTTTTTAAAAAAAACTTTTTTGGGAAAAAAAAAAATTTTTTTTTCCCCCCCCCAAAAAAAAAAAAGGGGGGGGCCCAAAAATTTTTAAAAAAAAACCAAAAAAAAACCCCCCCGGGGGGGGAAAAAAAACAAAAAACCCTTTTTTTGGGGGGCCCCCCCCGTTTTTAAAAAAATTTTTTGGGTTTTAAAATGTTTTTTAAAAAATTTTTAAAAATAAAAAATTTTCCCCCCTTTAAAAATTTTTAAAAATTTTTTTTAAAAATTTCCCCCCAAAAAAAACCCCGGGGGGGGGGTTTTTTAAAAAAATTAAAACCGGGGGGGAAAAAAAATAAAAGGGGGAAAAAAAAAAAAAAAAAAAAAATTTTTCTTTTTTTTTAAAGGAAAAGAAAAAAAAAATTTTTTTTTCCCCCAAAAAAATTTTAAAAAAAAGGGTTTAACAAAGTAGGGGGAAAAATTTTTTTCCCCCCCTTAAAAGGGAAAAAAAAAGGGGGAAAAAAAAAAAAAAAAATTTTTTTTTTTGGGTTTTTTTTTGGGGGCCCCCCCAAAAAAAGGCCAAAAAAAAAGGAAAAAAACCCCTTTTTAAAATTTAAATTTTTTAAAAAACCCCCCTTTTTTTAAAAAAAAAAAAAAAAAAATTTTTTTTTTTAAATTTTAAATATTAAAAAAAAAAAAAAATTTTTTTTTTGTTTATTAAAAAAAGGGAAATTTCATTTTCCCCAAAAAAAAAAAAAAACCCCTTTTTTTTTTGGAAAATTTAAAAAAAAAGGGGGTTTTTCCCGAAAAAAACCAAAAAATGGGGTTTGAAATTTAAAAAGGGGGGAAAAAGGGGGAAATTTTCCCCCGGGGTTTAAAATTTTTTTTTGGGGAAAATTTTTTTTTCCCCCTTTTTTTTTAAAAAGGGTTTTAAAAAAACCAAATTTTTTTTCTTTTTTAAAAGGGAAATTTAAAATTTTTAAAAAAAAAAAATTTAAAATTTAAAAAAAAAAAAGTAAAAAAGGGGGGGGAAACTTTTAAAAAAAAGGTTAAAAGGGGGGGGAAATTTTTTTAAATTTTCCCCCCCCAAAAAAAGGGGGGGTTTTTTTTTTGCCCTTTTTTTAATTTTTAAAAAAAAAAATTTTTAAAAAATTTTTTTTCCAGTTTTTTTGGGAAAATTTTTTAAAACCCCAAATTTTTGGGTTTTAAAGGGGTTTTAAGCGAAAAGAAAAGGGGGAAAAACCCAATTTTTTTTTTTAAAAAGGGGGGGAAATTTTTTAAAAAATTTTGGAAAAATTTTGGGGGGGTTTTGGGGGGGGGCAAATTTTAAAAAACCCAAAAAAATTTAAAAATTTTTTTTTAAATTTTTAAAAAAACCCCCAAAAAAAAAATTTTTTAAAAAAAAAAAAATTTTTAAATTTTTTAAAAGGGTTTTTAATAAGTAAGAAAATAAATGCTGGGAATTGTGTTATATTGTTTATGGAAATGGGGGTTTATCTATTTCGCGCCTACTTACCCTCCCTATTATCCTTTCACGGTTGTTCCAGAAATATGATAATTGATTATAATAAGACCCCTAATAATCGCAAAATTTCGAAAAAATTATAATCGTTTTTTTCACCCTGATACTTTACTCGCTTAAAGTAACCCATGTGCAGCATCACCAAACAGTGTGTAAACACGTGACCTGTAGTATATGAGCTCCAATCGGATACAACTGTCACAAATCTTTAGCTTTTAGTAAGGACATTAAACTATAACCTCTGCTAAAATGATGAAAGTAGTTCAAAAAACATCAGAGACTTCCCATGATGGAGGATTAGATTAAAAATGAATACATTGCGCACTCGTTCAGGATTAAACCATGAGCTCCATAAATGTTCCCCAAATTTGCTTGAGCTTCCACGATTTTTTTCAATTATTTCACGATTATTTCGATCTTTGATTTTCTCTCATGCAATAATCATATCAAATCGAAACCGGTTTAAACCAGTATCAATATAAAATAATTGGTTTTATTGTGAAAGCCTGTCCCCCTATTACTACAAGTGGGACCAGCCCATTTACTGGTACATGACCGTCATTACGAGCTGCCACCAAAAACTGGTTTGAACTGCCCTGAGTATCATGGGTGGTTCACACCGTGTTTCTGTGGAATGCAGGTTCAGTTGAGTCTTTGATGTATGAGTAACAACATTTATGGTCATAGTTTCGTTCTTTCTTGTACTATAGATGGAAGGATCGCACTGTCCTTCTCTTTATGTGACTTTAGTCTTTACCTAATGGATCCCCAGAAGTCGTCACTAAGTTCTAGACAGATATATCGATTACTGACGTTAACCCAGTTTTCAACTCCGAATTTTCAAGTTATGAATGACATACCTTATTTTTAAGTCCCATATTCACGCATTTTTTACACATTAACGTAGAAACTATAAAATTTCATTGCAATACTAAATCACAACACACAGCCTTTCTAACTACTGAGTTGTACCGACATAGCAAGCTTGGCCTGATACACAAGATCAAAACGCTTCACCAACAAGCGTATTTTGCCTTATTATATCTTGATCTATTTTTCAACTGGTAAAACATCTTAAGTTCATATGTCATGTAAGACTATGAAAAACAAGACAAATAGAACCTCTGTTAAAATGGTGGGAAGTGTCCAAATATGATGGACCCTGCGAAACTGTTTTTTAGGAGCAGTAAATTTACCAGGGGTGGTAGGTTCACGGCACCGAGCTACTTCTACCCCTGGTAGCATTAGCTCCACGCTCGTAGTTTCATAAGAACTTTGAGTGGTTACTGAAATGATTACATGGGTAATGTGTACTTTCCTTACAATTAAAAGGAAAATCTAGGATCAGTATAGAACTTAAGACATTTTGATGAGCGCGTCTTATTTGTAGCTCCATATTATCTATGTGTTTCTTTCCTTCCTTCTGCATTTTCACTGTTTTTAATACACAGAGCATCACTAGTAAGAGCTCCGCATTGGTGTGTATAGCCGGGTTTCCCTGGGTTTCAGAGAGTGTGAAGGTGGGTATTAGTTTCATTGGGGTAATATGATGCCAACATTTGGCACCATCAGTGAGTGAGAACTATCAATGCTTCCATAACTGAGTACAGTATCGAGTTGGCAAGTATACAAAATTCTGTGAGGTGGTGGCCAAAACTGTGAGGTGGCCACCTCACAAAAACAATGCCAGGGAAACTCTGGTAGTGGTGTTGCTGCTCTGGCGGACACTGTATCCATTGTTAGGGCAGCACCGTTTTAAGTTTGAGTATATTTGAAGACTTATTGTATTGACAATGCTCAGGGTTTCCTCCCCCTGGCATTCTCTTTGTGAGGTGTTGGCCCACCACCTCACTCGAATTTGCACTTGCACCTGTACTGTACTAGTTATGGAATATTGATAGTTCTCACTGATGGTGGCATCATATCACCCCCCATGGACTCCTACCAGCTCATACTCTCTAAAACCCAGTGGAAACCATGATGCTTATCTGTTTTTGAGTGAAAGTAAACTTTGCTATCGTAGTGATTGTTTTATGACAAAAAGGAAGCAGTTCTGAGCCCCTTTACGTGGGAAAGTTTTGTGGAAGCTTTTGCCACCAGTTGTGCTCCTTTTCCCTGTTTTGAACTTAGGCCGAGTCATCATTTGTATGGTGTTGTAGTATATTCTGTTTTCTTTCCTTTCTTTTCCCAGAAAAAGCAAATGGAGAGTATTAACTCTCGTACTGCAACTTGTCATGAAGGAGTGGTAAATACTACCTTGGCATCAAGCAGACACTGAAGTCACTCCGACAAGGCAAGGCTAAGCTTATCAATCCTGGCTAGTAATACACCACAGCTCAGGTGGGTACAGTTATGAAAAGCTGGTGAACCATTGGAAATTTTCTGGTTCAAACTCAAATTGAGTCCCCAATTGCATGGAAAGCTGTTCACCTTACTGGTGGTTACTGTTGAGGTGGTTTCTGATATAGGTGATTTAAAAAAGGGACTTTGTGGTTGTCTGATATATGGAAGTTTTTATTTTTCAGGTGTTGTTTGGCATGGTTGCCATGGTTCTACTTCCCCACTTGGACAACATTCCCCTGGACAACATGCCCCCGGACAATTTCCCCCACATGGACAATATTCCGCAGACAATTTCCCACCCAGGTAAGGCTGTTTTTTTCAAAAGATTAGGGATGCACTGGATCCAAATTTTTTGGGTTCTGGCTGGAAACGTATTTTGCTGGATATGTATTTCAAATCTGGCCGGAACCAGAATTTTTCACCTGTAAGAGAAACATTAAAATTTAGAAACATAAATAGAAAATATGGTGGCTGGGAGTCAGGATTGGGGGTGTTAGTGCACCCCTGCTTTGTTACCCTCTAATTTCTAGGTCAAAAGAGAAGGCAAATTTCTCTGGAGTTTAAGGATGATTTATTGGGTGTATGGCCAATGATGAGTGCAAGTGGCTCCCCCAAACCCCAATTTACTGGTATTTTTACAACAGTTGTATGGCTCTCTTTCAACAAGATTATAAATTTCAGTGCAGTGCAAAACGTTTTCAAGTTCGGTTTCAAACACTGTTAAAATACATTGCAAGTCCTCCCCTATAGTCGCCTTTTACGACAGGCAGGGAATACAGTGGGTATATTCTACAACCCCCAGACCACAGGGGGAAAGTAGGGGTTGAAACTTTCAAACCCTCCCATGGCCACCTGCCTGGATGCTTAACTTTGAAACATAGTGTTGTAAGCTCTATGCTGGCTGGCTGGCAGTTCTTTGCACCAAAAACCTTGACTTAAATGAGCAAAATTCCGAAAGGAACTTCATTCTTAAATTATTTGTCATTGGGCAACAATGTTCAATTTTGATTATTAGTCAGTGATATGATGTATCAAATTGATCCTAGGACTTGGTAAGTATCTTATGAAAGACAATTTAAAGCTGGCATCCATGACTTTCTGGCCTCGTACGTTTAGGTTTACTGTAATGCTTAGTGTGGAGAAGTATCAGTTGGAATGAACAGAAAAGCTGTCTTGTGTCTACAGGGTCCTCCACACAGCAAGAAGAGATTGAAAATTTGGAAACTTTTTGTGTTTTTATCAAGAACAATCATCTTTGCTTCATGTTCTGAAAAATAATAGAATCTTACCCTAAATGTGCTTAGTGATTGTTACTGTGTAAGTCACAGTTTTCATAACTCTGTAAAGGCAAGTGCTATCTTGTTTTATAATTTGCTATTTTTGGCCTTGGAAAAATCTTAAATAAACTTTTAAATTGTGTTTCTCAAAAGTTTGGGACTGTGAACATCTTGGTCTTTTCTCTGCCTGCTCGTCATCAGACCTTCCCAGGAGTAACCTTCCTTTTGTGCTTTCATTTCTGCTTGTATAGCAACAAAACAAAAAAATCATTTCTTTATACTGTTGTAACTCTTGCAGAAAAAGTGAAATTGAATACTACGCTATGTTGGCCAGACAGGTGTCCATCATTACAGTGCGAACAACATCGAGTTAGGGACAGCTTGTGGTAAATACTTCAGGGTGTGTACCCTCTGCATCACAGAGGACCGGTAAATACAAAATGTCTGTTGTCATAAAATATATTATAATCAATATTCATTGCATTTTAAACATTTTACTAGTTAAGAAAAGCCAATGTCTAGACATGTTAAATGGACTTTACCAATTATGTATGGATGTGCCCAGACTGGGTGGAGTGTTGATCTCTACCCTGTGGGAGGGGTGTACATGGAGGGAGTATGTTAGAGATGACCTGTGCCAAAAAGAAAAATAGTGTTGGGTGAGATTCATGATATTTGAGTAATTGCCAGGCTGTGCTGTGTGGGGTGGCCTGGTGCTGCCTGGAGTGGGCTCATCCCTACCTATCCTGAAGACCTGACTTTTAGAGTGCTGCAGTAGATAAGCAGAGTGTAGGTGACAAGCATAAATTAATAAGTTAGCTCACAGGTCCTCAAATCTGCTGGACATCTTGCCCTTGGACACCAGTTCACAAAGAACCAGCGATCCTTGTATTAGCCCACTAAGAACCAGTGATTGTTGAATCATTAGTCCGATTTTCTAGTAGCCTGCATAACTGTCAGGCTTGTCTCTGCCTAAATCAGTTTTGTCAGTAATTAATGAAGCTAATTTAGGTGAACAAATTCTGCAATGTAAATCACAGCAGCCACTTTTACACCTTGTGCATTAACCAGGGGATTCCCCTCTAGGAGGAAGTAAATTTATGTCTGTGGTTCTTCTAGCAGCCTCAAATTTCTCATTAAATCCTTGGTAGCCAGTGTGCTACATTAAGTTTGTAGGAAAACATTTTTAAGTAGGTAGGTTAGGTTAGATGAGGTTTAACGTCCCAGTTTCCCACCAGTTTGGTTCAAGTCGAGACGACCACGGCCGTAATAATTTAGTGGTCCCTGTTTTATCAAGTGACTCCTGCCTGTTTCACTCATTATATAAACTAAGGAATGTACACTTTTTGTCCAAAAGGAGGCCCTCTGGCCCCTTGACTTCTATAATTACAAGTTTGAAGAAATGCAAAGGATAGTTTTTCTCTGTAGTTTGAGAACATGTAAAATTTGATATATATGTGTTTAATATGAAAGCAACTCCTGTTTTGGTTTTTGTCATCCCAAATGTTTAAGGAATAAAATCGCATCTGGTGGACTATTATTGGTGAATAAACCGTCCAGACTCCAAATTTGCCAAATAACGGAGGAGGCGAAGCCGAGTCCGTTATTTTGCAAATTTGGAGTCGAGACGGTTTATGAGACAATAATAGTCCCGGCAAATGTGGTTTATTCCTATTCTACCACCAAAAATGTGTGAAAAACTTCATTTTATACCAGTGTTTAGGGGTTCACTGACCGTATGTTTGTGGAATAACAGGTCAGTGATTAACCATCAGAATGTAGGATTCTCAATAACGTATGGCTAGAGGTGGTAGAATTCACTGTTTAAACAACCATTAAGGCCCATTTGTTTTGATCCTGTCTAGACATGGCCGCCAGCCATTTTGGAAATCTAGGATACCTACTGACTGAGGTTTCCTTTTGAAGGGAAAAGTCAGGGAATGTGACAGAAATACCGCAAATCAAGACAGTTAGGGAGATGGATTGGCCCGAAAGAGAAGATAGACAGCCTTATAAATTTGCCTGGAATCAAAATGGCATATCTACTGAATAATTGAAAATAGGGTGAAACAATTATGAAACTTTTAAAATTAATGATAGAATACAGAGAATTTGTTTTTATGAATGGCAGTGACCTTTCAGACATAATTTACTGCAGACTATGTAAAGCTTGCCGTTGCCCTTACACAGCCTTTTGAAACTTTGATGGAGATGTGGGAATCTGTCAGAGTCACTGTCAAAACTTAGACATAATAAAATAAATGTTCATGCAATTAAAAAGTTGTCAGGAAATTGAATTTCAGTCCTGGTAGGCCCTATTTGATACCAGTAAAAGTTGGCACGAAAGTCCTTCAAAGTGCAGTAGATCTCCACAAAAAAAAATTCAGTATAAGAGCACTCATCAAGGGCATTGCTTTTCTGCACTCTCATGGTGTGTAACTGACTTGTCTTGGGGCCTTATACTTTAAATCAAGATTGCCTTGAAAAAATGTGGTTAAACTCACATGTTGAAAAAATGCCAATGTGCTGCAGTATTTTAGTTCATTGCAAATGAAATTTGACTCAAAGTGAGTTTTCCAGAGCCCTTCAAGATGGCATCTTAGGAGAGTAAATAGCTCAGCAAATGACTTGCATGTCAATTGGCACAGCTAGTATATTTTTCATATGTGGGTGAGTTTTTGGAATATTTTGGCACGTTGTGGACATCGACCCACATATCAACGTGTTGGATGTTCTTGCACATGAGTAAGACTTTTCTCACTTTTTTGTACCAGACTTAGCATTTGGCTTACAGCTTTTGACCATTTTGTGGGTAAAAGGTTGAAACAAGGAAATATGCCCAAGCCAAATGGCAGAAGAGATATTTTGTTTAGCTGATTTGTTCAAAGTGCATGAGAAAATGCCCAGGTCAGGTGGCCATGCTTATTAAAAGGGTACTGGTATCCAGAACTTCAAATGTGTTTGGATATTTGAATTTTCTGCCTTGGTACAGTACTGTAGGTGAAAACAGTACAAAGAACGCAACCTGCATACATGAGAACTTAGTTGAGCAAATTGACCTGAGAAGCATTTTGTTGAACAGTCTCTCTCCATGTGGAAAGCTTAAGCCTTGCCTTATCTTTTGAACATTTTCTAAGTTTTTAATTCAGAGGAAACCAGCCAGACCCACATAAAAGTTAACCCACCTCTCTTCTCCTCTCTCTTTAATCCCATCTCCATTCCCCCAACTCCCTTCCCTCCCTTTTCAACTATGAACAATGTGATATCATGGAAGATTTTTTATTTCCTCTCTTCTAGGTGACAGTGACATCATCAGAACTAGCCCTCAGAATCAATAAACTGGTTTTGTCTTGGAGTGATGAGAACAGAAGATCATCCAGTACATTCTCAGCCAAGGATTTTGCAGTAGTTTCACACCTTTTCCTGTCAGATATGTAATTACAAAATCAAAGCCCATTACAGATGTTGAGTTTGTTAAAAGGACTTAACTGTTTTTTGTTTTCTTTATGACCACTTTCTTGTTCAGAGAGTTATATTTTAATGGAAGTTCATTATGGCAAAAGTCACTTGCTATCACGGGAAGGAATTTTAGCTCTTGCAGAGGAACCACCTTTTTCAGGATTGTGTCTTTGAAAACAGAAACCAAATATGTAATTGCAAAGAGCAATTAAAGGCCTAGGTCCTTGAAACAGGAGAATAGTTTCTTGAGCTGAACTTAAATGAAACTCGTGTTAATTTCCTAGAGCCCAATATGTAGGTGTGATCCCATGGCTATTAAGAAATTGTTAGATTTTATTATTTTATTTAAATGAGGGACATGAGATGTTGAGTAATGCAACCTTCACAGGTGTGTCACAATTTTGCTCTCCTTTTGATGATTATTTGTTGTAATTAGGTCAGAAGGGAATGCCATATGTTAGTTTTGGTAACTTTGACATTTGACAACATTCTAAAAATGGGTGACATCATCTCCAGGAACTCGGTGAGATCTAACAGATAACAAGAACCATTTTCCTAACTTCCTAATATTTATACAGGAAGATTTTTCAAGAGCAAGACAGTTGTGAGGTTGACTGTCAGCAAACCACACAGCTTCAAAGGTGCCTTTAATTCCTTCTGTAACAGCTTCTGGCAGGAATTCTGTAAAGGTTGGCAAGTTATAAGTTACTGCATTTATTAGAAGAATGCAGTCACCCACCCGGGACTAGCAAATTCCTCTCTTTTAACCTGTATGGTGTTCTTATGAACCATAATGTGAATAGCCTGTTTCTGAATATTATTTATGCATAGAATCTACTTGATGCTTGGCTTACCTTTAACATGCAACATTTACTTACCTCAAATATTATGAAAGGAGCTAAAAAGAACAAGATATGTGTAAGATTAGGCTCATGTTTAAAAATAAGGTGGGGGAGTAGGGGCAGGGAGTTGATTTGATAAGTGATGAGGTGGGGGGTATGGGAGTGGCTTAGGGGTAGGAGGTTCATTTGAAAAGTGAGGAGGCCAGCTGACACATAAAACAACCAGTATATGCATCAGGTGGCCTCCTCACTTTTAAAATCAATCCCCCTATTCTCCCGTTAGGTTGGCAACCCATCGCTGGTGTCAGAGTATCGAGATGCTGCCCGTCACTCCATCAGGTAAATCCTGGTGCAACGTCTACACTGCATGTGTCTCATGCACCAGCTTGTCAGTGTTCTATAGGCATGTGTCATGAAGTGAAATTATTAGAGGTTCTTTCGTTCGAAGAAGCCGAAAGGTAACATGCTATATACCTGTCACCGGCTCATTGCAAACATTTCACATAGCAATGGAAGGTGTTTACCCTGAAAGTTTCCTTGATTGGCAGGCAATCATAACATGAAATTAGTTTGCCTTAAAAAAGGCAAGTTCCAGCATACCCTGGGATAGACATTGTTATACCCAGCCCTGCCCTAATCCTTTTTCACATGCCTGTATAAAATGCAACTCATCATTGTTTTACCAACGTGAAATACTTTAGTATTACCCTGCTATGTGGTCAGGTGGTAGTTGAAATGAGGTGTCGATCCCCTCTTTGGGGAGCAGAAGTCCTTCATAAGGAACGTTTTGTTTTGCCTCTTCCCCAAAGAGTCGAGGGTTATTTGGAAAAAGTAGGTATTACTTGTGGGTCTTTTGGGTAAGATCATGTAGCTATTCTTTCCAGCCAGGCTAGAACAGACCACACATGACAGACTAATGATATAGAGGTCTGAAGGTCAAGAGGTTGGTTATGTTAAGTCTTGGTGACCCAGGGGCATAGCTAGGATGAAATTTTAAGGGGGACCTGGGCATCAAATGGGAGGTGGGGGGTCACGGCATTGATCGCCATCCTTAATTCTTACACATTTATTAGGACACAAAAATTCTTAGGGGGGTTTAGCGAACATGGGGGGGAGGCCCCCATAGCTATGGGCCTGTGGTGACCCCTGGGGTCACAGCTCCTTTTGGGGCAGAACTTCGGGAGTAACGTTTGCTTTTCGGAAGTTTTCGCCCTTCAACTCTTCGCCAGAGAGTCCATGGAACTTTGGAAAAAATATTGAAATATTCAAAGATATTCGTTAAAACAACATTTTGCTAACTTGTTTTTGAGCATGACGCACTTTTCCAAGTACAAAATGAGGGCGGCCTTCTACTAGCGAAATAGAGAAACTCCTTTACTGTGCTTTGCCCCTATATACAGATAAAAGATTGGCCTACTCTATAGCGAAATGAAGTACCTTTGCAGGGTTAAGAGAAGTTCGAAGCAAATTCTCAAGCCATGAATGGGTAATGGTTGCTGTAATCTCCATGAATGAGTATTTGTTGTGCAGAGAACAAAAACTGGACCGAATCACGGCGATCTTCACGTGGGAGAGGGGTTAAATCGTACGAGGGAACAAAATAACTTTCTCCCCCTATTATGTGGTCAACGGACGCAATATTTTGCTGATATTTTTGGGAGTATGAGACTTTACCAACACTATAATGATCGCCACTTCTCGGATATTATTCAACGAAACGTGACAGTCTTAAAAAACACAGCAAAGTCGCTTGGCAAAATAGTACGCGGGAGGCTTCAGTCTGGGGTGCAACCCGGCGACTTCTTCGGCTAGGAAAACCGATTTTGTAGCAACTTGTATACCAGGCCAGGCAGGAATTTTTTGGAAGAGTTAAAATGGGGAAATTCAAGTTGAAATATCAGAACGGCTCTGCGAGAACGAGAAGCACTCCCCCAATGGCTTCCGGTCCAAGGGCCCTTCTTAGGGCCTCTCATGGGGCCAAGAGCAACCCCCGTTGGTGTTGCAAGGGCGTATTAACATAATCATTGGTATTGTTACGATGCATTTAAGACTCTTCAATCAAATGAAACTGGATGGGCAATAAACAGACCACAATAATCACATTTTTTTCAATTATGGTCTTACTCCGTATAATTAACATCCGGCCGGGATTGATGTACGTTGCAGAGGGCTTGAGTGTGGAGGGAAGGATGGATTATGGTGAGGGTTTCCCGAGGGTTTGGAGCAATAACTTTACCCAAATTGTCCTACAGAAAGTAAGAACGGGAAAACAATAGTGCTCCGTATGGGTGCTCACCAAGCGCGCTGAAGACAATCGTATTTTCCAGACGTTTGTCATAGCGATATGAGTAATAGGAAAACTAAGAAAATATCCTCCTGGAGGGGAAGTTGACCCCTTCGTAAGCCCCCTTCCCCATTCGCTACGCCCCTGTCCCATAGTGAAGGGATTAATCTCTTTCAGAGCAAAGTTGCATCTTAACAATATTTATTTTGAAATGTTGGAAATTTACACAGATCGATGTGATAAAAATTTCCTTTGAAAATTTCTGGGGGCAATAGCCCCAGCTGCTCCCCCTGCGTACGGCCATGAGTCCAAGGGAGAGGAAAGGTGACAAGTTGAAAGAAAATCCACCTAACTCTAGAAGGACCCATCCAAGTAATTGTGAAACCATGGCCGTCGGAACTTGACGGTGGAGGGAATACCGTAGGGGCACATTCAGAAAATGTTTTATCGGGTGCAGGAGGCTCCACCACTTCAGGGGGATTCGCAATACAGAAATGATATATTTTTTATTCTTAACTTTTCCGGTGGAGGCGACTGGGGGCCCGAGACTTGTGGGGTTCACCCGCAAACTCCTATTAGCTACGCCATAGGGTTGGTCACATTGAAACTCGGTGTGAAGTTTTTCTTCAAAAAAGTTATTAAATTTGCCCTAGACAGGTCAAAACTACACTTGGAATTTCAAATATCTTAATGCTTAAATATTCAGCCCCAGTTGTAGGAACCTTCCGGTTTGGAGAAGAAAATGATACTTCCACTTGCAATTGAAAATTCTCCCATTGCATCTTGAACAGTTATACAGCCCACAAAAGTATGCATACTCTTAAGCTCTTTGAGCTTTATGCTTGGACTGAGACCGCACCAAGAAAAAAGCGGGGTTATAATTGCCCGCTTGACGGACGTGTATTACTAGTAGTACCATGTACGTCAAAAGAGGAGTACATATTCGACACCCGCTATGAAGGTTAGGTTATGATGACGGAACTACTATGTTTACGGTGGCCGGAGAGGTGGGGCGTGTGGAGATATGTACCGTAAAGTGAAGATACTTGAGAAAGTTTCAGAAGTTTATGTAATGAAGCACAAAAATTGTAGTCTTAACTTGGGGCATTTTTGCACATTCTGGTTTTTTATATATAAAAGACCGGAAATAAGCAAGAGCAAGGATGAAACTGAAAGAATAATGTCCCCATCTTTTTTCTGTGTCCTCAAGTGGAGGAAACTTGACACACTTTTCAGAAGTGTTTTAATATTACTCTTATTACTCTTAATCTGTGCAATTTTTGTATGAGATTTAAGGGCTCGTCATAGGCTATGCATATGTTGAACAATGCCTTTTATTTTTTTGAAACTTGCGAATTCATTTTGTTTTATATACTTAAAAAGTGTATCAAGTTACCTAGACATACTGGATTTTCCACATAGTTGGGTTCAACCAAAAAAAATAGTGGAATACTCCCACTATTTAAGAGTGACACCTTACAGAGTCTACTGGTAAAGACACCTGTCAAGTAACTGCCTACATGTTAGAGCTGAAATCAAGACTTTTTCAATAGTCACTTCTGCACGAATTGAATGACGATTTGTTAAAAATGCCTCTAAAGTAGTTAGGTACCTCAACTGTTTGAGACAGGCATTTATGGAACAATTACAACCTTGTACAAAAATAACAACATCAATATTGATAAGAATAAGTCACGAATGAAACAGTAGAAATTATCCCAAGTTACCCAGGTATCTCAAGTCTAACTGTTTTACTGCTACTCCCAATTTCAGGCTTTTTCAGCTTGAGCCACTCATATTGAGTGTACTGACCGCATAGACATAAGCGCACGAGGCGGGGGGGGGGGGCAGGGGGCACACTCCCAATTCGGGCAAAGATAGTGGATCCATTCGGGAAAATGAGACAGTCTAGAAAATAAATTATGCCCTTTTTGCCGGCCAAAATTCGGGCAATTTGGTTCAAAATTCTAAATTCGGGCAAAAATTATCCCTGCCCCCAGATGTATTGATCCCCCTTGCGTCTATGCGCATAGATGTAGTAAAGCAAGGGATGAAAAAGTTTCAGAGAGTTCATTAGAAATAATTGATAAGTAGTGTTCGAATGACTAAAACAATTATTTAGTATTGATTAGCATTCAGTATTAAAATATTAATTCCATTTGCAGAGCTAAGTTAAAATGGATTCGTAGCTGGGTTTTCACTGGTCACAAATTTTTCATCCCTTGTAGGGGAGGATTCCACCTTTATGCGAGACATAACAGTGACAGGCTGAGTGGGACAGTTTGAACACATGTCATACCCGTATTGGGAAGTTCCTCACTTCTTAGGGTTTGTGTCCTGTCACTGTGCCCAGGGGGATCCAGGATTTGCAGGAGATTGCGGATTGTTGCCAGTGGCGACACAAATACTGAATTCACGAAGGATGCTGTGATACATCATAAAATATCTGTGGAGTGAAGATATTACCAGTGACGCCACCTAGAGGAGCACGGTGGCATATTTCTGGAATGAAAATATTACCAGACGTACCCACCAAGAGGTTCATTAGGGACATATTAAATTTGCAGTGAAGATATTACCAGTGACGTCAAATAGAGGGGCATGGGGACATATCTCTGGAGTGAAGATACCATTGACCAGACATGGAGCTATCCGTAATTGCTCCATGCATCAATTATTGAACTAAAATTGCCGTTCTCATTTTAGTACACGCATGCCGCAGTGGTCTAAGCAAGTAGTATGTCTGTCGGAAATCATCTTTTGTTTAGCCCCTTCCTCGAGGCAATTGTAAGCCTAAAATCACTCCAATTATTTAGAGTCCCCTGTCTCCAGCCTTGCTCCCCTCTACCGAGTCAGGACCTGGCCCTCGCATCCCACTGGGCCTTTTTGCCCTTTTAGTCGACTCGTGAACTATGCTTCACCCGAATCCATATTTCCCTATGAATCCATATTAACGTTCTTGGCGCAATAGAATACAAATAAGTTGTGGAGTTGTGTACGCTAAACTGATTCCTGGTTCAATGA
Source organism: Holothuria leucospilota (assembly GCA_029531755.1). Classification (NCBI taxonomy): domain Eukaryota; kingdom Metazoa; phylum Echinodermata; class Holothuroidea; order Aspidochirotida; family Holothuriidae; genus Holothuria; species Holothuria leucospilota. Next base: position 41,446,217 of record CM055982.1, read on the forward strand.
CGTTCTCATGAAACCATTACTTTAGTTCATGGCAGTACCATACAGCAGGTAGGTCCAAATAGCAACTCACTGCATACTATGCAGAGAGTAGAGCAAAACATACGTAACATACATGTAAGATGACTTTCTTAAGTTAAAAGGGCGGTTGCGGTGCTACTAACGACCATGGGCGTGGATCATGGGGGAGATGGGGGGAAGCGTCCCCTCACTTTTTTGAGAGGGGGACATCTCCAATAAGTCCCCCCTCTCCCACTTTTTCAAAATAATGAAACTAAAACTGTGATGAATTGTAATATAACATAAATTACGAATTGACACTACATTTTAAAACCTAAATTGCGCCCAAATATGGCACCATTTGCCATAAAGACACCTTCTAATTTCATTTTTTTTAAAGGAGAGGGGAAACCCCTCCCATTAGGCCCCGCCCCAAGGACGGCGATTCGCAAATGGTTAAAAGTCCCCCCCCCCCCCCCACTTTTGGTGATGGATCCACGCCAATGCTATAACGACTGCATGGAAACCAATTGTGACATCGGCATTTCCTGTTTTTTATCATCTGTATTTGTTTACTGGATGATGATTTAGGCTATATTTTGTGCCCCTCAAGAAATAAAAAGCAGGTTTTGCCCCATTAATTGCATGGTCGAAGTCCATTATTTTAGTCTGACCTTGCATTTTCCCTTTTAGGCTGGAATACAATCATGTCATTTATACACATTATTTCCATACAACAATGACAAAATTTCTGTCGAGGAAATATCTCAAATTAATCAGTGTAACTCACAGCCCGGAGCTTATTGAACACGTACCGTACTAAATAGTCGATAGGTGCACAAGCGGTAATCACGGTATCTAAGTGCAACATTGCCGGTGATCTTAGCATTTAACTTGATAAACTACCCTTCCTTGACCCATAGTAATTAATTAATCTCCCCTTCAGAATAAGGTCCCATTCTTGGTATGTCACGTACACTTTGTGGCGGGTTAAGAGAGGGTCAAACGGTACTTTATGCAGAAGCAAGCAGATTTAGAGTAAGACAACGCCTAATCCGATTATTTCTGTAGATCTTGAGTACCGTGAAGCTGCTTTTGAATGACAGGTGTTTAGATGACCCTCTTGTTTAGTTTGACCAGGGAGGTGTTAACACCTCGCCTGGTTGGATCATGAAGCTATCTGGTTTCTTACGTAGTACCCTTTTAAAGAGAAAAAGCAGCCATACTAATTGAAATTAGTATACACAGATACAGGGCCGTAGCCAGGGGTGGGGTCTTGGGGTGAGCTCCAACTCTTTTCCCCTTAAAGATTTTTAAGCAATATATATATGGTGTGCCCAGGTTTTTTTTTTTTTTTTTTTTTTCCTGTTCCACTATTTTGTTATTACCTCCTTGATTGAGAATTCTCGCTACTAGTCTCCCCAGATATCTGAATTCATGTATGGCCCTTTCCAATCACGTGACAAAATTAGTTGTTACTAAAGAATTCTATTCCTGCATCATAATTCCTCAAGTTGGTTTATCTTTATTACGCATTGATCTATGTTCGAACACATGAAATGTAGTTGTAAGGAAAAAAGAGGAGATCTGTAAGGTTTAACTGATGCTTTCACGTTAGTTGGAGACTGCTTATTCCATTTCATTATCAGAGTGATGCTGTTCTCACCCCAAACAATTTTGCGAAGTTACTAGGAAAATTGAACTACACATTAAGTTGAGGCAAACTGGAACTTCACCCAAATCTATTAAAGCCCCCTTTGTTTTCCTTAAGAATTACACAGGTATCAGTCCTACATAAATTTCAACGACAAACAAGACCGCGTGTTTGGTCTAGTGGTAGAGCATCCGCGTCTCAAGCGGGAGGCCCGGGTTCGATTCCCAGGTCGAGTCATGCCAAACTTTAAAAATGGAACCTACTGCCGTTGTGCGTGATGCTCCGCATAAGCAATGGAGTAGGGAAAACAAACCAGAGCCTCACAACTGGAAAAAAAGCCGTGGGCGCTGCTAGATTAAACCAAGAGATTCTAAGGTGAGGCGTAAAACCCTAGCTCACCAAATCCAACTCCACGACAAATACTCGAAACACAGGTAAGCCAAAATATTATCTTGTATATATTTAACAATTCTAGTGTCTTGTTACTTAAGAAAATGTCAGCGTTCCTACAGCTGTCTTAGAATATGCGGCATTTTACCACTGTTGTGTAGATTCAGATATAAATTTGACTGTATACACTGTTTAAAGCTGTCGCAATAAGACTGCTTCACACTTGTTCAAGAACCAAAATCTTCAGATTAATCTAATAAGCCATATTTTTCTTTACACCTTCAATTAGTCATACAAAAGCGAACTTCATACTTTCACAGAGGGTCAGTGCCGTTAGTCAGACTGTCCTTTTTTATCTGGTGAGGCTGAATGGGGGACAGTTCGAGTGACGTACAAGTTTCTCACAAGTATACAAGCGCGTGCATTTTTGGGACCTCTACTTTGCGATATATCTCATTCTCAAACACATAAAACCATGATAATGGTTTAACGGTTTTGAAAATTCTTCCCCTTATTGAATAGTTTATTCCTGAGTTAAATCCAACAAATTGTTATCTTGCAGAGTAAGTCATTGCACTCTTAAACAACAAATGTAACTTTGAGTAGGGCTTACCATTTAAAGGTGGTTCCGCACCTCCTCCCCAAAATTTTGGGTTCTTTCCGACCCGAAATGGAGAAGATTTCTTAAACAACAAATGTAACTTTGAGTAGGGCTTACCATTTAAAGGTGGTTCCGCACCTCCTCCCCAAAAGTTTGGGTTCTTTCCGACCCGAAATGGAGAATATTTTGATAAAAACTTACAAAAATCGGATCGCAATCCGATCCGAATTCATTGTAGTGTGACCGCGGCTTTACGCACGTATCCGCCGAGGGTAAACAAATTAGCTGTCTAGATTTGTGTTGGTATAGTAGTCAGGGTCACCCTGCCTTAAGGGAGCGTGTTTACATTACCTGGCGCAGGAGTATCCGTGATCACGACGGCGAAGCTCCCAGGTGGGACCTGTTCTATTCAGCCAGTCTAGAACGGGACCACTGTCGGGTGGTGTCAGTTAAGTCAAAGTTTGTCCCTTGGGGACGTTGTTACTCCTTCGGGGAGCAGAACTCCTTCGGGAGTATTGTTTGGTTTTCGCCCCTGGCTCTTCGCCAGAGAGTCAGGGGACTTTTGGAAAAAAAGTTTACATTTGGTCTTTTCACTTATCCGGCCTCGACTTTAGGGAGTAAACCGCGAAGAATTTCACTCCCCAACCCCCCCCCCCAACCCCCCCAAAACATGGATTGCCAATCACGGATAAGAACGCTCATCTTTTATGAATATCCGTAAGGTTGCTAAGTTGAAGCCAATGTAAAAACGTGGATGGAAAAGAAGCTTCTATTGTACCAAAAACCGTATCTTTATCGTTGAATCCAATTCTTACCGCGAAGTTAAGCACATGAAAGAAGGGGAGCATTGCTTCATACCTTACTGAAAGCTTAACTCCTATCATCGTGGATAAACATTGGGAAAGTTCCGGATTAGTTTGTTGAGGCCGAAGCCTGACGTCACTGTTCACTGCATGTTAGTGTTATTGGTTGAACGCCTCATATGACTAAAAGCGATGTAGCTATCATGCTCCTATTAAATAGCTCCTTAAGGGAGCAGAACTCCTTCGGGAGTATTGTTTGATTTTCGCCCCTGGCTCTTCGCCAGAGAGTTGAGGGGACTTTTGAAAGAAAAAATGACTCGAAGACCCACCTTCATTGCGAGTGAAAATTAGTGCAAATAATGCTCCCTGACTTCGGGATAAGTGAAAAGATAAGATATAAACACGTTCCCTCGAGACAGGGTGACCCTGTCTAGGTGTGTAGTTCCAATGTTGTCCTTTCGGGGACTTAGCTCCTTCGGGGAGAAGAACTCCTTTCTGGAATAACGTTTGGTTTCGCCCCTTGGCTCTTCGCCAGAGAGTCGAGGGGACTTTGGAAAAAAGTTGTTGTAATGATACGAGCTTACCTCGCCGAGGGCGCTCTTTCTGTTCTGTAACTTAATATGCATAAGGTTTACTGTGACCTACATGGGCGTCACCAAGGGGGGGGGGGAGGGGTCGGGGTGTGCAAACGACCCTCCTTTGAGCTTTGCTTACATAAATGTTTAAAGAATGTATCAAAATTAGGTTTCTTCTGCTATTGCAAAGTTTAAATTTCTGTTAATATGTCGAATCGTTAATTTCGCTGCAATTACAGATCGAGGCCCCCAAATTACTTTTTTCCATTACCTATTTTAACATGGTAAATGACATGTACAGTATTTTCTAGGTCTTGAAGGAGAAAGGTTGAAAGTTAAAAAACAAAGTAAATTGGTAAAATCACATTGTGCACAAACTTACGCTTCTGTTCTGTAGAGCCTGATAACTTAAGCAATTAAGAGACGCTATTCATTGCAGATTTGAACGATTTCCTTAAATTTCTTTGCATTGCAGAGTTCTATTAGCTTAAAACTTTTCTGTGATTTGCTATTTGAGGTTAGCTATTTTTACTTCCTTAATCTTGAATATTTCCTTATATTCCACGAGCTTTCGAGGGTTTTGTCCAGGGAATCGTTTACCTCTACATCCTAGCAGTTGGTTCCCTTGACCAGGCTCATGTTTCCCATGATAGACCCCCAACTTTAAAAGAAAAACGTTCTGCATGGTGCCGTCTCTGTGATCCCCATCCATGGGTTCACGTTTTGCTCTTACATGAAATCATATTTTTGGCATTATGAAACTAGCAATATTGACGATAATTTTATCTCATTAAAGGCATTCGAAATGTCTAACTCCTCAGAGTTTCCGAGGGCTTCACCCCTTGGAACCACCAGGGCCCCTGGACCCCACGTCGTAGTGCTCGCGCTACGCGCGAGCATTCCCGCTAACGCCGTAACAGGGAGCTGCCACTCTCCCTGGCTGTAATAACTTCCCTCTCCACACAAAATGAGACACCCCCCCCCTTTGAAAATGTCTGGTGACGCCCACGGCCTATAAAATCTACCTTGACTAAATGGCATTAAAGTGAAGAAATTTTGGGAGGGGTCAGTAGAAGGTAGGTTGTGCACTTTTTAACTAATTGGGAAATGACTGATAGGGGAAAGTAGAGGGCAAGAGGCTCCACCACTGGGGTCCACGGACGCCGCCCCATCAGCTGTCCCTGTAACTAGCGCGTATGACCAAAGTTAATAGTGGTATACAACCTGCAGTTAAGAGAGTTAGGTAGCATCCGATTTGTTTCGTCCAGTGCCCTTTGCCATGTCATTGTGAGTGATAAGCCTTCGATTTCCTCCGTTTTGTATCCGTGTGATTGTCTTAAGTGTCATACTCATTAGGAACCCGGATGTGCATCGATGGGCTAGTTGCCCTAAACACCTACTGTCATGTTAAAGCCATTTAAATCACATCCGAAGACTAATTAATTCGAGAGGGCAATATCTTGAAACAAACTATCATCATGTCTTTGATCATCGAGAAACCACCTCGATCGGACAAAGGTGGACCAGGGGGCTAGATAACATCCCTGGGTATATCTGTCATGCCGGAAGTCCGAGTTAGTAGTTTCATTTTGGAGCACTTAAATTACATGCTTCCATCAGGACAACTCCTTAATACCATCTAATCCTGTCAATATCTGCCATACACGGCCACCCTGACATCACTATGTAACAGTGGCTGTATGGAGTGTCAGGTGATCTTACCAATGTGATTGCATAAACCAGGTGATGCACATTTTTATCGGGGAAGGGATTTAATTGAACTTTCTTGTCTTAGAGGACACGAGTCACACTTGCTTAGTGAAATCAGATGTTGCTCATTTGAAGCATGAATGGATTATAATTATCTGATTATTGTCATTTAGTCACTGGTTGGAACTTGTCCAGGGTCAGTCAATTAGAAAATTCAATATGCACCTCGTGGAAACTAAAATTATTGTTTGCATTATCATATACCGCTCAACTATACTTGATGAAAAAGGTGTTACATTTCAATCTTGCGACGCTATTATAAATATGCATACATGTGGCTCTGAGTGACGGATACACATTTTTGTTTCATATCAGATATTGAGATGCCTAACTTAATCCTTATCCCTTACCTCCTATATCCTAACTAGCTAACTCCTTGTGAGATGTCGAAACAGCGAGGGAAGTCGGAACAAAGAGACCATAGCGTCTAGAAGCTGGGAAGGGGACCCTGGGGAGAACATAATATCCCACATCTACCAATTTTAGCCAGGTGTTGCAAAATATAGGTACTATGAGACCTCGGTCGAGATAATAGCACGGTTATAAAGCCTATGGTCCTAAAACCATTATAGTCCTACATTCCGTTGGTACTACGGGTACACCTTTTCAGTCCGACACGTTTTCATTCCGAAAATGAAATACACGTCTTCATTCCGAAAAAGCGAGTTTTCAGTCCGACACGTCTTCATTCCGAAAATGGAATGCACGTTTTCATTCCGAAAAAACGAGTTTTCAGTCCGACACGTTTTCATTCCGAAAATGGAAAACACGTTTTCATTCCGAAAAAACGAGTTTTCATTCCGAAAATAAAATACACGTCTTCATTCCGAAAAAACGGGTTTTCAGTCCGACAAGTTTTCATTCCGAAAATGGAAAACACGTTTTCATTCCGAAAAAAACGAGTTTTCATTCCGAAAATGAAATGCACGTCTTCATTCCGAAAAAAAGAGTTTTCAGGCCGACACGTTTTCATTCCGAAAATAGAAAACACTTTTTCATTCCGAAAAAACGAGTTTTCATTCCGAAAATGTAATGCACGTCTTCATTCCGAAAAAACGCGTTTTCAGTCCGACACGTTTTCATTCCGAAAATGGAAAACACGTTTTCATTCCGAAAATAAGATACACGTTTTCATTCCGAAAAAAACGAGTTTTCAGTTACTGTCACTGTCACTGTCATTATACCTATCACTATCACTATCTTTATCATTATCATTATCATTAATAATATCCTAGTTTACTGTACAATCTAAAAACGGTGTTTAGGAATTGATCATTTTGAATATTTTTTCTAAGCACTTTCATCCCCGCACTTTGTAATCATGTTTAGATGCTAAACACGTGTTTTTATCCCCCCCCCCCCCCCCAAAAAAAAAGAAAAAAATATGTTTTGAAACACCTGCTAAACATCACAGTTAGTGAACAATAGCTAGACAACCATTTTATGATTTTAACGTGTTTATAAAGTGAGGCAAAATAAGTGTTTCATTGGTGAACACGTTCTTCAGAGTGCATAATAACTTACATTGTTAAAAATAAAATTGCAACTACACATACTAAGATAAAAAGGCACCCTGAGCCGAGAAGCTTCCGGCTATTTATTCAGCCTTCCTTAGCTCTAATGAAAAACGATAAAGTGCGTTCATATGTCCACCTATAAAGTTTTTAAAACACATGCAAAGAGCAATAAAGAATTAAAGCAACTACTGTTCAAAGTTTGTGCTGATTAATCAGCACAATCAGCACAAACTTTGGACAGTAGTATTACTTAAAACATAAAGCTTAAAATAAGCAGCAGTAAAGCAACAAAATAGGGTATTTAAATCCAGCTGTAAGTGCGTCTCATTGAAGTTAAGATAATACTAAAAAAGTTAAAAACAGTGGTAGCTTATAGGGACCAGGAAGTGGTATCAGTCAAGACCATTCCACATTAGAAAACACAGAAAGGGGTAGAAAAAGTACCCCTGAACTGTGCGGTAGATAACTTGCTCTCAAAATCTCTAGGAGGATGCAACAAAACAAGAAGATAAAATTGGATTCTTAAAACTAGCATGTAAATTTGTTGCATTGTAGTTAAGAAAACTAGCTTATACCAACGTAGCTTAAGAGGAATGGGAGGAGTAATCGAGCAAGAACATTTCATAAAACAAACCGCCAAAAGGAATAGAAAAAACTCCTTATTTTCATTTAGGCCTAGAGAAAACAAAGTGTTCTGTTCTCTTTGTCCTCCAAAGAGGTATCAGAACTTAATATGAAAAATACATACATGTCAAAAAGTATATCACTAAGACAAAAGAAAATATATGTATATATATATATATATATATTTATAAAAGAAAGAAAAGAAAAAACACATTATAATACAATGACACAGTTAACTGTCATGTGACCAAAATACTGGCACCAGTTTTGAAAAGAAAGAATAGGTAATGCACTGTTTGCAACTAGCGAAACTTTTCCATGATTTTTCAACCAAAAAAATTCTAACTTCTAAGGGCAGCTTTATTACTTGACTGAAAAAGTAATTCCATTTGAGTAGCCCTTACTGTGGATCTAAATATTTTGAAATACATACTACGCTCATTGGAAAAGGGGCGTTCAAAAATAGTGTGCAATTCGTCACCGATTTGGTTCTCAGAACAGAAAAACAAACTCATGTAAATCAAACCTTGGTATTTACCACAAATGGAGAGAATGTTGGTATTACTACATCTGTATTAACAAAGATTTACAGATCAAGGAGGACTTAGGCTTACTAAATAATTCTCGAAATTAAGTCTCTGTTTGAATATCGTATATATTTTACAATTAGAGATTATTTTTCTCTGTAAACCATCAGGCCCGTAGCCAGGAATTCTTACATAGGGGGCACCGGCACCTCATAGGGGGGCACCGAAGAAGATAATATATATTTGCAGACGCCATATGATTACAGTTTGCGGGATGATATTTCAAGCTTACCACGGACAGCTTAAAGGTTTCGGTTTTACGTGTGCACATACGCGCGAAGGGCGCGAAAATTTTACTCTTGTGATGGACATTTTCGCCCCCTTTTGCAATATACAAAGACTTGAAAAATCTCCACAAGTAAAAGGGAACAAGATTATAATCACGATGATGCTTCTTCAGCTTCGCAAGCGCAGGTGAAGAGTTGAGTACTTTGCGAACGGCGAGGGGACCAGGGCTGCCATTAGGCAGTCTTGGTGTTGTCCAGTATGATTTTGTTAGGATCCAGAGGGAAATTCCCCAAATGTCTGAGGAAATAGCAAAATGGGAACACTAACATGGAGCTTTGAGCAGGACTTTGAATGACAGTGAGAGCACACCAATCTCCTCACAGTTCACAATTCAGATGGTCATTATCGTATTTCTACTTTGAACGAAATTTAGCATGAACAGAAAAAACTAAATTTTAGAATAAATTTGGGTACGATTAAATTTAGCTTCAAACCATATAGTCATCGCGTTACGAATCTTACTCAAGTTACTAGATTACTAGATGAAAACACCTTGATACCCAACATCTAAGTTTGAGCCTTCACCTAGCTTTGGCTAGAATAGTTCACTGGAATTTTTATGCTGATAATGTTCATAGGCGATATAACTTCGCTTGTGAGAACTGCGCGCGAAGCGCGCCAAAATTTTGCAGGAAAATTGTTACCACGGTAAAACCTGCATACAGACTCAGCAAAAGCTGGTGAAAAGATAAGCCCGACGACGGGACGAAACTCCCCTAAGGGGTCCATCAATCAAGGGGTCCGTCAATCAAAGAGCATTCACCACTGACAAATTGAGAATTTTGCTTTCTCTCAACCAAAATGTATGTCGAATGATGTGTGTCTGCAAAACCAAGACGCCGCACAACTGGTCGCGGGGCGACCTTTCACCACCCCTGGACATTGTGACACTTTACGTTTCTTAAAAATATGTTTATCATGATGTTGAGTCTGAATTAAGAATCTTCCTGATCATAAGAGAAAGAGGATAGAACTTCTCATGGATTCAATTTTGTGTTTTTCCGGGAATCACGCCTACACGAAAGAACAATAGCCTAATTGTGGAACCTTTTTATATAAAGCCAGCATATCTGAAACCGGTGTTAAAGCCATATGAAACTGAAGATGGGAGCGCGCGTAGCGCGCGAAAATTTTTGTAATTGTATTACAAAAATGTTACAGAAAGCAAAATACGTTCATTATTTAACGACTTTTGGGATCATTTTTAGTCAAAAATTGCCTGGTGTAATACCACAGCCATCGTTTACACGGTATTAAAATTTTATTTACGATCGATTTTCCATATGGTGGGGCACAGTGGTCCGCACGGGGGGGGGGGCACGGCCCCCCCCCGTGCGCCGGCCTGGCTACGGGCCTGTAAACCATTCTTGTTCATTAATATCCCTTAGTCCCCTACTTATTGAGTTATTTAACCAGGGTTTTCGAGAAGAGACTTGCATACTGTCTATTTGACTCACGCCTAAATGTTCTGGTTACAAAAGACATTCCAGACTTATTTAGTTTGACCTTAACTATCCAAGGGGAACTGTAAAAACCATTATTATCAAGAGCTCTTAAGAATTGATACATCACGTATGACAGCTTATGTTCACTACTAGTAATAATTCGATACCAAAATATTAATCGCCCTAATTTCAATTGTTTTAAGTAATTTGTGACGCCCAAGAATACCAAACACCATACAATTTGGAGTATTCTTACCAAGCTTTAGGATAGACTCACGAAATTTACTATGAAAATTCTCTATTTGTTTTAGGTCTTCAAACCTCCAGATTTCACATCCATACAGTAAAACGGGTAAAAATAATTGATCAAATCCAATGGAAGACAAAGACTAGAACTTTTGTTTAACATACCGTGAGAACTGTATTAATACTAGACTAGCTGTAAGTCTGCTCTTAATGAACTTAATATCCGATACCTGATGAGAAGAATTGTAATTAGGGAGCTAGACCCCTAATCATTTACACTATTGGGAACAAAAGGTTTGGTGATCTCGTTGTGTCAAGGAAATAGTGGGAAAGAATAAAACCCATTCCTTTAAGTGCAGCATTTGGGGCCATAAGGAGAGGTGGGGCCCTAAATGGCCCCCAAAATAACCTTCATTTACATTTTTGAGAACAACACTGATATTCATAACAATTTAAAGTACTAAATCCAGTCTATTGAAACAAAATCTGGGACATTCTTTACTTAAGGAGGGCCCAAAGTGTACCCAAAATAGGGTCTCATTTACACTTTTGAGAACAAGGATGAAACTCCTATTGTAATATCTCCACACATCACTGATTATAAAAATATAACTTAAGAAAGGATGGGCCGGGGCATTTCAGCTTAAGAAGGGCTTAAGTGGACCATAAGAGCCCATATGGGGCCAAATTACACCTTTATGAACAATGCCGACATTAACAGCAATTGATCCACTTACATCGTAAGTTTCAAAAATAAAACTCAAGCAAAAATCGGGGCAGTAGTCGTTTAAGAAGGGTCCAATTCGGGTCCCAAAGAGAGGGCGCCTCAATTACACTTCTGAGAACAAAGCTGAAATTGATACTGTATAGTATCATCAAACATCAGTACTTTTAGAAATATATCTTAAGAAAGGATGGTCCCCGGCATACCAGATTAATTAAGAGGGCTCACCTGCACCTTGCACTGCATTCCAGTTTTGTTAACAGCCCTTTTTACGTCAAATGTTTAAAAACTGCGACAGAAAATGAAAAAGCAGTGTGTTAAACCATCTTTTGAAATAGGCAGAAAGAACACACAGAGGCCCACTGTAAAAAAATGATTAACGCTTTCTTGTAACAGATAATTAACGCGTCTTGGCGTTTATGTGCCCACAAAACAATAAAATACATAAGCAAATTAAACGTCTAAAACGCCAACTTTAACACAATGAGGCCACTTTAACGCCATCTCGTAAACACGTTTATGCGTTTATTTCATGATTACTGTAAACATCAAGTTGTTTTTAATAAAGGCAAATTAATATATATATATATATACATATATATATATATATATATATATATATATATATATATAACATATCAACGTGTTTGCGGAGTGTACTTTAATTGACGTCATTATCTTTATCATGTGTTAATATTCGTTCAGTCATTTACTGTGCTTATCCATTTTGCTGTTCATTTTCTAATTTTTTAAGGCCATAATGTGTTAAAAAATGAAGAGGTCTCTTTTTACAGAGGGGCCTCTGAAAACCAAGGCATATTATTCCTGTAAAATTGTCTGACATCGGTTAATTGTCGGTGGTTGTGGCTTTGCGTCTTCTGAATTTTGGAATGAAAAAAGCAAGCGGGATTATACATGGCCATACACTGGCCTACTTTGCCGACATGAAAGCCTCCTAAAGCCCTCCAAGTAGAGAAAAATTAACTTACCACTCGGAGTGAGAGCAGAAGTTTTTCTCTTCATTTGGCAAATTACATCGGCTTAATAAAAGTGCGTATTTTTTTAGCTGAAATGGCATGAGCCATAGAAGACAGAACATAGAAGAAAGTACAAGGTAAACAGGAAATGGTCTAGCATAATCCTTATTTGTTATCAAACACCTTGCAATTCCTTAAGAGTTGAAAGTAAATGTATTGTATTCCCAGCTTGAGCAGGGATACGGGCTTTGTAAAGACACAAAACTAAATGAAAATGTAAATTCCAACAATGCATTAAGACCACTCTATTTGAAAAAAAGATAATATTTAAGCGACTTCTAGCTGCCAGACAGAGCCGCTTTTTTCAGAGGATTTTGTGAGGAACAGACACCTTCCTGCATCGCGGGATTTTCCTTAATCTGTTACTGGAAAAACAGCCACAGTGCAAAGCGTGCAAAATGATTCGCCATTACAGACTTGGTCAGCTAGCCAACCACGACAAGAAAAGGCTTCATTTATGTAGGTAAGCAACTTTATTTGGTATTTAGATGTATGATTTATGCATGAAAAACGGTTGCATCCTATTTGAAACTTTTATTTTACAATTTAGAGCAGATGGGCATGTTCTCCTATTGTCTCCCGATTTTACTGTAAGAAGGTTATCGTCAGAACATTTTCATAGGTTTAAAGTTCCCCATGAACTTAGTATTTCTTTTTCAGCCAGGTCAGCTAAACCTTAATGGCCTCAGGGCGTGACTCTGTTCATTTTTAAAATATACGCGATTATAACAGTCTCAACCCATTTTTCTTTTTCTTGAACAGACTTTAGTAGGGACTATTACTGTTAGTATGGAGTGAGTTTGATACCACTGCTTCAAACAAGTTGTTGAAATACTGTATTTTTTACGGTACAGTAGAATTCTATTTTTCATAGAACTGTTACACGTCAAATATTCTTTCAGAGTCCTTTTGTCTGTTTGTGCCATTGAATCCCCGGGATCACACTGTAAAATGAGTGGTATCATAGAATATGATGTATATACATGGATACCAGGATTGTAGCTTTGTCTTCAAAACTCTAGTTGAACCACCGACGACCAGCCCCTGCTATATTCCTTACCTTAAACAATTTCCCAAGAAAGGCCGATTTCGGTCCTAGGCAAATCCATTACCGAAAGTTGTACAGTATTTGGTCATGCTTTCAAATGCTTGCAGACTTGTGGCCAAATTATGTTGATCTGAGTTTCGGCATTCGAATCTGAGATCCCGAAGTAAAGATTCGCACATTCATATGTCGGTTCTATGACTGGAGGTATGACTTTCACAACACTGATTGCAAATCTTTGGTCTCCTTCGTCATTTGCCACGTACTATACCGAATTCCATATTATTATTTAATTAATCGTCTGCATGAGAAAGTATCAGTTTGAGCCTACTTCGGGAGATTTTTAACTCCTTTTAATTCTCCAGCAATTATCTTTGGTCCATGTTGTTATAGAAATATTTTTTGGGGAGTTAAAAGTGTAGGCCCTATAAATAACAAATATATATTGTCAATAAAATAGAGTCACGGCAACTGCCACTTTCTCCTAAGTTTAATTTCATTTCCCCTAACAGACAAGCTTGGGACCCACAAAAACTATCACTGGGAGAGCTACAGTATGTTGCTAGTCTTATGGCCGCTCGTATGTGTGTAATCCAACAATTATCACCTGAATAATAAATGTATTCCGGTGATCAATTTATGGCTGACGTGGGCCTAAAAGTTGCAAACAGAAACACTTCTGAAAGCTAAAAGTGTGCACTTTTAATGACCAGTTCTTTCTAAATAAAGTTGCACCTTCAACATCAAATTCCATTTGAGTTTTGAGATTTTATGCTTTACGGTGGTAACTCAGTGCAGATGGCAATTTGGCCACTCTCCAGGCCTTCATGGTCCCTTTGAGATACTTAAGAATTAGTTTCAGTTTTGTTTTCACAAGTGCAACTTGGAACTTATTTAAAGTGTTCCTTAAGTGTGAAATTTCAAAAGTACATGTTACTGAACTTCAAGAAAAATGCATCCAGATGTCCAACTCCGGCCCATCTTCACAGGATATTCCTGAGCTTAGATATGGTAAAGCTTATTCACTCAATATTTAGTGCTAGAATGCGCAATAATTTGTGATGTCATTTTTCTGCAGAAACGAGAGAAAGTCGCAGAAATAAAAAAAAAGTCACAGAAACGAAAAAAAGTCGCAAAACGAAAGAAAACGTTTGTGAGGTTGGTCCTAATGGTCTTCCGTAAGTTCGACACAGGAAGGATTGGGGAAGTCAGAACTGATGAGATCTAAAAGTATATATGGCATTCCGGCAATTGGAAAAAAGAAAAACAGGCATTCTGGGTTTTCGAATTTTCCAAAAATTTTATTGCGATGGTTCTGGACGGCGATTATAGGCTACGGCAATTTAACAACGCTGCATAAATTTGAAGGCGATACCGTTTCCTTTGGGTATCAAAGTTCATCGTTATTTGAGACCCAAGTAATTTGATAATCAAGGAATTAGACCACATCGTAATTGTTGGAGAAAAGTCGGTGTTAGGGTATTTTAGTACTTTTTGAGGGCGCCTTCCCTCCCAAGATGTGCGCATGCGAAAACTGTAACGATGTCTAAAGGTTCGTGTCGTTTGATCATTGTTAGAAGAATATGTTCTCATGAAAACGACTAAAAGTCGACTTTTATTAACCTCTCGAAAATACTCGAAAATATCGCAATTGAATTAATTATTCCTCTTGAAAAATGCCTCCTTCATGGTTTTTTAATTCCTAAAATAGAGCAGAAGTTTATCTGCACAGAGACTTCTCGTTTGTAATTTTCTTCCTTTTAGAAAAGTTGATTTCTTAATGTAATTTTAATTCCTCTTTTCTAAAAGTAGGTTTTTCCCGTATACAGTAACACAAAAGTGTTAAATTATAGTGTGGGGGTATTTGTGATCCCCCACAATGGGCCATTAACGTGTTATAACACAGAATTTTTCTCGTTATTTTATTTTTTGGATTAAATATGAGAGAGGGCAAATTGCTCATCAATAGCATACTTTTTAAGCAAAAATTTGTGTTATTGCGTGTAGTCACTACCATTATTGTCTGATGTCGATTTAATGCAATATAAATTACTTCATCGGGACATTCTGGCTGTGATAATTGTACTTCTTCGGTGATTGAGATTGGTGCAGTGCATTGTTATAGGGCCTTTTACTGTGTGAAGATACGCACAATGAATGACAGGCAGTTTGGTGCACACCGGTTTTAAGTGAATGATCGCGTTTTTGCACCAAATAAGATAGCAAAAGTTGCATCCTTAACACGTTTTTAATGTAGGTTTTCAACTTTTCACCTGATGATGAGGTATTGGTCCTTAGAACAATAAAAGCACCCGATCTTCCCATTAGTGTGCTCAGTTCTCAAAATCAAAAGCTTAACGTGTTTGAATCCCAAACACTCAAGATATAGGATAATTAAAACCCCGACGACCCATGGACCTTGAATAAGACATGTAATGAGTTTATCCCTCAATTGTTCTGGCTTGTGTCGGTTTTAGTAATAACCATAGGATTACTCAAACCGACACAAGCCACAATCGAAAGTTATATGATGTCAACACAGGTTATGGGTTGTGGGGGTTGAGGGGGTTGTGGTCGTTGTGGGGGTCTCAGAACTAATCCGTGGAAGCTGCGATATCAAGGACACGTAAACCGATATAACACATGACAGGTAACAGGAAGGAAGCCGGAAAGTCTACTAGGTGAAAGAGCAAGGAAGGCAAACAAGTCTGCGTGGCACGCTGGCGGTTAAATTGACCTACTTAATTAAAATGCGTTGTATGTTTTCAATACTATCCAACAATACATTAAAGATCACTTGTTTAGCCCAATCAAATAGTTGGCCATACTTCGGTATTTCGTTTCGATATCGTTACTAATTAACCTGCAAAATGCAATGCCGGTGGGGTCACCCCGTCCGTTAACTTACTGATAGACGCTGAGTTCAATGGTGCAGGTTTCAGCTACATCGGACATTGTGATGGTAAAAATAAAGTCGAAATTGAGTTACCTGAAGTACGCCTTCATTTCTTCTAGGTTAGTCATCGGACATCACCCCTTTCTTTGCATATGTTACAGATCTCGAAAGTGCAATCCTATAGCTTAGCCAAATATCTCGAGATTTAAGAGTTCAAAGGCGATCGAACATTTCCAAAAAGTTACATAAATTTTCAAAAAGCAATTTAATGGAAAATATGTAGGGGTCACTTTAAAAATGTTCTTCTTAAAGAGGATGCATGCATGATACAAATATGTGGTTTCTTGTATAGTAAAAATTACTATGAATGAATAAAAAATCGCCTAAAGTTGTCGTTTGAAGTTAAGAACATGTAAACATTTTATGAGAATAATTTAAAAAGTTGGCAAAAGGGACGTTGGTTTTATCTTATATCTCAACAACAGAAAGTCCGATGGAGATAAGGATTACGGCCTTGTGACTCGCGGGGTCGAATCACTATAATATGGTGTTACTGCATGGTAATTCTGAAGGGTCCGGTGAGATTTTTTAAATTTTGTATTCCTTGGGTACCCCTGTAAAATTAAATTTATTAATTCAACCAGAAAGCAAAAATGCATTGAGGTTTCGATGAAATGTTTTATTGGAAATTATAACATGATGTACCATTTATTATAGTCACCAAAGGTAAAATGCTATCTTAAAGTGTCGGAAAAAAGTTTTTTCATCATATTAGATCTTAGGAATCCTTGGAAGGTTTTTTCTCTTGAGCTTATAATCTCAGATGACGTTTTTGGGAATTCTGGGGATATTTTGCTTTGTGACCTCTGGAGACTGATTACCACAAGGACACTTTTGGAATTCTTTGGGAAATTTTTGCTTTCTAATCTCTGCTTACACCAAAATAATCTTTGGAGTTTTGGGAAATTTTGCTCTTCGACATCTAGTGACCCCATATGACCTTTCCACCTCCAATAAAACAGTAGGGTCCTTCTTCCTATCATAGTGCATCCACATACCAAGTATCCAAATATATCGAAGCTTCCTACCATGAATATTTTAATGGGTTTTTGATTCCATGCCGAAGGCAAGCAAGGTATCTATTCGAGGGTGATGACGTGTGTGTGTGTGTGTGGGTGTGCGTGGTATGTGTTTTGTGAAGCCTTCTTGTATTCGCGAATATCTCACGATAAAACGACCGATATTTGCTATATTTGGTATAGATTTTCCATGTTGAGAGGAAACTATATTGTTTTTGGTGGAGGTCAGTGGTCATTTGAGGTCACCAGATTGAAAATACTGAAGACTTTGTAAACACCATTTCTCAAAGTAAAAATGGGAGATTTTCATATTTAGTGGCTAGATTTGTCATGTTGAGAGGAATAAACCTATAATTTTAGGTAGAGGTCTATGGTCATGTGAAGGTCAGCAGAAGTTAAACTGAAGAAAATTGTAAAAACCAATATAGTCAGGAAGTAAAAATTTTAAGGCTGAACCTTACTGACAAAGCACACCTCGGCAAGGAATCACTAAGTCTTTGGGCTTTCTGGTTAGACTTTGGCACCCAGTGAACCCAGATGACCTTTAACCTCCGCCAAAATTACACTCTTGCCATAGTTCATCAAATATACCAATTTTGAAATACATCCAAGCTTCCTATCTCCAAAATTGTGTTAACAAGGTTTTCAAAGTTTGACTCCTGGTGACCCTAAATGATCTTTGACCCTCATCCAAAACAATAGGTTCCTCCTCTCTATATGGGGCACCTGTGTACCAAGTTTGAGAACTGTCAAAGCTTCCCTTCATGAGACATCGTGTTAACGAGCAAAGTGTCACAAACTCACATCCACACACACATACACACACTTACACACACACGCCATCATGGCATAGGATTCTCTTTCATCGAAACCAAAAGACTTTTAGAAACCAATACATTTTCAATGGTACATTGTTATGCTTATAGGCGTAGGAAGCTGTTCGAGATTGAGGGAGGCTGAACTTTGTTTCGGAGAGCCGTCCTTTTAGGAGGGGCCCCCACCCTTAGCAAATTTATTGAGTATTTGGGGGTCTTTATATGCAATTTGATGCAACAAATTGGGTGAATTTTAAGAAAAATTACTGCAAAGTTTGACATTTTCTACACAGGCAACAAATAAGGGGTTTTCATCCTTGGATTGAGGGGAGCTAAAGCATACGTCACATCATACCTCCAAATTTTTGACTGGGGAGCTAAAGCCCCCAAGCCTCCCGCTTCCTACGCCTATGGTTATGCTGTATTCCATTTTCGAAATGAAAACGTGTATTTTGTTTTCGGAATGAAAACTCGTTTTTTCGGAATGAAAGCGTGTATTTTATTTTCGGAATGAAAACTCGTTTTTTTCGGAATGAAAGCGTGTATTTTATTTTCGGAATGAAAACGTGTATTTTGCTTTTCGGAATGAAAACGTGTCGGATTGAAAACTTGTTTTTTCGGAATGAAAACGTGTATTTTATTTTCGGAATGAAAACGTGTCGGAATGAAAACGTGTATTTTATTTTCGGAATGAAAACTCGTTTTTTCGGAATGAAAACGTGTATTTTATTTTTCGGAATGAAAACGTGTATTTCATTTTCGGAATGAAAACGTGTCGGACTGAAAACTTGTCGGACTGAAGACGTGTCGGACTGATGGGTGCACCCCGGTACTACAACCCATTGGGAGGCATAATGCAGCTCATCGAAAGTACAACTTCATTGATACTACAGTTCATTGACACTTCGCCCATTTATTGACCCTGCAGTCAATAAAATTTTGCACGTATAAGTAACCTTTGTGTGACTTCATAGGTTGCATGGCAAATGAACGTGTAATAACTATGGAATGACTTAAGGTAGGACAAATTGATTGTAAGACAAATGGTCTGTAAGACTAACGGCTTGTCATTTTCCTATTTTTTGTGCAAGACCAAAGGACGCTGTAGGAAAACGGGCCAGAGAACTCTGAGGCAGTCCCCGATTGGACAGAACCGGAATTATACATTCATCTTCACAGCTTAAATAATGAGATTGTACCCTCAAAACAATGAATTCTACAATACTGCCTTAGTCCTGCAGCTTCCACAGTTGCCTGCTTATAAAAGAGCGAGGGGTGGCGTCAGGAGACGACAAGTTTCCCAACTGGGGGCCAGCAACCCAAAGCCCCGAAAAGGTAAAGGGCACGAAACGCGCCAAAATATAGGGTTTCCCTTGGAGAGAATTAAAAAAAAATTGGGGCTTTTATTAAAGAAAATTTGAATGAATTTTTAGTGAGCAGAATCGTAAAAATTTGAACTTTTAGGCTATTGAAAGATTTGCCCTTTTTTAGAGCAAAGCCAAGTAAATCGTCGAGGAGACTGTCCGTCGTTGGGAACTTAATATTCTATTGTTACCCATCACGGCTCCCCAACAAAATTGGAAAGTTTCATCGACGTGGGTGAGGGCAGCATTCCCCGACGGGGGCATGGATCCCCTTCCCCCGCCTGGCGCCACCACTGAAAAGGGCCTGCAGCGTTTAAATAAACGGTGTCCATCTTTGTCTCAATACCGTAGGTGAAAGTCCTCCCTCCCTCACGGACACCAAGGATGACTGCGTATCCTCCCCCTCACACACACCAAGGGTGACTGCGTGCAAGTTCTGTGCAGGGTGTTCTCCTAGAGGTGATATCTCGGTGAGGTTAGTAACCCTATTCCATGACTTGACTTTAAATACTCCATGCCCTTAGTCTAAATATTTGCGTGCTTTTAACCTTGACTACACGTTCAAGATATTAAGCTTCATCCCTGAGCGGTATGCTGTGGGAATTTTATCCCCATACAGGCTTTTTTCGTACGCAACAACGTAATTAGTTAGATGAACAGAGAAGTCCCCCCCCACCCCCCCCCCCCCCCACCCCCCCCCCCCCCCACCCCCCCCCCCCCCCACCCCCCCCCCCCCCCACCCCCCCCCCCCCCCACCCCCCCCCCCCCCCACCCCCCCCCCCCCCCACCCCCCCCCCCCCCCACCCCCCCCCCCCCCCACCCCCCCCCCCCCCCACCCCCCCCCCCCCCCACCCCCCCCCCCCCCCACCCCCCCCCCCCCCCACCCCCCCCCCCCCCCACCCCCCCCCCCCCCCACCCCCCCCCCCCCCCACCCCCCCCCCCCCCCACCCCCCCCCCCCCCCACCCCCCCCCCCCCCCACCCCCCCCCCCCCCCACCCCCCCCCCCCCCCACCCCCCCCCCCCCCCACCCCCCCCCCCCCCCACCCCCCCCCCCCCCCACCCCCCCCCCCCCCCACCCCCCCCCCCCCCCACCCCCCCCCCCCCCCACCCCCCCCCCCCCCCACCCCCCCCCCCCCCCACCCCCCCCCCCCCCCACCCCCCCCCCAGGACGCTCCCCAGTTCTCTACCAATCATGAATCGCTCGACACACCGATTATGACGCCTCCATGCCGACTTCGACGCTTTACCAAGCCCTCCCGATGCTCAAGAACTCCTTCGATCTCCGAACCACACTGCCTCCTAGGTGAGATTTTTTTTTCCTCTTTGGTGCGAGGTTTGGGCCTGTTTTCCATCTTTTCAGTGTTCCTTCCAAAGGGGGTTGTATTGAAGGTCCCGTGTTTTCTCCACAGGGGTAGCCAAAATGCGTAGGACTTTAGGGTTGTAGGCGCCCTCTATAGGCAGGGGATAACCAGGCTGTGCTTATTAGTTTTTTGCCAGACGGTTATTGCAGCAATAATGGTACATAGGTAAATAGAAGGTAAGTATCATCGCTCATAGACTCCCAAAACCAATGGAGTTTTGGTGATTTGTGACGGTGCTTAGGTCCAAGTTTTTAGTCTTGAGAGTACCGTACGGTATTGGTATGTAAACTGAAACTATTTATACATACCAACAGTGTACAAAGTATTGAGAGGGAGTGATGGGAAATATGCCCCCCCCCCCTGCCATAGCAATTACCAAAGTACCCCTCAAAAAGACACTGAGCACGCAACAAATTTCCCAAATGTTTTCAATATCACCCTCCCTCTCCGTAACTCATCAAAATAGTTGCCAACTAAAACAATTAAAGTAACCCCTACCCAGTAAATGTTGTTTTTTGGGGGGGGGGGGGGATGTTGCCCAATAGATATGCCTTCTCTGTTTAAAAAAAAAAAAATAAATATTTAAATTCACAAATCGCAGACATATACTTACTCCCTTGCTACATCTAATTTTGCATTATTCTCATCACACTGTGGCACTGCTCGGGGACAGTTCTGACAATGCCCCTCTGTGTCTGCCATCTTGGCTGACAGCTCGCCCCTCATCTCCTCCTTCCGCTGCCAAGCTGCTGCCTTGGAGGTTTTGGGTGTCCAAAGTCCTGGGGTTTTTACAGAATCAGTACGGTACCAGTAATTTTTGGAATAGCTTTAATAGACTTTTCAAGGAGGAATCATACTGTGAGAGAGTATGTTATGTATATGAATTAAAAGTGAACCTAAAGCCTTGAATTAAAAGACTTTATACTGTAACTTAGAGGGTTGACAACGGGAATCTCATTCTCCACCTCCCATCATAGCTTAAATTAACTTTGTTGTTGAGATTAAAATTCTTTGAAATTTTAATTCAACCGTAATTCTGAGATTGTCTAATGCACGGTAATTGTGATGTCCTTTTTGTACAACTCACATTTACCTGGTTTTTGTATCCTTTTTTGAATAAATGTTTTATATGATAGTTATAAATTACTGTTTTTTTTTTTGCATGGCATGTTCATGTGCCAGGGTTGCCATTTTGGGGGTTTAAATGCCCAAACCACTATTTGTCATTTTTTTTTTATGGTGTTGGGGTATGGGAATTTCCAAATAACAAACAGCAGTTTGAGAAATTTTTTGCCCGTATTTATTCCTTTGCTTCCAAGGAAAAAAGAAAAACCAAGATGGGTAATTTGAAAGTACAAGAATGACATCACAAATTAATTGTGCAACCCTACATTTTAAATTGAGTGAATAAGCTTTCTCACAATTTACATCTGAAGCACAGGAATGCCAGGTTAGATGAGAGTTGACCTTTTGATTCACATTTCAAGCATTTATATCAGTCCTTGCCTTTTGAAATTTGCAGGAGCTCATCGGCACTGTTCCCTGGAGAGTGTGAGGAGAGCTAATCCTCTTTGTTTCGGGTCATGGCGCCTCATGTGCGCTCCCATTCATTAAGTAACGTAAGAGTTAGTCAGCAGTGAACACTATCAGTATCTGATGTGGCCATCACAATTCAAAAAAATCATCACATTCTGTATCATGCTGACTGTTAAGTGTTTTTATTGACTGATAAAAGTTTTGAAAATACTGTCACCTGAAAAGCACAACAAACACAAAATCAGAAAACTATGTTTAACAGTGAATTGTCTCATGTAAACTGAACTTTGTATTTTCTACAATCTGACAATTGGTTTGGGTGAAGTGTTGCTGTGTTCAGCGAGGTATTTTAGGAATAACAACTGGTATTGGATAGCGTCAAGCTTAGCTAATCTGTGAATTTACCAGACAAAGTAAATACAATCTCATTACGAAGCCTGTGCAGATTCCAAAGGGCCCAGAAACATTTAATAAACTCAATCATAAAAACTCCAAACTATCCACATGTCAGCAACCTATCAACAAGAAATATATGCCATCATGAAATCTTTAAATAGGATTAGGAAATAGCTTCCAAGTGGTACTCCAAGATTTTGAAACTTTTTTACTATCTTGCAAACAAGATAGCATTGCATTAAAGTTTCCATGTTAGACAAAAAAGGGTATCATTAACAAAAGTAAAAGCATACTGGAGTTAATGAACAATGAGGTTGCATGTGTGTTTCCTGAAACAAATGAAAAAAAAAATCGATTTAAACTAAAATCTGATTTATAATAAAAAAATTCAATTTTTTTTATTTAAAAAAAAGAAAACAATTGCCAAACCAGCTTCCTTTAGTAAGGACCTGGTAATAAAAATTGACATCCCCAGGGAGTTTTGGGGATTATGTCTATGGTGTGCATTGAATTTTTTTATCAACTTTAATATTGCCAATGCCATGATGGGAACTGGGAGTATAACAACAGGCACAATGGCAATATGACTACCTGCTTAACTAGTGCTACTACTGTATTGTTTTAATCCCGTTCCTATGGCTCCTTTTTTTTTTTTTTTGTGTATTGGGGTGGGGGGGGGGGGACGTAATCGTAGAGTCTCACCTGCTTAAAATCTCAATAAAAAGTTGTTAACAGAGGTATAGTAGTCATGATAATTCCAGAATTCACTCTTTATGAAAGATAAAAAGAGAAATTATGGTAGTTTGGAACCAGCATTGAAAAAAAAAAAAAAAATATCAAACAATCCGGGGGGGGGGGGGGGGGGGTGGGGGGGGGGGGGGGGGGGGGGGTGGGGGGGCGGGAGCTTGGAGCTGTTTCTCTTCAAGTTTCATTTTTTTTTGGTGCAATCTTTACAGTGTTCAGGTCTACTGTTTCACATTTTGACACTGCCAAGGGGTTAAGCCTAAAGGGAATTGAAATAGATTGTATATTGAGTATAAATCCTGAGATTTGAGAATTAAGGTTCCATTAAAATTGCACCTTCCATTCAATACCGTTGGTTTTATCCTGTTATCAAGGTTTTATCATGCAAACATTTGGAGTTGCATGTGTACAGTAAACCAGTGGTCCATTATAAAGTCTCAGCTTGCCTCCACACACATGCAAATTCCTTCCTGCTTGAGAAGGTACAAGCGCCAAATTAAATTACTCTCGTCTTGCGTGTGAAATTTAGAGCCCTCCATCTTTCATTACTATAATCGATCCCCTGGGCGAACATTATGCTAGAAGGATAGCAATATTCACTATCATTAGTTGAAGAGAAGATACTTTATTCAAACTGATTTTATTACCGCGGGGTCAGAGCAGGAGCTGTTAACTGTATTGTTTGTTAAACTTTATAATTGTCTTGTGTCTTCTTTCTTGTGGGCCATAAATTTTTGACCCTACAGTATTTAATTACATGTAAACAGAGATTTTTGTTTTATCCAGCCATTTCACATTCCTCTTTAATCTGTGGTTTAAAGTGGATTGTATTTAACATCCATATGCTCAGACGTTAAACATATTTTATAATTATTAACCATTCACACCCCTATCAATTAACTCTGGCAATACTGTATCTATAGCATCTCATACATATTTTACACTACAACTTGGAAGGAGTGATGAATAATTAATAACTTGTTTGCTTGCACAGTGGTGTGTTGATAAAGGTTTTTGCCTCTGCTTTCTTTGGGAGTTGATTGTATGAAAGGATTTAAGGGAAACATGCTTTAACATTAATAATATTTTCTGTAAAATTCCATTCCACTCTTCAGAGGTTCAGAAGTACCCTGACTCGTAATTTAGCCGTCTTTATAAGGAGGGTACACCTACAGTACCCCCACGGAGCAAGACAAAGTTTTTTTCTTTCAGCTCATTGATGCGGCAGCACAGAGGGTGCTACGTGGGCTAGGTCCAACCACAATTTGTTTTCTTAGTACTTCATGAAAAAAAAAAAGCAAAACCATAAAGTGTAAAAAGAGAATAATAGATGTAGCACTAGGTTAGGATCTTGTCTCTCATAAATACCCCCCATCAGTAGCTATGTGAATGTTATTTTTTCATGATGAAAATTAAGTGAATGGTTTTATACTGCTGAAAGGTAGTTTTGAAGCTTTTGTACATTAACAATTAACATGGCAGGGCAGGACTTTGCTAAAGGGGGTATATAGACGTGTCTATTTGCTCCTCCTTACCTCCTCATTCCTTCTCCATTTTCCTCACTGTGTTAGTACCTCTTTAAACCTTCTCTAGTGCGAACAACCTTAATTTTTTCATCCTTTATACTGGAATTTCTAATTTTAATTGGATTTATACTTGCAATTTATATTATTTTAAGAATAAATTTAGCAGCAAGATACTGTGTGGTACAGTACAATGCGGCTTTGTTGTACAATCATCAACTTTCGGTGGTTTGCATTTTGTTATTGTTTTTGCCATAGAAGATGTCTATTGTGGTACTCCCTGTAAGGGGGGGACTGTAAGGAAAAACATTAGGATCAAAGGAGTGGGACCTTAGGGTCTAACTGTGGGCTCCATAGCTTCTGCCAGGCAGTTAGTACAGGCTGTAAGGGGGAATCAAAATAGTCGGTGATAGACAACCCACCGTAAATTTATTCTCTCTTCTTGTATCATTTTGTTACATGTTTTGATGTGAACACTCTGAGAACAGGAAACTGTTCAATGGCCTAGTCAGTTTAAGTTTATAAAGCACACACAATAAGTGTTCAGAAAATTGCTTTTTGCAAGATTTAAATAATTCCCTTGTTTGACCTACCCCTTTGCTTCCTCACGTTGACCATGGTCTCCATTATGAGTCTTTGCTAAAGAAGTTTGTGGTATCCTTATTGATAATGTAGTCTAGTTTTTGTGTAAATATTTTGCTGGTGGAAGGACTAAAACTTGTAGAACGTGGGTGGTGTGGACTATGTCCTGACTTAGAGCAAATTGTCCTAGATCTGGTAAGCCGCAGGTCTATATTTTAAATTTTTTTAATTTGTGAAGTCCCCCAAATTTTAATTTTTTTTTTTGGTTCAATGTCATCCTTCAAAAGTAGGAAAGTGTTGGTGAGTGTAATGCTCTATTTCACTAACTTTACTTTCTGTACCTCCCTATTACTACTATGGCCAAGCCCATTTACCGTGGCAACTCTTGGCAATGATAATAAATCCCAAGGTAGGTTTGGGGATTATCACGTAGCCATTTCCTTTACAGAGGACGCATTTTTCCAACACTACAGCATGAACCCTCTATGAATTCTATGGTGTGTCAGTTGTAACATGCGAGTGCATGCAATCTAATCATACATTACAGTATAGACAAGTTATTCACGACCAAAGTGTAAATACGTCTTTATAGGTAAGGAACAAACCATTTCCTTTTTCTCTCGTCTTTTCATCATTTAAAGATTCTGAACACAAGCATGCTAAAACTATCAAAAAAGAATCTTACTATGGAAGAAATATCTCTCCTTTATAGACCAAGTACATGTGTGTCAAATAAATTTGTCTTACTAGTGTATAGTAATGCGCAATATTCATATTGTGATTCCACGTATGAGTATAACCATGCTGCATGTGAGTGCTTCACGCAATTTCATAAAGTGGGGGGTGTGTGTAAAAAAAAAAGTTCCATATTTGTTGACCCCATACGTATTCTTCCAAGTCTTAATTTTTTCCTTAAATTTCTTGAGGTCCCACTGGAAGAAGGGTTGGGGTGGAGGAACCGTGCTAATGCATTGCTATCTCTGCTTTGGAGTATGACATACAAAAAATCTGCTACCAAGAAGGATTAAATGATTTTAATTAAGCATTAATGTGTGCTGTTATGTACGTCAAAATGTGTGAAACAAATGTATAAAAATTTGTCGCTCAATGTATACAAATTATGAGTGCAAGTCTGAATACTGTTAAAAGTTTACTTCATTTGCCACTATTCAGTGCATCCCCTTTTAAACTGCTATAGATTTAAGTTTAACTGTACAGTAATTTTGTAACTTGTACTCATAAGTCCATGAACTGCTATATAGTAACTTAAATTCATAAACAACCTTTTTGATTTCCTGCATTCTGATTTGGGTGCTGAAAACCCATTGGAGACCAGTCCCCCTCGACCGATATCGACACTGTCCTTTTGCAGTTGGAGAATTACTTTTTAATGTGTGGGAGGGTGGTGGTAATGTCACTGTTACTACTGCACTTACATGCTTTGTCCATGATGTTTACCATAGGGCAACATAAACCATAACTCTGAGTAAAGAAACCAGTTACTGTAAACTACTGTAGTATACATCTGTTAGCCTAGCACCCTGTACTCAGACCATTCCATACCATATGCTCTATTCCATCCCATAATGAATGCTTGCACCATATTCATCTTCTTGGATACTGCAGCGGTATATGGCTAAAAGAGCGATAACCTTACAGCTGTAATTGCACAAGGGACATTTATTACGTCCTGCCTGTTACAAATATTCCACCCTCAATGTTTCTCTAAGTTGGATAATCATGGTAAAGAAAATGAATTTTGGTCTCTGTGCTGCTATACACTATGCCAGCATAGGTGGGCCCTCTGTGTTTATTTAACTACTAATGACATGCATTTTAAACCGCTCTCTCTTGATGATGGTAAACATCGTGTGTATTATCTGTACAGTGTCTCTGACAGGTTTTTTACGTTTTGAACCCAATTCCACTAACCATTAAACAAGCATAACAGGCCAGGGCGATGGTCCTCATTTCTATTCTACGCCGAGCTAGGCTTCTTTTTGAACTAATGTTGTAAATAGTTTAAGCCTATGGCCTAACGTTAGGCCTGCATAATCTATATTAAAAACTTGATCTCAACACATTTTCACAGTTACCAACACTATAAATCCTCTTCCAAAGAGGCTAAAGACCCATCACCGTCTTACTAGGGATCTTGAACGCAATTAGTGCGTTAACTACTTACAGTCAAATGTTCCGCATGTTGTCTTTGAAGCTCTGCCTGCACACGTATTTGTAGTACACCGGTAACTTACACAGCAAAATGTGATTGTGGGAAACTTTCGTGGTGAAGAACTTCACTGCACTGTAAAACAATGCCAGCTAGAGTTAGTTTCCTTGTTTTAATGCTCAGCCTCATCTCTACAACTATGTTAATGGATAAATTCAGAATAAACGATTTTTGCGTTAAATTAATCCAATTAAATTTCGTTCGATGAATTTGAGATTCCACACAATATTTAAGTGAAAATATTTGCGTGTTGTCCACTTCTTTTGGCTTGAAGTTGTTTCCGCCTTACTATCGCAAGAAACTAAACATGACAATCATAATAAGTCCTAAGTTAGCTGTGAGAATTAAATTTTGATCTTGTAAAATTTTGTCGAAAATTCATGTTTTTTGTCGATTCCCAACATTTTATATCATGTTGAGTGTTTATGAATGGGGATAAAAGCATGGTCCCCAGTCTTAAACGTGATTCAGACCTCAGATGACGTCGTCACAGAGGCAACGGAACCTCGGCTGTCCGCCTCGGTCCGCTAGCCTCTATGAGACGTCATCTCGGTCTCAAATCACATTTGAGACCGGGACACCCTCGCATTTATTCCCCGTAATTATCACTAGATGCTGTTTAGTACTGCTGTGTGTAATCATGATTTATGTTTGTTTAGTGTGAATTACGTAGGCTCTCTGAAATTTCTTAAAGTACACTTACAAGATGAGCTAATTCAAATATATATGGCAAAGAAAGGGTGGGCAAAGGCACATCACCACTTTATGAAGTTTTCAGTTATAAACTATCTAATACAACCCCGTCTTAAACTTTCTCTCTGCTTTGCTTTAGCACCTGGGGGTAGGATAGGATAAGCATACGAATGCCTCTTATAGTAAGCGTCATGAACCTAGTTACCATCTTTTCTTCTGGAATGTTGACTGAATGTTCTTATGACTGCACTTACACATTGCTTCTTGAATATAAATAATACTCATTGTTTACATCTAGTTCAAGTTGAGTAGCCCAGAAGCAAAAACCCCTGATGGGCGTTTTAGATCCGTTGTTATTTATGCATTGTATTCTCTCACTATTGCGTACTTCCTCGCCCCATAAAATAAAATCACTATATCCGCGTCCCCCATAGAGTGCCTTAGACATTGACCTCCCAAACAAGGTTTGACATTAAGCCACCCAGTAGTGAAAACATTTTACTTGAGCCGTTTACAAAGACGAGGAATTCCCCAAAAAAAGTATACCCATACACATACAAGTAAGTATTTCCATTTTACCATCTGCTACAAGTTTTTTTAGTATATTTCACGACAATTGTTGTAAATTTGGAAATGAATTAATTTTAATGGTCATGGCCCCGCTCCAGCCTTTACTTACACTAAGAGATCATTGCTCTCATAATTAGCATTTTACAAAATGTGTACTCGAGTAATAATTATCTTACTGTACAATTTCCAGTGGGAAAGACTTAATTTCTGCTGCTATTGCAATAACCTTTGGTGTTTGTCATGTAGTTGGAGATTTTAATTGCATACTACGGAAGTATTACATGGATAATACAGTATCTCACAATGTTTTTCGATATTAAGTTTGAGTATTACTTTTTTAAGCATAATTTTAATGAAAACGGTTTGTGGTAAAAATATATGATGTTGAAAGACAACGGGTTAACATTTCTATCAAATGGAACTGTTTATATATTAATTTTTATAGCCCTATGAAAAAAAGATACCAGGTTTACTTGAAAATTTATTAAGACTGCCTACAATGGATTTTGCCTTAGTGAACTTTAAATGCCGTGACTTCTCCTTATGGAGTCCACAGTCCTGTTGGAGTTTTCCACTAGTTGCTTTGTCATAAAGATATGGCACAAAAAAATCAAAGGGAAAAAGTTTCTTTTTTGTGTGAATGTGGTTACAATTTTTAATTTATTACCCACAGACAAAATTTGGAGCTCTTAGTTTTTTAGCTCCTCATACATTCGAAGCTATATCATGGTTAGGCATCTGTCCTATCTCCTCTGTCCCCTGTTCCCCGGTCTGTTCTGTCCTGTTTCAAGTCTGTCCCCTTTGGGTATGGTCTGTCAATCTGTCCCCCAGTACTGTTTTGCTGCTCGACTGCTCCAAATATTTACATACAAAATATGTAATAAATTTAAATATCTTAATGTAATTGTAAGATTTGAACTTATCCTGAAGTTGATCACAATTATATTGGGAGTGGTTCAGAGCGGGCCTTCGGGGGTGGGTTTTTTTTAGCCGTCAAACTTCCCATCCTAAGGGTTCATCATTTTCATAACCATTTTGTTAAGTCCCTAAGTA
This sequence comes from Holothuria leucospilota, assembly GCA_029531755.1. NCBI lineage: Eukaryota > Metazoa > Echinodermata > Holothuroidea > Aspidochirotida > Holothuriidae > Holothuria > Holothuria leucospilota. Next base: position 41,476,362 of record CM055982.1, read on the forward strand.
TATGGTTCTCTCTTCCTAGCTCTTGTAATTATCAAAGTTGCTCAGAAGTGATGATTGGCATGTAAAGATTATCGACATATTCCAGATTTTTTCATAGATCAGGAGATTGCTGTCCCCTTTGGGTTTTATTTGGGCTTAATCCATTTTTAATGGGTCCACCGTCTCTCAAAATTGTTTTTCCCTGCTACCCCTCTTTGAAATGACCTGGGTAAATACAGAGGTCGACATTCCTGAGTTTGTTAAGAATTTTAACAGTGTTTTATGGTTGGTATTATTTCAATGTTTGCCTCTACTGACAACCATGGGATCCAGTACTAACCTATGGTGCGGGAAGCCTGTGTGAGAGCATGAGGGGTTGCAATGTTAAGATTGGTCCGAGGAGAGGTTGTGTAGAAGTGTGGTAAGCTCCAGTTAGGTTAGAATCCAGATACATACAGCATTATTTTGTGGCATCTTTATATGCCACGCCTGGAAGTTGATGCAACCTGCAGTACAGGACTGATATATATGTGGTGGGATAAGGGGAATTCATTTTTTTGTTCATTGGTTGGTAGACAGATTAATTCCTGAGCTTTCTGTTCTGTTTGGTTGGGCTTCCAGTGTTCTCAATTCTTGTCACTGGCTTTTCTTTCAGTTGTCTGCCTACTGACAAGTGTCTCACTTTGGGCAGTTTTGGAACCTCATTTCAGCTGTTCAAAATTCTGTGTGGTCAAGGTATATGGTCTACTAATTGTTTATTAGTAGTTTTGGTAGGCAAATATGGACACCCATATTGTGGTATTGTAAATGTACTCTTTTATGACATAATTTGTAGGAGTCCTGACCCATGTGGCAGTTTGAATCCTGAGGCTGCAGGATGCCATTGGCAATCCGATACAGACTTTTAGGCTGTATGGTTTCATTGCAGTATCTTTTTGCATGACCTAAACCATATCTGTCATGAACAGCTGTTATTTGGGGTCCATTGGCTAACTTGGCCATAGGGTCTTCAGTTTTAACCAGTCTGTGTGGGACTCCACTGTGTTGCTTAACTTTTCAGTCAAAGGCAGGGAACTTTGCTATTTGTGAAATAGCAACTCCCTGGTGTAAGCTAAATATTATTTTATACTTTATTCCAAGCTAGGTGTATGGGAAGCCAGTAAGTTCCATTGTGTAACCACGGACCTACATGGTACAATACTGTAATAGTGGAGAATATCACTGAATTACTGTGTGAAGTTGTTGTGGACTCATGGAAAGCAAACAACCCCTAAGGAGAAGGAATTTTACGGCAAAGGACAATGGAAAGTTTGCACTTTTGTCCATTCAGAACAAGTAATTTTTTGCTGTGTATATACTAAAAATCAGGCATAGTTTTAGGAAATTAAGCAATCTTGTAAATTTTTGACTGGTACTGTATCAGTGATGTGCCACAAGATTTCATTGATTTCCAGGATTGGGGGAAGAACCCCAATTACCTATGTCTCTCCGACAAAACCCCATTTTTTCCTTTGATTTGTTTTCAGACTGTGAGACAGAATGTGGAACTTTCACTGACAAGCTTTGTACATTCTACCGGTGCCACAGTGTTAGCGCGAGAATGCGGCATGCTCACCCATATATACGTACGGTATACGTAGCTAGCTAGCTAGATAACCGAAATCCGGGCCACCCTTCCCAATCTATCAGAAAACTTGCTTTTCGCGAGCGCCATTTTGGTGCCCGCTAAATGTAATAGCCAAATGGTTCTGTCCACAACTTTTCATGAATATTTTACAGTGTCAATAGTCTTAAAATCTTAGTTCTTCACACATGGTGAAGGGTTGATTTGGATTTAGTGGTACATTTAACTGTAATTAGAGATATGTTTTCTTCTTTTTTGGTATACTCGACATATTAACGAAGTTCCGAGGTATAGCCTAGGTCTACTTTAGGCTATTGTGACTCTTGTTAGTCTGTCAACCTTTTTTGAACAACGCAGCCCTATATCCCGAGGTGACTGTAATGTGACACACTCGCAAGGACCAGGATCTAGATTAATATTTGAGCAGATATTTTCCGGGGGTGGGTGGGGGCTTAATGAAAAATTCTGACTTTTAAAACAAAGGTTTTGAATGCTGAATTAACTGATTCAAAATTTTGGGAAGTTGCTATTTCCAGTTTTTGTATCACACGTAAGGGTCGACTCTAGCCTATTTTTGGTTTATTCACAAGCAAATGGCTGATCCGAATCTTATGAACAAGCTACTACGTATTAATGATGACCTTGTGATGCTTTTCACTTACATCGACATATGTTTCGCAATTTTGGGGAATGGGCCCCTATGTAAGCTCAGTTTTACCTACCGAGCATTATTTTGTTACGTACTGTATGTAGGCAGCGCATGCAACCGTGGAATTTCGGACTTACGCCTAACCTAGATCAGTTTTGTAGAAATCATGGACTGTGATCGCAATTAAAGCAATGTAGGAGAAATAATTCAGCTGCATGACAAAGACTCTTTAGAAAAACTGAAATAATTTATAGCTGTGATTTAAATCTTTTTCCATGGTGCCTTTTTTTTCAACAAAAAAGTAAATAAATGGTCAATCTTCTTTGAAAATGAAAATACAGGATTATTTTTTTCACATGCAAATTTTTTTTTTCGGAACCCAGGTAGTAAATTTTGGAACCGGGTAACAGAATCATCGGGCGGCGGTACCCGGGTTCACAGGTTACCCCGTGCAAACACAAATTTAAACTGTCAGTGGTTGTCAACTGCTTTCCTAAACCTTTTTGGTTACTTTGAGGTTTCAGTTTTTGAATTTGGCTCTAACCAGAGTGTTTGGGTTAAGGTTTTTATTTGAATTCAATCCTCAGATAAACTTTCCGCATTGTTACATGTTTTATTTTAAATGTTATTTCTCAAATACAGTTTTTAAATGCTGTGTTGATGCTCATCAAGTGAAGGAAAGCAAACTAAGAACCCTGATATGCTGGTTATGTGTTCCTTGACCCTTCATCATACTTTTTTTTAATATTAAGTACCAAATTAGTACCTGTAATTTTAATATAGTGGCAAAGACAGTTTATGCTATTGAAGATGGATGGATCATTATTTTAACCTTGGATAACAATTATTTGTCTTTTCATTTTCTAATGCAGTGTTCCATTGTAGAGGATGAAAACATGATATCATGATAGTCAGAGACATTTATATGATATTTCCTGTTTTGTAAAACAAGTTTTTTTTTAAATAGACAACAATTGGCAACTCATGGGTCACAATTATGTTTTGAGTATTATGAAATGTTGAGAGCAACAAGAGATTGTATCAGAAATCCGGGAGAAAACAAAATGTTGATAATAATTATATACTCTACTGGACAGAACAGCAACCAAACTACCTCCTATATGCAAACTTCATTGATAAACCACACCTTTTGTTGGTAACTTGCTCTGTAGTGAAGTGTTTTTCAAGCTTGATGGGTGGAATTTTACAGAGGTTTGCTAGGGACTAATTCAGTGACCCCCAAAATGCTTAAAAATTTTTGTAGCAAGGGGTGAAAACTGCATGTCAATAGCACATGTAGCATTTAAAAAGATTCTAATTTTCAAAAAAAAAAAAATGTAATTTAATTGCTAGAGATGCAGTACATTATGGGAAAATCTGTGATGTCATGTTGGCACATTTTTATATAAGACATAGCATTGTGTTGATGGTATTTACACTGCTGTAGGGAATAACATTTACTTTTGTATTGCAATAGTCCCTACATATGGTGTAGTTTTATTATGCTACCAGCTGTTGATCTACATGGAAAGACATTCAAATGTTCCAACAGTATCAAATTTCAAGGACAGAGACGGACATTGATTAATGAAGAAAAGAAAAGGACATCGAAGCAAGCAGCTTTACACAAAGGGTATTTGCGCCCCTATGTTGCAAAATAATGCCCGGAGGTAACTAAAATTCATACATGCGGGCACTGTTTTTTTTTTTTTAGAAAAAAAAAATAACAACACGGATATCCTCAAAATATTGTCCCTTGTTCTTTTAGTAAGTTACAACACGTATGCAGTATGAGAATGCCCAATGAATTAACTGGCAACAGCTTGCTTCTTTGCTTCTAGTAACACCGTTGTTTAGCACACAGCTTCGCCCAACTAATGTACAATGTGCCTTCTGCATGTTAACAAAGTAAGCACCCAGAAGAATCTGAATCAGTACTCCTGGACCTTTTTTTTTTTTATAAAACAGTGCCCGTTTGTCCTTTACAGTACATTGGACCCTATGGACTAGATCTGCTTTAACCTTCAATGCCACATATATTCAGTTCAAAGAAGAAAGCATCTTTTTGAAGACTTCTTAAAGTTGTCAGATTTAGGGAGAAATATCCCTTTAATCCCCCTCCCTCAAGTTATAGTAAGAGAGGTTTTTAAAATACATTTGTGACCTTAGCTACATTCTTCAGATGGTACAACCATGTATTCACTACCAAACCGCCACCCCCCATTATGACTGGTAGCTGTTGGAATGTCATCAACAATGTATGTTGCTCAGAGAAATCTTGAAAGTTTGGAATCTTGTTCAGTTACTGAAGTTCATTTATTTGATTTTCCACAACTTCAATAATATACATATACAGGGCTGAAATTTAGCACTCGTCTGATCGTCCCGAGACGGGTAAAACTTGCATCGACAACCACTTTCCTCTCTTTGAACTTGTCCGATGGATGAGTAGATTTTATTTGGTAACTGAATAGTTCCCACATCAGCAGGAAAGTATGTCATAAAAATCCCCTTAAGAAGTGGCATTGAGACAATGGTATTGACTACCATTCATCATTGTGACCATGCCAATAAATATGGAAAAATGCAGAATTTAAACTAAACGTTTGTGTTTTCTATGGCAGAGGACAGGAAATAGAATTGTTCATCTCTTGTTCGTCACTTTCATTCCAGACAACAAAAAACTATTTCGTACAACCTAAATTTAACTTCAGGTTTGTCCGATTGGGCAACTTGAAAATTTCTTTAAAAATCAGGCCTGATATATATAATGTGACATTTTAACAGAAAATGGTAAATGTATAGAATATTTATATCATTATCAACAAAGTAGAAAATAAGCAGGTCGAAGCTGTGAGGGAATCACATACATAAAACTCATATGAGCTTAACTAAGGTAAGTGCTCCCTAGCTAAAAAAGATGAATGATAGGCCCCTAAAACAAGAAAAAAAAAAACATTAGATATCCCTCCCAAACACGGAAAAAGATGGACGAACTATATACTGATAACCCCCCCCCCCCCCTTTCCCACCACTAATCAAATGGGACTAGTACTTATCAAAGAATTTTTAATTAGACTATTTCTAAGTTGTTTTAAAAGATTTACAACAATCTCTTGTTCTCTAGGATGTTTTGAGGTTTGATTTTGAGCCATTTCAGTGGTTTGCTACCTCTGCTGGGATTGGTTTCTTGCACCCTTCAGAGCAGAGCTTACAGCTTCCTGGCTTCTCAAAGCAACTCTTATACATTTCATAAGAATGGTAGAGCCTGCCAGGCAGACTTGGTTCCCCACCAGCTGTGTTGGTTTTCTCTGTCAGAGGAAACCATGTCTACTTTTGTTGATGGAATGGAAAGTTGAGGTATGTTTTTAATAAAGGAAACCAAATCAACACAGAGCTTAAAATGTTAGTCAGTATTCCCTTTTCATGACTAATTGTCTGACATATGTTTTCAACATAAAGAACTCCATAAACATTCACATTTCTTTGAGCAAAATATGGCCACTAGTAGCCTGTTCTCACGAGCTCTGGCTTGCCCCACTCATGCCCTACCCTTGCTCCACCTATCGATGTAACCCTGACATTTTCCTCGTGTGAACGCGGCAAGCCCGGGTTTAATTAAGCCCCTCATTCGAGGTAGGGTTAGAGCAGCCAAGCCCAGGGCAAAGTATGACAGGGTGTAATAAAAATTAATTGCCTTTTGGGAGTGATGTGAGGTCAGATTTGTACTTCTTGTGGTTTTCTATTCACCAGTGTTTGTATGGAATTTGTGCATAGTGCTTTGATACATATGATAATATTTAACAATTGTGTACTGATGTCTTTTCCCACTCTTGCACTTCTCCTAAAAAGAGAGAAAAATGTAACTTGTACAGTATTTTTGTCAGGATAAAGTCATTGCACACTTAGGAAGTTGTTTTAATTAACTTTAAGTTAATCTTCAATTAATTTATTAGTCCGCTAAGTACTTTCTGAAAAAATGTCAGTAGTGTTTAATACTTATTTGTTTTAATAGTTAATACAAGTCTTAACTACTATTTTACATTGAGGGACTAATCGCAATTCTGTACAGTTTCGTGGGGAGACAAAATGGCGTGGATTGCAATGGGAACCCCTTTTCTCTGTATGAAAATGTGTATCGCCGAGGTACATTCAACACTGAAGGCTGAAGTTGCCTTAAAAAGTCTGTCCGCACAACCAGTCGCAGATTTACAGGGGACTGCCTCTCTCACTCCTCACAAGCCCCTCCCCCCCCCCCCCCCACAAAAAAAGAAAAGAAAAATGGAGAAAAATAAAAAAAAAAAGTTAACAAGATTTTCTAAAAAAGTAACCAGAGTATATATCTTTCTGCCCAGTTTGGATGTAGCTCAAGTTTGAATCAGCTCTATTAAAAGCCCATTTAAGTGGTGGGCGATGAGAGGAGGAATATGGTGAGTGACTGAGCAATGGTGCGGGTCTACATATCTATAGACATGAACATATGAGCTGGGAGAATGACAAGCTCCATTAAACTATAGTATCAAATTTGTGCTGAAGAATGAAATGTATGCAATCTGGGGGATCGAGATGCCAAATTTTCATCATATGATGATTTAAGACTCCAGAATGGAGAATACAGTAGGAGGCGCATATGTCCCCTCCAATCGAATTTCCGACAGACTGAAGGACGGACGGAAGGACAGACGCATGGCGGAGTTTAGGGAGAGCAGGGAGCTGGAAGACTTCCAACTCTCTGGGGAGAGAAAGATAAGGACGGAAATGAGAAAGGAACAAACCATCAAGCGAGGCTGGCAGTGTGGGGGAGAGACTGCAGAGGCAGCTAAGCTCCGGCCCCCATGTTAATTTTTTCATCACTATCAACAACGGAGGTTTTTCTTCACGGAAGATTTTCTTTGATAGTCAAACAATGTGTGAGAAAGAGCTGGTTGCATTGCCATGGAGTGTGGTTTGGTGTCAGCACCTAATGAGTGGGTCTAGAAAAATTGACAGGTAAAGAGAAATTAAAGGAGCTGAGTAGCCGACAAAGTAGAATAAATTCTCCTCGGACCGCCGACTTCGTTACCGTCACATCCGGTTATGCTTCTTGCTTTATCGATTCGATCCGATACCGATACTTATCAAAGCCATGCATGCAGTGTGTCTGGTGGTAACAGTACACTTGTTACCATCGTTAACAGTATTAACGTTAGCCTAACTTAGGCTAGCGTTAGGGCCTAGGTCTACCACGAAAAACAAACTCATTGATCGAAAAAAACAGTTTCAATACCTGCAAAATCCACAATGTTGTTCATGAACCTCCTGCAGATGATGCGCGAAATAGGCGTGTGCCTTGCCACTAGTAACGCTAATATACTACATACGTACGAACGTTGTGAGTTGTGTGTACTACATGCAGGGCCGTAGCCAAGGTCATATTTTTGGGGAGGGGTGAAGGTCCCAATCAAGGGTGGCGCCAGCGGGGGGCCATGGCCCCCCTGGCCCCCCGTCGGGGAAATTTTTCGGTTTCGTCGGGGAGCTGTTATGTATACGATAAAATATGTAGTCCCCGACAACGCCCAGTCGCCCCGACGATTTACTTAATTTTGGTCTAAATTAGGGCAAATTCTTCAATAAAACCCCCAAATTTTCCAATTTTCTTCTTCAAAGCCCCATTTTTTTTTCAAATTTTTCATGGAAAATGCCGGCAATTTTTTCAAATTTTCTCCAAAAAGAGCCCAAAATTTTCACCGCGCTTCGGGCGCCAAAATTTTCCCTCAAACATCGTTTCGGCACTTTATTTCCTTCGTTGAGACTTTGGGTTGCTGGCACCCCCCCCCCCCGTCGGGGAGCTTGGCCACCCCTGTCGGGGAAATCCTGGCGCCACCCCTGGTCCCAATTTCGACTGGATGGATGTCTTTTCCAACTTAATGGTGGCGCGTAAATTGCACCGTTTTTTATGCGCCCTGCGTTTACATAGAGCAGTGGGGACACATAAAGGTGCCGTCGTGGGGGAGGGGTCTAAGGGGAGGGGGTGTCCCCTTCCCCTTTGAGAAATTTTTGTTAATTTAAGGTTGCTTAGATGCAAAATGGGGCTATCTTTAGGATATTTTTGGAGCTGATCATATACGGCTAGAAAATGTCCATGATTAAGTGAATTCTATTTTTTCGACTGGTTTGATTCTTTTTTCCAAATGAGTGGCGGCCCGTAAACTGCACCTTCGTTTTGCACCTTGCGTTTGTTTACAGCAGTGGAGATCCTTCCTTTGTCACTACATAAAGGTGCCGTCCTGGGGGAGGGGCCTAAGGGGAGGGGGACACCCCTTCCCCTTTGAGAAATTTTTGTTAAGGTAAGGTTGCTCAGTCAGATGCAAAATGGAGCTATCTTTGGAATATTTTTGGAACTGATCATATATGGCTGAAAAATGTCCATAATTTAGTGAATACTAAGATTTGGTTAGGTGTAAGCAGAAAGTATGTCTAAGTAGAAGAATACGTTGTCAACAAACCTCCTGAAACCCGCCTTTTTGAGTACTTAAGTGTCTTCTGTTCTGGCATCTAAGGCTAGCATATACCTGTATAGGGCCTCCTGGAAGCTCTGGATCAATTATATAAAATAGGGGCAATGACATAATGCTTATTACCTGACATCTAAATAATAACATAGAGTATGACGCCGTACACTTTACATCTATGGTATTTTTACTAATTTTGAAGGAAAATCCAGAGAAACATCTTCCAGCAATAGGGGAATGGGCGGGAGGGAAAGTATAGGTGCAGAAAGGTGATATTAGACCTCCCAGACAGGTATTGCAAAAGGGTTGAAGGACTAACAAGCGCGTTTCAGAATACACCTAGTTTATGCTATAAAAGTTCACTGGTACGTTTGTGCTTATAATGTTCATAAGTGATACAAGGAGGGTTGTGAGGATTGCGCGTGAAGTGCGCCGAAATTTGGGGGTACACTTCAATGCCAAAATGAAAAACCTGCATACAGGCTCAGCCAGGGGTGGTGCTTTGATTGGCCTACATGGGGGCAAAGCGCCCTGACTGCAGGTGGCAGCTACTCTAAGTCCCCGACAGATGAAATAAGTTGCCGAACCCGAAATGTAAGGCGCGCGAAGGGCGCCGAAAAATTTAGCGTTATATTGAAAAAAGATTCCACATTTTTGTTTTCATTAAGGGAAGTTGAAAAAGTTTGGGTTTTTATTGAAGAAACTGGACAAAACCATGGAATTTGTTGGGACGACTGTATGGTCGTCATCGGGGATTACATTCTTTATCTTATCCATTAAGGCTCCCCTACGAAAATGAAAAATCTTTTTTTACAAACTATGTTTGCCACGATGGCAAGGCTGAAGAGAGAATCTTCCAAAAGTTCGGAAAAAGAGGAAACAACTTCGCATTGATGCATTTTCGTGTTTCTCTAGAATCACGCCTACACAGAAGAACAACCATTTGTCAAAACGTTGAATAAATCCAATATGTTTTGAAACAGGGGCGTTACCACTAGATAGAACTATAGATGAAAGCGTGTCTAGTGCGGGAAAATTTTTGCAGTTATAGAAAGAATCGTTACAGAACTTACTGGCTACGGACCTGATAAATAGACGTTTGGAATATTTTCTGAGTATATCTATGTCTTCACCAATATTAGTCTATATAAAATTTTGTGCAATTTTGTGGGGCTTGGAAAAATTGGGTGGGGGGAGGCAAAGACCCCTAGCTCCCGTAGAACTGTGCCTGGTATAATTACCTTAATAATGTCCATGAGATTGATTGTAAATCAAGACGCATGCGCGTGAAGCGCGCCGAAATTTTCATTAAATAAGATTTCCATGACAAAATCTGCATTCAGAATCTACATCGAGATACTTTCAATTGCCCAACAAACCAACATGCCACTCAAGATGCCAGTCTTTTACCGGTAATTTGTAAACAGCTTTCAACTTCTGCTGTTGTGCTTCTCCGAAAGTTGCTATCGGAAGATATTAATAATAAGAGCAACACTGAGGTAAGGTTTGAAGCCCGCGGAGCGCACGAAAATTTTGAGAGCTTGGGAAGAATTTAAAAAAAAAGACAGTTTTGATGCGATTTTACTTGAGGAAAATAACGTTTGGTATTTTTCTCACTTGGTCCAGTTGGAAAATATATACAAAGTTGATGTATGCTCGATCCAAAAAATGTGCTAGACTGAGATACCAGAAATTCCAACTGGTATTTTTGATTTTCCGACTATCGTCGCTCTGACAAACTTTCGGGGGTGAGACACCCCCACACCCCCCGGTCAACACGGCCCTGACTACATGCCTGGGTAGATGCATCGATCAGAACCGATACAAGTGGAAACGATTCAAAATTGCCGCTGCCAAAAGAAAAAGTAACAAACCAGAAATTCAAAAAACAAATTGTAAAATATCTTGCAAGTGTAAAATCAAATAACCCAAGAAATAGTACAGGAACGTTATTGCAAAATTACTTTGCAAGATTATTCTAAATGAGAATGTAAAACGCATTAGGATTAATATTTTTAAAATCAGACCCGCACAGAGGGTAATCATCTCATTTGGTATGATGTATTTATTCTGGAAGTATGCCACTACTCAGCTCCTTTAACAGTGAATTTGAATATAATGAACAACTTTTGCAGTGTAAAATGAGGCAAGAAATTCATAAAATAAAATGCCTTTTCAAAGGGCTTCCCACTCATTAATCGTTATAATTTGTAGGATATTGTTACACCTTTCTGTAGGACAGTTTGATCAAAATTTTTCAAAGCGTCATGCAGCCCTTGCCTACCATCATCCATCCTCCCAGCATGTATTCAGGGGGTACGGAACCCTTCTCCTCGCTGCAGAAAAAAGACTGAAATAATTAAAAAAAAATATAAAGCAAAACAAAAAAGAAAAAGGATAGGGAAGGAAAGAAGACGAGAAAAAAGAAAGAATTTTTAATAAATTGAAGAAAAATAATGCTTTGGGGGAGGTGCATATCTTATGTCTTTTTGGCATGCTAGTGTCATTATTGTTCCTTGCAGGAAAACTTGAATAGATTAATTCTTACCGTAGCCGCCCTGTGTAACCCCTACCATAATCCATCTTCAACCCACCTGCAATCACCCTACAGTATCTCTTACACTGTTTGTTATAGGGTGACTTGACTGTACAGTACAAGCCATTTCCGTACAACATGCTATGCAGGAAAACAGTAAAGTTTTCAAGGTCAAACAAACATTTTCATTCCAAAAGGAAGTATAGGCAGATAATGTGATTTTCACATTAAGTTAATTAATTTCTGCATTTTATATTTCAAGCTCGTTATCATTTATTTTTGGAAATTCTAGACTTTAATTACACTTTACGCAAGAGATTCCTACAAGAGTTGGGGTAAAATATCTTTAAGGACAGATGAATGATTTATTGTACTTGTTTTTCCATTGCCAATCTGTCAAAGCCTACCTATATTTTTTAGCCCTTGTTGTACAGTAGGCATTGAAATGATACATTTTAACTTCAACTTCAAATGACACAAGGTTGGCACTTACTCAACAGACCACAAAAATCACAATTTGACTTTTTGCAATTATACTCTTATATCGTATGACTATTACAGTTGACTGGGATCGATAATGCCAAGAATTTGAGGGAGCGGGGGGCAATGGATTATTTAGAGGGTTTCCCGGGACTTTGGAACATTTAAGTTTAAGAATGGTAGACCTAGCATTTAGAGTGTAGTGCGCGATGCTCGCAGAAAAAAAATCGCATTTTCGGACTTTTTAGCGATATGAATAATAGAAAAGCTAAAATGTATCCTCAAGAAGAGGGCTCTTGCCCCCCCCCCCCCTTGGCTTGTGGTACAGTACCAGAAATGGCACTTTCCGTAACTTACAACTTCCATCTAAACAATCTCTAAAGAGTCGTAAAATTTACACGGTCGAAGGTGTAAAAATTTTGCTTTGAAAGTTTCTGGGGACGGCAGAACTTCCCCCTCCGCTGCCTACGACCATGGGTTTTTGGTGGTTTCAATGATAAGAGTTTTTACGAAGCTATGGCAAGCAAGATGTTCTACAGGAAGTAACCCCGGATCCCAAAATAATATTTAAAACGGGTCCGTGCGAATCGCGCCAAAGGAAACAGCATTGAAACAGCGTTTAATTGAGACATTTAATCCTAAGCTATTGTTTTTCTTTAGGTTAAATGCAGTATTTTTCACTGCATAAAAATTTTCGAACTTTTCCCAGGTGCCTCTTCTTTCCATAGGGCAGCGGTGGCGCCAGGATTTGCCCGACAGGGGTGGCAAGCTCCCCGACGGGTGGGGGAAGGGGGCAGCAACATGAAGCCCTGACAAGGGCGATAGAGTGCCGAAACGAAGACAGAAGGAAAATTTGGTTCATAGTGACTAGACGAAACCTACTGTTTTTGGTGGAGATCAAAAGGTCATCTTGGGTCAGTAGAGGTTAAATTGTGACAACATAGAAAATGATATAATCAAAAAGGATAAACTTGAGGGATTAAACTCAGTGCAACAAATCATCCCTATTCAGCAAGGAATCACTAGGCCTTTGGGCTTTCTGGTTTTATATTTTTTAAGCTCTGGAAAAGTGCTCCCAGTGGGGGTAGTGCCCCCCCCCCCCCGGTAATCCGGCCTATGGGTATGATTATGTAAGAACAAAGTTTTTAACTTGTGAAGAAGAGAATTCTTTTCCCATTCCACTTGTTTTGAAAAGACAAACATATTTGAAGCGAAGTTGTGGTCTCTGATTACAAAGCATTGATAAATCAGATTTATCTTCCTGATAGAATCATTTAAGTTGAAATGTCTCGAAGTACTGTCTGAATGTAAATTTTCTCGAAAAATGATGTTTTAAGAGGCAAAATTTTCGGCGTAATCACTTGTTGTTCATGCCCCATACTCGAAAAACCTTATGAAGAAAGTTAAACACTCATTATGGCAAAAATCATTTGTGAATTAACTATAAATGTGCACATCGTGCTTAATCCTAATGTCCAAATTTTAAAATAACCTCAGATTCACCATAAACCATACCGTTTGACATGTGGCCTACTGAGCCATTAACATCGAAGTTCATTAAATTTGAAATGATAAAAATTCTTCTGAGCTTTTTAATATGGAATATTGTGAGAGCTCTGGGGGACTCTCATACATTTATTTGTTATAACAACAGCATTGGATTATGAAGGAATCAGCTATTTGCAAAGTTGAAAGAAAGACAAAACAGTGTACGTGTAAAGCTTACTTGAAGTTGACTTTTTGTCGAAAATGTGGTACAGTATCCATCCGCTAATATCTCAAGAACCAAACATACTGCAGAAACTGAATGCAACTTTGACCAGAATTGCTTAGAATAAGCACACCTACAATAAATTCAATCTTAACCCAGAGGTACCATCCTCTGAGTGAAAAAGCATATGTTCAGCCTCACCTCATCTGTAGTATACTACCTGCACAAATTGATTCACAGCCCACATATCTGTGGCATACAGTATTACAGTGGAACTCTTTCCATTATAGTTAAATTCCTCCTTAAACACGCACTGCAATCCATCATCTATTTATCATGAGGAATTTTGACCATGCCAGTGGTTCTAGAGGTAACTCGTTGGGACGCGGGTTGAATTTGCCGGGCTTGACTGTGGTTTTGACATTAACCCAGTTTTGGCTTGCCCTGGGCATGGGTGAGCTCGTGAGAACAGGGTATAAGTAACAGGACTTGAAATAATGAAGAACACCAGATAGAGGCCATGACCTTTCACATTGCCCATATGCCCCTCAAAAATAACTTGTGATTGGAGGTCATTAGATCACCTTATGGCCCTTCAGTACATTATGTATAAATTTGGTTAATACAGTATATCCTAGCCTTACATTAAGCAGGTGTGAGGGGTTTTTAACCCCATGGTTCCCAAGATATTAATAATGCCTGGTTTGCTTCAAAGATACAGGATATGACCAGGCAACTTCTTTTTTGTTGTACATGGCTCCTGGTTATCCGCCAACTTAAACGTTTAAGTCCAAAACAGGTAGGCCTAAGTGTTTTCATATTAAGTGAGCATTGCCCTTAATTTGGGCACAGAACACTGATAAATATTTAGTTGATGAGCTCACATGTTTGTTTATTTGGCACATGTTGTAACCAGGTTCCTTCAGGAGTCATGACAGTACACTGTGCTTGTGGCAAATGTCATGTACATAATTTTGCACTTTCAATGATTTACAAAGGAAAATGGCACCTGGTACTGCCAATATGACACCTGGTTCTGCCAATATGGCACCTGGTTCTGCCAATATAATAACCTGGTTCTGCTAATATGACTCCTGGTACTGCCAATATATGGCACCTGGTACTGCTCAAGTCTGCAAGATCAGGAGTCAATATGTGGATTGGACTTGCAACTGGAAGCTTGCTAATGCACAGGGCTTGCATATACTGTACCTGTAGACTATTCGATTCGATATTCATCCATCACAGGAATACATCTGTGGAAGTGAGGGAGAATAACTAGAAAGTGTGATGTGGGTTATTACTAAAAGATCTGTTGCGCAATTATAAATTAACTGAATAAATTTTCAGATTTTTCAGCATCTCATGGATCCTGCAGTCTTAAGAAAATGATTTGGAAAGTTTATTGGATGCCTGAGATTTTCAGAATATCTTCTACTCGACCCTTAATTTCATCAATCTTGAGATACCGTAATGCAAACATGCGTACAATATTTATAAAGTGCTAACTCCAAAAGATCAAAGCCCTAAAAAAACAGAAAAAGATCGCAAAATACAGTTTGAACAGGTGAGATTCGAGGAACTTTTTATTAAAAAGTATAGTGACTGTTTGAGCACTTCCCTGATATTTTGTGGAGTGTGTTCCAAAGTGAGGAGCCAGCTACAGAAAGAGCTTTGTCACCGATATTGTGCCGATATAAGCAGGCATAATCAGGTAGAAGCTACATGGCACCAAAGTAACTTCAAACTTGTGATTAAGTGTGACTAGTATACTGTTTACTGGACCAAACTGTAGGTTAAGCTCTTCAGGTTATGTTGCCTAAAGCCCAGGGTTGACCATAAATGCACTTCTAGGGTGAGATAAATCTCTCCCTGCTGTCCCTTGACACCTACAATACACTGTCTTGCCTAAAATCAATTGAAGGTCAATGTACTATTGCATTCCTGTGACGTTGAGCTCTAAGGACTTGTTGTACTCTTTAGGTATGTTTAGATTTTCAACTACATGCCTTTAAATGTGGAACGGAAAGGTAATGTATGACAATCACTAAAAGAATTTATACAAAGACAAGGACAGTGTAAACTTAATTTATTGGGTCACTCAGCCAGTCCCTGCAACTTTTTGACTAACTGCAAACCCACTCAGTAGGAGCAGTCAAATACATGTACTAGGCTTTGGGAATTATTGCAACTAGAAAAGGTGGTGCTCAACAGTAAAGCACTGCATGGACACAAAAACTGTTTCAACGGTCTTTCCTTGATTTACAATATGAGCATGATTGTTATGGTATTTGTAGCTTGGTTGACATGAAATACATCCAGGCATTCGAAAAAAGTTGTGTGTCAGATCAAATGGCTCAAGTGTGTGGGTATGTTAATATATAGAAATATGGAACATTCTTTCTGAAGAACATTTTCATTGTAACAGGAATATTTATGATCTCTGGATAAACTGCTCCCAAAGAACAGAGATATACTTTGACCCTTGGAGGGTAATTTAGGCCCAGTCAAGGAAAAAAAAAAAAAACTGTCAGAATTTTGAGTTTTGTATTCACAAATTTTGGTCAGGTATGCTGAGGATTGCCAATACCAATGCTATATACTGGTGTGGTACTCTTGGGCTGAAATAAAACACAGTGTCCTACAGAGGGTTCTTTTATTTTCAGTAATAAACCCGATGAAAAAAGTCTTGCAGAATTGGGATTGCCTCACCAGGATGACATGTGTTTTTAAGAAGATATATCATAGTACTGATTGTATCACCAATTTAAATATACAACAAATAATAAACTTGTTCCTTTTTCAAACCCTTTTTTGAAAAGATACAGGTCAGCAATTTGTTGAAAAAAACCTGTAAATGTGGCAGGGCTGAAATTTAGCACTCGTCCGATCGTCCGTGACGGGTAAAACTTGCATCGGACAACCACTTTCTCTCTTTGAACTTGTCCGATGGACGAGTAGATTTTATTTGTAACTGAATAGTTCCCTACATCAGCAAGAAAGTGTCATAAAAATCCCCTTGAGAAGTGGCATTGAGACAATGGTATTGAATACCATTCATCATTGTACCATGCCAATAAATGTGGAAAAATGCAGAATTTAAAGTAAATGTTTGTTTTCTATGGCAGAGACAGGAAATAGAATTGTTTATCTCTTGTTCGTCACTTTCATTCGGACAACCAAAAACTATTTCGGACAACCTAAAGTTAGCTTCAGGTTGTCCGATGGGCAACCTGAAAATTTCCTTAAAAATCAGGCCTGTGTGGGATTATTTTAGCCCACCCAACTAGTACCAAAAAGTACATTTTAGCTTAATACCACATTATTTTGGGATCCCAAGTGGATTTAAGTGTCAATTTGCATTTAAAAGCATAAAAACTAGGTAATAAGTTTGATTAATGACTTCCCTGTTTTAATTTTAGCATGAAGACTAGCATTTTAGCATGGTTGTCATTTTACGACATACATGTACTTTGACGCTGACACAATGAAGCAGAAAATTTGTTTTCTTTTGGAGCCAAACAATCATTTGTTGATACAAGGAGGCTCCTGTAGAACCTCCTTGGTTTAACTATGGTTCTGTAACTTTGTATAGAACAAGCATGTATGCCTACTTGCTATACTGTGAAGTTGAAGTTGTAAATGTTTTGACTTTGTGACAGCTTTGTGTGTTTGAGTTGGATAAATTTATGCAAAAACCTGCAGCAGACGTGACTTAATAGGATTATAGCCTGGAGGAAGTGTGCAGGGAAGAGTGCTAGGCTACTTCTGTGGTGATCAGTACAGTCAGCAACCTTGTTTGCTCCATTGTGACTTTCAGTTCTGCTCAGCATTATGAATGTAGGTATTCTTAGAAATGCCAGAGGGGTAAAAATTTTCAGAGTAGAAAGTTAAGTTACTCCTGAAAATAGTGTAACTGTGTGCCTTGTCTTTCAGTTGCTGGTGTGTGTACAGTATACATCAGTTTGAACTGATGACATTGATGTTATGTACCATACTTACTTCAGCATTGGCTTATACAACTGCATTTTCATAATAATGTCATGTGTGACAATGTGTGTATAAAAAAAGAGGTTTCTAGAGTGCTTTGAAGTGGTTGTATTTTAATGAAAATTGTAACCCAAGTACCTCATGCACACATTTCTTTCCTTTTCAATGAAGATGGCTGTCTAGAAAATACAAATTGTGTCTGGCACATAAAAACAAATTTTAATTAGGCTCTTTTTGTTGGCCAGAAAATAGAAAGTGCTTGGTACAGCAGACTTGTAGTACTCAAGTATGTACTGGTACTCGAATACATTTTTCTGTACTCGTATTTATACTCATGTACTCATGACTGCACTTGTACTCAGAGAATCTGAAAATCAAGTACTTGTGCTTGTACTCAGACCCTTGTGCTCACACTTGTACTCAAGCCCTTGTACTCATACTCAGGATTTTGTACTTGTACTCGTACTTTGAGATGTGTATATGAATACAGACACCTCAGTCCAGGATGTTAGTATTTGTAGCCTTCGTTGATCCTTTACTAATTCAATATAATTTGTAAGAATTTAAAGCTTCCTGTACTGATCAACACAGATGCTATCTCAAAACTTAGAAAATAAATTCTGCTAAGGAGACCAGCAACGAAGGATTCTACCACCTCTAGCCATCCGTTATTGAGAATCCTGTATTTGATTGGTTAAACACTGACCTGTTATTCGATCCACAACACAGGGTCAGTAAACATAAAAACTGATAAAAATGAAATTTTTCACACATTTTTGGTGTTAGAATATGAATATTTATTCCTGAAGAAACCTCTCTTAGTACAAACTGAAGAAATTACTACACTAGCAATCCTTTAGGCTGTTAGGGGTACTAAATAAAGTTTATCATCTCCTTTTTTGCTAGTAATTTAGTCACTAGTACCTTAAAAAGAAAACAAATTTTTGCTATGGTGAAGTCAAGAACTTAAATAGTGTTTGAAATTACAGTACTGTACCTTTGATTAATGTTGCAGTCAGAGGACTCTAGAGTTTTAGCTGTTGACAAATGTGCTCTTCCAGTTTTAAGTTGTAAATAGATATCATGGAGTTCAATACAGTAGGTCTTAGAAGCTGAAGCTAAATTTACCAGTGTTTGAATACCCTGCATCTTGGATAAATGCTAGAAACTGTAAAAAGTGACAACCTCTAGGAAGGAATAGGCCTAAGCCAATATCTATTTCCCTCCTACTTTCCTCCCCTATTACAGCACTACTATTGGACATTTCATCTACTGCGGAATAGTCACTGGCGATGAAATTCCCCATATAGATGGGCTATACCAAGCCCCTGAGTTGTCTATCCTAACTTGCCATTGTTTCATCACCAGCAGAATGATAACTTTGTTCATTTGTGTTTTTTAACTTGGTGTTTGTCCTTCAGGACCTTTCCTGTAGTTGTAGTAATAGGTGAAGTAAGTAGGGCTTATAGATTCACAAAACAGACTTGAAAGTTTTGGGTAAATTCAAAATGAAAGCCTGTGTGTTATAAATCAGTTTTTCTTAAAAAAAGACTAGAATCACTCTTAATTAGTCTCTTTTAAACGTAACCTTTGCTCCTCCACTGAATTTAAAAACCTGGTTGTATTTTTGCAGCAGACTGCATTTCTCAGAGAAGTTAACTTTGAAATATAACACTTGAACAGTGTGTTTCCATTGAGAACATAATGGGAGTACTCCTTACTTCTCAAGTACCACCACTGTGTGGCTAATTCCAAGCCTGGGTGGAAAAAGTTGGGAAGCTGGGCAGCTCCTTCCTGGGAAATTTGGGTATTTGGAGGGAAATTTTGGTCATTGGAGGGAAATTTACACCTTTTATGTACATGAAAATACGGGAGAAATTGTGGAAATTTTGACTCCCTTCCCAGGAAATAAACATTTTTTTCCAGCCCTGCTTCCAAGTGTCATCCCAAGTTTTAACAGTAAAGTTCAAGCTGCAAATTGGGATAAAAATGGCCATTCTTGCAAGCAGTCTGCTTCAAACCAAAAGTTAATAATTTTGCTTAAAGATCTGGAAAAAGTGAAGTGGGGAATGTATTTTGTATCATTGGAAATAATCATAATTATTCAACATGTATTCATTTAATTCACCTCCAGAGTCACCCATCAGGATTTTTTTTTTTTTTTTTATTGATAGTAGCTGGTCTATAGAAGTCAAATGCAGCATTTACAGTATTTGTAATAGGTTTCCCATCAAACAAACAGTTACTTTAAAGACAGTTGTTTGTTTTATTGTTACCCACCCTGTATGTACTCAGAAATGTACTCATTAATGTACTTGAGTACATTTTCTATTCTCATACTGCTACTAATGGCTTTGTACTCATACTCCCATGTACTCGTACTCAGAGAGTTTGAAAATCAGTTACTCTTACTCATACTCATGGCTTTGTACTTTTGCTCGGTGCCTTTTACTTGGACTGGAGAGTTTGTATTGATGGCGTTACAAGTTTGCCGTACAGTAGGTCAGCTGTGCTCATTATCTTTGAGTTGAAAATATTTACAGTATCCATCTACTGTACTTGTAGGTCTACAAGGGTGAAGTAACATGTTGTAGGTAGGTACATATCACAAGTTATAACCAACTGTAGTTGACCACTCTAACAATAAACTTTCTGTAACACTGAAATGCAGATCAATAAATTCAAAGGGGGTGTCTGGTTGTATTGCACTGGGAAATGTTTATTTATCTTAAAGTCCATGCCTTCACTACAACTCTTAAGGGCAGAGTTGGTCAACACTAATCTAGCTTTCCAACCAGGGAGTTTCCTGTACTTGGGTGGGTGGGGGGGGGGGGGGGTTACGAGAGGTTCATCAGTGGGTTCAGTTTTTAAATCAAATCCCCTTTGGTATTGAACCCCCTTTGTAAACTAGGGGTGGTTCACCATAACTTAATGCCGTCTTCCACCCTCTTGTAATGCAGATACTGAGGTTGTTACAAACATCCCATATATGAAAACTGGGATAACATAATAAGCATAATTACATTATTATCCCAACACCATCTTTTTTTTAGCGTGCACACAGTATCATTGATTCCATATCCTTGGATATTTAAAAGGAGGCTATGCTATATGAACCTTTGCTTTGTCTTGCCACCCATTCTCTTGTAATGACTGAGCTGGTTCTGTCTGATGAAAGTTTTCAAAAGATGGCCACTATGGTTTCATGTGTATTAACAATATAGGGAGCTTGCACTTTAGGTCGTATTCAGTGGATGCGCTAATTGTTGTGGAGGATAAATGCACCAAGCACCTCTGCCAAGCTCATTGTAAGTGTGTCTGTTTGCCTTCCAGCACTTGATTGCTGTGGTTGACTTTTGCATGCATGAAACCTCCCCATAATAGACCAGTGGGTGATTAACAGGGCCACTGCAGCAGAACCCTGATTACAGTTTAAAGGGAAACAATTGTACAGCTTTCTAAGCAAGTACAACATTTAGAACACGTTTTTCCAAGCATTGTGATACCATTAACAACTAATATAACTCAATATCTTATTTAACACGAATTTTTCAAAAAATTTTTGAAACTCGCTTAATGCCACTGCGTAGGTAGTCATGATATTGTGATATTACCCACAATGCAACGGAACTGTGATGTCACACCTGCACCTCGCCGCAGGTTTTACAACAACTGCTTGTGTAGTTTGTAAGCACACACCTACAGTATTCACGGTAACGTCAAAACTATCTTTAATTTTCCAAAAATGCAGCGGTTAAATTTGCCATTAAAATCCAGAAATCTGAACATTACTATCTAATATCATCATACAGCCTTCTTCTTACTTGATACGTACGATTTTTAACCAGTTAAAAAGTTTGAGAAAATCCTTCACCCTACACTTATAAGTGCAACTCGAAATCCATATTGACTCTATATGGCATATCACACACATGCATGGTATGGTACTGACCACTGCACTGCATCGCCGTAGTCCGAAGGGATTCGATCATACTTGTCAAAACGTTTTAGATTTTTCTAAACTCTCAACAGTCAATCTGCCAATAAAAGTTGTAAAATTCAAAGTAAAATATTCAAACAATACACAGAAGTCTCTTACCAGACAAAATGCGTCTGATTGAAGCTTACTCAACCAAAAAGAAATTCCGTGCCTTTTACCGAAAGCTCGAGGCAGCCATGATGGGAACACATCGCGGAGAATGGTTACGATTGCTTCCGGTAGACTCAAAAACAACTCTCGCCCCCCCCCACCCCCCCCCCCCCCCATCCCCCCCCCCCCCCACCCCCCCCCCCCCCCACCCCCCCCCCCCCCCACCCCCCCCCCCACATGCTACTACTTTTATCCTCTTTGAATTTGTTAGCTACTTGTGTATTTAGTTTGCCATTTCGCCTTGACGATGTACGTTACGTTGTTTCTTACGAAATATTGGGTCTCTATTTAAATCCACCATGGATTTCAAACTCATCGCTGTATTTTCTTTCCTTATTAGTATATGGACGCTCCGATTTATATACATATATATATATATATATATGTATATATATATATATATATATATATATATATATAATATATATATATATATATATATATATATATATATATATATATATATATATATATAGTAGGTAGGGAGACGTAGCGACTTTATATGAATGAGTCGATCATCGCTGTATTAAATAGTCGCACAGAGACCTTGCGCCAATTTTCCTCTAACATAGACACTTGCCTTACACTGAAAGAGGATATATCAGAGTAAGGCAAGTGTCTTACACTATTTTATACAGCGTTGATTTACTCATTCATATAAAGTCGCTACGTCTCTCTACCTGCTATATATATACATGTTCACCAACAAGAATACAGATTCAAAAAATGAATTTTATTGAAATTTTCGGGTCCCCATGGGACCTTCTTCAGCAATGGCTAGACTGCAACTTTTAAATTAAGAGTTCAATATACAAGGAAACATACTATTAAAATTAGCAAACATATCTTTTAAGACTTAGGGATCTGTTTAATTATTGTATTATCGTCGATTCGTAATGGGTAGCCATTTGGGTAGGCATTTTCGTTCAAAAATGTTTACCCAAATGGCTACCCAATCCACATTATTAAACAGGGTGTACTTAAAGCTGCCTCCCTCGAAGTTACCCTGATCCATTTGGGTTGGGGGGGGGGTACCTTATGGAGATGGACGACAAACTTTGGGTCTCCCTCGAGATCCTACTGTGGGTTTGCTGTCATTCAGTTTGAAGTATCAGAAAAGGATTGGAAACACGGGGTACTAAAAAGCAAAGAAAATAATGAATATCACAATATCCACGCAATAGTTGAAATCATTTAGTTTCCTGAAGAAACATCCCATTAAAATTTGAACACAATCTTATCAATAGGGGCACGAACACACAATCTTATCAATATGGGCACGAACACACAATTTAATCAATATGGGCACGAACAAAAATATGTTCTAGTATTATACTCAATTAGGTTAAAATGAACAGAGGTGTTTCATGTTTAACCAAACCTTGTAAATGTTGAATCAAATGAAGTCAACATGTTGACAAGATTCCGGTTCGTGTCCCTGTGGATTAGAGTGCTGGGGCAACACCCTTGGTTGCATGGTAATATCCCAGTTAAGAGCTTAATTTGAAACCCTGAATATGGAGTTGAATATAATGTTTGCCTGAGAGTGTCTAAGAGTCTCAGTAATCACGAGGTATGTATGTTGCAAGAGATGCGCGCAAAGCGGGAGGAAAAAATGCCTTTCATGGTCAATAGAACTACATACTACGGTTGTTGACATAAAATTGAGAGAGGATGAAAGGCATTCCGTCCCCTCAACTAAAATAATGGGGATCATACCTTATGGGCCTTCACGCAAATATAAGCAAATGTTGCGGGTTTTGCCAAAATGCTTAAGTTACTCAGTCCTCCCTAACCAAATTATTGGGGGAGCTAGGTCTCACTTACACCAACTTTAGCAAATATTACTGCGCCTCGATAGGGGTAACTAATTTTGTATTGTATCGTGCCACATACAAGAAGACAAGCATGCAATTGAAGATAAACTTTCCAACCTTAACAAAGAATAGTGTAGGTATTTCTAGGTTACTAGGTACAGTGGGAAGTCATTTACATTTACTACATGAAAGCAAATTATAAATTAAACAGAAACAAAGAAACTCTACACCGGGTGAAGCACCAAAAACTGTGTGTTATATTGAAGAGTTTGCGTTTCTTGAGAGCAACAAAAGGTCACTGTCGTGGCCTCTGATCGTCGGTGATACCCATTCTATCGTAAACTCTTTCTTGACCAAGGCTCCGAGAGAAATTGGAAAATTCTCTGGCCGGGAGACCACTGCCCTTGTACTCCTCTCGTGTCACCACTGGTTACATGATAATACAAATGTAGTTATAAAGGCGTTATAAATGAAATTGCCACATTGTACATTGCCAGATCAATGGTCCCTCGAAAATCTGGCTATATACGGTCTGTAGGCGTGTTCAATGCATCCCTAATGAACTTAGTGGCTATAAATTTCTGTTACAAAGCAAGTCTCTTTTTCCGTGTAGGCCTAAATATCTTTGAATCTGGAAAAATTCGTACCTGAAAAAGAATTGCTATTATAGATGAATGGAAGGGCGCTAAATATTACAAACAGCAGAGACCACATCCAAAACAAAAAAATCATAAACAATTTTCGAGTAAATATTATTCATGGTAATTTTGGGGAACATGATGTGGTTTTATAAAAGGCAAGAACGCTTAATGAAAGCGTTTATTATCACTAGGCTTCTCTCAAGTGTTTTAGACACTAATATGTTTACAGATGTGACTACGCCTTACTATATTCCTATAGACAAAATAAGAATGTTTACCGTGTACATATTTATTCCTAGAACAAGTAAAAACAAACACAATGATATGTCATACGTCTAATACAATACAATCATTTAATAATTGCCATAAAATGGCTCAGGCTTTAACCATATCACCCATTGGTAACTGTTATGCCCTGTTCTATCAACTAATAAGAGTATACCAGACGCGGCTTTTTACGTGCTGAAAAACGGACACGGCCAGACCGGTGGAAGGACTACATATGGCCAAAAACCAAAAAACCAAAGTATACCAGCCGGTGAATCCTGTTTACTTTAAATCGGAGAGCGACCCAGAACCATGACTTATAGATCACTCCACATGTTTCTGTTCCATGCCTACAAATCCCTAACAACCTAGCACCTAACTACATATCTCAACAGCCTACTCTTTAAACACCTGCTTTACACATCTACAATGGACACTATACCCGGTCCGTAATTCTTTGCTCTAAAAGTTTAGCGGGCGAACGCCGTGTCAAAATTGCCACCGCTTTTCAAAAGGAAGCCCTTAAATGTCGATTCTTGTTGAAGCATTGTTGGGGACGAGCTGCCTTTTTCAGGTCGACTGAAAATATTTTTTCTTTATCAAAAGTTTCTTTCTTGAAGAGGTTCTACTATATTAGCATTCTGATCTAGCGTACACATACTGAAAGCTTGCAAAATTGTCCAAGTTTTATGCTGCTCTTTGAATTATTTTCAGAGCCTTCAACCTACCACACATCCCTTTGGAGGTCTAAGTTAGAAGCAAGTGTACGTAAACAACGTTTCGGTTTTCGAGGGGACTCGTCGAAAAGAGCAATGAGTAATGTCAAAATTCATCCATTTTCGGAGGAATTTGGTGATGACGTCACCCAGCTATTTAGAACGAATTACTTTGGCATTGCCGCTACTTTGCTTCAATCATCGAAAGCTCCATTTGTTTACACTACAACGAACATACTAACTGTTTTATTACGGAGCTTTGTGATTGACAATCTACTGGTGGCGGTCTTCTTTTCCCTGGTTCTTTCCTATTCTCTGGTATTAATCATCATCTTTGGACCTCTTGTCTACGATAGAAGATATGACGGACAAATATATCCAAAGACTCTTCTCAAGGTGGATGGTGGCATGTACCTGCTAGCAACAGATGCTAGCCAGACTCCCTCAAAGCTTGTAGTATGTATCGGAATCAAACCTCTAACTCCTCGCAAAACGTATATAATCCTTTTTTGCGTCGATAAAAAGTATCGAGGAAAAGGTATAGGCAAGAGACTTCTTGAAGCTGCAATGGATTATTGCAAGTTTCAGGGATATGAAACAGGTATTGTGAATGTTTGGAACGTATCCAGCGTACGTTTTTCAGTCCACGCAATGTTCGAGAAAAATGGATTTGTCAAAACGAAGGTAGAATACGCCCCACATCTTTCATTCCCGTTATAAAAAAGTTTTTCCTGGAAAAAGACTTTTGATACTGACACAAGTTTTCGTTTTCTTTACCAAGAACAAAAGTTGTGCATAGCAGCTTAAATGTAGGAATTGTTCCAGATCAGTCCCCCGGAAACCCTTTGGGTGCGTTGTAGCTTTAGAACTGACAGATCTTACTTCAAATTTTGAGCATGGCTAATCTCAGACGACTAAACTCAAAGCCTACTTAGACAAAAATCCACCTGATCATTACTCTAAAACACTTTCAGTCATTATTATTCGGCCTTACCTTAATCTTAACACTCACTGTCCCAAGAGACATACAAGGCTGGAACGAATAAAAGAACTTGCGAACTAGTATAATCCTACATCGAAGTTTGCAATTGACATTCCTACATCAAAGTTTGTAATTGACAATGCTATCAAAGTTTGTAACTGATAATCCTTCATCGAAGTTTGCAATTGGCAAGCCTGTTTGCTGCCATTAAGCAGCGTGTCATTTGATACATCACTGCAGATCCTTGATAACCGTCATTCACTGACGGAAAAGTGTCACGAAATAACCGTTTTTTCATATTATCACCTTGGTAGCACCTTGTATGGAAAACTGGATGTATTTGAAAACGAAAGAAAGAAATACTGGATAGAACAAACAGTACATAAAATTTCTGATCAAAAATAAAGCCAAGTTTAGCCATGTTCAATTGGAACATTATTAGCGGGACCCATAAAAGCTGTAACTTAAAGTACTTTCCCACATGATGAAAAGTATGAACATAAGACGACGGTGAAGCGTGTTAGATCTTCAGTTAAATGTACGGCTTTTAAAGGATGTAAAACCTTACATTCGAAAGTAATTGCTGATAGTGGATTTAGCTGCTGTATAAGCTCTCGTGCATGCCTGTTGCAGAATTTGTTACTAGCCCCACAATAAAACCACATGTTAAGTTTAAGTGTTCGACCGTTGGGTACAATCTTAATTATCACGGCCGTAGCCTGGGCGAAATCCTCCAGAGTTCAGTTCATGACACTATCTAAGCGGAGCAGTAAGTGACGTGCCTACAGATAGTTGACACCCGGGCAAACCCTTCATTTTTCACCTGTGCATGAGTGCAACCTGAGGGAGGGTGCTGAAAGGAAGGGGTACCAGTAAGGCATGGCTTAGGTGCAAGATTGTGCTATCGATGACGAAGCTTTGCAAAGATTATATCTTTACATATTGCCATTTATTTAGTGATGTAGTCTTCCTATTTTTGGCGTAATTCGAGAGGGCTATGACAACAGGCTACGAGAAGGGGACACTCTTCACTCTGAGAAGTTTTGGGGTTGGGAGGTGGCTTGGATGCAAAATAGTGCTATCTTTGGCAAAGCTTCGCAAAGCGTTGAATTGATTATATGTTTATAAATTCTCATTACTTAGTGATTTTTTTGTTTTATTTTGTTAGGTTGTAATTGAAGGGGATGTTGCCTCAGAGGAGGGGTGAAACCTTTACTCTTTGAGAATTTGTTGTTGTTGTTGTTATGTTTTCCTAGATCCAAAATGGTGCTATCTTGGTAAAGCTTTCAATGGATCTGAAACTTTAATTATCTCCACATTTTTTTTTCGGCTGTGGTATTGCACCCCTACAAAGCTGGGACCCGATGGGGGTCTCATCGTAGCGCTTTTAGTGCGCAACTGGGGGAGCCACCATCGGTTGGCACATAGCCGTAGCAGCGTAGGCCTTGCAAGGAAATGTTGGATTGAAATATCTTTCAGACGGGGGAATGACACTTTTAGACCTTCAAGTCACATCTAAACATTCTTTACTTTTAGATCTCATGCTTTAGGAAAAAAAAATTAGATTTCAAGACGAATTAGATTTCATTTGAAGGGAAATGCAATCACACCAATTTAAAGTAGAGTATCCGGGTATCCTATTTCATGGATGGCTTTTGAAAATCGTGTTACAATATGTTTCTTACCGAGTTTTGAAATTCATATAGAGAGTAACTGTTAAGTTTACCTTGAATGTGCAATATTTATAAATTTATGTTCTAACATTTCATGAAAAATACTTGAAGTGAAATAATAGGATATATGTGAGATTTGGCTGTATCTTCAAAATAAGTTTGCAGAGACTGTTTATGCTCCTTAAATTGAAAGTTTCTTTATCAGCTCATTGAGTTTAGATAGTATTTAAAGGTAATTATAGGTTATTTTCTCTTTAGCCAGTGTTTATGCTGGTATGCTCAAGTGGTGTATCTTGTGAGGGAAGATGTTTCATTCGTCAGGAAGAGAAACCCGCATAAGAGGGCTTCCTCCACGGGGGCCCGGGGGCCCGGGGACGTCACCGGGAAAATTGGGGGAAAGGGGAACTCCTGTATGCGATTTCCCAGGTTTTTTGAGCCTTGAAATCAGATTTTGGACAGTAAAATTTCAGCATCCCAGTATTTTCTTCTCAAGTAGGCCAACTTCAATTTACGATTTGGAACTCTCAGGGGCAGTTGCCCCCTGCCCCTGAAGGCTACGGTCCTGCCTGTTGACGACTCACGTGTAACTTTTCCACTCGGGGTGGCATCGGCAGGCCGAAAACTTTATGAGAAGCTTCCTGTAAATTCGATTTGTTGCAAAATGTGGATGTACCATTTGTTGGTTGCAGGTATAAAATGGAGTTAAGGGTACAGTACTGATTGATGTGGGACAGGTGAAGATGTTACTGTTGGGAGTTTGTTGTTGGTCTCAGTTCCTTAGTTGTGAGGGATAACTTTAACGTTTGTTTTTTCCGTATATTTTCAAAGAGTTTGACAATCTGCATGTATAATATACCAGTAAATCTGCAATTTCCATAGTAAAGCTTGAGGTAGTTTAGCTTAATAATTCACAAAAGCTTTGCCCATGATGCACGTGAATTTTGAATGGGGGGGGGGGTATGTAGGTTCATGGAGTTATCCCGTAATAGCTCCATGATACATTCGGCTAGTTGACTGCAGGAATTCACTGTTTTGTGCAATCATGGAATTCAAGAAAGTCTTGACCCCCTGTCCAATTTAAAACTCAAATCTGCCTTGAGCCGAAAAGTGACAAGGATCTACTATGTAATCATACGGTGCGCTCCATAGAACTATAGAGATAAATTTATGTTTTATGTATCAACACGTTTTGTATCAAGGACCCTATATTTCTTTGTATACAATCGTACTCTGAGAAACATTTCAGAGGAACCCTGTTGGTGGTACTGAAGAAAATCCTTATCAAATTGGGCATTGGATTTCTCCTAAGTTCAGTAATTGTTCCTTTACTATTACATTGGTCTATTTCTATCTTGTAATAAACGATATATCTAGCTGATATCATTGATATAACACATTTTCTCATACCATTTGTACATTACTTTTAATGGATTTAACGTTCAGTACCAGGGCCTAACTCTAGAACAGTGGCGTAGCTAGATATTTTTTGTGGCGGGGGGGGGGGCAAAAGCAAAAAAATTCCGACAGTACATTATCTTGAAGTAATGATGTACTACCTAAGTGCAGCGCCACCATCATCTGGCGTGTAGCGCGCGGAAAAAATTAGATTAAAATATCTCCGAGATTGCCTTAAATGACACTTCCAGGCCTTGTCAGTAACCATTTTGATGTGTAATTCTGCTTAAAAACATTAGAAGTGTTGTGTTTCAAATGAGTTGGTTTAATTTATTTCCCACAGAGACTAGAAATATCCGACAGAGGCCTTCGGAGGCTTTGTGGGGGGCGACAACCCCCTGCACCCCCCCATTCTAGCTACGCCACTGCTCTAGAAGCATTCATCAATGACCTTTAAAAGTGAATGACATTTTCTTTTTTTCTTGAAATTCATTTACGATGAAACTGACAGTTTTTATTGGTAGCAAGTGCAATGTCAGGATATTACCATACTAATCTTTAAATGACAACTATGAACACATATTTTATTTGTCTAATGATAGTACCTAAGGTGTAAAATCTGATTCTGAATGTCAGTGAAAGGGCATTGTATCATCTTTGATCAGTTTCTCATATTCTTCTTTTTTCTGATGAGGATGCTGTTAAAACTCTTATTTCGGTTATTGTAATATCTGTAATTGATTGTTCATATTCTTTCCTACTTGGTGGAAACAAATCGTATTTTAACGGCTGTCAATTGACCCAAAATTTTTCGTCCATCTCTAAAGATCATATCAAACCCACTTTAAACCAACTTTATTTTTGCCAATAGAATATCGTGAGCGTGGTAAGACATTATTGCTCTTCTCTATTTCTCTTCGACAGTATCACCTTAAATAAGTTATTGAAATATTAAATATAGTAAAATCAGTGATAGTGATCATGTTAAAGATAACGATAGAGATAGTGACAACTACAACGACAATGGCAATCGGAACGACAATGGTAAAAATCGTGATGAAAAACGACGATAATACATTAATAATTATAATAATAATTATAATTATATTAATTTAAGCTTTGAAGAATTATAATAATGATGTTGACTGTCTCAAAAGGTCTATTGTGTTGCTTGTTGCTTTTTTTGCCTTATGAGTCAAAACTGCACCTATATTGCCTGCAAGCTAGCGAGATAAGGTACTGAAGGGACGAGATGATTTCCGGGGGAGTGTGAAATGTGTATAAAAGTATTGGGAAAACGGTTACTTTAATTTTCTCCGGGTGAAACTTTTTCTAAAGCCCCCCCCCCCTGGCTCCCCGGCTACGGATTTGCTTATCTGATACTAGCCTTTGTCAAGGCTTTTCTGCCATTTATTATCCCTCCTTTGTTATTTCGATTCGAGTCTTCCGGTTCACCTACTAGCCTGCCTCGTATTTACTGCGCCTCCACGGATCTAGCCTCGGCATCCGGCGTAGCGCATACCGGGGGAGTATAACACAGGAGTTAACAGCCAGTGTTTACAAGGAGGTAGAAGAAACTTATGCCGGAAAGACTCGGCAGAGGCTAATCTGATACCAGATTTAGCCTGGCTACATTGATCAAGCAGACAGCTTCAGATTAGAGACTGGACATTTCATCTTTAAGGAAAAAATTTTCAAAATGGAACGAGAGTTCATTTCTTGATTGTCACATTCAATTTCAGAAGCTTGATTGACCCTGTTCTACCCTTCCCCGGTCACATGATAAAAGCACGTTGTTTTATGGAGGATTAACGCAGTCAACCAAATGTGATTTGTCATGAATATCTTTACTCATAAATAGTCATGTGAAATATTTTATGACTGAATTGTTAAATTTATGCATAAAACTCAAGAGTTCAAGCGTGGCAACATCAAGAAGTTGTAAGCCAAGTAATAGATTTCACGAACTTTCTAATGTTCCAAGGTAATTCTGGGTGTTGCTTATTTCATTTAAGTAGGATCACGATTGTCAATTACAAAAAAAAAAAACTATAAATGTGGTTACGGGAACCGTAACCACTGTTTATGGAAGCGATTACTATATGTGGAATTTTCACTTCACTAAATTATTGAACTGAAAAAGAAATCACTTTACAACAGATCACTTTAACAGAACTGTCTTGTTTACTATAAGGTTACTAACACACTATGCCTGGTGCAGGGTATAAGGCAGTGCAGTATGAAAACTGTTCACAATATCAGTTCAAATTGGCCCACTGAGAAAATTGATCTTACCAAATTATTAGTATTTAGGCCCAGTCCATGATGGTTTAATCACTCAGATGCCTCGTTCCTTGTCCAGGCTGCAACAATATCACTGCGTTATAGGCCTAGGCCTAAAATACAAATCTCTTACATTACTATAAAAACTTCAAAAAGGGTGATTTAATGACAACCACACTCTCGTTTGCAGACCATGGCCCTATGGGACTGTGTTTCTCAGCCTAGGGAGGGCGGTGACTTTTGCCCGAATCTAGAGTCTGGAGTAGGCCTATAGAATTTAACTGTCTTGCTTCCGGCCCGACTGAGACAAAATATCTGCGCGATTTAGTCAGGTCACTTAGGTGTCTGACATTTCGGGGCGACCGCCCGCAGCCCCTCCCCCTGGCCCGCACGGCCATACCTATATACAAGGAGAGTAAGGCCAATATAAAGTGCATAGTATCCTTTTTGACTGAAGAAGGCTATATATAAGTCCTAACAATTAACAGGCCTGAGTTGGTTTCAGTTGTTTACTTCTGTGTCAGTTACTGCAGGGGTCGATAACATAAACTATGCATGCCGCTGCAATGGCTTGTTTTCGACAAACGCAGCTGTGATTCTGGAACAAGATATACCTATATCTTGTTCTATGGCTGTGATTGCGCCCTATGGCTGTGTGATACGGAAGTACGAAGAAACAACCTGCATGCTTGCAACGCTGTTTCGATCAACACAGCTGTCATACGTACACAGAACTCTGTGCTGTGTAGTTGGACGTACGAAGGAACCACTGCTTGCGCAGTAGATAATCGTGTGGTTTCATGCCAAGCTAACGTATCCCAGTGTTTCGACACTCTAAATTCATTTTTCCTGAAGTGAAATCTAAAATTTCCCGAAATCGGTTTGGTTTTTCCTGAAATTTTCGAATAACGCTTGTTTAATGCTGACTTTAATTAATGGGCTGATCCAGGATTTCACATTGTCAAGCCATACGTCATTTCCATACGCTACATGCTGTTTCCAGATTTCCCAAAATAATCCCACTTCCCGAAAATTTCCCGGAGGGAACCCAGATTTCCCGAATTTCAGGTAATTTCGGGAAGAGTGGAAACACTGACGTAACCTACGAAAAGACGATAACATTAACCTACAACATTCATACGTTTTTATAATGAAATATTCTATATTTCCTCGTTATTTGGTGAAAAATCCTTTATTCCGACTGTACTTGCTTCGTTCTGATCTACAATTTGTCCCAAATGTATGATGAAAACGACATGCCTAATACTGCAGAACTTTCCCCGGAAACCCGGGACAAAGAAACTGTCACGTGACCTGAACCTGGGTAATAGCAATATGTTTATGAAGCTTCGCTTCCATAAACATAATTGTAAAGGTTAAAAAATATAACTTGTCGGTCCACCCATGCATTTAAACTTTAACTTATCAATTTGCATGATCATAATAGTGCAACAGCATTAATATGGAGGGAAAAGGAGGCGGGGGTAAGTTCTGTCCTGTTTTGATGACGTACACTTTCGCTTTTTGGTCCCCATGATTTGTGATATGAAGCCCTTAAATTATGTTGTACCTTTTATTGGTGAACATTACTTTTTCAAAACTTTTCTAGAATACACCAGGATTTGACCCCAATAGGCAAACTGACAATAGTAAAGACTCTTACAATATCACAGATGGCGTGTTAATTTTAAGTTTTACTGGGTCCTTCCGATCACTTTCTTAAGCAAGTAGATAAAGATATTTTGAAGTTTCATTTTGAATGGAAAAAAGGGCAAAATCAAATGAGTTGTTCTCTTAAACAGTATTTTCAAGGTAGACCTAAGGCTGTCCAGCTGTCTAGTTTTGTTAAAAGCTTAAAATGCACTTTGGTCAATCTTTATTTCGATGGATCAAGAGGGCAGTGGAAACTTTTCGTTGATGATTATTTTCTTCGAACTTATGGTAAAAGATTAATTTTGAAATTTCAGATACACTTATTAAAACGATTTTATAACGCGTTTAAAAGTGTGCCATCCTTGTTCAGACTACATGTGTAACACAGAGTTCAGAAATTTAGAAAATGAAATAGTCTGGAATAACTCTCAAGTAAATATAGAAAGGAAGAAGTGTTTCATGAATGTTAGTACGAAAGGGTGTTAAATTCGCTTTTTTTTTAAATGAGGACAATCTGCCGTTATCGTATGCTAACTTAAAGATAAATTTTACATTCCAAGCATGTATTCCGGGATCATTGTTTCTATTAACAAAAGTTGAAGGATGATGGTAATTATTTTTCAGGGGCCCAACTGAACCCCGGACGAATCAATTGTTCCTAGATGCCTCATCGCCTATACACCTGGTTCAAAAATTTACTCCTCCGCTTAGTTGTTTAGGAAAGTGGAGTATGAGAATCAGTTCACATACGCCCAGTGGCTTTTGATTTGTTATATTTCTTTTAACTCTTTGAGAGACAGAAAGACCCACTGCTTTAAATATAGCTTTATACACACAATTGTAAGGATAAATCATGTTCTATTTCAAATGCACATTAGAGACAGACCCAGGGTAACTTTTGCCATGAGAGTGATGAGGCCATTGAACATTAGTTTGGAACTGTAACATCACTTAATCCTTTACTTTAGATGCCGAGTATTCCATTCTAGGGGTCAATTATTTCCTTTGTAGAAAATTTTGTCTTAGGATATAAATTTTTCTTTAATCACCAGTAAAATTTTTTGATGTTTCAAAAGAGTTTCTTTTCTGCAAATGTGCAAATGGACAACTCCCAAATGTCAACAATTTTGTATATAAATTTCTGAACCTGTTACAGGAGGTGGAAACTTTTATAACAAAAAAGTACTAAATCAAAGTTTAATGCGGAAAGGTTGAAAAATGCCTTATGTCATTGCACTATTCTTTTCAGAGATTTGTTACAAAACCTGTTTGATAAATGTTTGAATGCATTAAAAAAGTACCCAAACCGTCAATGGACCAGTAAATAGGCTGCTATACTGTACGATCAAGTTGTTAAATGTTACCTTTTGCCTTGTTTTACATATAAAATTTACACAAAGTTAATTTTCGGTTTTCTGAGAAATTATCTGACTTATGTTGTAAAGAAATGGTAGAGGACAAAAGCTTGGACATTATTTGGCTCTGTTATGATGATAGAACTAGTTGAAGGCAAATGTTTGTACCGTACATTAATGAACATACGTAAAGTACCATTAAAGAAAAAGAAATACACAGGTTACGAAAAGAGACAAAAAGATGGAACAGGTGTGAGCTCACCCTCCGTCGGCATTGCAACTAACTGCCCTCTTAAAACCAAATTGTCTCATCAATACATGTTTCCAGAATATTCACATCGAATATGCAATAACTTGTGACTTCTGTGTTGTTCTTCTGAAAGCACAAGACTGAACTTTGTTTCAAGATCTGACGTTTTCAAAATTGTTATTTGTCTGGATAAACAATTTTGTACAAAACCTGTGGGTCGGTTTTAAAGATATTTACATTTTTTGAACTGGAAGCAAGATCAGACTGATCAGAGATGTACAGAACAAAAGTGAAAACACAATTATTGCAACCACAAAAAAGCCGGTAGCTAAGGGGGTAGGGGAGGACATTCTCTCTTAAATCAGTAGACTGAAAACCCAATCTAATAGATTGAATTTTCAATCTTTCGTAAGACTGGAATAGTGACAGCTCTTACTAGTTTAAAAATGAATCGTTCGAAAGATTTAATATTTTTAAACTAAAAAAGATTGAAAAATATAGATTTAAAATACCAGTCTATTAGTCTAGAAAATCAGTCCTAATAAGACTAAAAATTAAGGAGTTGCAGATTTAGATAGAGATGAGCCAGATTCAAACTTTAAGTCTATTAGATTGAAATTTCAGTCTCACACAGATTTGTTTTAAGAGATACAGCACATGACGTTGAAAAACAAGAAAATCATATCTATTTATTTTGCAGTTTATTGATAACTCCTAAAGATACATACATACTAAGATCAAAGAGACATAAGTGCAAATTTATAAGGCATAGGTGTAAATAATATTGCAAAAGAATAATAGTGCCACTGACGATGGACGGCAAAATTGGTGGACCGATTGAAACAATTTCTATTTACATCATATGATGAATATGTTTGTAATAACTAAAAATCTTCATAACAATTTTCCAGTCTAGTGTTAACAACCTTTGTGCATATTCTTACTTGTAACACGTCACGTTCGTTCAAGAAAATGACATATTTTAAAGAAATATAAATTATAACAAACTTTTTTTCGAAAATTCTTTCTATATTTCTACGATTAACACTTTCTTACATTAATATGTATCACCATATCACAACATGATTCATCTCATACCCCTGTGTGTTGCCTCCAATTATTTCTCCTGAACTTCAGGACTTCAGGTTATTTCAAATAAGTAAATTTATAGCTCTCCCTCTTATCTTGTAGAATGAAATCTTAAATAATATTATACCTTGAACAACACAACCACCACACACATTTTTTTCAAACATATTGAAAAACATACTTTTGTAGCTTCTGCTCCCTTACACCTACGGCGAATACCGGGCCTGCTTTATTCGTAATAGTTCAAACAAAAATTTGAGAGAAATAAAAACTATACAAAAAGGTATTTACTGTGAAATTTGCTAAGTCTGAAGCTACATTTTAGATAGCTTTATATGTAAATTATTTTACATTACTTTACCTGTAACTTAAATAAAATTACTTACATTACGCTAGTAATAACTAGGACAATACAACAAATAAGGATATTGTTGGTAGAAAATGGAAAACTGTTATTTACATATGTCAACCCTAACATCAAGGAGGACAGTTTCCATACCTCTAACTGCAATCAGAAACTACCACGCAAACCATCACTCTGAAAATTTCAATAAGACATCCTACGATAAATTATACAGGATAAAATAGTTAAACGTTGGAAGTATCATTCAAAAAGGTTCTGCTCAATTCATAGCAAAATCTAAACTAAAACAAAGAAAAGAGTATTTAAAAGTTCGTAGTTACTTGACCATTGGTATTTATTACTTTCGATGATTGTTCCACGAATAGTAGTTGCTAAGGCCCGCACTTCTGGTTTTACGGAAGTGGGTGGTGTTACTGCATATACAAATGCAGCAAACCAATTCCAGAAATGCTGGAGGGCAGGAGAATAACGAACATTAAAAACATAATGAGCCTTGAAAAGTCTATCTACTGCGGGCAGTAGACTGTTTCCACATGAAATGGGTATGGTATCTACAACCATAAAAAATTGGGCTGGTTTCTTTGAGGGCCCTAATGAGAGTAGGTACGTTTGTCTATAAATTTCTAGCTTGTTCCGGACAGCGGCCTCCACACCTGTTCCTTCCTGAAAAATAAATGGGTACATCAGTCTCTATTGTGTCCGTAAAGTACTAATGACATGTGGACTTTTAATGGTAGAAAGG
Source organism: Holothuria leucospilota (assembly GCA_029531755.1). Taxonomy (NCBI): domain Eukaryota; kingdom Metazoa; phylum Echinodermata; class Holothuroidea; order Aspidochirotida; family Holothuriidae; genus Holothuria; species Holothuria leucospilota. Next base: position 41,513,199 of record CM055982.1, read on the forward strand.
ACATCCTATTTTAATTCAATTTAGTCCTTTAAGAGTGAAAAACCCTCTCTGCGTTTCGTCCGTATGATGTTAAAAATAGAGCATAAAGCTTCAAAATGTTTTTACATGGTCACTTTTAAATCAATCTTTTGCACTTTTTTTCCAAATTAGCATTATTTTAATACCCATGTCGACTAAGATGCTTGTTCATGGTCCTCTAATTCACTTCATATTTTGGTTGAAAATGTGCAGCCAGTTTACTACACTATAATCACAGATGGCATGTGATTTTAATTAAGATATTTAAAAATTACAAAATTTAGTCATTAAAAGATTTTCATTGAACCTTGAAAAGATAGGAACGACTACCATATAAAATTATGATTTATAACTATATTGATATTACTTACACTTAAACATGACTCATGAGGGTATGAATGTGTTTGTTAAAGTTTCAAGAGTAGGGCAGCTGGATAATAAAGCGTCATTCAGGAAAACCCCTAAAATTGTTCCAATACAGGTTAGCCATACTGAAACAGAAAAATATGTTTAAACTGCTTAAGTACCATCAGTTCTGGAAACTTACTGGAATATTCTGTATTAAGTGCAGCAAAGCACCTGCCCTACTTGAGGATGCTGAAGATTTCCCATTCACGTGCACCGAAGATCGATGGAGCATATACACAAGGGCAGTCAAAGCGCATAGATCCCCTGTTAAAGAATAAGTTAAGTTCTTTATATTACCACTTTCATACCATTGTTGTTATATTTACTATCACAAATTCATCTCCAGTTTTTAGAGACTTAAAAATAAAATAACCTTGCCTTACATCATCAAAAGGGCCTTAACTGTCAACCACTATAAATTACATCTATGACACTTTTCTCAAACTACCAGGCCTTAACAACATAATTCCTGAAAGACAGCTTACAACAGTATCATACAAACTTCTTCAATAACAAAGACATGCGCAATTACAACACTCTTTGCCAACTAAATTAGTTTCTTCTTCGTTGCACACATGTTGCGACATTTCATCCATGTAACTTTCCTACCAGTTTCCAAAACTGTTACATGTTTATATTTTTTATGACCAAGTAGAAATCAAGGATGCACATTAAGGCTCATGAAGGTTCATCATGACACGCTAATCTTTTGAAAAGAATAACACAAGTCAGATGTAAAAAAACCTAGCATGCAGCCTCAGTTAATATGTAGACAACATATCTATTTCTTCATTGTTAATTTTTATTTTATTTGAACAATATTTATCTGGGTGTCCAATTACAATGCAAAGGTTAATGTATGACAACAAAGGACTGAAGATGTAGTAAGACAAATGAACCAGATTTGTGACTACGTGCTCAATTTTGGCAACAATTCTAGTGCAGCATTTCGCAATCCCTGTAAACAGTTTAAAATGTGTATGCAAAATTTATGTCTACTCGGAGATAGTCTTGTGCAATTTGTCATTGATGCAATTCATTGACACTTACGATCATCATCTGGCTTAAATTCGTTGATTGCCGCCTGAACTGAAGAATACTCATGTTTTGCCACTTCAAGTATCTGATCTCTGAAGTTAGTTCCCCATCTCGTTTAAAAAAAATGTCGCATTCGTCTGGAAACATCAACTGAAATTCCAAGTTTATCTGTTCCAGCAAGTGAAGTAAAATAGAATTATAAACAAACGAAATAATGCCAAAAAGTGAGGTGCTGGATTTCATTGGCGTTTACATTCATAGGTGGATATCCAGGGAGGGACAGGTGCGCTTATCTCCACACCCACTTTTTGGAGATGCTCGCTTTGACTTTTACATTTTTACACAGTACAGTTTGTTTCAACCCCCACCCATTCTTTCACACATATCTCCGCCAATTCTTACATTCCACTTAAAAAAACCTTGCTGTCACACTTGCGCAAAAGACTGCAATGATCAGTTACAATGGCAAACTCAGACCGTGAGTGAATAAATCAGTGACTGACAACAAAGCTTGCAATATTTTCGTTGTGCATGCATAACAGAGCACATGATTGTACGCAACGGTGTATTACAAATTGTTAGTAAGATATTAGCTAGTCCCTACCCCAAAAAGAAAAAAAATCAGGGTTTGTTAAATCAACTAGCAAAGAATATTATTGGTGAGCAGGGATTTTAAATGGTAAAGTCTGGACAGTAACTTCACTGCTTTTTCAGCCTTGACCAGAACGTTGTAGCTATACTGTCTTTACTTGTTGGAGAGGAGAAGGAGACCCACGCTCCAGTTTCAATGGCATGACTCAGAAAGGATCATGGGGGAGGTATTAGTGAAATGCAACTATAAATGACATGTAAATATAGAAACTGTGATAGGGAAGACATGACACACGAGTATCTGTAAGGATTTACTTTACGAAAACCTGTCTTCTGTAGGAAAATGTTTGCGAAAACAATTCTCGAAGCTTGGGTTTACTTTCCCGCGTTGGTAGAGAATATTTCATCCAATCGATCTGGAACAGAATTTTTACGTTTTTAAATGCTTCTTCGAATTGATGCATTGTAGCATTTTCAAAGACAGAAAAAACAACTGTGTTAAAACTACGTTCACTGTTTGTCAAATGATGCAAAGGAATTTTAGTTTTCGTAGTAATCGATATAAGTTTGGTTTTGGTACATTTGGTACATTTGAGGATTCGCCCTTTAGTGGTACTACACTCTCGATTTATAACAAATTGGGTATTCAACTGTAAGTTCCACCGACTGCTATTGTCTATTTTTAATAGTAACTCCCACACCAACCAATTTTCTCAGCAGTGATTAACCCTTGTGATCCCACTCCAGCATGGGACTGAAGAGTAACAGGTGTCCTATGAAAAATTTAACAGACTACAGTACTTTTTCAAATATCTTCTAATCTTTATAACAGTATCCCTGTCTAGACTTTCCCCAGTATCGGCAAAGAGATCAAGAGGCCAAATGCATTATAGAATAAATGTGCAATATTTAGTACAGTTTACAGGGCGGTGTAAGTTGGCGCAAACGTAATATATAAGCCATATAAGACAAAGAGAGCATGTCGAAATCCGCCCTTGAGTAAAGTGGACGTTCCGTGCCTTGCTGTGTACTGTGGAACTGTAGTATGTAAACTGAAAATTTTTGATCAGCTGTTCGTGACGTCATCAGTTTCCGCTACACGGCGACAACGATCACGGCAAAACACCGCATTTTAATTGTGCTGTAATTAATTAAATAATAGAGGTTTGCAAGGATAACTGCAAAATATTACAGATAATATGTACAAATGTCTTGCTATGGTATTTTCTTGGCTATTTTGATGCATTTACATACCGTTTCAACCAAATTTCTCACCACACACTTGTCATGTTGCTGGTGGCTTTCTTTCATGATAAACTGTATTTACCGATCGAGACATGGCAAAGTACTGCCAATCTAGATTTCCAAAGTAAGTTTGACTATTATTTTCGAAAAAAGCGTGAAAACCTTTCAAATGATATGTAAGGCGATTACTTCAACCTTTTCTTTAGATTACTTGTATGTGTTTTGCTTACTGTTCAAAGTGAGACGAGACAAAGTCTTTGTTATAATATCTGCATGCACGCTAGATTCGTTCCTTTATTTGCGACGTACCGATTCAAATTATAGATTGACTTGAAATTACATGGAACCTTATCAAACTTGAACGTTGTGCAACTGTTCCTTTGTGAATAATAATGTAGCTTCAATAATGTAATATACTGATGATGATGATGATGATGATGATGATGATGATGATGATGATGATGATGATGATGATGATGATGATGATGATGATGATGATGATGATGATGATGATGATGATGATGATGATGATGATGATGATGATGATGATGATGATGATGATATATAAAGAATAATGTCTCCTCAGCCACTACCTATAAGTAATGCATAAAAAAATTTCTACACTTGGTATCTTCTTTCCTATCTCTTTGAAATCTTAGTGGTGTCTGACCACCCAGCCTTGGAGACCAAAAAACACTCTAAAAATACACCCACTAGAAATATGTGTGGAATTTTCCTGTAAATTCTTCCGGGCTTGGTCAAACATGAGGGGAAGGGATCAAAAACTAATGTAAACCAGGGCGCCGCTGGTCAACTCCCTTTGTAAACGCACAGTTCGTTTATTTGCCAGATTGGAACATACCATATGGATTTCCCTGACACTACAACTGGTTCAAAAGCAAAAGGTTTGTGAACTTAGCCAGAATACACAGTGAGAGTTGCTGATAGTTCCAAAAGCTACACAACAGTATGTAAATGAATTTTACTAATTAACCTAATTTTTCAACGGAGAGAGTAATTAAAATGCACTTGCGATCTGAAAGGGCTGTTCAATATACCTACACATTGGTACTTAATATGTTAAGGCATCAAGGATTGGCAATTTGTATCTCGGCATAGAAATTTACTACTGGAAGTACAATTGTCAATATCTTGGTCATTATTTAAAAAATCTTAAAAAATCTGGTTTAAGTAAAAATGTTTCAAATGTGATCTCAAAAGTAAAGAAAATGTTATTCTATTAGATCACGATATGAGAGAAAACAAAAGTAAAAGGCAGAAAACAAAAATAAAAGGCATGATAAAATTATTAATATTATTTACACCGATTACACGTTGATTTCTGGAAGTCTTCAACTTTTGATCTTTCAATTTTTTGACTATCTGCTCTCCCCATGAATTCTTCTAATTGATTAAATCACAGGTGATCTACAGGTTATCTGATGACAGGTAAATTAATTTTAATAACTTATTTTACACTGGTTGGATGTAACAAATCTGGTAAGTCCGAACATTGGTTTCAGCCTAACCTATTGTAGGCCTGTGAACTGGGGACGGTTCAGGTTAATAATCGGCTAGGGTGATAGATTCATTCGGCTATCAAAACCGCTGCCTGCCGCGATACCTTCTTTCCATACCTACGGTCAAAGATATGAGTACCCCTACTTCTCTTTCTTTCTATTTGAATATTTTGCTCTGTTTCTAAACATAAGCAATAAGCTATGACCAGTCTTATTATGAGCTAACAGTGATAATTAATACACCAAAGTATGGTTGTTTAAATTGTTTTAACTCGTGGTATTAATGCTTCTTATGGAGGCTACATTTCATAGTCTGCTTAGGTGTTCAATAAGTTTTCTGAATAGTGCTCACGAAACTTCAATGCAAATATTTACCATATGCACTGTCACTGCCACTGCCATCATTAATCACTGACTCACAGATATCGAGAAGAACCTGTTTATTTCCTAAGTAAAATCTTAATCTCTGAAGTCAGTTTACAAGTAAAATCTTACCTTCCAAGACGGCGATTACATCCTCTCCAAAATCATTGCAAAGCAGAAATTCTCTTACGGATTTCGACATCTTGTTCCAAAAAAAAAACAGCGGGAGACGTGAATTGTGAGGCGCAACAAGCTCCAGCTCGATCGATAACGAATGTACATCTGAATGTATTATCGGTACGATCCGCTTTCCCACCAAAAGTATCACGCGTGAAAGAGTCGCTGTGTCATTGGTTAATATTTAAATCCATGTTAGATTTGTTTTTAGTCCTTTGGAAATAAATCCAAATGAACTAAGATTCGACTTTTTCAGACAAAATAGTCTGAAAATATGTTCCAATCTGCAAAACCATTGAAATTTTCAATCTACTGATTTAAGAGAGTAGGGCTGCGGCCCCAACTTTACCATCACGTTAATGCATTTAATGTATATATCGCTCCCTAAGTATACCCCCCCCCCCACAACCTATCTCGCCCAGTACTTTATCTGGCTAAGAGCCTGTCACAAACTTAGAAAGGCATTTTTGCATGTTTCTTACATTTTAGTAAGGATACATGAAAAGAGGAAGAATGCAACTATCAGCCGTCTACTTGTTCTTTCAGTTCCACATGTTGATGGGTAATTATAGGATACGAGACACTTTTATCGTAGATGGGATATTGCAACGGTTTTCATGCAAGATGTTTAAAGCTGCGAGTATCACAACTTCCATTAACATCGGAAATGACTTTGAATTTCAATAAGAAGCGGTAAAATTTTGTATAAGGTCATCACTACCTTTACAATTTAGAGCATCAAATAATCTTATCTCTGTTTTAATTAAACAACAATCTGTTTTTAAATACGGTCAAACATGCATATGATACATTTAATTTCGTAAGGTGTACAGTTTTAACCCTGCTTTAAAACGATCAAAAATAACCCCAAGCATTGCCCAAAGTTCACCCAAGAGTGGGGCCAGGATTCTCCAGGCAGAAAGGGAACCAGGAACCCAGGGCTCCGACAACGCCGACGATATTGCCGGAAAGACGGTAAAGCCAAAATTTTCGGGGGGAGGGGCGAGACGTTCGGAAATTTTCGAATTTTCATATTTGAAGAAAATTTTAAACTTTTGGGGCTTTGTTTAAGAAGACAATTTGAAAAAGTTATGTTTGTATAGACGGATCTTTCTTCCTCCCGAACAAGAAGAAGTAATTAAAATGGTTCCGGGTGTTTATTTTAACAATCTTTAAAATATTGACCACAAGAGACTAAAGGAGAAGTACGTCATGATTAAACTGAAATGAAACAAACATGGGCTGTGTAAAAGTTGTCGAAATGTGAGGGAAAATTAGCTCGTGACCTTTGACTTTCCTAACGATCATGTGGGGGCAACTTTGAAAACAGGTAACTGTCACCAAATGAACCTGATAAACTAAGAAACAATTTTACAAAGTGGTGCCCGGGGTTGAAACCTTCACGATGTCGCCACTAGATAAACACGGTCTGTAACTAATTTTCAACGTTACGGATTATTCGGCCACTCCCAGTACAAGTGTATGGTATATAAAACATTAATTTACATCATTATGAATCGGAATTATGGAAATTTACAATGTTTTTACACAACTTTTGGGAATATTTTTCCAAAAATTATTTTTGAATTTTTGTCATAAAATATGACGAAAGTTTAAGAATAGATATCTAGAAAACATTTTTAAGAATATTTTTTATTACGATTTAATACAAAATATTCATAATTTTTCCAGCCATTTTGTTTTTGACAGCCATTTTGAATGAGTGAGATCCAAAATACTTACTGCTACCACTTGATTTTGTGTTCAAGGGACCATACAGTTTTCCCAAAAATAATTGGTGGGAAAGTTGTGGAGGTAGGGGGGCTGCCCGTGCAGTGCCTCTGGCCCATGGCCTATTTTGTTCGCCCATGCCGTAACCTTAAAGGTACGTACACATGGCATAGTTGTGTTTTAGTGTAGGATGTTTAACGTGACTTGTAGTGCCTTTAATCGTTTTTATGATTCCAACCAAGTGTCCTTTCGAGATTGCGGAAAAGTTCCCAATAGACATTGCAGCTCTTTTTCCTTGGTAAAATGTGGCTAGCAGAATCTGTTTGTTTGAGTATTCGTTTTAACCGATCATACCATTGTCTGATCGGGTTTGTGTTTCTGGCCAGCTGGTTTATCCGTTTAAACCACGCATACCTAAAACACTGCTGTTTAATACTTAAGAGTGCGGGCCTGCGGGGACAAAAAGGGGATGTTAGCCATAGGCGTAGGAGGTGGGGGCCGGGGGGGGGGCTGCAGCCCCCCGCCAAATATTTTTGTCAAAATTCGGGCAATATGCTGAGAATTTTTTGGGCACCCACTGAAAGAAAAATAATACAACGATGTATAGCTAAAGGTAATCAATAGTTTAAAAAAGTTCCTTAGTAATTAAAATAAAGTCCTGATTTGAATTTCACCAGCACATATTTGTTATTAAATCACCATTGTGTTTTTAATGGTTAAATTTGCGTAATGATTATCAGTGGTGTATTTAAGGGCCCTTTATTAAAATAAAGTCCTGATTTGAATTTCACCAGCACATATTTGTTATTAAATCACCATTGTGTTTTTAATGGTTAAATTTGCGTAATGATTATCAGTGGTGTATTTAAGGGCCCATGGGGCCATGCCCCTGCCTCACTGATGCCGATTTTTTACAGTACCTAAAATATGTAAATTTCTTAACACAAATTTTACTTCTAAGGTAGCATATGTGGCATATATGTAAGGATATAATTTCTCAAAAATTTTCACCCCCTCCCCTTAGACCCCTCCTCAGGCTGGCGATCACACAGCATAATGCATACCCCCACCCCATGAGAGAAATTTTGGCAGCGCCACTGATTATTATCACTATAATTGTAAACGACTTCCCTCAAAATCATAACCAATGTGGAAAATAGTAACACGGCAAATGATTGTATGTAATTGGCATGCGATGTGACAACCGATGCATGGCTTCATGGTATGTACATTAACATCTTGAACATCTTGGAGCACGAGGAAATGTTTGGTTATATTTTTCAGGAAAGTAGTTACAGCCCACCTCCCATCAACTTGGGCTCCTACGCCCATGATGTTAGTCCCGCACTTTCAAGAGCCTAGTGCGGGGGCAATCGCACCCGCACCCTCTTTTTCCTCCGTCTATGTTTATGTGCCAGGCAGGACTGGCAAAGCTAGACAACGCTGCTGCGTCTCGTTTAAGACTTTCGTCGGTCCCGTAAATATAGCAGTAATCGATTTACAACGATATCGCGATTACAAAGAGATCATGAATAATCGACATCTTTTGTTTCGACTCCTATACCACAGGTGTACAAACACACACGCTTGTTGGATTCTGACGTGCCACCAAGCCATTAGTTCGGATTGCAGTACAACACGCGCTTATTTTCGAGGTGCTTATGTTGAACAATGATTGTTTCTACCCGCAGCATTAGTCTTTGACCTTCAGATATACTATCATAATGTGAAGAAGTTTCAAATATTTGTTGCATACGTATTTATTGCTGGTTCTTCAATACCGTGTGCAAGTTACCACACTATATGTATAACTTTAGTCTATGTATAAGCATGTGTTACATTGGTTGGTTAATATCCAAGCAAACACAAAACATTTTTAAACCGTGTAAAGTGGTGTTATAAAACATTTTATAAAACCACTTTACATGTTTTAAAAACGTTCTGTGTTTGCTGGGATACCATATTGCCTGCTATGAAGGCTTATATTTTAATGACTAAGCATGGATGGTTTAAGTAGCTACCAGCTGTTTGTAGACAATTCTCGGTTGTTTCATGGGGCTACCTCCGTAGTTTCTCAAAGTTCCTCGTTGTATATTTGGTATTGTGCCCAGCTTGCAATACCAACGTTTCGGTCTTGTCTAACCGTGGAAGTGGTTACTAATAATCTCACTGAACACCTTGCATGGCGTTCAAAAGTGTATTACTCCTGCGCTAACTAGCTGTACTCATAAAATCACTCTCATGAGGATAGGAAGTCAATAAGCGTCACAGATGTAATCATTCATACATTCGAATTAGTATAAGAACAGCTAGCAACGAACAAGGTTATAAACATAGGTGGATTCCTAGCCACAAGGGGGGGGGGGACTGACCCTTATTTTGTCAGACTTTAGAAATTCAATAACAGTAGTGAAAATTGATGGAAAATAAGCGAGACCAGGAAAAATTACTAGGGAATTTATAAATATTATGGAAAACGTTTGCAAAATAAAATGAATAAATGAATAAACATTTGCATGAGACGTCCTAAACATAATATAATGATTTCTATCGGTAATCTTATAAAGCACCCTTCGTCAGAGACCAGTTATTATCACAGAGGTATGTTCTATTGTTCCTTTCATGTACAATTATGGTCCTTGCTTACACAGTTCAGAAGCCTAACCGTATATAGCCTAGAAATCCAATGCTCAATTAAATACGGCTCGCTTCGTGCTTCCAAATCTAAATAGGCGTCTTATTATTACAACGTGGGTGGAATTGCCTTGTAGTGGCTTTCTGTAGGATAGCTTGAATAAAATTATAATTTCTAAGATCCTTGCAACCCTCCAGCTCTCCACATTCCCCACCATTTTCACCAGCATGACCGAATGTTGGATTTACTTTAAATTTGCAATAATCATCAGCCAAAATACTTCACTTCAAACTACTTCAGGATGACACAAAAACCGTCAAATTGAAGAAAAGTCCAGTCCCCGGCCATTGGCCTCGGGGTTTGGGGGCGTGAGTTTAAACCCTTTGCCGGACTAATCTTACGAGGACGAAACCGCCTCTGAACATTGCTAACCTGGCGTGTGTGCATGTGTGTATGTGTGTTTTCTTCTACAGACGCTCACGGTCTTGGCGTTTTTTTTTTCTGCGGACGCTCAGGGTCTTGTCTATGTCAGGGGTCCCCAAACTTTTTTTCTTGGTGGCCCAAGCTTTCTACTCCGTAATTTTGGTGCCCTTAAATTGACGAGTCGATGAGAGGTTGGCAATTATTTTTTCTCTCCCGTATCCTTTTCGCGACCCTCCACAATATTTTCGCGACCCTCAAAAGGGTCGCGACCCCTAGTTTGCCGAACCCTGGTCTATGTAGGCAACCCATGACAACATGTCCTTGATTTTTAAACGTGTATAAAACCCTCAAACCTTCATCTTCAAAGGAATATTGTGCTGTTACCTACGCTGTCGAAATTAAATTATTTTTTCACAGTAATATAAAATGAAGGGACCCATTCTCTCATTCCAGGATTAAATATAAAAGAAAGAATTAGGGTATGCAGACGGCGGGGGACTGAGGGTGTGTAACTGGTGGATAATTGGCCATTTTTAAAAAGGAAATTTTTTCTGTTCTCTTTTTTAAAGAATGGGTGGCTGGAGGAAGCAGGAGAGGACTTAAAGCTATGATGAATTTTGCAAGTTTAAAATGAAGGGAAGACATTGATAAAACGTCTTTAGTTACACTGTTTTCTAATGCAGCCTTCTCGTGTACCCGGTGTTAAATTACTTCCTGTAGAACATCTTGAGTGTTCCATACCTCACGCAAACCCTTCCATTCTCCGTGTACCCACCAACAAGTTCCCCTGAATCATAACATTAACCTGCTGTTTCGAGTCAGTAAGACTTTTGTAAAGCAAACGTGGTTACTATGTGATTTCTGTAATCTGTTTAGTGCGCATCCATTACCATTTGAAGATAGCCAAGCTCCAATGGTCTTAATTCTGTAAATACCACAGGGCTGGAGGGACCTTTGTCTCCTGTTCTCCACCAAAGCGTTGTCTCTGGATATCAAATCCCGTCCTTACTTCCAACGTGAAATATTTCTGCTCCTATGACGTAACAATGGAAAGCTTGACTCGACAGTATTTAAGCTCAGTTGGCCGCGCTCTGTCACATAGGCCTCAATGGCTCAGTGGTCAGAGCATCCGCCCTGTATGAGGGACGTCGCTGGTTCGAATCCTGCTTTAGCCCAGGGGCGTAGATTTCTTTTCAACTTTGGGGGGATGGGGTGAGCTATCGTGAATGTGAAAAATGTGCACGCGAAGCGTGCACGGCGAGCGCGAAGCGCGAGCTCATGGCGGGTGGGGTCCAGGGGCCTGCCTTAGGGCCCCTGGTGGGGTCCAGGGGGCGAAGCCCCCGGAAGCTCCTGGGTTTTAATGTCTCAGAAGTGCCAGGAAGACTGTTTTAATGGGTTAATATCAGTGGTAATGTTCTTTGGTTGGCTATTAGTATATTCATACATTTAGGAAATGCTATTTTGAGCACAAAACTCGTTGATAACTGGATTGAAATTGTACAAGAGCAACAATGTTCTGTTAAGCTTAAAAAAGGCAGGGATCAACATATCGGGTCATCCCAAACAACTGGATTTTTAATTAGGAGATCATTACAAGACCTGCAAGTTGACTTGAGATCAGTGGAGTGGCCAGGTTTTTTTGTGATTCGGGGCACTGTAAATGATGTCGTAATAATAATACCTCAGTTCCCCCAAGTCTGAGTAAATTACACCTTTATTTTTCATGGGTTTCTGCATTTGTATGTAGCAGTTTCAATCTTTCGTTTGTCACTACATAAAGTGTCGTCCTGGGGAAGGGGTTCCCCCTTCCCTTTAAGAATTTTTTTATTAATTTAAGGTCTTTTAGATGTAAAATGGTGCTATCTTTGGGATGTTTTTGGAACTGATCATGTATTGCCGAAAAATGTCCATAATTTAGTGAATGCTAATTTTTGGTAAGGTAAAAGAGGAGAATATGTTGTCTATTAAGAGACAGATACGTTGTCAACAAATCTCCTGAAGCCCCCTCCCTTCTGTCTATTTTACTGCCTTCTGTTTCGGGAAAGTTTTACACCAAAATATGTGCGTGGAGTTCACAGAAACATTCTTGAGTTATTACGAAATATGTCCTTTCCTTCATTGTGCATTATGAAAGGGCGTCTAAGGCTAGCAGATACCTGAATAGGACCTCCTGGAAGCTCTGCAATAATCATACTAATTTGGGGCGGGGGGGGGGGGGCAACGACATAATGCGTATACTACCTGACATCCAAATGATAATATACAGTACGACGCCGAACACTTTACAACTATCGTATTTTTACTACTTTTGAACTAAAATCCGGACGAACAGCTGCCACCAATGGAAAATGAGAGGGAGGGAGAGTATAGGTGCAGGGAGGTGATATTAGACCTCCCTGATAGGTGTAGCAAAAGTGGTGAAGGACTAATAAGAGCGTTACAAAGTGCTGTTTTCGTCATAAGTGTATTAACAATCACCATCTATACCGATAATGGCTCAGTGCTGTTTTCGTCATAAGTGTATTAACAATCATCATCCATACCGATAATGGCTCAGCGCGAACTGGCGAAGCTCTGGTAAAATTTTTTGAAAAATGTATAACGGCAGATCCTTACTTTCAACCTTCTACATCATGCTACATATTAGATTGAAAGATCCCATATTGATGCGAGGTCCCCACAGATGTTTGGAGATGCATATCTGTCCTTCGGAAAGTGTTGTGGTCAGAACAGTTTCGTGTATTATTACCTTAATAATGGTCATGGCATGGAGTGTAAACAGTGACGAATAATATTTTCATTCATACTCTACATCGAGACACTCTCAATTGCCCAACAAACCTACATACCACTGCCATAAGCCAGTGTTTTACGTATTAATTCGTAAACTTGCAACTTTTTGCTGCTGTACTTCTCCGAAAGTTGCTATCGGAAGATATTGATAATATGAGTGACACTGACGTAAGGTTGGGAACGCGCGGAGCGCGCGAAAATTTTGATAGATTGCCAACTATTTGCTAAAATTCTGATAGTTTGAAAAACATTTGTGATAGGAAGTGAAGCGAGATTGAAAACATTTCCTATGAAAATGAAGAATAAAATATACTTTCCATCATACACGTATCTGTAGACTGAAACACTGGGGGGGGGGGGATGATTATATGGGCCATCCCCCTAGTCAAATGTTGGGGGGGATATATCCCCCCATCCCCCCGGGATTTACGCCCATGCTTTAGCCTAAGTTTTCCATTCACATATAAATATCCTCTTTCAGTATAAGGCAAGTGCATATGTTAGAGGAGCAATGGTCTACGTCTTCATGCGACTATTCAATACAGCGTTGATTCACTCATATATATATATATATATATATATATATATATATATATATATATATATATATATATATATATATATATATGTATATATATGTACATATATATATATATACAGAGGTTATTACATTAGAAGGCCTATCGAAGCTAACAGTACAATGTAAATAAAGTCAAGGATGTTATTCTAAAAAGGTACCTATGATCTCATATGTGAAGTTAAGTTTCAAATGGGTTGTTTGCTCCGTATTTCATCAAAATACTCTTATCTTTTCATTTCATTATGAAGTATAGGCCTACAGTATTAATACCCTTCAAGTGGCCTTCTTTGTTAGGGCGTTTCAGGAAAACGTGCACTTGTGCAGATAACAACACGCAAGCAGTGAAGATCTGCACGCAATTATTAAATTAATTATTAAATTAATGATGTAATGGTTGATAAGAGTATCTGTAGTAGCTTGGGAACGTGACCAGGTTACTAGAGAACTTTCACAATTTCTAATTTTTTTTTATTTTTTTTTTTACTTCGATTGCAAAGGCCATGGTAAAGTCGCGTCTACAATGACCTTCGAGATAATATCACAAATAGATTGATCATAGATAATAGTTTTATAAGAGAGCCTTGTACTTCCGTCTATTCACAGGAGATGGTCAACGTAAGTTGACGTAAATGTAAAGTAAGTGGCAGTGCAGAGGGTTGACATCACCCAAGTGCAAATAGGTATATTTTTCGGGCACTTAACCACACTAGCTTTTTTTTCTTTACCACTGTAAATTAGGATTGTCGCAGTTCAATCTTATCACTAGCATTTTCGAGCTGCTGAGTCGGACCTTGTTCTTTTAAATTTATGATACAGTGGAATGTTATTCTTAGCCTGGAGTCTGTGACCTTTGTTTCAAATTTATGATACAGTGGCATGTTACTCTTAGCCTGGAGTCTGTGGCCTCATCGGGTTCGATGTGGTATAGGCTTACGTGAGGGCAACAAATTGGGATCCACAGAGGCGATATTGTCAAAATATTTCTGAAAAAGCCCCTTCCGGTCATCTCCTAGTCGAACCAAACCTAAAAATTCAAACCTCACCCCGATCATTATTAGCAGTAAGTCTCGTGTCAAGGGTTTGTTAGCATTTCTAAGTTCGCTGTAAAAGAAAAAACAACTTTTACTGGTCGTCATTAGACATTATGACTAATATTGCCAGTTAACATGATGCCTCATTCCACACATGAATGTTGTTTTGACAGTCTTCTTGAATTTTTGATCGTTTTCAAAGGGTCCGTTCGTCAATAAAAAAAGGACTATAACTTATAGGAGAAAGGCAGCATCCCTCTCACGCACTGTCATGTCTTTAAGGGTTTGTTTGTTTGCCTATGCCTTTAAGGATTTCGTTTCGTTATATGGCTGACACTTTTGACAAGTCGTGAGTGAACAGTCGTAAGTTTAAATGATGGTTCACTTCTAAAACGTGGGAGAACAAGGTGTCTGAGCTAATAAAACAGTTGTGGTTGGTTCCCCTTTTCAAGAATGAGAGATTTGCGTTAGACTAGGGAAGTGCCACCTTCCTATTTGGATACAAGGGCGAATCACCCACAGTGAGGACTACGTAATCCTACATGTACGGCAAAGTTCTCAAATCTTGAACTTCCCGATCAAGATCTTCAAATTGAATTCCTTATATTATTCACAGGTTAACCAAGACCAAACCCCATCAAGCAGCCGTACCAAGATTATAGGTTATTTCTGTTAAATGAAAACCATTTCTACTGCATGTGGTGGTTAACCAACGTATTAATATTGCAACAGTTTTATGTGTAATGCAATTTCTTTTTCCCTCTTCGCAACTCAGACCAACTAAAACTGCAAGTACTGGTAACAGCTTGGGATCCCTTTACGGTATTTTACGATACCAGGCCCTATGTAAACATTGCCGAATAAATATGTTATCGACTATAGCAAGATCTTCCGTGTGGTATTTATTAATCCAAATTATTGAATTTTTTTAAAACATATACATTGCATCCCCACTATACAACCTAATGGATTTACATTTACAAACCGTTCTTCCCTACAACTATGTTTCTGTGTTTCAGTTTGGTAAATCCCCCCGTGATACTTTTATTCTCATTTGAGTAACAAACTTTGTGAAAAGTTTTCTAGATCTGTTTTTTAGTGTCCTTCAGCTGACGTCTTGCTAATTTGTATTGTACAGCTATATTTATGCATTGCTTTTAAGTCATTTGTAAAATACGTTTGAATTGAAAAACTAAAGTGATAGCCAAGTCGCCCCGTAATTATAAATATCAGCAAATAGAACGCTGGCCATCATATATCATGGACAAACTATAATGTTGGAGAAACACAGTATGAACAATCAAATCTTACCCCACCATCTCTCACCTCTAGTCTATAATCTGCACCCTAAAGTCCTGTACACATTCCTTACCTAGTTCCCACTTACCTGTGCCACTCCCATTCCCTAATATTCTCAATGGAGCCTCCAAATTGCTGAACTGTTTCTTCAGTTCGTCTACGACTTTTTCTGGAAACGTCGTTTCCGTCCATTTTGCCAGAATCTGAAGACGAGATGACAGTCTGGAATAGGCTCCAAATGAAACAGCGTAATAGTTTGGATCGTGGAAAATACTCCTAATGTTAGTAGTAGCCATGCTTCCACAAGACCTGAGAACATATATACAAATGCAGGAATGTATGTGCGTATTGAATAGATAGAACCTGAAAGCAAACTATATGTCTATCCATCATCTAGGGTTCATGATCTTTCCGGAAAGATACCCAAGCACTTTTCCATGACAAATAACCTTTCCTGTGGACATTCTTTTCAATAGCGTTTCGAATCTTTGGTAATGGAAGATTGCTAACGCAAAAGCACTACAATGTTGCAATTGATGATTTTTGTGCCAATGAAAGTTGATTACTTTTCCAGGATCTGCTTATGGCATTCGATTAATGTGGGCCTCAATATGAAATATTGATACCACAGGCATAAGGGAAGATTTCACAAGAGTAGCAGATGGCGGTTTGCCCTGAGAGTTTTCCTGATTGACAAACAATCATGACACGAAGTTTTCCCTAAAAAATAAAGTACAGGTATCCTAAAAATAAAGTATGGGTATCCTAAAAATCTTAATAGTTTGCTCTCAAATCGACATTTTAGGATAAGGGTAGTGGTCCGACTACATGTTTCAGACGCCAATGGTAGTAGTATGATTCAAATTCAGTCACTTTCATTTATTCCATGGCTTCCTGCGACCCTGTCACACAAATGGCAGTGTGTACCCTGCGGGTGAAAGCAGATAAAGAAACCAGATCTCTTATAAGTCACCTTTTTAGTTGCTATTTTTTTAAGCTGTTCAATTTCAGCTTGAGCTCTATTCACTTGCTGTGTGTGTTGTTTTTTTATAATCTAATCCTTGGTTATCCTTGTGTTGACCCCTTAAGCACTTGTATGCTTTTTCATGGGGTGTCGTGTTATTTAGTTTGTGCATAACTGTAATTTTACTTCTTCTTTGATACCGACCGTATATTTATGCAAACACAGATATTCCACAAACTTTCGCTCACTTTGTTTGATATTAGTGAGATATTACATGTGAAAAAGCGTCTTCTTCCCTATAGTGTGCTCCATCTGTCATTCATAATATACACTTTAAGAACAGAAGAGTGAACATTTCACTTTTTATGATAGTGAAATAATTTTAGAATCGTTAGAGTGAAATTTCCCTCTCTAAGAGCTAAGTCAACTCTATAGACCTCGCTTAGCCCTCTAAAAGGGCTGTGAGTTAGGCTACGTCACATGGCCAAGGCACATTGCACTTCACAACGCACAGTCCTGTTCGCGGGCTAGGCTTCGCTATGAAACCAAATTAGTGTTAATTCTGCCATACGGAGTGAGCTGTAAACCAATTACGTTGCGCGAATTTCCAGCTCATTTCAATTATCATAGGCCTACAGTGATATATACGTCGCACTCGACATCGGTGGAAATACTTAGTGTAGTAATGCATTTACAGTGTTAAGTTACATAGCTGTAGTGCAGCACAGTGTTGTTGTTATGTGTGTATATTATAGGCCGCACGAGCAATTTTTTCCCACGAGGTTATGGGCAAATCATGCCAATGGACCAATCAGCTTCTTGGAAATATATCACACCCCTAGTTCCAAAATGACAGCTTTTGGACCCTTTGATTGTAATTCTGACACCGGATTATGAAAGAACAGGCCAAATAACCTCAGGCCACGTAACCCTAACTCTAATTTTAACCCTAACCATGATTTTGAAACAAATTTAAAAAATTTTGAAAATCAAATTTGCCCACAACCTCGTGGGAAAACATGAGGCAGGGGAGCCTACATAGCGTAGAGCTTAACTAGTATGGAACGCCAAAAGGGCAAACCTTGGTGATGATGCACACAATTTTGATGATAATGACCACCTTTTCGATGACGAACAAAGCTTTTGACATGATGATGATTAAGACACAAAAAATGCTACGACAAACACTTTTGAAAGGACAACAGAGCAAACTAAGATGATGAAGACGCGAAGTAATATGATGATGGCGGTATTGCAGTTAATGACGATACAAATCCATACGATGAAGACTAATGAAACGTTGACGAGGCAAACTAACGTGATGAAGACGTAAAGTAATATGATGATGGCGGTACTGCAGTGGCTTTAGGGCCAAGTCGGCCCAAACCAACTCGACCCCGACCAACTAAGTCTCAAGCCACTTCGACCCTTAGCCAACTCGGCCTCATGCCAACTCGGTCCCAAGCCAAATCGAGCACAGGCTATCTCGGCCCCAATATGACAAATCATGACAGTAGTGTCTGTGTTCTAGTCACACTTGCTTCTCTTTAGAGTACTTATTCGTTTTTGTTGAAAAAGTGACTTGATTAATATTTAAATCCGTGCCGCGAAGGACAGCTCGCTACTTATGAAATTGCTGGCATATCAAACATGAACGAGACAACAGGAACCAGTCTAACTTGGTCATAAGAACCAACCTTCCAAAATATTCACACCCAGCAAGTTAAAAAGCCAACATATCTTTCGCATGAAATCACGAATGATGATTTCGTGCCTTCCTAAAAACTGTGCAAGGTTCACAGACACTGTAACGTCAGAGAGTAGACCGCCTACCCTTCTCTTTGTAGGTTACATAGTGAATGGGGAAAAATGCAATGAACGACTCATTTAGGTCTATGTCTTGTATGATCCCTGTTCTTTAGTTATGGCTAAGGCATCTTGGTAACATACCTTTCATGGTTGGGGGGGGGGGGGGTTCAGAGGTAGATTACCCATCTCTTCTTAAGTGTCGTGACTCCTGGTCAGGAATAAAGTAGTGACTCCACTCACTGTTTTGAAGACGTATTTATTAGTTAGTTTGGAGAAGTCATTCTCGACAATTTGAGACTTAAATATTTTCTGTATGTGATTTGCTGTTGTACTTACGAATTAAATTGTTGTATGATCTTTGCACCTTGACCTGAAGCTCCAGGTTAGGATCGTCTGACTCTTTTCACCGTTTGGGCTTGGTTCCTTGCTAACTTGGTCACGCATCAAAGAAGTTTCAGATTGTTATTGAGGTAGATCGCCAGGTGTGCATGGGTAATGCGTGAACTCATGTGTAATCTAGCCATTCACAGAGTGTTATTATAATGTATGCATATGACGTTATTATTTACACCAATCAAGTTGTGTAAAGGGTATGAGGCGGGCGATTGTGATTTTTGTTTATCAGAGCCCAGGGTAGCTTATAGTTTGTGATCCGTCTAATTTTAGACACCAGGTCATCCAGACCGTATTTAGGACTCTCTCGTAAAATTCCCCCAACCTTTAAATTCTCCTGTATTCTGTTCAAGATTGTTAACAAAGCAGACAATAAAATGTTGTACACTTTGAAAGAACGTTTCTCTTATTTTTTCAGGATTCTCATGTTGATATTTACCGCTCGGACTTTGTAAACTTTGTGTGAGGCCCTCACGCTACGCTTCGACTGAAAATCGGCCTTACGCTTTCCTTGAAATTACGATTCTTACGGAATTTACAATGTATAGTAAAACTCATCTGGACACAGGTAATTCGGATAAAAGAAAAGTTCGGATAAACGGGATTTCATATTTTGGCTTCTAGGGCTCTACATTGGGTCTCGTAGAAAGAGTACCAAAACATTCCCAAATAATTTCGAAAGGGCTAGCAAGTTACAGAAAAATGCCCCAAATATTGTTTTTATTTCTTGTGACTGATGATATAATAAACATTTTTATAGACTGTGAGACCCAGAGATATCACCACCTCTTCCTGAATGACCAATGCTCCAACGATGTTGAAAGATTATCTAGACTTCAAATTCGGCATTATTCCCCCAAATGAAATTGCTGACTCTCAAACAGCCATTAGCAGTGTTGTTAGAAAAGTATATTACCGTATGTGATATCGACCCTATAGGGACTCCTGAATCTTGGCCCTAACCCTAAACGCATACCTAGCCCCTAACCCCTAACCCTATAGGGACTCCTGAATTTTGGCCCTAACTCTAAACCTAGCCCCTAACACACCTCCATGGTCTTTTCCCCTTGATGATTCCACTGTTGTGGATTACGTGTACGATACTTATCTTTCATAATACAGCTATCCCAAGCTTACATGTGATGTGCATTTCAGTCCACTGGTTATAGACTATCAAATGTTACCTTATATGAATTCGCCCCTCACCTGCTAGCTGTTTCGGCCACACAAAGGAAGCCCCCACCCCTAACTTGTAATACCATGGATGTGGGCCTAGATATTAAGTCATCGCCTCCACCAATGAAGACCTCGCTTACTGAATTGTCATGGGATAAAGTTTCGAGAAGAAGAAAAAAGAGCTGTTTGCCATTGTTAGGATAATAAGAAACGTTTCAATTTATTTGTGGAAGAAGTGATTGAGCCAAGTCGCAGTAGCATATTTATTATAAGCGTGCACTGTGGAAAACATAGAAAGTATGTTAATATGATTCAAAAGTCTAATTTTGTTCATTTAGTTCGGAATTGGGAGGTAGCCAACACACGAGCGAACAAGCGGTATCAACGAATGATACAAAAATACAGATGGCAATTCGAACGTAGAGCTGTCCCTTTTTACTGCAAATTTGTTCAATAATCAACATGTAAAACCCATTCAGATTTAGACTGACAAACACATCCTCTAAATAGCAGCATGCATTTGCAGGTCGCACTTAATTTTTAGGAGAGATAACCAGTATTGGAGTAAGAAGTCCAGTTTGTGCTAACGATAATTAATTAAGAGAACTTTCCGAGTATTTCTTGTTTATGCTCCGTCGATTTATATATGATAAAACTGGAAAGGTTTGGGCTCAACGATCTTCCTAAATCCTCAAACTACTTAGTTTTCTCTGATTCCCAAACCCAAACTCTCGTAACACTAAAATCGTACCAGGGCAGTAGTCAAAGCCCCCCAACCCCACCCCCCACACACCACCGCGTGTTTGGTCTAGTGGTATAGCATCCACCTCTCACGCGGGAGGCCCGGGTTCGATTCCCAGGTCGAGTCATACCAAAGACTTTAAAAATGGAACCTACTGCCGTTGTACGTGACGCTCCGCATAAACAATGGAGTTGGGAAAACAAGCCCGTATCCCTCAACTGGAAAAAGCCGTAGGCGCCGCCAGATTAAACCAAGAGGTTATAAGTTGAGGTGTAAAACCCTATCCAACCTAACCTAACCCCCCCCCCCCACAAACACACACACACACACCTGCCTCATATAGATTTTTTATTCTCTGATTCACTATTTAATCTTGAATGACATTGTTATTATACAAATACGTGCATATCATTCTTTCCCTGGCGCTATTTCCGTGAAGTTCAGTTTCACTATGATTGTGGTTACGATTACAATTACCTTCATGATTATGGTACAAGTGAAATTTAAGTCTTAGGTTTGTTAGACAAACTCCTTTTTACAGAGCGCTGTTGGTAAATATTAGATTTAAACAATAAAACTCTCTTAATGTCGTAACCCTCACCCCTCGTCTAAGTTTCGCACAGTACACCTCATTTTAAAGATTTAATGAAGCAATCATGAAAAATACCTGGACCCTCGTAAGGGTTGACTCTGTGAGAGGCCTTTGGACTATTTAGAGATATCCAATACTACGCCATACTTGAATGCCATTAGGTACGTCAGTTCCACAGAAAATGCACAAAAATTTCAGACCTTTCATCGGCTTTGTCCAATAGAATACCCACCCACTAAGAGAAACTTATGACGAGTCCAACTAGAAAACTAAATGAAAACATGTTGCAAGCAGTGCTGTACTACCGTTTTTGTTGATGGGTTTGTCAATTGTCCATCTGGTTGACAATTTAAAAGAATGGCGCTTTTCAACTTCCACTCTTCCTCAGCTTGCCCATTTTAAAACTTTTTGACTGTACGGGATGCGAAATGGAGTGGGCTTTCGTTGGATGCTGCCCTGGTACAGTCGTTGTACTTGGTAAGATTGAACAGCCACATCATTAGAAATCATTAGCAACTGTAATATAAACACGTGCATGAGACAAATCTCGAGTCAACCTCCAAGCCTTCGATAGATGTTTGGGCACATCAAAGGTAGAGTAGCAAGTCTTTTGGTTACAAAGCCAATTCTAATCTAAAGTCTGAAAATATGCCACTTGAGTACAAGTCAAAAAACTCTGTCTATTACTTATATTTTTTTATTTGGTTGATATTTGCCAATTTTTGTAATTTTGTTTTAATTAAGCTACGACTGCAAGATGAATAAATCTGAAATGAAATAAATATTACTATCATTCTTACCATTTGCCTTTGCGATACAAAAGATGCTTTTGTTTGTTTGTTGTTGACGTGTCTGAGCCAACCGCCAGTTAAATATTGGCATACACTGTGTAACAAGTGTTTTCATTGAAACACTCATAAGAAAGTAGATGTTTCTTGCTAAGGCCTAAGTGTTTTAATACGTCTTAAGATGGAATGTTTACCTATATCGAGATTTGAACAACTGTAATAGGTACATATTGATAATGATAAACCTTACGTAGATGTCACGATATCAGCAAAAACAATTCGGTTGTTAATTAAATAGAAGTATCGGAACTCACTGCTTGTTCGTAATCTAGTAGCAAGATTGGATTACACTTTGAGTACATAATATATATATATATATATATATATATATATATATATATATATATATATATATATATATATATATATATATATATATATATATATATATGTATATATGTATATATACAATAAAAAGTATAACCAACTGACTGGTGGTTTACTGAAAAGCTGAAAATATATTTGTTGACAAAATTTTCGTGTCCCATCTTGGTTATGTCTGCAAATCCAGTTTTACGATTGATATCCTCCCTGTGCACTAAGCATAAGATTTTAAATATGTCAATTGTGTACGATGCTCACAAATGGCATACCGAGTTACTAACACGTCTTCTCAGCCGCTTGAACAACAGCTTACATTCTCCCCGAAATTTGGTATTCATAAAACTGTACAGCACTGGGTTTATCGTCTGATTGATTAAGCCTGTAAGACTTAATACAGTTATAATTGTAAATCCAAAGCTTTGACGTGAAAGCTTACTCGTGATGGGATCCATGAGGAAAAAGAAGACAGACAGCGACCAAGTGCAAACAAAAACAACAGTAGCTAAGATAAGCATCCTTGTCAATCGAGACATGGGCCTAAATCGATTCGGCACTTGAGACATAATATTTCCAAATTTTGGGGATCTGTTGTTATCATCGTGGGGTCCCTTTGAGTTGTGAAATTTCGCTGGATATTCTTGCCTTGTAATTTGCCCTCCGTTTAGAGTCATGACAGGTTCGTTGCTAGAAGAACTTGGCAGAAACTTTTTAACAGTTTCAGAGATGGAGTGTTGAACTAGTGCCACATCGTTTGTGTAAGTGCTTTCCTTTATAGTTTCTATTTCTTTGGGTGCCCTCTTCAAAGAACGATTTCCTTTTTCCGTTTCAAGGTGCTCATTATTACTACTTGTATATTTTTTGTTGTCTCTCCTTCTATCTCGTTTGGTTTTCTTTTCGTTTATTTGACTACATCTAGGTTTCAGTGCAAACTTTACCGTAGTATCTCGGCGTTTGATCATTTTACTCCAGAGTTTTACATACAAGGATATCATACTTAGAACTATTACAAAGAAGTATATGTACTGCGGTACTCCCACGAGGAGATAACCATTGCTAAAAGGTTTACAGCTAGTTCCATTTACGATAGTTGGACCGGCTATGGTAACATCCGTTTCTACATGACTTGTAAAGGGAACAGTAGCAGTTACCAGCGTAGCTATTAACGCACACATGACACATACCTTGATGGCCTTCTTTTTTGTCCATCTTCCGTAGATGGGTTTGCTTACGACCAAGTATCGGTCCCAAGCAATCGCGGTCGTGATGCAAGCGGAGAAATTCCATCCAAGATATATCCACGTTAATAATAATTTACACAAAAAGGTGTCAGTGTAGTCATGTTCGTTTAGCCAGTAATGGATTTCAAGCGGAATGATCAGGCAAGAAAAGAGATCACAAAGAGCTAAAGTAATGATGAATACATGTGCGCTCGCTAAAGTTGTTTTGTTCCAGTAAACGAAAAGAATAAGTAAATTTCCCGGTATTCCTGTCAAAGTGACAATTGACCGGTAAATGATCACTACCCAAGTGTACAAAAACATTGTCTTAGACATAGAAAATATTTACACAAAGAAATCTAGAACTGCATCAAAGTCTACAATTTAGTATTTGAAGAACGTGTTAACTAGTTCAAGGCGAGGTATATATCAATAGAATGCGTCATTATATACAGCAAAGAATTAATCCAACAGTTGCTAGAATTGCTATGAAAGAAACTCTTTCAAGACAAAATGTGCCTTTGTTTTCAAGAAATAAACTGACTGGAAGTGTTTCATTTTTTAGGAGATTTCTGAATAATGAATATACAATGGTCTCATTTTACCCTGAAAAATATACTGATTGGGTGCCAGAAACACTCAGTCGTGACTAAGCTGCTCAAATTTTACAATTACAACAGGGTGAAGCTTTTAATATGTTTAATTTTGAATGTTAGATTACAAAGATCAGCATCAAGGACAAATCACTTCCTCTTTACTTGCATCAAAACACAATGATAAACTTGTCAAAGTCACGGACAAACTGCAAGCAACCACGTTATAGTGTGAGTAAAACATTGGTTCTTGAGTATCTTTCTACCTGAAGATATTCATTAATTTCTCTGTACGAAAATATTGAGTATCTATCCACACGTGTTCGATTATTTAGAGGGAAACCTATGAAGTACATGTAGTGTTGATTTCATGTGACTGAATACACATCAACGATATTTTACCCTTAGTATTGATTGTGCACGGCAATTTAGCGCTGTGTACATTGATTGGTCGTATTTATGAGGAGTGGTGTATAGTAGTCCTCAGTAAAGGCCCGTGTATAGCCGGTCGCCGATAGCTCCCTATACACGGTCCTTACTCCGACTCATTGAAAACCCGGGGTCTTCGACCAGCACAGTGCTGGTCGAAATTGATTTTCTTCTTATTGCAAAGTTAGGACCTAAAGTCTTAATAAACTACCATAA
The DNA here is from genome assembly GCA_029531755.1 of Holothuria leucospilota. NCBI lineage: Eukaryota > Metazoa > Echinodermata > Holothuroidea > Aspidochirotida > Holothuriidae > Holothuria > Holothuria leucospilota. Next base: position 41,538,354 of record CM055982.1, read on the forward strand.
CTTTTCCTTTCCATGTCTTTCACTTATATTGCAGTTGTTTTTTATCACTTTAAACCTCGGAAAAGTTCCGAAAATTTGAAATAAAATCATCAACTTGGTCGCTTCTTAACAATTTACTGTAACGCTTGAAATATTTGTTGACATCTGAATGCCGTGTGCGTAACATTGTGACGTCAAGCACATTTTTATTACTGTAGTTCCTATGCATACACATGGCAACTGCCTCTGCAGGCATTCTATACTGACGTAACGACGTAGCTCATTAGCATACTGTTGTAAACAAAGTTCCAAAGTCACACAGTAAATTTTACAGAGCGAAAAAGTTGCTGATTTTATTTCATATTTTTGGCACTTTCCGGAAATTCTCGGTGATCCAAAACAGCTGCAATACTCTTGTAAGATCTGGAGAAGAAAATTTCTGGTTGTAAATTAGGATTTTTCTTTCAGAATTTGCTGTGAGAAGACAGAAAATTTCAACCATTACACAGACGGCCGATTCCCCCGCTATTTTCAGTGGTCGGTGTAAGGACTGTGTATAGAGAGCTGTAGGCGAACGACCACAGTCCTTTACTGAGGACTAGGTGTATAGCAGCTAGTGTTTTCATGACAAACTTTGAACTTCCTAGTTAAACGACGACCGAAGAATGACTTCCAATTTTCCACGGTAAATCGGTGTATGTCTATACTGACGACTTGAAGAGCGGGTCGATAGCATAGCGTTTGGACAAGGATTTATTGTTTGTTGTGCTCGAAATACCTGATCGAATGAATATCCTTTTATGGAAAGCTACTTTGACATTTGTCTTAGGGTAAAGTTAAGTGGATTGCACTTTACTCACGTGAATGTGAATTCCAAGGTTTCATTTTCGTAACGTAGACACTAGACAGACTAAATAGCAGTGTTGTAGTACCCGTACTCGTACCAGTACTCGAGTACAAGTTTCCGTACCTGTACCCGTACCCGTTCTCATGACCTGGTACCCGTACCCGTACTCGTGACCTAGTACCCGTACCCGTACTCGTGACCTGGTACCCGTACCCGTACCAGCACTCATGGCCTGGTACCCGTACCCATACTCATGACCTGGTACCGGTGCCCGTACTCATACCCATGCAATGGTACCCGTACCGGTACTCATGGGCCTGTACCCACACTCATTGTCCAAATTATAAACTGAACTAAACTGTCAACTACTTCAAAGGCATGTTGAAGTTTTAACTGTACCATGTGCCTCAGTACTGGAATCATTGTGTAAAGGAAATATGCATTCACCCCAATTTTAATTGTTGTACCTATAGGTGTTCTATTTCATGAATGGCTCTTTTCAATCATGTGACCTTTTTGTTATCATACTGTTAAATTAATGTAGAATAACTCCTTAAGTATGTTACCTAACATATTCAATGTTTATACGTGTCAATATCATTTAATATGCTTGAAAGTGAAATAAGAGAAGATTTGAAAGATTCAGCTGATTTTTCAAACTAAATTGCGACTGCTTATTGCCTTTAAAGGCAATAGGCAGTTGCCTCGAATTGCTTTGAAAAATCAGCAAACTCTTGCAGATCTTCTCTTATTTGCCTGACAAGTACCTCTGAAGATGTTTCTTAACATAACTGTTTCAAACAAAGGGTTAAAAAGGAGTTATTTTCCATGAATTTAACAATTCAGTAACAAAAATATCATCACATAATCAAAATAAGCCACTCATGAATTAAGGAGACAGGGTATTCTTATTGGGGTGACTGCATTTTTCCGTTATGAACTGGACTCGTTTTTATGCCCTTTGTAGCACTGGTTGGCAAAATACAGTGATATTTGCTGTTCATACACGGTATAGTGCATGTATATATTCATATTGTACAGTGGGTAGTTCAAATTAAAGTTTGAGCACTTCTTACAAATGTTAATGGCCGTGCACAGCGGCTGCGCTGCAGGGAGGAGGAGAAACAGCGGCAGTCCCCCCCCCCCCGGAATTTTCAAAACAAGTTTTTATCACATGGATCTGAATGAATTCCTGACAATTTAAAATATACTTATTATATTATACAACTTGTAAGGCATGGAACGTACCATTTCCAGGAATATGGGAGAGGCATAGGTTGGGGGACCGCCCCCTCCTTCAGGATATTTTTCCAATTTTTTATTAGTCATATTGCTGTAAATGTCGAAAAAATGTGATTTTTGGTGTACATTTCAGGCAAGCATTCTGCTGGTTTTTCCATTCTTACTTCCAGGCTGTAGGAAAATTTGGTTAAAATTATTATTACAAAGCCCAGCTGGAAACTATTCTTTGTGATAAAATTACTTCGTATTTGAGCAAATACTGCAATATTTCCCTGGAAAACAACGTTTCTTGGTCATAGAATACTCAAAAAATCCAAAAATTGCTGTTTATTTAAGCATTTCACTATAGAGCTAGGTGGCCCCAACGGTTGGTATTACTTAGCCCTCAGTCAGTGCCCATATACCATTAGACTACTAAACGGCGCAAAGTGCTAATGGAGCGTAGTGTGTAGGGCCTGATTGAGGACAAGGTAATACTGTACTGTACCAGTACTGTACTTTACCACCTATACTATACTGCATAACATGCAGACTAAAATATGAGACTGCAGTTCATTCTCTTTAGCTCAAACCATAGGCTAGATCATTCCAGTCCCCTTCGCGGAAATACTGTTTACAAAATTACAGTGACTATAATATTAGGCTAATGTTAACCAAAATGAGTAAAGAAAAAATGATCCATTCATAAAGATGGATCTTGAATAATAAAAACAGCTTACCACAAACCAAGCCGATTGCATGTCAGCTGAAAAAGTGAGCTGTAGGACCCACAGTACGTAATTATACCGCATAGCCACTCTGTGGTACTTACAGTGCAGTGTGGTCTTGCCAACCATATGCAGCAGTCGCAATTGAGTGACGTCATTTGTTTGTTTACATGTGCATATTTGCAGTGCAACTTCTCAATTTGTTTGAGGTTTTATCAGGTTTTACGGCTCAGTTTCTGCTATTATCCAGTTGTGGCTCACTGGCTTGTATTCCCTACTCTATTGCCTATGCTGAGCACCATGCACAATGACAGTAGGTTCCATTTTTAAAGTCTTTGGTATGACCCGGCCTGGAGTCGAACCCAGGACCTTCCGGTTGCAAGTCGGATGCTCTAACCACTTGACCATGCAGTCGTTTAGTGCAACTTCTCGAGCCACTACGCTGAAATGCATTGCCTACGTAGTCTTGTTCAAGACTCTAGTTCGTTTCCGTCCATCACATATCGGCTGTGAAGCATAAGTGCGCCCTCTAAGCTACCATTGAACTCCAGATTAGTGATCGAACTCTCAGAACTAGTCTTGTCCATTACAGGGGGCGTGACTGTATGTAAATTATTTTGTGTTTATTCAGAACTTTGTATTACGTCAGTAGGTACGTCAAAGTTAGCGAACGGCCGGGTGATCAGACAACAGCTGATTCAGGGTATCAATAGTCCATTCCGATTCCGAGTAATTTTGCCTTTGACCAAAAAAGACATTCAAATGCAAAGTGCCACTGATCAAAGAAACGTTAGCAAATCATTTTACTTAAATTATAGGTTTTCAATACTTTTTCTTTCCGAGTTCAAAAACCCGCAACGCGCAACGTTCTATTACTGTATTAGTTTGGCCCCAGCCACACACACAGTGTTAATAACTCAGTGTAATCTGACCACGGACTTCAATACATGGACAGAGGATTGCGCAATCAATACGGTCGCCACCGTTCGAACAAATTTAGGCTAACCAAGATGGCCGCCGGACTACTACCATTTGCCCAATTTGACGATGAATCTGCAACATTTCAGACAAAATATCAGTATGAATGGAAGAACAATATCACAGTTCTCCGTTCTATTTGATGAATTTGACCTGAGCTTGCATTCTTTCGAAAATATTACAAGTTTTTCACACAATTTGTCGATACTGAGACACTTGAGCAAGTCCAAACTTTTACACACAAGACTATAGCAGGCAGCCATATTGGTAAGCCTACTCGTGTACGTACACGGTGGCGACAATTTACCAGTGGCGTCGCCAAGGGGGGGGCAGGGGGCACGTGCCCCCTGGAAAACCTTGTGCCCCCCGTGTGCCCCCCAACTGAGGTCTGAGATTTTGAAAAAAATGTATAGATCTTCTGTAAGTTCTGTAGTTAGAATATTTGACTACCATGTTTCATATGATTTGATTCTTCTTAGGACAAGAAAAGACAGCAATTTGTATTTTTTCGAATAACAAAATGGCCCCATCTCATACAGTGTTCTCTGTGTGGGAGGCTGAGCATCGGTCTTGGTAATCTATCCATAATCCTCGCCGCCTCAGTAGGTGTGAGTATACGCCTTGATAAAGTGTAGCGGAAATGTCTGCCTCGCGGACTCATTAACCAAAACAGTGAATGGTGTTGTTTGGTACGTACAGTACCATGGAATCATGGAATTTGCCTGCCACTTGCGTTGCGAATTTTAATGCAAGCTCAGTGCCAGCAATTTCAAGGAGACTTTTCCGTATTTTCTTCTTCGAAAAAAAATAATTGTAATAATTTTAAAAGAGAAATATATGATACAAAATTCTATGATCACTTTAATCCCGTAAGACTCCAATCACTCAGTTTGTGGATCATGAGAATTTCACGTTAATTGAAAAGTCCACAATCGAACGAATATTTGATCGTTGATTCGGCAATACACATGCACGTTTTTGTTCACTTTCATGAAAATTTCTCAATCCATTAATTTTTTTTTTAGTTCCTAAAAATTCGTTATTTTTTGACAGAAATTTTACTTCAAAAAGGTAGCGTATGTGGCACCAGATTGCGTCTAAGGACACCTAATATTTCAAAAATTTTCAAAGGGGAGGGGGACACCCCCTCCCTTAGACCCCTCCCCCAGGCCGGCGTTCACACAATATACTGCATACGCCGCTATCTAGTTGTGCCCCCTCATCGAACTGTTGTGCCCCCTTGTGCCCCCCCCCCCCCAGAATGAAAAGTCTGGTGACGCCACTGAACTTACGCATAGGACGTTAGTGCAATATGCTCTGTCCATGTATATAAGAAGTCCGTGAATCTGACTATGGAAGTACTGTCTTGTATTCCCATAGTCAGGAAAGAGACGTTGAAAGTTTTCAGTTCTCACTTTCTCGTATCACTACATGGTATCCAGTTTCGCGAAATTTTTACTGAGAAAACGAACAACCCAAACTTTACAATAAAATTTGCAGTTATATTAAAAGGACAATCACCCCTTTCGATAGTTCTGTTCAGAAGCTGGAAACTGAACGCGTCGCAGATCATATCTGTTTAACTCACATGTAGTGTATTCATATTATATTCTTGCCGCTGAAGCACTTTTATCAAACGCCCTGTGTTTTAGTGCTACTTTTCCCCAGTTCATTATACGCTAATATTAAAGATTTTGTAAGTTTCGGGTAAACAGATTAAAATACCAAGTAACCAGTATTTGCGTACGTGGAACAACTTTATATTAGGAATAATACCTCGCAGGGTGTGATTTCGGCCAGTTCGTTTTTTAGATCACACTTTTCGACAGTCCTTGCATCGCCGTGTAAGACGGCACACCAATTCTATCGATCAATTCTTCATTCTGGGATACAAAGTTTTTGCTACATTTCTTCGCCTGGAAATTGTTACCAAACTTTACCCCCAATTTCTAGCTTCATCCAACGTTATTTTCATTATCTGGATAAAGATTTGCAGTCCTGCGAACTAGATTATTTTCAACGACTATAAATTCTTCAATTTAAGCTATATAATTTCAAGTTATTCGTATTACGTACTACAAGTTCGCCAGGCCCGGCCTAGAAGTTTTTTTAGCGATAAATAATTATACTTTATTTTTTTGGATATCGCGTGTATATTTTATTTCGGAGTGGAACTCCAACAGTTTAATGGGCTGTGAAATCTTCCAATGATCCTGTCATCTGTGGCTGGTCGTTACCACAACTCAGGTGTTCAACTTGAAACCTGCAGCTTTGGACTTACCAATGTTAGTACCTTATGTTACTGTTTCCGGCTTGTGGCCTAACTACTAAACACACATTGAGGGGTGAGGCCGGGGGAGGCCGGGGGTATGTAATCCTGCACACATACATGCATACATACAAGACAACATGTTACGGCAGGCAGTCTGGCACTTCTAAGCTCACTTCTGAAGTTACTATAGTAGCTTTTTCAAACTAGTTTCTGGTTTGCGGTGATCTTTGAGAATGTTTTCTCTCACAAATTCTTCCATTTTTGGTTTTGATGCCTACAGGTGTTCAACTTGAAACCTGCAGCTTTGGACTTACCAATGTTAGTACCTTATGTTACTGTTTCCGGCTTGTGGCCTAACTACTAAACACACATTGAGGGGTGAGGCCGGGGGAGGCCGGGGGAGGCCGGGGGTATGTAATCCTGCACACATACATGCATACATACAAGACAACATGTTACGGCAGGCAGTCTGGCACTTCTAAGCTCACTTCTGAAGTTACTATAGTAGCTTTTTCAAACTAGTTTCTGGTTTGCGGTGATCTTTGAGAATGTTTTCTCTCACAAATTCTTCCATTTTTGGTTTTGATGCCTACATATTTTAACTAATTTCCCTTTGTGTGATCAGATTTGATCATCTGTACATTCAAAATTGAGTGATGCTACCCTAAGGAAACTTACAGGACAGCCTGGTACCATGGTACTTCAACTTTTGTCAGGAAATGTTGTAGACCTGATTTCACAACCCTCACACCATGACGTAAGATGTAAGATGAAACAACCAAAAATTAACTTTTTCAGCCATTGCAAGCCCCCATACTAATTTCTCCTTGTCACATAGGCAGGCTATTAGTCTCAAGTAGTGAATTATTGCAGTTTACTGCAGTGAGTTAACTGAACGAGAAAGTACTTACAGTAAACATAAATGAACATTCTTGAAATTTAAGACAAAACACTTAGGATTCTCTACACTGTGGGTTGATGGAGAGTACCCCTTTAGTGATTCTTCTACCTTCCTATCAGTCCAGCTCAGAGAGCTAACTAAAGACAGTAATAAGGTGTTTTGGTGAATTTGGTACTTATGCCCAACGTTTAAAATAAATTACCCACAAGTTCATGCTCCCAACATTCCTCTCCCTAAGATATCAACTAAAGAAAACATGCTCATCTTAGTTTTTATACACTGGGCTAGAAATGCTATCATGCTTACCTCTGTCAATTGTAAAAACAATGAACTTTTTGTACGAATGAGTGATGAAGGCACTTTCATTGTTTTGCACAGACACAATATTTGCACTGAAGGACTGGGGGTCTTCATTTTCAAACTTTGTTGTCAACTTTGAAATGTAGACATATGGTTATATTCCATGACCATAATGTCATTTAAATTTTTATCTGGCAAGGAGTACCCTATAACTGTCCACATTACCTGAATATGAAAGCATGGAGTCACTTTAGAGAGTCTGTGCACTTAATGTTACACCATTTAATGTTACACAGTTGCTGACTAGCCTTCCTACTTTAATGTTACTTTCCTCAGCCAGCTTCCTGCAAAAAAGGACAGTTATAAACATAAAGTGGCCAATCCACAATTTAGTCACACTAATGATCACTTGCTTGTAATGACTTGAAAGAAAATCAAGCACCCTAATCTTAAAGACAAGCAGTCATCCCCCCAAGTACATTTTTGGTGTGAGGTATCAAAATTCTCAGTTGATTCCTGCTCTTTGATTGACATAAAAGTTTGAAAATTCAAATTACGCAGAGTAACTCACATTCCACACAATGCAGAAGGAGTATTTAGATTACACATTTTAACCTTGTATACTCACCAGGACATGGCCTGAAGCAATAAAAAGTTTGTGTCTGCACAAGGGGGAGATTTATACAGTAATGGGAGGAGCTTCAAGCTGCTTAGTTGGAAGATCTGGAACTGTCTATGTTGATGAGAATTGCCCTTTAATGAGAATATGCAGTAACCGTAATCAGAGTTGGTATACCCGTCCTTATTCATGAAAAGCCTTTTTCATCATGTGACAATATTTTTATTACTGAATTGTTAATTCATGGCGAATAAATTCTTTATTACCTTTTGGTTTTTTTGTCAGTTATGTTCAGAAACATTTTCAGAGGCACTTGTAAGGCAACTAAGAGGAGATTTGCAAGAGTATGCTGCCTTTGGATGAATGTTGACTGTCTTTAAATATACACCTTGGTGAAAGATATCTAAAAATCTAAAATGAACACTTGGTCCGCTCATCACACACTTACTTTCTACTTACCATTGTTACGGCTTGTGGTCGCAAGTCAAACCAATAACAGCGAAAGATCACAGAAGAACGAGATTAAAATTCAGTAACTTAATGATTATTTACAATCTCCTTATCTTACTTAAATTTACAATAATTAATTAGACTTACTCACAATCCTTTACTTAATATTTGCCTGGTCTGGTCCAAGGGCTGGTAGTGCATGCACGTTGACGATGGTACAGTAGTAGACCTGCAGCGTGCTGTAGCGTAGGAACTGGTTCCACGAGCGAATAATGACAAGGCTAGGCGATGCTGGATGATAACAATCTCAATACACAGCGTAGAAACGGCGTAAGGCAATTTATCACAAGTGTTCAGTGTCAGTGGCTGGCTTATGATATCTCAGCAGTGTGACAGTCTGGTCTCGTTGATATGTTATGATATCTCTCTCCCACAACAATTGTTGAACTGCCTTTTATACGCTAGGCTTTTAATCGAGAACTCTCCAGAATTTAACAGAAACTTCTAGTGTACACAGTCGAGCAATTACGAGAACGTTCCTTAATCTAGAAACTTCCAGAGCACACAGTCCAGCAATTACGAGAACGTTCCTTGTATGCACAGTAGTTGTAAACAATTGCAGTTTCTTAGAAGTGTCGCAGTACGTAAACAGTTCCTTCCAGAAAATTCTAGAAAGGCTGCGTTGAAGTTGAATTCTCTGGAGCTTTCCATTCGCTCGTCGATGGATTCAATCCGGTGTTCCTGACGGGTCGTCTTGTAACACCATGCATGATCCTGATGACATTTCCTTGCTCTTCACATATTTGTTCCTGAGGGTTTTAAAAGAGGTGGTACTTTGTGACCACATAAATTCTTCCTATACATCAGATGAACATCTGCCGATCTCTGTTTACACACGTTATTCCCATGATGCTTGTGATGACCAAATTTATAACCAGTCTTATTCCCCATGATCACTTTTCCTGAAAAATGACATAACAGCTTGGAGATGCAGCTCTCCACCCTCATTTGGCCAAAGTGCCCCTCCCCAATTAAAAGTAGATTTATATGCTTATGTTCCAGTCTGATTCAGCACTGATGCCCTGAGAATAGTCTTGAAAAATTGTGACAGCCTACAACTTCTGTCTACAAACTACTTCCAAATAATGGTTTTGTCTTTTTCACCGTCAGTGACAGAGAGAGGGATAGCACCACCATCACAGTACTGTAAACCAATTATTTACTATACCGTATAACATACCACAAAGCACAATTATTGTTTAAGTACAGATTTGGGCAAAACTTTGGCAAGAAACTTCTGATCATGAGGAGAAGACAAGGTTTTCAATTCCAGACACAGTGAACAGTTCAGAGGAATATTATTTTCATTTTATTGAAAGGCTGATAATGAGATGCTATTACAATATGACTGTGATGTATCACTGTACTGAAATCATTATACAGTATCAAAAGAGTGGCATTATTGTCACTGAGCATCATTACAATACGTCTTCTTGCAATTACCTTCTTTGGTATACAGTATGTTTCCATTTACAGTACAGTACAAAAAAAAGGCGTCTTCATTTCAACAGAAAAATGCAATTTGTAATAACTTTTCTTTTGGGGGCGAGTAGTCGGAACTGAACATTCTTCTGACCATTATCCTGGGGGAGGCGGTGTCTCCTCCTTTGAACATTTTTTGAATATTAAAAGGTTGTACATACAATTTGGTGCCGCAACGGCGCAAATGGTGCACCTTCTAAGGGAACTGACACACTTTTTAAGAGATGAAATAAGGGACTTTTGTCCTTGAATTATTGGGGTGGGAACCTTCTTTTGTCACAACACATATCTGACTGCCCCCCCCCCCCCCCGTTTATATGTGTAATACAAAGTATAAAGCTTTTGAAAAACATTCATGTTTACAAGTAAGAAAGAAATCTTCTGAATTGAGATCAAGTTTCTTTCTTGACTGTGCCCATTTTTGGCTCTTGACTTCTAAATTACAGACCCTTCCCAGGACGGCGATCCGAAATAACGTTCAGCCCCCCCCCCCCCAGTCTCGAAAAGCTTCCTACGCCTATGAAAGTAGTGATCATGTTGACCTTGTCTTTGAGGAGACGTCGAGTCAAGTCTTTTGGGATTATCGATGCTCACATTCGATATAACAAGTTTCGATGCTGAAATTCCTTCTAAAGGGTTCCCGAGGCCCTGATCTGATTCACAAGAGCTTCAAAAATTGATCCCTAATGTTGCAATTTGGTTTAGAAAATTACAGGAAGCTGCAGTGCCAGTGCCGAAAGTCTTTTTCCAGCCAGGCAATTCTTATGACGGGAATGTAAGCATGTGGGACGTATTCTACCTTAGTTTTAAAAAATCCATTTTTCTCAAACATTTGGAGGACTGAAAAACGTACGCTGGATGCGTCCCAGATATCCAAAATACCTGTTGCATATCCTTGATTCTTGCAATAAGTCCATTGCAGCTTTAAGAAGCTTCCTGTCTACGCCTTTCCAGCGAAACTTTTTATCAACGCAAGAAAGGATGATATACGCTTGGCTAGGAGTTAACGGCTTGATTCCGATACATCCTACAAGCTTTGAGGGATTGTGGCTAGTATCTGTTGCTAGAAAGTACATTCCACCATCCATTTTTAGAAGGGTCTCTGGATATAAATGTCCGTTGTATCTTTTAAATAACGCCAAAACGTAAGATAAACCCGCTGATAAGAGGAGAGCCACCAGTAGATTGTTGATAACCAAGCGCCATAGCAAAACAGTCAGTACTGTTGATGTAATGTAAACGAAAGGGGATTTCGAAGATTGAAGCAAAGTAGCGGCAATGCCAATGTAGTTCGTTCGAAAAATCCGGATGACGTCATCACAAAATTCTTAGGTAAAAATTTGGATTTTGATATCCATGGCTCTTCCCGACTCTACCCCCTCGGTTCAAAATTCTTTGTAAAACCCCTCCGTTCGTTAACAAATTCTGAAAATCATGCAAGAAATATCCTTCAAACCTTAGCAAGAATATTTCAGTATGTGTAAGATGAACAGGAATGCTACAAAGTCAAGAACCTTAACCGGAGGTAATGAACCAAACCATACAGCGGAATAACTCCTCAGTTATTAATTTTCTCAAACTATCCCTCAACGTTAAGTTGAATTTAATTGTGGGAGAGCTCCAGCTGTCTGCTCTGACGTACCAAATATTGCGGGCAGCAATATCTAGCGAGTGGGCATACTCTACCAGCAGATAAGTTTGCATGGTCCTGAATGAAAATAATATGGCTCTAAATCTCGTCAATCTTAGGCAAGACTAGTGAATCGGTTAATATGTAAGGGTTTGTAATTGCGAGAAAAACTTTAACGTCAAAACAAAGCCTTATCAAGATACATTAGGAAAATGACAGTGGAACCACTCGCGATCAGTATTGAACTCTTGAAAGTCACGTAGTCAGTAAGCGTGTAAGGATATCTCTTATGCATTCATCAATGAAGATCATTAAAAATTTGAATTTTGCATTGGTCTCAGGTTATAGACGTCACTAACCGCCCTTTTCAGTGAACTGCTCTGTGGAAGAAACGATATCGGAAGATAGTTTTAACCTTTCAGTATTCAGCTTGCACAAGGATGCCTTGTTGAGTACATTCACTTTTATTAAACTTTATTTAACAAATCTATTGTTCATTTTAAATATTCACAATCAAAACCTTTTACCAAACACACCTTTTTATTTAGTGGTTCACACAAATATCACCCCTGGTCAGGGATCACATTTGATGCAAATATTACCCTGGTCAGGGATCAATGTCCAAGAGACAGCAGTCGAGACCGCTGCAACTACGAACAGCGCCAAATGACAAGTTACCTCACAGCTCCCATTTAACTCCTGAGTGGGGAGAGGCAATTGAAATGTATATCTTTGACACTATCTTTTACTCATAACTGAAAATTTGATAACATTCTTTATGGATAAGTGCTACCCGTAAGCAAACAGAGAACTTTTATTTTCAGACGACATTCGGAATCCAATCCTTGGGTCTTTACAATTATTTTAAACCCATATTCCTTGAATTGCTGTTATGAGTGTAAATCTCTGACCTACGGTTCACGCCTAAACAAGGTGACTCAATCATTTTCAAAATCTACTACGGTACGCGTCATGAGGTATGAATAAAATTGCACATCTCACTAGTACAGAAAAATGCGCTAAATATTAAACAATGTAATGTTAACGGCATGGGCGTCCGGAAGGGGGACAAGGGGGACAAGGGGGCACCTGCCCCCTGGAAAATCAAAAATTTGAAAAATCGAAGAAAGATGAAAAAACGAAAAAAATATAACATCAACATTTCTTAACAGTTCACTCAGTGTGAATTTCTACGCTCAAAACAGGAATCGAATAAAAATATCTACACTCAGGCCCCAGCAGTCCCCCCCCCCCGAGCATATTTTTGGTATTTTTAAAGTTTATATTTACGATATTGCTAGTATTTCCCCCTTTTTACATGCGGTAAATAGGTCTTGGAAGTGCCATTTCCAGCGATCTGGGAAGCATTTTGGGCCAAACTTTTTTGCGCTCCGCGCCAACCCATGGTGGCGCGGAGCGCTGAGAGTCTATCTATGGGTTTCGCCCCCTCCCCCCTTGACAAATTCCTGGCTATGCCTTTGTCAACACTGTGTGAAAGTAGCTTCTAAACTCTTTTCTTGGAGTAAAATATTTCCCATGAAAAAAGTTGGGGCCCCCTAAAAATTTTGCCCCCCCCCCTTGAATTTTTTTCTGCGGACGCCATGGTTAACGGGTACGTAGAATTTATCACCAGCAGCTTGTTCGTCTTCTTTCAATAATTTAGTACTCAGCAGCATGGACAGTCAAATAATGCCACCATTCTCTAACGTACTGTATTTAATCTCCTATATTTCAAAGACATGAAGGTTAAGAGATGATAATTACATGTTTCTAAGATGGCGAAGGAGAGCTAAGCGCTCCATTCAAGTGCATAGGCCCCAAAGGGCCACCATAAAGTACTTTAGAATCCACGGGCAACGGCGAAATGACTTAGAAATTCTCTAAGTCATCGCCGCTTGGTCTACCATTTCGGCGTTGCCCCTTTCTTAAAAATTAAATGTCTGTTCATCTTTGATACCATAGTTCTACCAAAGGAATCATACCTCTAATAGTCTGCTGGTCCACCTGCCTACTTCCTACTTTGCCATTTTGCTCATACCGTGGCCATCGGCTGGTCGATTCGATAATTTAGTGCACATGGGGGTAATGAGGATGCATGACTGTTGGTGTTTCTTTGGTGCTTTGAAACAATACTTGCATTAGTACAACGGAAAGAAATAATGTGACGGCTAAGCAAGATGAGGGTGGGGGGGGGGGGCTAAGGGGATTATAAAAGCATTCTAAAAACATTTATAACTAATATTTGCTTTAGTTTTTGTGTAATTTATCCAGTAGACCTTTTAAAAAATTATATATAAGTGATTTCTGCAGCATTCGATTGCTGAACAGTTCATTATACCACGTCTCACTTTGGTAAAGATAATAAAATAGCCAACCCCTACATCAAACTTTCTGCCTGATATTCTGGTGAATTTCTTCCAAGCCGTCTTCTCGGACCTGCAGTTGCAGAGCAAATTTGACTCAGCAAAATAATTCATTAATGGTCACCGGATTGAGAGATTGTAGGGGCTATTTCTGGTTGACAAGTGTGAATGCTTAGGGGTAGTTTGTTAATTGGGGACTTTACAAGGGGACGTCATAAGACCGATTACCGATGTAGCTGGGGAGCGAGTTTGTGCGTTCTCGGGGGGTCGTTAGGGTTGACTTTTGAAACTGACATCACAAAAACTTTTCCGTATAGTACACCAATGAGATATTTGCTGGCCGTTACCCAAGCAAACGGTAATAATGTCGACTTCAAACTATTTGCCCCATCGGAGAGACTAATCAAGTAGAAGCTTTACCTTGTTAGACCGAAGATATTCTATAAGTGTTGTGTTTCTGGTAAAACACAAGAGATATCTTCACTATTAGAGCGCCACTAGAAGAGAGTCCCTTAAAATGGAGTGGATACCTGCGGAGTGCATAGAGCATCATTTCCTGAATACATATCCCTATTATGTAGAGTTGTAACCAAGTCATTTTTCTCAAGCCAAGTCTCAAGTCGTTTTACTTCAAGTCAAGTCAATTCTCAAGTCGTTTTTCTTCAAATCAAGTCGAGTCACAAGTCAATTTCGATCAAGTCAAGTCAAATCCCAAGTCATAATATTTAAATAAAAGTATAATAAGCCTATTAAAAGATAACCGTGACAGATTCTAGATACAGCCTTAATACGAAGGCCACGTGGGAGGCCTTGAACATACCTTTTTTTCAAAAGAACTCGCAGGTTGGAACTTCTTTTTTGGAAAATTTACGAAATTTATTATGTCCATACAGAAGAGAATCCGATCAACTACTTTTCAGGACAATCACTGTATCACTTAAGCTTCAAACACTTACTGTAGGCTATGTAGCTTACAACATCTTGAATAAAAAAAAGATTAAGTTCTTTTACAAGTGGGATCAGTGGTGGATTTAGGGGGGGGCGCACCCGGCGCCCCCCCCCCTAAAATTTTCCAAAGATTATTTTTTACTTTCACTAAATAGATCATTTAGCGTACTTGTTTCTACATAATGTTGTATTATCTTATAATTTTCAAACTATGTAATTATAATTGTTACAAACTAATAGCAATTTAGAGCACACAGTTTAAAGTTTTCCGATAAAATGTCAATAGAGTGATATCGAAGGTCTCAACCCTATTTCGGACCACGCTTTATGTAGAACACTAAACTTTTTCTTACAATCCATCTGCTATTTGGGTTCATCAGATGTGGAGTTTTTTAATCAACGGAAATCCTCGTTAATGTTATCATGCACTCGTCATGGAAAAACAAAAGAACCGTGAAAATGTCCATAGGCTACGCACCATCGATAATGGAAGTTCAAACTGTATGTAAATGTAAATTATGCTATCAGTTGCAATCCCATTCCTTTCAAGGTAATTACGAGGAATTCGGGAAAATTGGTCAATTTCGGGAAATGTAGAATAGTGACAAAATTTCTGGAAATTCTCTGTATAAACTCAAGACATAGTAAAGATCATGTAAAAAGTGATATAAACTACTCGAATTAAACTGTGTTTGTTGTAATGAGCTCAGCTCGAAATATGTTTGAAAAATATTTGTTCTTTGTGACTATACATTTGTCAAAAATGTGTTCGATGTTTGACCTCTTTCTACCAGAAATGTATCCTTTGAGTCTGATTATGAGTTCTACAGGAATGTTTGGCTTGTATTAATGTTTGTATTCTCTAAGTCGGTAATCTCTTTTCTGTCAGTCTCTCAGAGAAGAAAGAATATAAAAAAGATTAACTTTCATGAACATTAGAAGGTTAGGTTAGGTTAGATGAGGTTTCCAACCAATTGGTTCAAGTCGAGACGACCACGGCCTTTTTTCCAGTTGTGGCTCACTGGCTTGTTTTCCCTACTCCATTGTTTATGCTGAGCACCAAGCACAAAGGCAGTAGGTTCCATTTAGAAATAAATTACGCCTCCATGCATTTTTGAGATATTTGAGATATTTGAGAATGAAAATTCAATCGACATTTGTACCTAACAGTTGTGAACATCAGCTGGATTGGATCCAGCCTAACTTTTTACAATTACTTTAGTGTACTGATTATAGCATCGATCAAAACTTGGGATTGATTTCTTTTTTGCGGTAAAGGCTATGCCATATTATCCACGTACACGTTCATTCTAAAAACCATTCAACACATAATAAGACTTTGAAAGATGAAAATTACGTTACTGGTCACGGTGTATAGAATGTATAAAAAGCGCATGGCCAAACTTCACATGAGCTTAATGTCTATGTTTACTTATTTTATACAATCTGTGATCCCGTTTCTTCGTTTTTTTCATGAACTAGAGAGTATTTTATATAAATTTATTTGGTCACACAGACCAGACAATTAGGGGAAACGTTCTGTTCTAATATGTACAAAATGTGAAGGTGGTTTAGGAATGGTCGAATTATGCTCTTTTGCTTATAGCTTAAAGTGTAAATGAGGGAAAAATTATTTTCAGGATGGCTTTGCTTTTTGGAAAGTTTTGTTTGATAGTAAGCTCAAGAAATATGGCGGAATATATGTGTTTTAATGTAACCTTTCAAATGAATATATTATCATTGAAAACAAGTATTTATGATGTCTGTTGCACTTGATCTTATTTTACGCCCTCCGGATGTGTATGCTAATCAATATATTTTGAATAATTCTTATTAAAATTGACAATAAACTTATCTATGCCAGAGCTCTCATGGTCACTAAAACTTACAAAGTAACTTTTTTAATGAGAGAGTCGACTGAGTGCTTAATTAGAATGATTTCCGCCACAAATGTAATTTTACTAGTATTTTTCCTTTTACATTGTATTATGGAAAAATTCTGCTATCCCGAGGGAGTGGAGACTGAATCTACATGCCACTAATGAAATCAATGATAACGCAAAGCGTTTAACAATGTTTATCTCTCATGCACATGACAATAAAGTGGTATATTTCATCAAGCAAAAGACTTTAAAAACTACTGCGATTTCAAATATGAATCTTACAGCAGTGCATCGTATTCTTGGTCAGATATTTTCACCATCGTCTTTGAAGCTGTTGGAGACCCCAAAATTCAATTCTTTCAGTTTTTTTACGTTCATAGAATTATAGGTTGTAACGAATTTTTATTCAAAATTAAAAAGGAAAGATTCTCCTCTCTGTACCTTGTGTGAGGATCCCCCTTATCTTTAGACCACTTTTCCGGACCTATAACATTACGACATATTTTTGGAAAGATATTTCATCAAAAGTGTTTAAAGAGTGATCTTAGCTTAAATCAAGATCAAGTAAATTTTGGTTTAGTTCATGAAGCAGGTTTTTGCAATTTTCTCACTTTTGATTGAAGGGAACATTTTTTTGGCAAACAAAAGCTCAAAGTAACGACTGCTTAGGTTCTACTTACAAGCCTAGAAAATGCCATTTCCGGCTATCTGAGGGGTCGCGATTTTTCAAGATTTTCTGTACGCTTCGCGCCAACTGATGGTGGCGCTCCGCTTAGATATTCGTTCGGGCAGATTATCGACCGTCAGCGCGCCCCCCTAACGAAAAATGCTAGATCCGCCCCTGGGGATTGCTTTAAAGTAAGGAGGATATTCCCCAAACATGATGCCTTTCAAAATTTTGCCGTTTTATGGGTACCCTAGCTGCATACATGTTAAACTTTTTCCATGTGGTAATTGGTATACTTTAAGTGTGTGTGAAAGATCTCTTATCTTGCAGAGCCATTTGACTAATAAATGATCATTACTGGGTTTCATATTCCAGAATTGTAGAGGTCACACAACATTATGCAGGCGTCACACTGTCCCGAAGTTGACACCAGATGGACACACGAATATGGAATTTGGAATTTCGGGCGAAGATAGCCCCGAACTTGGTCAACAGCCAATCAACCAGCCGAAACAAGTACGAGCCTACAGAAGGTCACACGATGGCACCCGAGCCACTCACGAAGGCAACACGAACATGTCAATTTTTATAGTAGTTTATACCCGAAGGACAGACGAAGGCGACATGATGAGTCGTACTGAGAGTACTATGCGTTCGAACTAGGTCACGAACGCCTCACGAAGCTCCCAGACGCCCTCACTAGAAGCTCCAAAAGACGGAAAATTCCACTTACACATTTTCTTT
The DNA here is from genome assembly GCA_029531755.1 of Holothuria leucospilota. Taxonomy (NCBI): domain Eukaryota; kingdom Metazoa; phylum Echinodermata; class Holothuroidea; order Aspidochirotida; family Holothuriidae; genus Holothuria; species Holothuria leucospilota. Next base: position 41,556,426 of record CM055982.1, read on the forward strand.
AAAAATCAGAGAAAATTGCCCTCCCAGACAAAAATTTCTGGCTACTCTACTGCATAAGTACATTTTCAAATACTAGAAAGGTTAATAGCAAGCAATGATAGAGTGTAATAAGACAATTTTTACCAGTAAGAGGAGGTGCTGGGCCTGTATGAGTTGCTCATCGTGTTCTCTGAGATGTATCAAAAGAAGCAATGCTGCTGCCTTCTTTTTCCTGGTTGTCTCATCATCAAAGTTTGCCATTCTGCAGGAACTGAATTGTGATTAATTTTAATGGAAGCTTTGGGAGTTACACACGCCTCAGCGTAGCGTAGCAGGGGCGTCGATCCTGGGGGCAAAGTGCAATTGCCCCTTCAAACAAAATATGTGGGGTAAACATATCTTTTGCCTCCAATAATTCAGGCAGAGTAAAAAATATTATACTGTGGTATACAGATTACCTTGGGGCTTCGAGAAAACTCCAATTTTAGCCTATTAAAGTATTAATGTGAATCTCCCATCTAACCCTTTAAACATTATGGTGGTTGTGATCTTTGGCCTTGCATTTTGATAAGGATCCCTCACTACCAAGCACAAGACCTACAAGGAGAGGAACACACGTGTTCAGAATAGCAAAATCTTGATCAGTATGAAACACATTTTTTTCTTTTATTCTACTTTCAGTATTGATTTCTTCATAGATTGTCAATCTGAAGAAAAAACTGAAAAGGAAAATAATTAATTGGGAAGAAAGCTAACGGTATGATTTATCATGTAACTTTGTATTTTGTGCATTTGAATGTCTGTGTAAGCGTGTGTGCGTGTTTGTTTGCGTGTGTGTACGTTTGCGCTTGCGTTCCTGTGGATGGTGGATTGCTTAAACAGGAGTCCGATCCGGGACACGATCCAGGGCTCCAGCTGTCGGAAAATTTTTGCCCCCTCCCCAACCTGATCTTCATCCCTGCTGTGAAGAGTTGTTCAGGACTGACTGAACGTGTGACTATAAGCCCTTCAGGGTAGCGTCTGCTGGGTCCGACTGACTAGACAGCACGTTCGAACTGTCGGTGTATTGGCAATTGATGCTCTGAGGCTGGCCTTTTATATGTCCACGTGGTCTCATCTCGATGTCATCGTACTTTAATACGATGGCTGCACGAGGGCATTGCGAGGACTTCACGTAGTCATGTTGCCTTCCTCGTGGAGCTTCTTGTTTCCTTCGTATTGTCTTCTGTTTCCTTCGCATTGTCTTCGCGAGGCGAAAAATGGCCGATGGTACCGACGATCACACGACGTAAAGACGAATATGACACGATTTGACAAGATGCCCTGATGGTGTTACGAAGCGCAAAGTGGACACACGAATTAAACACGAAAATGAACCTTCGCAAGGTCCTTCGGCAATTTTTTAGCATGCCAAAGATTTTGTCACCGCCCATGAAGTTGCTCCTGAAGCCTGAGAAACTCTACCCGCGGCCATACGATGGCTTAAGATGCCCTCACGAATGCTCTGATGTTTTTACGATCAGAGCCGATTTTGAAAATTTCCTTTTTTGTCGTGTGTCCATCTGGTGTCAACTTTGGGACAGTGTGACGCCAGCATTATAAAACTTGATTTTATCAAAAAAGTTTGCAGTCTGCGTGCTAATGTAGGTTGTCAGATGCCAGGAAGTTGTGTTTTATAGCGTTTCATTAGGGTATTTTCCTAACGACCCCCATACCCTACCAAGTTACCGCCTCTTCGAAGATTGCGAGTTGGGGCTTCGCCATCATATACTGTGAACCCCCCCCCCCCCCACACACACACACACACACTCATGGATTTGTAATTCCCTGTATTCACACATCAAAAGACCGTAAGTTATTTAATCATACCCTTAATCTTACAACGTGGTTTTATACCTTTTCACTCATATTTTATAAACACAGGGCATTCTTTAATTTTCATTCATAATTTTACGTTTGCTCAATACACCATTCGGTGAAAGAGGCTGCGGTGAACCGGAAAAGGTTATAAATTACTGATAGATACACACTAGCTAAATGTGTGGTGTGCTTGTAGTTATGTAATGAGCGTTTAAACGGCTGCTTAAATCAGTGCTACATTACAGCTTTACATTTTCTGGACCCCTGTGACCCTACCTCTCTGATGTCACAAATAAATGACAAACTGACCACTCTGATTTACTACATCAGATGAAGGTTGCAAGCTGTACTTCCTCAAGTGGATAACGAATCAGCCTCAAGTGAACCCCAAGCCCAGCCACTTAATATCCCAGGCCACCCTCTCAGGATTAGGTATCCACCTGTGTGGGACGTCGCTGTTGGGTCGGTGCAGTGTGTTCTGGTTTTCCACTTAAATCGTAAAGTCGGAAATCGTTCGTGTTTGCTGCCAACACTTGAAATTGTTCACACGTTCTATTGCCATGGTTGTAAGGGAGGCTCCCTTCCGACTGCTTCTGTAGATACAGTGCCTACAATTGTCACGAAAATGCCTTTAAAATGATATTTTTCGGCGGGCGTCCTACATATGTCCCAGTTGTCCAATTATCAATTCAAGAAGGACAGGCAGCGTTCCTTGGATTAGCGGAAAATCCCGTGTAACTTTCACAATAGCCCAGGCTAGCCGTGTAACTTTCACAATAGCCCAGGCTACCCGTGTAACTTTCACAATAGCCCAGGCTAGCTCAAAACCCTCAAATCTGCTGCATCATAAAGAAATCAAATGGCTGTTAACCCTTGCTATTGTGAAACAAAAGGGTAAACTGTAATTGTAAGGCCTGTATAGTGCGTATTCAGTACTATTTGTTGACAGGTAATTGCTATGAAGGCAAACATTAATTTACTAAAATGTCCGTCAAAGTGTTGTTTTTCGGCGCTCTTCTCTCGGATTCATCTTGTACTCTTGCTGCCTTGTTATCGGTACTTCCCACAGAACAAAGTATAATTGTTGAAAAACTCCGTAGAAACTCTGTGATTCTCCACCCTCCACACTATCAATCCCTTCTGCATCTTGAAATAATCGACCGGTGATTAGTCCGAATCGCGCTATTTTGAAAAGATACAGACAGACTGCTATTTTATGGTCTGTGCAGATAGGTATTCAGTACCATTTGCCTTATTCTAGTACCCACTATTGTTTAAATGCTTCAGAGATTCCTGGGGCATGGCTTCAGAGCCCTCACAGAAAGACATTACTTAAATGGGCCCTAACCCTAACTGAGCTCCACGTCAAGAGGTCTGTCCACACAGGATGCGTTGCGTCGCGTCACGATCCGTCTAGGTCACGTCACTTTTATCACTTTGCACGTAAATCAATGGAGCCGTCCGCACAGGACGCGTTGCGTTGCGTCACGTTCGATGCGGAAAAAAAGTTGATGTATCCTTCCGGATGCGTCAATTTTTGGCAAAGTCCATGTGTGTTCAGAAACAGAGTTGACGTACGTTAACTTGAGTCAACTTTGATGTCTTTCATGTTTCTTTTCATGAAATAAAATTCAACAGGATCTGGATGCAAAATGATGCTATGTTTGACCTCAAAATCACAAAAAAACGTCTGCAAGATGGGTAGAAAAGCTAATTTGTTGCATTTTTTAACACTGGGAACGTATAGGCGTATGAGTCTTTGGGTACCCACCACCCTCGCGATGTTATTGACTTCGATAGTGGAAAAACAGTTGTATTCATTAAAAGGGTGGTGAGAAGAGGTTGTCTGGACTCTAGGTATGGCTGCACAGGGATATTTCTTGGCACATGAGAAGATATAAATATAAAATGCAGTGTATATAATCAGTTGCGTAGCTACGGGGGGGGGGACTTAGGGGATCGAGCCCCTCCCCTCAACCCTCCAGCGACCCCACTGGTGATCTGGGCAAAAAAAAAATTCATTCACTCGACTGGGCTACTCAACTTGCTAATGATAGACTCTGGTTGTGGAAAATCTCCATTCCAATCAATCAACTGGAATCAGTGGCGTACAAAGGGGGAGGCAATTGGGCAACCCCCCTCACTGACGCCGATTTCTTTAGTTCCTGAAAATACGTTGATTTTTTAACACAAATTTTACTTCAAAAGGTAACATAAGTGGCACCAGGTTGTATGTAATTACGCCTAATTTTTCAAAAATTTTTAAAGGGGAGAGTGACACCCCTCCCCTTTCACCCCTTCTCAGGCCGGCGATTAGGCAACATATACTGCATGCCTCTCCCCCCCCCCCCGCCCATGAAATTAATCCTGGCTCGCCACTGACTGAAATCCATTGGGATAAGTCCACTCTGCATAATTTTGTACAAATTCAAATAGATTGTGACAAACGTAATCTGTTTGAGAATAAAATCAAATCAAGTTTAACATTTTTCACAAAAATTGCACATCTTGATGGCTGCTATCAAGCATGGCCAGTGGCAACTCACGGCAGTTTAGGATGTATTACAATCTCAGATTTTCTTGGAACGCTCCGCGCCAACTCATGGTGGCGCTCCGCTTAGATAGTAATGGGGAACCCCCACAAAAACCTCCAGCCCCCAGGGCTCCCCTCAAACACAAAAGATTCTAGCTACGTCACTGTATATTGTGCAGATATATAAATTGCTGGCACTTCACGAGGGTCCTGCGTGTCATTATACGTAGAAATACTGTGTATGTTCTTGTCATGCAAATCATGTTCAGTGCCGGTGTTGTTTTCCTTTTTAAAGAAAGAAGGTATAATCATTCAAATACAAGTCTCATTCGAGAGACTGGGGAATAAAGTGTGTGTGCGTAGGTCATAGAAAGGTTCGCAGTACATATTTAACACATGCCTACTAGTTATAATTCCCTCGTTGAAGTTATAGAAAGAATCGTTACAGGACTTACTGGCTACGGGCCTGATTAATAGCCATTTGGAATATTTTCTGAGCATACACTGTAAAAACAGTGTTTAGGAATTAAACTCTTTTCTAAACACTTTTTGCCCCCACTTTGGAAACACGTTTACACTCTAAATACGTTTAGGAATTAAACGTATTGTTTAGGAATTAAGCACATAATGTTTTGAAATTAAATTCCTAATTAAATTTAGGAATTAAACATGTTTCCAAAGTGGGGGCAAAAAATTATGTTAAACTTCTAAAAGATTTTTAGAGTGTATCTATGTTTTTACCAGTATTAGTCTATATAAAATTTTCGCAATTTGCGCAAAAATGTGGGGGGCTAGGAAGACGCTAAAACCCCCTAGCCCCCTTAGAATCGCGACTGGTGTAATATACCTTAATAATGGTCAAGAGATAGATTGCAAACCGTGACGCATGCGCCCGAAGCGCGCCGAAATTTTTCATTAAATAAGATTTTAATGACAAAATCTGCGTTTAGAATCTTCATCGAGACACTTTTAATTGCCCAACAAACCAACATGCTACTCGAAAGCCAGTCTTTTACCTGGTAATTCGTTAACAGCTTTCAACTTCTGCTGTTGTGCTTCTCCAAAAGTTGCTATTGCATGAGATACTGATAATAAGACCAACACTGTGGGTTAGGTTCGAAGCGTTCGGAGCGTTCGAAAATTTTGATAGTTTGAGGAAGTTTGCGAAAATTCTGATAGTTTGAAAAATATTTGTGATAGAAAATGATTACAATAGATCCACCACATATATACACACACAAATATTCCATGACAAAGGACAGTTTGATTCGATTATACGAAACGAAAATAACGTTTGGTATGATTCTCACTTGAACTAGTTGGGAAATACATACAAAGTTGCCATAGGCTTAGTCGGAAATTGTGCTAGACTGAGATATCAGGAATTCCAACTGGTATTTCAGATTTTCCGACTATCTTCTCTCTAACGAACTTTGGGGGTGTGACACCCTCACACCCTCGGTCGGGACGGCACTGGTTGTTGATGTTGATAAGATTTGATTGACAAAAACGGTGAGAATTCCTGAAGAGGCCATATCTACACCCTTAAAGTGTTGGCTTACAAATGGTGTGAGTTTTTGATATTGACAAGATTTGATAGACACAAACAGTGAGATTTCCTGAAGAGGCCATATCTTCACCTTTAAAGTGTTGGCTTACAAATGGTCTGAGTTTGTTGTTATGAGATCAGCGATACAGAGATATACACTCAGTGCATTTCGCCAACCAAAAGTTCCATTGGCGTGTGCAGGATTTCGGAGTACGGAGCACAACTTGTGATTCTGTTTTATATTAAGTCAGGTAAGTTTGGTGACATGTTTAGAAAACCACAAGATAATTTATCTAATAGAACGCAATGTTTGCGGATAGATCAAGGAAGATCCGTAGCGTTCTCGATCTGCAGCTAAATTTTTCAATTGCTTCAATTCAGGCGAGTTTGGTGGAATGTGGCGTTTGACAGAATCCGTACTAGTCCTTGGACAGTATATTGTGCTTACGAATAAATAGCTGTATATGAGTCTTTCTCGTGTCTTTGAAATATATGGGAGCACAGAGATTAGGCGGTAGTTAGCAAAATGGAAATAACTCCCTCAAATATAAATTGGAATTACCTTGACAAGTTTTAGATTATCTGAGAAGCATCCTTGGAAGAACTTGAGGTTGTAAATATATGTTGGTGTGGGTTACTCAGCGAAATTCGAACTACCGGTTAAAGCAGTCTTCTTCTTAGCCGCCTGAGCATCATTTTACATTCTGTTCGAAATCTGGGATTCATAAAGCTGTACAGCACTGGGTTTATCGCGTGGTTGATACCACCTGTAAGGACCAATACCATTATAATAGTAAACGCGAAACTTTGACGTGGGATCCTTTCCCAGACGGGGTATGTCATATAGAGGACGAGGGACAGCGACCACGTACACACAAACACAAGAGTGGCTAAAATAAGCATCTTTGTCAATCGAGATATGGGCCTTGGTCGGTTCGGCACTTGAGACTTAGTATTTCCATATTTTATTGTTCTGGTCCTATCATGGTGATTTACCTTTGTATTGTGGATTATCGCCGGATATTTTGCTTCTTGCCTAATAGCTTGTCCTCCTTCTAGTGTCATGTCAGGTCCGCTGCTTGGAGAACTTAGCATAAACTTCGTCTCTTTAACTGTTTTAATGGTGGAGTGTCCAGGAGGGACCACCCTGTTAAAACTCTTTGTGTCAATACTTTTCTTTTTAGTTACTTCTTTTTCGGATGATTTCTTCAAATAATGGTTGTCGCGCCCCTCCTCAAGGACCTCTTTGCTACTCCTTGCATATTTTTTGTTACCTCTGTTTCTATCTCGTCTGGGTTCCTTTTCTTCACTTGTGGTATCTCGGCGTTTTTTCATTCTGTTCCAGAGTTTTACATACAAGAATATCGTAGCTACAAACACTAAAAAGAAGTAAATATAGTGCGAAGCACACCCGAGTAGATATGATACCAAATCTTTGGTACACACTTCACAGATAGTTCCGTTTACGATACCTGATGTACCAGCTTGTATAGCAGTCGGTTCTATGTAACCTAAGAATGGAACTGGAGCGGTTAAACCTACCACCACTACTGCACACACGAGACATATCTTAACAGCCTTTTTTCTTGTCCATCGTCCGTTGATGGGTTGACTTACAGCCAGATATCGGTCCCAGGCAATAGCTGCCGTGATGCAAACGGAGAAATCGATTCCAATTTGTTTCCACGTTAAAAATAGTTTACACAGAAAAGTATTGGTGTAGTTCAATTCGTTTAACCAGTAATGAATTTCAAGCGGAATTATCAGACAAGAGCAGAGATCACAGAGTGCTAAGGTTATTATGAATACATGTGCACTTCCTAAAGACCGTTTGTTCCAGTAAACGGCAAGAATAAGCAAATTTCCCGGTATTCCTGTCAAAGTTACAATCGAGCGGTAGGTAATCACTACCCAAGTATACAAAAACTTTGTCTCAGACATAGTACATATTTACACGAAGATCTCTGAATGCATCGAAGTTTTCAATTTTAGGAGAAGAACAGGTTTCAAATGAGGTATATTTCAATACACTATGCTATTGTTGACAACAATGGATATGTCATTCAAATGCTTTGAAATAAACTCTTCCACCACAAAATTGTATTTTGCTGTCAGAAATCTACTATCAAGTTTGTTTCCTTACTTGCAAATGTGTGGATAGAAACCAAGTAATTGTTTCAGTTCGGCCTGATGGGATATTATATCTTGAGGTTACAAAGATTCAGTCGGTAGACAAGTTGTTCAAATGTTAAAATTATACTTTAGCAAAAATCGTCTTATTTTTAATGCTTGATGTTGTTTACAATGATCAGCATCAGGGGTGACGCACGTGATCAATACACCATGGGAAACTTATCAAAGTCACGGACCAGTAGCAAGCAACCGCTTTATAATATAAATAAAATATGGTTGTTCAAACACACTTCTACATTAGTAAATACGTAGATTAGTTTCTCTTTAAGAGGGCATTGAGAATTTATCTACATATGCTCTTTTTTGTCGGGGGTGTCGTGAACTGCATATAATAAAGTGTCCATCTTTTGGAGGATTCTCCCTTTTGGGGGATAATCATTTTCCCCCGAAAAGGCGAAAATTGTGACCGCCATTTTGCACTTTACCCACAATGCCACACCATTTGGACAATACAAAACAAAGGTTTAATCTTTTCAAACCCCTCTGGGAAATTCGTAGGTGCGATGGACCAGGGAGATGCCACTCTCACTGTATGTACAATTCGTGTGCACATTGACAGCTGAGTACGTTCATTGTGCGGTGGACAGACACAGCCTGCAAACATTCGCCAAGCGACGGCCGACGTACGTGGTTAACAGTCGTGCAATCGCAGTAGGCCTAGAGTACTATGTACCGTAACGCATTTTTCAAATGATGGCACAACAACTAGGGTAGCCTACTACAACTAAGGACAATTACCACTGCCAGGCACTACCAACGCCACTGTACGTGAAAAGCCAGCACACGGCAGACTACACACAGTAGCGTATCCAGCGGGGTGGTTGGGGGGACGCCTGCCCCTTGAGAGCAAAATTAAGGTAAAATCGGGACGGAGAGAAATTGAAAAAAAAAAAAAGAAATGAAAAGAAAAGGAAAGATAAGAGAGAGAAAAGAAGGAAGAGAGAAAACAATGGGAAAGAATGGGAAGAAAACGGAAATAAATGTAGAGAGAAAGAAATGAGAACAGTAGGGATCGATAATTGACGAATTCAGGGAGTGAGAGAAAGACGAAAATATGTATGTCCTGATAATGAGAGGTGAAGGATGGGTGGGGCGATTACCGATGTAGTCAGATCTGTTGATGGATATATAGAAGGACGGAAGGCAGCAAGTATACGAATGTGGGTTCGATGGAGATCGAGAGGGAGGCAAAAGTAACTATCACAAGTAGGTAATTGGGCCTGAAAGGAGGGATATTAAAGGCGAGTGACAGAATTTACAGGCCTTGAAATGGATCATAGAAGTACGAGACTACTTTAAGTGGGAATGGTTGGGTAGCTAACAACATTTTAGTAGAAAATTAGTTATTCTGTTATCACAATTTTGCCAGGAAGAAAGTATTTTCTCTTCGGAAAGTTCAAGTTTTCTCCCTAAAAGGGACTGCAATCCAGCGGCGTAGCTACGGGGGGCCTAGGGGGCCTAGGCCCCCAGATATTCGCCCCCAGATTTTTTGTGTCCTAATTAAATGTGTAAGAATGAAGAAAAAATAAATGTTTGAACGGAAATAAACTTTGAAGTATTTCCTTCAAAAATGAATAAATAAAATGTATAAGAATTCAGAAAAGGTGCATGCGTTGCTCATGTATGAAATCAACTTGTAACTTTAAAGTGCCTACTTCCACTAAATTAGGTATATAATCTGCGCTGTCGTTTAATTCGCATATAATTCACTTGGACGATGAAACGAACGTCCGACGACAAACTCGGATGTGACATTGTCAGGTTTAGATCCTTTCTGCCTTTCGGATGGCTGGTTGATTTACTGAAAACATGGCAATCATACACTGAAGACCATTCTTACACGACCATACCTATACGGTATCATACACAAAATATGCCGTACGGTAAGGTACTGCGTTCGAATAATTCTTCTATCCTTAACAAGTATGTCGTGTCTCTCTCAATGCCCATGACAAGTGCACTGTAAAAGGACTGTTTTCGAGAAGTCCTCTTTTTAGTACTTCTCACTGGCGTCACGGTCTGGACGGATTTGTAAAATTGTCAACAAGGTCCGGATCTCATGTGTTTCCCACATGATCCCTACTTCTGCTTTGCGGGTTAAATAGTTTGAAAGATTTACTGCTGGTATTAAAGGTCTGACCAAGTAATATACCGATGACTTGAGTCCGTGAACACATACACCACCACCGGGGGTGTCCTTACATGCAATCTTGTGCCACATATACTACCTTTAAAGTAAAATTTGTGTTAAAAAATTGACGTATCTTTAAGAACTAAAACAAAAACATCAATATCAGTGAGGGGAACCATGGTCCAATGGGTTGCCCCCTCCCCTTTAAAAAGTTTGAAAAATTAGTTGTTCTTACAAGCAATCTGGTGCCACATATGCTACCATTTGCAGTAAAATTTGTGTTAAAAAAATTTACGTATCTTTAGGAAGTAAAAAAAATCGACATCAGTGAGGGGTGGGCCATGACCCCATGGGCCCCCTAAATACGCCACTAAAGCTCTGGTATTCCAACGTCCCTATGGGGATGTTCCGACAACTCTCCAATAGGGTTAGTATTAGAATTAAGGTCAGCCGGTTAGGCCATTGGCGTAGGAAGCGGCGGCTGGGACGCTTTATCCCCCAGTCAAAAATATGAGGGGGCTGAAGTATGCTTCCGCCCCAATATCCAAGGGCAAAACCCCTTATTTGTCTCTTCTGTAGGAAATGTCAAAAATTTGCAGTGTGTTTCCTTAAAGTTTGTCCAAAATGTTGCACCAAATTGCATCTGAGGGCCCTCAAATACCCAAAAATTTTCCAAAGGGGGAGGGGGATCCGAACACCAGGAGGGCGATCCGAAACAAGGTTCAGCCCCACCCCCTCCCGTCTCGAAAAGCTTCCTAAGCCTATGGGTTAGGTTAAAGGGCTAGGAGTTTTATATGGGTTTATGTGCTGGAATATCAAGCAGTCAGAATATAGAGATGGAACCGCCGTATACGGTATAGGCTAGGCCTTGTACAGAACGTCGTAATCTAACTCTAAGGCTAAGTCTACTCTAACGTTAGGCCTACATGTATTACTGATTAATCTGTATACTGTAAAGTTACATCGCATTTAAGCGATCACTATTTGATGGATTCCAATTAAACCTTCTAACTTTTACAGCCCACCGAAGCCCTCTTTTGTACAGGATGGGAATCTATACAACTTGTAACCCTTTCTGGTCTGTTCGTGCATCCAAATGCAGCACAACCCGACCGCAATTTTGGAAACAAAACGCGTCTACCTTACACAGGAATGACAGGGTGCGTACGTCCTGCCGTACGTCCCGCCGTAGGTACAGCCTGTACAACGAATGTACATCATAGACTACACATGATCTTGCAAGCTCGTACTTTGGCTCCAAAATGGTGCCCATACATTTCGTCCAATCAGAATGCGTATCTGAGAACAATGGTTGGCCAGTCTCTCCCACTATAGGGTCTCTAATAGTCTTGACAAGCCTGACCCTCGGCGGTGTCGCCCCCCCCCACATTTGTTACCTAGGCCCCCCTAAAATTTCATCCTAGCTACGCCCCTGCTGCAATCCCCCACCCCATTCCATATTGAAGGTTACATCACTGTCCATCAAAAAGAGGAAAAGGTGGAAAAGATGATTAACAGATTAATGGATGAATGGTTTAGAATGGTAAGTAGTCTGTACGGACGAGTTTGCGCAGTAAGAATGGGGCAGATGGAGGGAGGGAAGCGATTTTATAAAAAGAGTTTGCCGTTTGCGTGCTAATCTTGGTTGTCAGATGCCAGGAAGTGTTGTGTTTAACAGCGTTTCATTAAGGAGGAACCCGCAAGGAGCCGTATGCCCTGCCAAGTTACCACCTCTTCGAAGATTGCGAGTTGGGGCTTCGCCATAATATACTGTGACTCACCCCTCCCTCCCCACTCGTGGTTTTGTAATTCCCTGTATTCACACATCAAAAGACCGTACGTTATTTAATCATACCCTTAAATCTTACAACATGGTTTCATTTCTTTTCACTCATATTTTATGGACATAGGGCATTCTTTAATTTTCATTCATATTTTTACGTTTGCTCAATACACTATTTGGTGTAAAAGGCTGCGGTGAACCGGAAAAGGTTATAAATTACTGATAGATACACACTAACTAAACGTGCGCTGTGCTTGTAGTTATGTAATGAGCGTTTAAACGACTGCTTAAATCAGTGCTACATTACAGCTTTACATTTTCTGGACCCCTGTGACCCTACCTCTCTGATGTCACCAATAAATGCCAAACTGACCACTCTGATTTACTACATCAGATGAAGGCTGCAAAGCTGTACTTCCTCAAGTGGATAACGAATCAGCCTCAAGTGAACCCCAAGCCCAGCCACTTGATATCCCAGGCCACCCTCTCAGGATTAGGTATCCACCTGTGTGGGACGTCGCTGTTGGGCCGGTGCAGTGTGTGCTGGTTTTCCACTTCAATCGTAAAGTCAGAACGCGTTCGTTTTTGCATAAATATATTGCCTCAAATCACTGCGACCAAATCCCACAATCAAACTTTTCACCCGTACTTGCGACCGACAGGCCGACTTGACAAGAACACTCTGGATGCACGGTATACGGTATAAAATAGGGCCCAGAAAGAACACACTGAAAATTGATTTGTAACAAAAATAAATAAAAATGACCGGGCGACAAATGTTTTCAGATGTCAGTGATGAGAATCAAGTATTTTTTTTTCATGTGGCCTAAATTACCGACACTTCATGAGGGTCATGCGTGTCATTATACGTAGGCCTACTGTGTATATGCTCATCCATGAAAATCATGTTCGGTGTGTATTGTTTTCCTTTTTAAAGAAAGAAGGTGTAATCATTCAAATACAAGTCTCATTGGAGAGACTGGGGAATAAAGTGTATGTGAAGGTCATAGAACGGTTCACAGTACACATTCAACAGATGCCTGCTGGTGACAACTCCCCACCAATAGACATATGTTGAATATGTACTGTGAACCTTTCTATGACCAACATACACTTTATTCGTCAATCAGCATATTTGTCATTGGAAACTTAACACTGCATCTTAAACTGACGCATCGAAATTGAAGCATTCTTTGTAGACAGGCATGCGTCTTAATGTATCCGGAAGGATGCGGAAAAATAAACGTGACGTGACGTATACGCGAAGCTGTTTTTCCACTATCGAAGTCAATAATATCGCGAGGGTGGTGGGTACCCAAAGACTCATACGCGTATACATTCCCAATGTAAAAAAATGCAAGAAATGAGCTTTCCTACCCATTTTACAGGCATTTTATAGTGATTTTGAGCTCAAACATAGCATCATTTTGCATCCAGATCCCGTTAAATTTTATTTCATGAAAGGAAAACAAAAAAGAAATCAAAGTTGACGCAAGTTGACGTACGTCAACTCTGCTTCTGAACGCACATGGACTTTGCCAAAAATTGACGCATCCGGAAGGATACGTCAACTTTTTTCCCTCATCGAACGCAACTCATCCTGTGCGGACGGCTCCATTGATTTACGTGCAAAGTGAAAAAAGTGACGTGACGTAGACGGATCGTGACGCGACGCAACGCATCCTGTGTGGACAGGCCTTAACAACTTGAGTCAACTTTGATTTCTTTCATGTTTTCCTTTCATGAAATAAAATTTAACGGGATCTGGATGCAAAATAATGCTATGTTTGACCTCAAATTCACAAAACTCCTCGCCTGTTAGAGGGGTAGGAAAGCTCATTTCTTACATTTTTTTACATTGGGAATGTATACGCGTATGATTGTTTGGGTACCCACTAACCCTCGCCGAATTATTGACTTCGATAGTGGAAAAACAGTTTGTATTCATTGGTCAGGTGGTGAGCAGGGGTAGTCTGGACTCTAGATATGGCTGCATAGAGACATTTCGTGGTACATGAGAGGATATAAATATAATATGCAGTGTATACAATCCGTTGCGTAGCTACTGGGGCTTAGGCGGATCGAGCCCCTCCCCTCAATCGTTCCGCTTCCAAGCAACCCCACTGGCGATCTAGGCAAGAAAAATTCACTCGACTGGGCTACTCAACTTGTTAATGATAGACTCTGACTGTGGAAAATCTCCATTCAACTCAATCCACTGAAACCAGTGGCGTACAAAGGGGGAGGCAATTGGGCAATCCCCCCCCCCCTCACTGATGCCGATTTTTTCAGTTCCTAAAAATACGTTAATTTTTTAACACATATATTAATTCAAAAGGTAACATGTGTGGCACCAGGTTGCATGTAAGGACACCTAATTTTTCAAAAGTTTCAAAAGGGGAGAGTGACACCCCCCCTTTTCGCCCCTTCTCAGGCCGGCGATTAGGCAACAAACGGTATTGTATGCCTCCCACCCATGAGATAAATTCTGGGTACGCCACTGACTGATATCCATCGGGATAACTCCACTCTGCATAATTTTGTGCAAATTCGGATAGATTGTGACAAACGTAATCTGTCTGTGAATGAAATAGTAGAAAGAATCGTTACAGCGGGCCAGATAAATAACCATTAGAAATATTTTCTGAGCATATCTATGTTTTTACCAGTATTATAGTCTATATAAAATTTTGCGTAACTTATGGGGCTAGGAAGGGGCTAAAGCCCCCTAGCACCCGTAGAACCGTGCCTGGTATAATATACCTTAATATAGTTTGAAGAGAATTTGCAAAAAATTTGATTGTTTGAAAAACATTTGTGATAGAAAATGATTACAATAGATCCATCAAATATTTTTGGTATGATTCTCACTTGATCTAGTTGGAAAATAAATACAAAGTTGCCACAGGATCAGTCGGAAAAGTGTGCTAGACTGAGCTATCAGAAATTTCAACTGGTATTTCAGATTTTTCGACTATCTTCGCTGTAACGAACTTTGTGGGTGTGACACCCTCACACCCCCGGTCGGAACGGCACTGGTTGTTGATATTGATAAGATTTGATTGACACAAACCGTGAGAATTCCTGAAGAGGCCATATCTACACCCTTAAAGTGTTGGCTTACAAATGGTGTGAGTTTTTGATATTGATAAGATTTGATAGACACAAACAGTGAGATTTCCTGAAGAGGCCATATCTTCACCTTTAAAGTGTTGGCTTACAAATGGTCTGAGTTTGTTGTTATGAGATCAGCGATACAGAGATATACACTCAGTGCATTTCGCCAACCAAAAGTTCCATTGGAGTGTGCAGGATTTCGGAGTACGGAGCACAACTTGTGATTCTGTTTTATATTAAGTCAGGTAACTTTGGTGACATGTTTAGAAAACCACAAGATAATTTATCTAATAGAACGCAATGTTTGTGGCTAGATCAAGGAAGATCCGTAGCGTTCTCGATCTGCAGCTAAATTTTTCAATTGCTTCAATTCAGGCGAGTTTGGTGGAATATGGCGTTTGACAGAATCCGTACTAGTCCTTGGACAGTATATTGTGCTTACGAATAAATAGCTGTATATGAGTCTTTCTCGTGTCTTTGCAATATATGGGGCACAGGGATTTAGGCGGAAGTTAGCAAAATGGAAATAACTCCCTCAAAAATCAATGGGAATTACCTTGGCAAGTTTTAGATCATCTGAGGAGCATCCTTGGAAGAACTTGAGGTTGTAAATATATGTTGGCTGTCATAATGTGGGTTACTCAGCGAAA
Organism: Holothuria leucospilota; assembly: GCA_029531755.1. NCBI lineage: Eukaryota > Metazoa > Echinodermata > Holothuroidea > Aspidochirotida > Holothuriidae > Holothuria > Holothuria leucospilota. The sequence continues at coordinate 41,572,221 of CM055982.1, forward strand.
TTCGAACTACCGGTTAAAGCAGTCTTCTTCGCAACCGCCTGAGCATCATTTTACATTCTGTTCGAAATCTGGGATTCATAAAGCTGTACAGCACTGGGTTTATCGCGTGGTTGATACCACCTGTAAGGACCAATACCATTATAATAGTAAACGCGAAACTTTGACGTGGGATACTTTCCCAGACGGGGTATGTCATATGAAGGACGAGGGACAGCGACCACGTACACACAAATACAAGAGTAGCTAAAATAAGCATCTTTGTCAATCGAGACATGGGACTTGGTCGGTTCAACACTTGAGACTTATTATTTCCATATTTTGATGTTCTGGTCCTATCATGGTCATTTACCTTTGTATTGTGGATTATCGCCGGATATTTTGCTTCTTGCCTAATAGCTTGTCCTCCTTCTAGTGTCATGTCAGGTCCGTTGCTTGGAGAACTTAGCATAAACTTCGACTCTTGAACAGTCTTATTGGTGGAGTGTCCAGGAGGGACCACCCTGTTAAAACTCTTTGTGTCAATACTTTTCTTTTTAGTTACTTTTTCTTCGGATGATTTCTTCAAATAACGGTTGTCGTTCCCTTCCTCAAGGACCTCGATGCTACTACTTGGATATTTTTTGTTGCTTTTGTTTCCACGTCGTAGGGGTTCCTTTTCTTCACTTGTGGTATCTTGGCTTTTGTTCATTCTGTTCCAGAGTTTTACATACAAGAATATCGTAGCTACAAACATTAAAAAGAATAAAATATAGTGCGAAGCACACCCGAGTAGATATGATACCAAATCTTTGGTACACACTTCACAGCGAGTTCCGTTTACGATACCTGTATCAGCTTGTATAGCAGTCGGTTCTATGTAACCTAAAAAAGGAATTGCAGCGGTAAAAACCACCACCACTACTGTACACACGAGACATATCTTAACAGCCTTTTTTCTTGTCCATCGTCCGTTGATGGGTTGACTTACAGCCAGATATCGGTCCCAGGCAATAGCTGCCGTGATGCAAACGGAGAAATCGATTCCAATTCGTTCCCACGTTAAAAATAGTTTACACAGAAAGGTATTGGTGTAGTTCAATTCGTTTAACCAGTAATGAATTTCAAGCGCAATTATCAGGCAAGAGCAGAGATCACAGAGTGCTAAGGTACTTATGAATACATGTGCACTTCCTAAAGACCGTTTGTTCCAGTAAACGGCAAGAATAAGCAAATTTCCCAATATTCCTGTCAAAGTTACAATCGAGCGGTAGGTGATCACTACCCAAGTATACAAAAACTTTGTCTCAGACATAGTACATATTTACACGAAGATCTCTAAGTGCATCGAAGTCTTTAATTTTTAGGATAAGAACAGGTTTCAAATGAGGTATATTTCAATACACTATGCTATGGCGGACAACAATGTATATGTCATACAATTGCTTTGAAAAAAACTCTTACACCATAAAATTTTATTTTGCTGTCAGTAATCTACTAACTATGAAGCTTGTTTCTTGCTTGCAAATGTCTGAATAGTAACTAAGTAATTGTTTCAGTTCAGCCTAAGGGATATAATACCTTTAGGTCACAAAGATTCAACCTGTAATCAAGCTGTTCAAATCTTAAAATTATACCGTAGCAAAAATCATTTTATTTGTAATGTTTGATGTTTACAATGATCAGCATCAGGGGTGACGCACCTCATCAATACACCGTGGAAAACTTATCAAAGTCACGGACCAGTAGCAAGCAACCGCTTCATAATATAAATAAAATATGGTTGTTCAAGCGCACTTCTGCATTAGTAAAGACGTAGAATAATTTCTCTTTAAGAGGGCATTGAGAATTTATTTACACATGTGCTTTTATGTCGGGGGAGGGTGTCGTGAACTGCATATAATGTTTCCATCTTTTGGGAATCGATAGATTGCCTGTAAGTATAATAAGTGTGTACGACTTCTAAGAGCTGTTTTCCCTGATTGGTCGTTACACTGTAGGTTGGTGCATAGCAACCATTGTATACACGATGATGCTGTAAACTCCCTGGAGAAATGGTGGACTGGAGTGTGACCTAAGATTTCCCATGATATGACTGGGAATTAGTTGTGTGTCTGTACTGTCTACTTGAGAGGAGAATCTTGAATATAGAGTAAAGATAAAGGATCTAATACGCGATCTGCAAGAAATAATTGTGCTCGCTTGGGGGTTCCCGTGTAACAACCGTTTTCAGATTTACTTCAGAATTTCAGTTAACCTGAATGCATTTATTAAAGTGAATGTTAATTCCAATTAGGTTAAGTAAGACGCATCCCACTTAAGTGGAATTAAATATCACTTCATTGATTCATTTTACTTCATTCCAGTCTTATTAAAAGGGCGTGTCCATTTCGCGTAAGTAAAATGGCGTTCACTGAAGAATGATCATGGGCAGCGATCACGGGTGGTGAGATGGGGGGCATGTTTCCCTCAAAAAAATGGTCGGAGTGGACAGACCACGTACCCCCATATTTGGCCAACGACTATAACATTTGCTGATATTGTGCATGAGTGTGAGATATAGTCCCCACCAATAAGTTGGTATAGGGGGACGCAGTTTGTTTTGTTTTTGTTTTTGTTTTTTTTTTTTTTTGCAGAAACTGCTATATTCGCTGATATTTGTGTGAATATTAGACTTTCCGATGACTAAAAGGTCATTTCGAAGGATTTTAACGGTACGTTTCGCGCGCACACATCCTTATGAGGTACATGTTAGGTGACTTACGAGACATTCGTGGACACATATGTACATTCCCGCTTTAATTTGATCGGGAACGGAATACTTTGTTCAGTCCTCACGTACAGAGTTGGTCAACTGTAGTGACATTTACTAGAATTGGTGTATGTCAGACATAGCCCCCTAAACATGGAAATTTGTAAGGGAGAACGGAAAAACTTTTGTATTTTGGCAAAACCTGCATTATTTTCTAATAGTTGCATGTGTCACATAGTATCGAGGATACCCCAGGTTCTTTACAAGCGTACAAGTCGCGAACGAAGAATAAGAAGGAACAGTTCTCATATCTTGAAAACATGGAGATTTATTAAACTAAAGTACTTAATGCCCGTTTTCTTCTCTCTCGAGATTTTAATCCAACTGGATTTTACCTAAAATTACTGATACTGGCGCCAGACAAAACAAATTATACTTTTAAGAATTTCATTAACTGATTTAAAGCATTCTACATTACTATAACATACTGTGTCCATGAGTTTTCCAAATCAGATAAAGTTCATTTCAAGGCCGTTTTGTTTTGGACCGTTAAACTTCGCTACACAAAGTAGTATAATGAGCCTTCCTTCACAATGCTCCAATGATAAATAAGTCTATACTTAATGCATAATTATGAATTAGTCCTGGCTTTTGGAGAAAACAGAGTAGTCAGGCTTCAAGCTCAGTGGTACGGTAGCCTTAGTACAATTGGAATATTATGAACAGACTAAATGGCCCTGTATAAAACATTTGTGTAACGAGCAATAAATGAGTTCGTGATTGGAAACATTCTGATGGTTCTCCAGGCGGTGAAATTAAACTGGCCCACCCGACGTCAAATACAAAAGATTATCCTTCTGTAACTTATGATACCACTGAGTAGGATGTGTCCAACAGCTTTCTGACGAAAGTGGATACGTGGCGGAGTTATGAAGTTGGTTCAACAAAGGTCTCCTTGTGGTGGCGGGACCGGAACTAAACAAAGTCCTCGTTCAGAAACAAAATTAACCAGAACTCAGAAATCCAGAATCAGACTCAGACTCAGAAGCCTAGGAAGAAAACCAAGCGGCTTGTAATATAAGTCTTATAATTACAATTTGTACATTGTAAGAATCAACACAGTGCACACTTCCCTTGCCCAAAACATGGAATTTGGTAACCCCTAGAATACAATTTTTCTGCTGGAATATCGCTAACCACTATCCGACCACCCGGGGAAAATTAGCATACATAGAAATATGGTACAATATGGTACAAAAATTGACACGACTTTCCCTTCTTAAATCTTAACTTGTCGCACTACAATGCGTTCACTCCCTTCTCAAAACCACGAACATACATTCACTAACATGCACATGTCTTTATCCTCAAGAGTAATTATGAATTAGGAATCACGTTAATTCAAACTGTAACTTTATTAGCCTGCTGTAAGCAGGCTATTGTGCGTGCGTTCCATTAAGTCAGAAAGAAAATCATCCTACTTCATCAGTCAAAAAACGAAAATCTACTTTTGCTAGTATAATATGCAACAACGTACATGGAATTAGTCGATATGCTGTATAGAATATATTACAAGGGGTGTATTATGATTTCTGAGAGAGCGCCATCTTTTGGAAGAGCTGCTACAGAGTCTGCTCCGCAGGCTATAACTTTATACGACATTAATCAGTTACCATCAAATTTTTACCACAATTACTCAGATGTGTTGTCATATTAGATTTATGCAAACCGGCTTTTATCTAAAATAAAATAATTCTGTTCAAATGTTTTGGTTACTATCCAAAACTTTATGTTAGCGCTTTTTCCACTAAACTACCCCTTCCAAAAGTCAGAAAATGACTGAATATTAATATACCGAAATCCCAGGGGCAGTCATCCTCTTCATGCATACTACCCTCATTGTATGGGTAGGTGCAACATGTAGATGCCTTAAATCCTTCTACTGGTGTAATCACGAACTAGGCATTGCAAGTTCATTATTATTATGATTCAATGTTTGAAAATTCTGCCCGTTTCCAATAAAACCCACCACAATTACACAAATTTGTTGTCATATTGGATACACGCTAACTAGATTCGATAGGCGGTACTCTGGTTTAAGATGTGCCTGACAAAGAGAAAGCAATTTACTTCTTTCAATGGAACAAATTCAGAGATGAATGACGTTACGTGTGGTGTCCCACAAGGCTCCATACCAGGACCTCTTCTTTTCATTATTTACGTTAACGATCTGAATGACATTTGTCAGAATGCTTCACTTGTTCTGTTTGCAGACGACACGAATGTTTTTTTTTTTCTGCGACGATAATCCACAGCGACTTTAAAAGACTGTCTGCCATGAACTCTTGATTTTCTGTGACTGGTTTGCCTGTAACAAACTTTCACTCAATCTAATTAAGACAAATTGTATTGTATTTAATAATTCGACATGCATTTAAGGTAAGACTTAATATAGTTGTAAATGGACGAAAACTTCAACGGGTCAATAAAACTAAAATTTTTAGGTGTAATTATTGAAGTTGGGTAGACCATATTTCCCACATCTCGTCACAAGTCGGTAAGGGCGTTGGTATCATTGGCAGACTTAAGTACATTGTCCCTAAGAATGTTTTGAGAATGATTTATCTATCTTTAATTTATCCTCACTTAACTTATTGCTCCTCAATTTGGTCTGGTGCTAGCTCCTGTCATGTAAAAAGTTTGTTTATTTTTGAGAAGAGAGCCGTTAGGCACATTTCTTTGGCTGGATCAAGAGATCAAACCAGCCTTATTTTTAAGTCCTTGCATCTTTTGAAATTGCATGATATAGTAAATCTCGGGGTTTCGTGCTTTACGTATAGGTTTCTGAACAATCTCTTACCAAGTAATTTTTCGCACTTTTTCGAGCAAAATAGTTTTAAACACGGATACGATACCCGTTGTGCTGGAATATCAAGCAGTCAGAATATAGAGATGGAACCGCCGTATACGGTATAGGCTGTAGGCCTTGTACAGAACGTCGTAATCTAACTCTAAGGCTAAGCCTACTCTAACGTTAGGCCTACATGTATTACTGATTAAGCTGTATACTGTAAAGTTACATCGCATTCAAGCAATCACTATTTGACGGATTCCAATTAAATCTTCTAACTTTTACAGCCCACCGAAGCCCTCTTTTGTACAGGATGGGAATCTATACAACTTGTAACCCTTTCTGGTCTGTTCGTGCATCCAAATGCAGCACAACCCGACCGCAATTTTGGAAACAAACCGCGTCTACCTTACACAGGAATGACAGGATGCGTACGTCCGGCCCTACGTCCCGCCGTAGGTACAGCCTGTACAACGAATGTACATCATAGACTACACATGATCTTGCAAGCTCGTACTTTGGCTCCAAAATGGTGCCCATACATTTCGTCCAATCAGAATGCGTATCTGAGAACAATGGTTGGCCAGTCTCTCCCACTATAGGGTCTCTAATACTCTTGACAAGCCTGACCCTCGGCAGTGTCGCCCCCCCCCCACATTTGTTACCTAGGCCCCCTAAAAATTTCATCCTAGCTACGTCCCTGCTGCAATCCCCCACCCCATTCCACATTGAAGGTTACATCACTGTCCATCAAAAAGAGGAAAAGGTGGAAAAGATGATTAACAGATTAATGGATGAATGGTTTAGAATGGTAAGTAGTCTGTACGGACGAGTTTGCGCAGTAAGAATGGGGCAGATGGAGGGAGGGAAGCGATTTTATAAAAAGAGTTTGCCGTTTGCGTGCTAATCTTGGTTGTCAGATGCCAGGAAGTGTTGTGTTTAACAGCGTTTCATTAAGGAGGAACCCGCAAGGAGCCGTATGCCCTGCCAAGTTACCAACTCCTCGAAGATTGCGAGTTGGGGCTTCGCCATAATATACTGTGACTCACCCCTCCCTCCCCACTCGTGGTTTTGTAATTCCCTGTATTCACACATCAAAAGACCGTACGTTATTTAATCATACCCTAAAATCTTACAACATGGTTTCATTTCTTTTCACTCATATTTTATAAATATAGGGCATTCTTTAATTTTCATTCATATTTTGACGTTTGCTCAATACACTATTTGGTGAAAGAGGCTGCGGTGAGCCGGAAAAGGTTACAAATTACTGATAGATACACAGGGACCACCCTGTTAAAACTCTTTGTGTCAATACTTTTCTTTTTAGTTACTTTTTCTTCGGATGATTTCTTCAAATAACGGTTGTCGTTCCCTTCCTCAAGGACCTCGTTGCTACTACTTGGATATTTTTTGTTGCTTTGTTTCCATGTCGTATGGGTTCCTTTTCTTCACTTGTGGTATCTTGGCTTTTGTTCATTCTGTTCCAGAGTTTTACATACAAGGATATCGTAGCTACAAACATTAAAAAGAATAAAATATAGTGCGAAGCACACACGATTTGATACGATACCAAATCTTTGGTACACACTTCACAGCGAGTTCCGTTTACGATACCTGTATCAGCTTGTATAGCAGTCGGTTCTATGTAACCTAAAAAAGGAACTGCAGCGGTAAAAACCACCACCACTACTGTACACACGAGACATATCTTAACAGCCTTTTTTCTTGTCCATCGTCCGTTGATGGGTTGCCTTACAGCCAGATATCGGTCCCAGGCAATAGCTGCCGTGATGCAAACGGAGAAATCGATTCCAATTCGTTCCCACGTTAAAAATAGTTTACACAGAAAGGTATTGGTGTAGCTCAATTCGTTTAACCAGTAATGAATTTCAAGCGGAATTATCAGGCAAGAGCAGAGATCACAGAGTGTTAAGGTTATTATGAATACATGTGCACTTCCTAAAGACCGTTTGTTCCAGTAAACGGCAAGAATAAGCAAATTTCCCAATATTCCTGTCAAAGTTACACTTGACCGGTAGGTGATCACTACGCAAGTATAAAAAAACTTTGTCTCATACATAGTACATATTAACACGAAGATCTCTAAGTGCATCGAAGTCTTTAATTTTTAGGATAAGAACAGGTTTCAAATGAGGTATATTTCAATACACTATGCTATTGTTGACAACAATGGATATGCCATACAATTGCTTTGAAAAAAACTCTTTCACCATAAAATTTTATTTTGCTGTCAGTAATCTACTAACTATGAAGCTTTTTTCTTGCTTGTAAATGTCTGAATAGTAACTAAGTAATTGTTTCAGTTCAGCCTAAGGGATATAATACCTTGAGGTCACAAAGATTCAACCTGTAATCAAGCTGTTCAAATCTTAAAGTTATACCGTAGCAAAAATCGTTTTATTTGTAATGTTTGATGTTTACAATGATCAGCATCAGGGGTGACGCATGTGATCAATACACCATGGAAAACTTATCAAAGTCACGGACCAGTAGCAAGCAACCGCTTCATAATATAAATAAAATATGGTTGTTCAAGCACACTTCTGCATTAGTAAAGACATAGAATAATTTCTCTTTAAGAGGGCATTGAAAATTTATTTACACATGTGCTTTTATGTCGGGGAAGGGTGTCGTGAACTGCATATAATGTTTCCATCTTTTGGGAATCGATAGATTGCCTGCAAGTATAATAAGTGTGTACGACTTCTAAGAGCTGTTTTCCCTGATTGGTCGTTACACTGTAGGGTGTGGTGCATAGCAACCATTGTATACACGATGATGCTTTAAACTCCCTGGAGAAATGGTGGGCAGGAGCGTGACCTAAGATTTCCCATGATATGACTGGGAATTAGTTGTGTGTCTGTACTGTCTACTTGAGAGGAGAATCTTGAATATAGAGTAAAGATAAAGGATCTAATACGCGATCTGCAAGAAATAATTGTGCTCGCTTGGGGGTTCCCGTGTAACAACCGTTTTCATATTTACTTCAGAATTTCAGTTAACCTGAATGCATTTATTAAAGTGAATGTTAATTCCAATTAGGTTAAGTAAGACGCATCCCACTTAAGTGAAATTAAATATCACTTCATTGATTCATTTTACTTCATTCCAGTCTTATTAAAAGGGCGTGTCTATTTCGCGTAAGTAAAATGGCGTTCACTGAAGAATAATCATGGGCAGCGATCACGGGTGGTGAGATGGGGGACATGTTTCCCTCAAAAAAATGGTCGGAGTGGACAGACCACGTCCCCGCATATTTGGCCAACGACTATAACATTTGCTGATATTGTGCATGAGTGTGAGATATAGTCCCCACCAATAAGTTGGTATAGGGGGACGCAGTTTTCTTTCTTTTTTTTTTTGCAGAAACTGCTATATTCGCTGATATTTGTGTGAATATTAGACTTTCCGATGACTTAAAGGTCATGGCGAAGGATTTTAAAGGTCACGTTTCGCGCACACACATCCTTATGAGGTACATGTTAGGTGACTTACGAGGCATTCGTAGACACATATGTACATTCCCGCTTTAATTTGATCGGGAACGGAATACTTTGCTGAATCCACACGTACAGAGTTGGTCAACTGCAGTGACAGTTACTAGAATTGTTGTATGTAAGACATAGTCCCCTAAACATGGAAATTTGTAACGGGGGAACGTAAAAACTTTTGTATTTTGGCAACACCTGCAATATTTTCTAATATTTGCGTGTGTCACACTTTCTCGAGGATACTCCAGGTTCTTTACAAGCGTTCAAGTCGCGAACGAAGAATAAGAAGGAACAGTTCTCATACCTTGAAAACATGGAGATCTATTAAACTAAAGTACTTAAAGCCCGTTTTCTTCTCTAGATAAATTTTAATCCAACTGGATTTTGCCTAAAATTACCGATGCTTGCGCCAGACAAAGCAAATTATACTTTTAAGAATTTCATTAACTGATTTAAAGCATTCTATATTACTATAACATACTGTGTCCATGAGTTTTCCAAATCAGATAAAGTTCATTTCAAGGCCGTTTTGTTTTGGACCGTTAGACTTCGCTACACAAAGTAGGATAATGAGCCTTCCTTCACAAATGCTCCAATGATAAATAAGTCTATACTTAATGTATAATTATGAACTAATGCTGGCTTTTGGAGAGAACAGAGTAGTCAGGCTTCAAGCTCAGTGGTACGGTAGCCTTAGTACAATTGGAAGATTATGAACAGACTAAATGGCCCTGTATAAAACATTTGTGTAACGAGCAATAAATGAGTTCGTGATTGGAAACATTCTGATGGTTCTTCTCCAGGCGGTGAAATTAAACTGGCCCACCCGACGTCAAATACAAAAGATTATCCTTCTATAACTTATGATACCACTGAGTAGGATGTGTCCAACAGCTTTCTGACGAAAATGGATACGTGGCGGAGTTATGAAGTTGGTTCAACAAAGGTCTCCGTGCGGTGGCGGGACCGGAACTTAACAATGTCCTCGTTCAGAAATAAAATTAACCAGAACTCAGAAATCCAGACTCAGACTCAGACTCAGACTCAGAAGCCTAGGAAGAAAACCAAGCGGCTTTTAATATAAGTCTTATAATTACAACTTGTACATTGTAAGAGTCAACACAGGGCACACTTCCCTTGCCCAAAACATGGAATCTGGTAACCCCTAGAATACAATTTTTCTGCTGTAATATCGCTAACCACTATCCGACCACCCGGGGAAAATTAGCATACATAGAAATATGGTACAATAACATTGACACGACTTTCCCTTCTTAAATCTTAACTTGTCGCACTACAATGCGTTCACTCCCTTCTCAAAACCACGAACATACATTCACTAACATGCACATGTCTTTATCCTCAAGAGTAATTATGACCTAGGAATCACGTTAATTCAAACTGTAACTTTATTAGCCTGCTGTAAGCAGGCTATTGTGCGTGCGTTCCATAAGTCAGAAAGAAAATCATCCTACTTCATCAGTCAAAAAACGAAAATCTACTTTCGCTAGTATAATATGCAACAACGTACATGGAATTAGTCGATATGCTGTATAGAATATATTACAAGGGGTGTATTATGATTTCTGAGAGAGCGCCATCTTTTGGAAGAGCTGCTACAGAGTCTGCTCCGCAGGCTATAACTTTATACGACATTAATCAGTTACCATCAAATTTTTACCACAATTACTCAGATGTGTTGTCATATTAGATTTATGCAAACCGGCTTTTATCTAAAATAAAATAATTCTGTTCAAATGTTTTGGTTACTATCCAAAACTTTATGTTAGCGCTTTTTCCACTAAACTGCCCCTTCCAAAAGTCAGAAAATGACTGAATATTAATATACCGAAATCCCAGGGGCAGTCATCCTCTTCATGCATACTACTTTCATTGTATGGGTAGGTGCAACATGTAGATGTCTTAAATCCTACTACTGGTGTAATCACGAACTAGGCATTGCAAGTTCATTATTATTATGATTCAATGTTTGAAAATTCTGCCCGTTTCCAATAAAACCTACCACAATTACACAAATTTGTTGTCATATTGGATACACGCTAACTAGATTCGATAGGCGGTACTCTGGTTTAAGATGTGCCTGACAAAGAGAAAGCAATTTACTTCTTTCAATGGAACAAATTCAGAGATGAATGACGTTACATGTGGTGTCCCACAAGGCTCCATACTAGGACCTCTTCTTTTCATTATTTACGTTAACGATCTGAATGATATTTGTCAGAATGCTTCACTTGTTCTGTTTGCAGACGACACGAATGTTTTTTTTTTTTCTGCGACGATAATCCACAGCGACTTTAAAAGACTGTCTGCCATAAACTATCGATTTTCTGTGACTGGTTTGCCTGTAACAAACTTTCACTCAATCTAATTAAGACAAATTGTATTGTATTTAATAATTCGACATGCATTTAAGATAAGAATTTTAATATAGTTGTAAATGGACGAAAACTTCAACGGGTCAATAAAACTAAATTTTTAGGTGTAATTATTGACTCGAAACTAAGTTGGGTAGACCATATTTATCACATCTCGTCACAAGTCGGTAAGGGCGTTGGTATCATTGGCAGACTTAAGTACATTGTCCCTAAGAATGTTTTGAGAATGATTTATCTATCTTTAATTTATCCTCACTTAACTTATTGCTCCTCAGTTTGGTCTGGTGCTAGCTCCTGTCATGTAAAAAGTTTGTTTATTTTTGAGAAGAGAGCCGTTAGGCACATTTCTTTGGCTGGATCAAGAGATCAAACCAGCCTTATTTTTAAGTCCTTGCATCTTTTGAAATTGCATGATATATCTCGAGGTTTCGTGCTTTACGTATAGCTTTCTGAACAATCTCTTACCAAGTAATTTTTCGCACTCTTTCGAGCAAAATAGTTTTAAACACGGATACGATACCCGTCATGCTCATTTGTTACGAAACCCCATCAACCTTTCTCGATTTTCACAAAATTCTTTACGTTACCGAGCAGTGAGAGCCTGGAACTCTTTACCAGACACTTTGATCTCTAAGCCAAGCATACACTCATTTAAGAAAAATTTCGTTAAATATTACATCAACGTGTATTAATTAAATTTATACTGTATTATTCAACTTTTTACTTTAATACTTTAACTTGAAGTACGGTACCGTAATTTAACTTATGAAGAGGCATGTGTGCTACTAGGGGGAGGGGGATGAGGTGGGTGGAGGAGCTTTTTGTGGGAAAGGGTTTGGCCGGTTTAGGGATGGTATGAAATCTTCTTTGCTACTTTTGTTCACTTATTGTGTGTTTGTTTTTCTCTATTTGCTACTTTAGGGAGTAAGCTCCCGACCAGACCCCTAAGGTTTTTTAGCTTACTTCCTTCACATCATGTTTATGTATTATCTCATCTGGTACTAAACTGTATTATGTTGGAATCACATGTTGTGTAAAACAAATAAATGAAACGAAACTCTGGTTTGGAGTCTTCCTCTTTCAGTATAAGGCAAGTGCCTATGCTGGACGTAAAATGGCCTAACGTCCCTATGAGACTATTTAATATAGCGTTGACTCACTATATATATATATATATATATATATATATATATATATATATATATATATATATACTTTAGAAGGTGCAGAAACGTTTGACCAGATATACTAAAACAAAACGATTAGCGGTTTTCAAACCTTTGCACACCCTATTTACTCTATTTACTACCTGGTAGATAACCCAAGGCTACCCAAACTTTTTACGAGAACGCATGCATGACCAACTAAAAAAACAACTTTAAAGTGATAGGGAAATTGGACAGATATTGTAAAATATGTAGCAAATTTACAGGTGTCTTTACACCCCTTATTGTAAATAACATTCAATTATTATTATTATTTTTTTTTTTTTTTTTTTTTTACGAAGCAAGTGTACCCACAAGATTAGAGGAAGTTATTGCCAAATACACCTATAGCATCTAGGTTCACCATGATGACAGCGGTAAGTCGTCGTATAATCTGAAGTACAGAACCACCCTTAAGAGTGAAGGGAAAAATTTCTAGATTGAGCCTTTGCCTGATAACTGTGTGGAAGCCGAGTATTTTGTGGAAGGCCCGTATTCCGACGACCACGTATTGTGCATCGAATTTTAAATAATGGAGATGTCTTTTCGTGTTGGGCAAAAATTGGTAATCTGGTATCTTATATATTACAAGGCTTAATGAATTCATGAACCCCCCCCCACACACACACACACACACACCTTTTTCGTTTGGCTTCGAACTGCTACCTAACTTTAACATTGAAACCCTGTCTTTTTACGCAAAAGAGAGACACTTATCCTTCTTTATCTGTTACAGAAGTATATTTACTCAACGGCATTGTGCGTTAACATAGTCTCCTCCACGGCTATTTGAACAACTTTCTTGGATTCGCTACGAAATCTGCTGTACAAAACTGGATTTAACTCACAGGGGTGGCTCCAGGATTTGCCCGACGGGGGGAAGCGACCCGAAGCCCCGAAAGCCCTGATGTTGTCGAGGCCGCCGTTTGGGGATTTGAAGAAAACCTGTGTCCTATACCATGCTATCATATTGCGGGGCATATATTGCATAAAATGTGTATATACGATACCATAGGAACATGGTTTCGCGCTGATTTAATGTTTTCCCCGAAATCTTAACTGTGAAATTGCAAGCGCGCCAAATTTTTTTGCGTAAGCCTACACTAAAAAGAATCTGTACTTTTTGAAAGCTGATATAGGTCAATTGTTTAGTTGTTAGGCTAGGTTTAGCGAAATAAGATGAAATTTCCGACATTTACATAAATCCATTGAGTAGCTTGAAAAGGGAGAAAAGGGTTGTACTATATTTAGCTATAAGGAACGGCACTGACAAAGAGCTTGAGGGCAAAGCGTACCAAAAAGTTTGGGTTTTATCGCAGAAATCACCCGTTTGAAAGCCAAAATAAGTAACCGACCATGGGTGGTGATAGAATGTTCCCGACAGCGGGCCGGGGCATGCAAGCGACCCCATGTTCCTACAGCCCCTATGTCGAGGGCGTGGTAAGAAGGGATATGAAGGAGCTTAACTATCCCATGTCATTGCCGGGCATATTATGCATAATGTCACTTAATACTCGGCTTCAAGAGCTGAGTTGCACACTGACAGTGTTCTTTTGAATCTGAATCGTGAAACTGCAGAGCGTGCGAAGCACTCAAAATTTTTTTTTGTAGACTTACACAAAAAGCATATGTAATTATTAAGAACAACAAGAAATGAAGAAAAACTGTCGGGGTTGTAGACCGTATCGGGGATAACGTACATTGTATTGAAACCACCTGGACTACTCGATGAAATAGCCAAACTTTCCTCCTTGAGTCGCTCACCACCTGACCGTATCGCATGACACACAATAGAACAGCAAAATAGGCTCTGCGATATGGATAAAATTTACGACCTCTATAAACTGATAAAAACCGTGTATTCTGCCTACATGTTACTTGGTAAGTTGGACAGGACTTGTGCTATCTAGCTATGTGAAATGGAACCCTTTGGATATGCCTATGACCCACTCGCTAACTCCTCATTGCACGTTAATCGTCTGAATTCTCATCGCTCATGTTATATCTATTACAAAGCCACCGAGATTGCTTATGTATTGTTTAAGGCCGTGCACGGCAGGTTTTGAATATTCATGTATGGCAGCCGATTTGTCACCTGACTAAGGAGGTGAGTGTGTGTAAACGGGCCTGTAGCCTGAGGGGAGGGGACATCTACCCCCTGAGATTCCGAAACCCTTAATGGAAAAAAATTGATCTATATACTTAAAAAAATATTGGAAATACCAAAAACTCCATCCTCCTAATTTTGTTTTTAAGACCCGTAGAACCTGAGATATACCGGTTCTCGTTTTTTTTTTCATAATTTTCCCGGGGAGGTGTCCGAACCCCCGCCGCGGACAGGTTTTTATGCGGGTAACTCGCACTAACGAATGAAGCTCCTTCCCCAGGCATGATTCCCACAACATAGCTATTCGTTGAAGACTTTTAGTACTGTTTCTCAAGTGGTGTCCGACACAGTATGCCTATCTGAAATATTGACTATGATAACCTTTAATTTCATGCTAAAATTAATGAGCTTGTTTGATTGCCTTTTAGTCCTGTTTTCTCCTAAGAAGGGTTAGGGAATGACAAAGGATTGTATTTTGAAGGGGTTTTGGTGATTAAATTGCAATGGTAAAATTATGGTCTTAGTGACTAAATTGTGTTGGTAAAATTATGTGAAAGTTCAGGTCACTAATTTTTGTTTTCTAATTGGCTTTGTTTTCATGGGCGGTCAGCCAATGACGTAGCGCCCATGTAACTACCGTGTGTCCAATACTGGGCACAATAAAGAAACAATTCGCACTCATGAAAGAAAACTTTGTGGTTAAGATTAGCTCTAAGAAAGAATATGAGAAGTTAACAGTGAAAGTGAAATTTTGGAAGCAGTCTGTTGTGAAGGGAGACGTCATGTGGACGAGTCATAAGAAGATATTTGAATTTGACAGCCGGAACTAATAAACTTGTATAAAGGTTCATAAAAGAAATATATGTTTGTATTTTTTCTGGGTGTACTTGGCGTCACAGTTATTTCGACGAAACGAAAAAAGGGAAACTTGTTACAGTATCGCTATATTATCCCAGAGCTTCCCTATGCCGGTCAAGTCCATGCCTTGAAGGGGTACCATGCCACAGCCAACATAATACTAAATGAGAATTTCTAAGCGTGTCTTCAGTTCAAACCCAAGTTGCCAAAGCAAGCACTATTTTGTAAATTACCTCAAAAAATCCCAAGGGGGAGAAGGGAGTTGTTACTCCCACCACTTATACCACACACCCTTCCCTTATACCCAACCGAAAATAAGAAAAATTCATTAAATCTTGAGAATTTTTCAACATTAGCCTATATATTATGATGAGTTCGAAACTTAGCCAAAGATAGCACAATTTTGCTTCAAAGTCACCTTTAATGAAACAAATATAATGGAAGCATCCATATTTTGAAATAATCTCAGATTCGCCCTGGACCTCATCAGGTGCCATTATATTTAACTGTAACAATGGCATCAAATTTCATAAAATATGAAATGATATAAAATCTATTTAGCAGAGTAAGTTTAGCCGATTTTCTGTGTCCTTAATATGTAACATTGCGGGAACTTCCTAAGGCTTTGCCCCTGGATCCCCACACTGGGTCCTCCCCTGGACCCCGCCAGGGGGACCAACGCGGGTCCTGGACCCCACGCGTGGAAACTAACTCTTCGCCCCCATGGTGCACCTTCAGTGCACTTTAGATTACCAATCGTGGGCACCTCGAAATTTCTAGATCCAAGCCTGCAGCATTATATGTTACTTCAGCGTAGTGCCTAAAAGGTACCGTCAGACTATGAAGAACTACCTGGAAAGGATAGGTGAGTCAGCTGAATGATGCATTGAAGCAAGTCATCCATCACTCTCATCTTTATAGCCTACTGAACTAAGATGGAGGAAAGATACACAACCTTTGTGCATAGATTTAACATATTCAAGTATTATGTTACAGGTTCCCCGTACTAGAACCAGTATATTCCATATCGCAGTTGGAGACAGTTTACATATTCAACTCGCTCGTCAAACTTTCTAGCCAGAATGGATGATCTCTTTGCTGTTATCATCTACACACTAGTGGCTTTGCTTTCTGCTTTCAGTACCTAGTACTGGAGTTATCCATTCTTAGTTTTTAATTTCTTTATATTACTCGCTTAACTTTTGTTTATAGGCCTACTCTTTTTAATCCTCAACTGTCTTTTTCACAATTCGTAACAGTGTTGTTGGATAACCTTTACATTTGACTTTTATTCTTCTGATTGACACCATCTGACTGCTTTTGGCTGCTGTCTAGAGCTTTAACTATCCATTTCTAGTCTTGTTTTCTCATAAGTCTATTTTTGTCTTAGCGTACTGCACTCTTCACTGTTTGCCAATTTCTTCATTTTAGATTTGTTCTGTCGGCTGAAAATGATTTTCTTAAAATGAACAACAAAGCAGTTATCCTGTCCACTAATTTAACCGAATTAACCGAAACACTTAAGACCGACGTAGTCTCTATTATAAAATTTTGAAAAATGGGTCCACAAAATAATCGACAATTATTTAAAATGTCCCATTACTACGAAATTTTGCACAACGCGTTCTACGCCAAGTGGCACAACGCATTGTTGCTTCAGGCAACATGGACTCAGAATCAAGAAATGATGGCGCTGTTCAATAACAAGTTGGACATGCGGTTCATACAGTTCCCAATGGTCTCAACTTGAGTTTTTTCTTAAGCAAGGACAAGTTTGCCAGGGCCTTTAGGACAGTTCCTCTTAGCACAGAAGTATCACATCGGACATAATTAAGTAAGGACAAATGTAGTGGTCCCAACAAGGGAGTTGCAACAGACGCCCTGTCCCAACAGAAGACACAAGTACGGGCATGGTTTTAGCTGGACTCGACTTGGGGGAATAAATAGAAAAAATTCCTACATCAAAACTTTGATGCTTGACTTGCAGAACTGTCTAAGAAGTCGCTAGGATAACTTGTTGTCCACACAGTTGTATATTTAGTCAGATCTATGACGATGAGAACGATGACGTCGACGATGGTAGAAAATAGCCTCCAGCAGATATGATGAGAAAATCAGATGAGAAAAGAATTCATGAGGAATATAAAGATTTGCCCACTGCAACTATAACAACAGTCTCCAGCAAAATAATTCATATCAAGATTGCCACACTTAACAATAACAGAATGGTATTGTGAAACATGAAATTCATGGCGCCGTGATTACGTATAAGCGAGTCTTTCTAGATCATCGATGCTATGTCACAGTGCAAGAAAAATGTCACAAGTTAAAGGCATTTTCCAGTGGCTTTTCACAAGGATCCCATGTGAAAGAGAAAAAAAATCAGTTTATACCCTTTAATCTCCATAGCAATACTCTTTTCCTAACTTGAGATATCTAATATTAAAAGACTACTTATTTTTGTCAAAAAATACCTCCAGTTCTCATCAAGGTTACAGAATGTTATGTAAAGTGGGCACATTGCCTCAGATTTCTTTTGTTTTCCTTTGTGATTGAGTGTCCTGTTGTCCTTGAAATTTGATACTGTTGGAATGTTTGAATATCTTTCCATGCAGGTTTAGCATAAATCTACACTATATGTACGGCATAACAAACAAAGTTGCTAAATATTCCATACAACAGTGTCAATATCATAAAGAAATTCAATACTTTGTCAAATTAATGTGCCGCGATGACATCATAGATTTCCCATAATGCACTTTATCTTGAGAAAAAAATTGCATTTCTTTGAAAATTAGTATCTTCCAAACGCTAGAAGCTATTGAGATGCGGTTTTCACCTCCTGGAAGAGAAAGAATTTCTACATTTTTTGAAGGCATTGATTTTGTCACTGGCAAATCCCTTTAAACCCATATTACTGAAAAATTGGCAGAGTTGTAGTCAAGTCATTTTTTCTCAAGTCAAGTCAAGTCCCAAGTCACTTACCTTCAAGAAAAGTCTCAAGTCATTTAACGACAAGTGAAGTCACAAGTCATTTTCACCCAAGTCAATTCAAGTCACTTTTGCTCAAGTCAAGTCACAATTCATAATTTTCAAAATGAAAAAAATAGTAGGCCTGTAAACTAGACTTCAGTCATAAATAGAGTCTTAATATTGAGACCAGGTGGTAGATCTTGCAAAATTTCAATCCAAAAAAGTTGCAGGTTGACATTTTTGGAATATTTACGAAATATACTCTGCCCATACTAAGATACATCCAAGCAAGCAACAACTTCTCAGAACAAGAGCAATCAATGGATCACATAAGCATTAAGCAAGCACTCTTAGCAGCTAGCAATATGTGAAAGGGAAATATTGTGTTCTTTATACATATTCATATTTCAAGCCAATATTCATAGATACAGAATGATAAGACAATTCACAATAAGGCAGTACGGTAGCTTTCTTTTCAAGAAATGAGCTGGATCTCACTGGAAGAAATTCAGTTACTAATTGCACAAATATAATTTTTTTCTTCGAAAGTTTCAAAAATTCAAATGATGCAACGTATGTAACTCTTGTAATGCATGTCATTTTGAGGAGATAAAGCTATTGCTAGAGTTTATTGGTGACGTATACTGCACAGTTTAATAATGATTAAAGTATTTCCTGTGTATGCCATGTTGGTGCATTTTAAACGCGAGATTTCTCAACTAAGTTCTTACGGAAATGGAATCGGATTAAAAGTTAGACTGATAGTCCCGCAAAACAACATCATTCAATATTTTTGAGTTATATGGGTACCCCGCCTAACACTAATAACAGCATAATGTGTCAAACTTTTTTCCAAGTGGTGATAGGTTTTCTGTGAACCTGTGTAAGGACACCCATTAAACTGAATGTATGCTTAAAATAGTAAATATTTGAAATATGCCTGCTATTTTCCTAAAAGATTCATGAAACTTTTTTATTGAATTATACTATGAAAAAAGATTTCACAAAATTTCTGAAAAGCAGTGTTGAGGATGCCATGATTCTCTCTCATCGGGCAAGGCGTGCGTGTATGATTATGATGGACCTGATGGACCGTACGTTCCCACACAATTCTTTGATGATGGGGAGTTTGCTATTTATGAGGAGGGGGAAATGCTAAGGGCAGCAGGGGCCTCTTAGAAACTAATATTTTTTTATATACGCTGGAGCTTTAGAAGATGCTAAACATTTACCACCATGCTGTCGAATAAGTGTTCACAAAGTGGATATAAAATGAGGCCAACAAGTATTACCCATCCTTAAGGTAAACTGAAATATTCGTAAATTATTTCAATTGCCAGATACCAGCAAAATGCATCGAACAATGTTAATTTGTTTCTTGGAAGGACCCCTGACCCCTTGTCTTGGCCATTTGACTGACAGATAATCATTACTCGCTACCCTGTTCCGGAATTGCTTTATATATAATATAAATTTCATAAAAGACTTTGCCGTTTGCGACCCAATCTTGTTTGCCAGATGCCAAGAAGTTGCGTTTTACAGTGTTTAATTGTTGTTTTCTTGTCTCAAGGAGGACGCTCACACTCCATTAGGTAATTACGCCGTCGACGATTGTAAGTTTCGGCTTCGCCATCACATAGTGAACCC